>OZ010794.1:243393192-244643192 GCA_963932465.1 Maratus speciosus
CAGGGACTGATAAACGGCGGGGTAAATTTCCATTCGCAAAAGCAAATAGAAATTTTTACTTCATTTTTGGCTGAAATTATACACGAATGTGACGCCAAAATAATCCGAAAATTTTTGTTTAAATATACTGGTGAAAGTTTGTGCCGCCGGTAATCACACTCTAGAAATTATTTGATTCGTATGTTACGGAAGAAACTCATTCAGTTTTAGATGTTTGTCATGTTATTTAGTTCATATATATTGAATTAAACTGTATTTTCATAATTATATGGTAGAGATAATAACTAAATCTTTAAACTAACACCAGAAAAAGTATATGATCATTTCCATATAAAAAAAATAAATATAAATTGTATGAATAAACAAACTATAGGTTATAATAATCTAGTAATGACGTTGTTCGCTTCAACGTCTAGACGAAAATAATGTTAGAAGGCTGCATTTACATAGAGAATAGTCTTCTTGATATGTTATCCCGTAAAACAAACCCAGAAATTAGATTTAACTCTAGGTCCTTAACACTAGAACGGCGGCGAGGGGTCATATTGACCCTTGCCGAATGAAAACATTTCGATTCGAACCAGAATTTTTTTTATAATATAAGATTAATATATGTTGCCCAAAAATAACTTAAATAAATAAGTTAAATAGTTCTAAATAAAAATTCTGATGTGAAATATTTTTATAAAACTTGAGCAAAATTTCCCGCCGTTCTAGTGTTAAAGCTTCAGAATATTTTTGACGGGCTGTAGCTTTGTTGCGGTATTATGCTAAACAGAAATGTGCGGGCTGCATATCCACGTTTCCTACTCCGTTGAGATTCGACACTGGTATTTCTCAGAATATATTTCTGATATGATATTTCGAATATTCTGAAACACTAAGGCTAATGTCACACGAACGTCTTTTTTCACGCTTTTTTCCTTACGTATTATCCCTACACAATGCTAGCAGCATTGTTTAGGGATAATACGTAAGGAAAAAAGCGCGCAAAAAGTCGTCTGTCTGACATTAGTGTTATGAAGGCAATCGCTGTGCCATAGAAGCATGGCATTATTATTTATCACGTTTCGGGTCTTGCTTCCGATTAAGATAATAAGGCTTTTGCTTGAGTATTATTTTTCGAATCCTAATAATATTATAATTGTAAAAGAGTGAAAATGTTTGGCTGAGCGTCAAAACGGATGATTAAATAAATGGCTTATTTATTTTTTTTAAGTATTCATCTTTTTTTTTCCCACTGTGCAAAATTTTCACTTAAGTTAATAAAATGTACACATTTTATGTGTTGGTAAACATAACAGTTATAAAGGAAAACCAATTTATTAATCAAATGTAACAATAAAATATTCTATTGTGCTTCTAATAATATAGCATTTCAAAGGACAAAAAAACATGAAAATTGGTTTGACAATGTAATAATAAGCACAGCAGTGTTAATCTTACTAAATACATACCAGATGTCATAACATAGAATCGATTGTATTTCCGTATTTTATAGCCACTTTTTCATTCTAATAGTAACATTCTCCTTAAAAATTCTGAAATTAAAAAAGGCGAAGACTATTAATTTGATACAGCAATTTTAATAATCTAGAATCAATGGAGTACTTCTTTTAAAAATCCCCTTTATGCCTTATTTAAAGATAACGAATACAATAATACCTCTTAAAGCTCTTTAAAATGTACAATACAGTAGAACCTCGATTATCCGAAGTAATTGGGACCGACCCTATTTCGGAAAATCGAAATTTTCGGATAATCGAGAATGCTTCAATTTTTAGATTAAGGAGAAATATATGCAATATTTCTTATTATGGTAACAAGTGCTTAATAAAAATAAAGCAATAGCAAAATAGAAACAAGAATAAATTAACTGAATTTAAGCTTTGAAATTAAGTACCTTTTACATATATCACAAGGGTTTGACACAATGTTTTGTTTGTTGCAGTTTTGATTGCCTTTGCTTTGACGCACTATCACGGAGTTTTTAAATATTATTAGTTCCCCAGTATCACAGTCTTTCTGCTGCCCCAGCTATGCCATACCTTTTGCAAAATATTCAAAAGCTTCAGAATTGCTAATTTGTTCGTTTTCTTCGTTTAACTCCGCAGCTTATTGGAGCTCAAGTTAAATTCAAAGGAACTCTTAGAAAGGGGTGTGAAAATATTTATATGTACTTGCAATGCGGAAGGGACCGCTTGCACAGAAGGAATATGATAGTTTAAAAAAAAAAAAAGCTTTCAAATTGAATTTTGCACGCAAGGAATATGATAATAATAATAAAATGATCTTTAAAATTGGATTTCGGTTAACCGAGAGTTTCGGTTAAAAGAGTTTCGGATAAAAGAGGTTATACTGTAATTAAAATTGTACACAATATTTTGATTTTGTCTAAGAAATAATAATGGCAATATAAAGATTAAATATCTTCAATCTAATGGAAAATATACTTCTTTACACAACATTTTAATAAGATGAATAAAAAATGCCACTTAAATTTACTTTCCCTCCATTTAGCATTTACACTTATTTAAAAAAAAAAAAAAAAAAAAAAAAAAAAAAAAAAAAAACATGATAAATTGAACATGAAACATGAGTAAATTATTTGATAATTAAATAAAAAGCTTTAAATATGAGCGTTCAGTTCAATAAATTTTAGGAACATTGTACAATTTTCAAGGCTGCCACCGACGACTACTTTTATATTTTATCCGCATCGCTATTTTTAAAATACAATTTTTGTAGTATTGCACATGTTGGCAAAGTGTATGTGAAAAAAATTTTGTTTTGAAAAAGTTGTGCTAGATAAAATTAAAAAATAGTCGCTTGTGGCTGCTCAGAATTTTTGTACGAATTTTAATAAGATTTTTCGGTTTCTTTTAAACGAAAAACAAAACAAAACATACAGTAGAACCTCGATTATCCGAAGTAATTGGGACCGACCATCTTTCGGAAAATCGAAATTTTCGGATAATCGAGAGTGCTTCAGTTTTAAGATTAAGGTGAATTATATCCAATATTTCAGTTCTTATTATGGTAACAAGTGCTTAATAAAAATAAAGCAATAGCAAAATAGAAACAGGAATAAATTACCCGAACTTTAATTTTGAAACTAAGTAGATTTTACAAACAAAAAAATGAAAAAAATGTTTTGTTTGTTGCAGTTTTGATTGCCTTTGCTTCGAAGCTCTATCACGGAATTTTTTAATATTGCGTATTAGTTCACCAGTATCGCAGTCATTCTGATGCTCCACCCATGCCAAACCATTCGCAAAACATTCAAAAGCTTCAGAATTGCTAATTTTTTCGTTTTCTTTGTTCCACACCGCAGCTATCGGAGCTCAAGTTAAAATCAAAGGAACTCTAAAAAAGAGGATCAAAAACATTTATATGTACTCGCAGTTCGGAAAGAACCACTTGCACACAAGGAATAATTATAGTTAAAAAAAAATAAATGTTTCAAAATGTATTTTGCAAGCAAGAATGCGATAGTAAAAGAAAACAAAAAGCTTTAAAAATGGATTTAGGTCAACCGAGAGTTTCGGGTAAAAGATGTCTTACTGTATTTGTGAACAAATATAATATTTTCAACTTATTCAATAGAATTGTTAAATAGATATTTTTTTTTACTTGAATAATGCTAGTAGACTAAGGACCTCTTTGGAAATTCCAAGGAGTGTAAAGTTGTGGAAATAATGGTAAACATCCCCTACTAACTCTAAAACTAATTATAATATACGAAAGTTACTAGTACCAAACTGTAATTGCAAATAAAGTCTACTTTTGAATGATTTATCTAAAATTTCCTTAGGGTGCCATCTGTAAATCAAAACCAGCCCAAACTTTGTTTTTATTTTTGTACCAATTACCCAATTTTGGCAATATAATTAAAATCTTTCAAACTATGCCAAAAAAACGAAATTTCAAGTCATTTGGGTGATAAGTTTTTGAATTATAAACATTCAAAATTTAAAGCTTCTAATGTTAAATTGTATATACATATATTTATGAATATCTACTGAAATTATAATCGCAATGTGATAATTTCTTGTATGGTTATAGTACTAAATAACCGAAACATAAATAAATTGAATTTGTAATTAAAAAAATTTATAATATGAATTATAAATTATGAGATAAATGATCGAAAAAAATATGAATTGCAACCTACAATTTTTTGATAGATTTATATTTATTATGTCCTGCTTAATCCGAATTATCAATTAGAAATTTTTCTCCCATTTAGTTTTCGAATTATGATTCAAAACTTCAAAATCATGGTTTAAGACATCGGTGGCCAACTGTGGCACGCCGGATACCACTAAAATTTTACAGAAAAAGTCGGCTTCTTGAATCGCAGAGATTCGATGATTAGATAAGGTAATGATTACTATAAAATTTTAGTGGTGTGGCGCGTGCCACTGTTGGCCACCCCTGTTTTAAGAGGTCTTCTATGATGTATAGAAAAGCATAATTTGAAAAAAATATATATTACTCATTTTATTGAAACGTTTGGGCTGGCAATAGTCGAAACATATTAACACTAGAAAGACGGGGAATTTTTCTCAAATTTTACAAAAATATTTCTCACCAGAATTTTTATTTCAAATTATAACTAATTTCTTTAACTAGTTTTTTTTCTTTTTTACCGTTTAAACTAGGTTTATAAAAAAATTTCTGGTTCGAACCGCAATATATTCATTTGGTAGCGGTCAAAATGACCGCTCGCCGTCTTTCTAGTGTTAAGCGAGTGAAATGATGATATTGTCAAGATATAATACATCAATACAGTCCTCAGCAAAAGTTTAGACACTGGTCATATTTAATCTTTAAATAAAAAATAAATAAAACACCTGGGTTATACAAATGGCTGTATTTATTTTTAAATATATTTTTATCGTTTTAAGACAGAATTAACGGTTTTAATGTAGGATATCATTTAATTTAACTGAAAAAGGTGAAATTTGCATATTGCAAAAGTTTAGGCACTTTTGTGATTTTTGGCAACTGTTCACGGAAAAACTCAAATTTCAAACTTATGACGTCACACGCATGAAGTACACCGCCCCCTGAATACTAGGCCTGAGCGCTCACACAAAAATGGCGGCTGCCGAAGGCAGATATTTTTAAGCGTAGGTACGGTCCCTTAAATGTAGACACCAGTATTTTATAAAAGATTTCTCTGCCTTGCTTATTCTCAGAAAAATGAAGCGGAAAAAACTTCAAAAAATTATTGGTAGGAATATTTAAGGGACCGTACACACGCTGAAAAAAATCCGCCTTCGGCAGCCGCCATTTTTGGTCCAGCGCTCAGGCCTAGTATTCAGGGGGCGGTGTGAAGTAGTTAAGTGACCTCGCGATAGTATCAGTTAGTGAAGATGCAGCCAGCTAGAAATTTTCAGTCAGATGAAGTAATTAAAGCATGGAAGCTGAAATCGAAAGGGAAGACTGTTGCAGAAATTTCAGCTACTTTCAATCGTCCAAAGAAGTCTGTCTATCAAGTGCTGTCTACGGGTGACTCTTTCAAAGCAAAACACAGATCTGGAATGCCTCTGTGTGGCCAGAAAACGAAATTATAGAAGGATCCATAAGCTGGCATCTAAACAAATGATGATAGCTAATCGCATTAAAGTGTGTCAGAGCTTTCTGTGTCAACAGATATTTTCGTAGATCAATTAAAGAAAGATGTAAATTAGTTTACATGAAAATGATAAAACAACCAGTCTTGAAATCTCAATACAAATTGACCACTTTCCTGTCGCGAAGTAATTCTGTTTATAAACTGATGAAATAATGGACTCACACCAGAATTTATAAACGAAGTTATTAGAAAATGTGAAATTGCCTATTTTCAGGTATATTATAAAAGGAAAATTTTAATTAAATATTCTTGGTGCCTTTAGTCACATTTGGAATCAAAATTAGGTGTCCTTTGCCCTCGAAAGGGTTAATGATTTGGGCCTCACTCTGTTTTAATTCTCATGTATCGCTGGAGTATCTCAATGGCAGCGTAAGTCTACATACATACATTGAAAAACAATTTACAGCCATTTGGTGAACTTTTAGCTCTTCCAAAGTATGTATTTGAGCAAGATAATGCGTCTATTCATGTTGCATACAAATTAAAACTAGTCGGATGCACCAATCCCAAAACTTTCTTCTATCTCATGCATGTTAATACTTGAAAATTCGGTATCGCACTGCCAAAATTAAACGGTAATCTATGCCCATCATGAGGATTCTAAAGATATGAAATCCGTGCACTTGTTCTTGATATATGGCTATCTCTGAAATCGTTTAAATCCAGTTAAAGTTAGCCTTGCAGCGCCACCTATTGGGTGCTTTACAACAAAACCTATGTTACACCAAAACCACAAAGCAACCACTTATGTGAAAGTCTAATTGAATTTGAAGTTTAGGGAAAATCCATGCATTAGTTTTTGAGATAGAGTTATTGCGAAAATGATGAAAATTCCAGCATAGCAGCGCCACCTATTGGACGATTAACACCAAAATCTATTCAACAACAACTTGTGTTAACATCTAACTTAATCTGAAGTTAGATGAAAATCCGTGCATTAGTTCTGATCGTAAAAAATGCAGCATAGCAGCGCCACCTGTTGAGCGATTTACACCAACACGGAATCAGCATCAAGTCATATCAAGGACTAACTGAATATGAAGTTTCATGAAAATCCGTGCAGTAGTTCTTGAGATAGAGACATTGCGGAAATTGTAAAAAAATGCAACAAAGCTGTGCCACCTGTTGAGTGATTTACACCAACACGTAATCAGCATCAAGTCATATCAAGGACTAATTGAATCTGAAATTTCATGAAAATCCGTGCATTAGTTCTTGAGATAGAGCCATTGCGGTAATAGTAAAAAATACAGCATAGCAGTGCCACCTGTTGAGCGATTTACACCAACACGTAATCAGCATCAAGTCATATCAAGGACTAACTGAATTTGAAGTTTCACGAAAATCCGTGCATTAGTTCTTGAGATAGAGCCATTGCGGAAATCGAATCATAGCAGCGCCACCTGTTGAGCGATTTACACCAAACACTAATCAGCATCAATTTGTATCAGGGACTAACTGAATATCAATTTTTATTAAATTCCGTTCTTTAGTTCTGGAGATAGAGCGCCCACAAAATTTGTGTCACACCCACACAGACAGACATACATTTTGTAAAACAGGTTTTACGGGTTCTCTGACCTCTAAAACGTGTAAATCTGTCGAAAACCGGAATTCGAAAATTTTCATGAATCCAATACTTTCTTGTTGTAAAGATAAAAAAAAGTAAAAATAAACTGATTTTATTTAAAAAAAAAATAATAATAATACAAATAAATGATGATATCAAGCAATTTTAATCCGGTCTTAAATAAATCTCATTTAACTTGTACATGAATGATATTTGTTAACTGTTTTATTATTTTTTTTAATTTCTAAAAACTGTGAAGGCAGGATATGCAACGCTACGCTTTTAAGCTGAAAGCAAACAAAGCATCCTATGAGCCAGCGTCCCGAGCTAGGGAATTTCGTGGGTGCATTTGTGATGTGAGCCGTTGCGATGGGCGCGATTTAGATGCTAGTGATAGCACTTGCCTTTTTATTTCGTAAAGTTGCCCATGAAAGACAACCTTATATCAAGAACTTTTTTCAACGATAGATTCCACCATGCAAGTAGTCGAACCGAGTACTCAAATACATTATAACTTCCTAATGTAACTTTTCTGGTGTGAAATAGATTATTTATTCATGTTTATTCAAGTCAAGTTAATAAATAAATATGTAATTTAGGTTCTTTAAATTACATATTCTTAAAGAATCTAATTGCACAATTTGATGTTCAAGGATATGTAAGTCATTTCAAAAATATTTTTGAACGCAGATGAAGACTTCGTCTGTTTATAACGAGCAGTAATTGAAACATTTATATCTCCATTGCTTTATTGCTTACAATAGCATTAAATGTAAGGTAAAAAAAAATGAGTTTTTTTTGTGTCGTTAATAGGTATGAAGCATTAGTCTCATCTGTTGCCCATGATGGAGAAGTAAACTGATATATATATTTACATTGAAATCCGAGGTTATACGATTATCCAAAAGTTAACAAGATTTCGAGTCCGGCTCTTCTTCATCAGCATTCTACATAAGTGATCTTTATGAATCATTAATTAAACAGGAAAAATAATATGCGAAGTACCTTCTGATAGAAACGGTGATATTATGACAGTGCAGCGAAGTAGTTTTGGGATGATATTTAAAATGTGTGATTTATCTATAAAAGACATGCAAGAAATTTTTTTACGTAGATTTCGTATGAAATACTACCTATTGGCGTCGTTCCTATGTTGTAATTTCTGAAAAATATTTGCAGATCTACACCGATCATGACCCTTAGAACCCAAAGCCACCCTCAGTAAAAAACTTTATCTATCTATCTATCTATCTGTCTATCTATGTATCTATCTATATATATCACTTTCTTCTGGACACGATAACTTCCACAATTCTGCGCAAATCTCTTCCAAACTGATACATAAAATCTAGGGGCATAAAATCTCGGTCAAGTTCGTTAATAGGCAAAATCGAGCCAAGGGGCTGGAAATAGGGAGGGTTTTTGTAAAAATAGAAAAAAAACCCATAACTTCTTAAATTTTGTACATATCAAATCAGTTTAAAGTTTTTATTACTCCTAAAAATAGGACCAAAAATTTATACAACACAGATTTTTGATAAAATTAACTAGTCGGATGTACCAATCCCAAAACTTTCTTCTATCTCATACATGTTAATATATCAAAATTCACTATCACACTGCCAGAATTAAATGGCAATCTATGCATCTCATGAGGATTCTAAAGATATGAAATTCCGTGCATTATTTCTTGAGATATGACTATCGCTGAAATCGTGTAAATCCAGCAAAATGCTGCCTAGCAGCGCCACCTATTGGGTAATTTATACCAAATCCTAATCATCAACAATTTATGTCAACGTCTGACTGAATGTGAAGTTTGGAGAAAATCCGTGCATTAGTTTTTGAGATATGACTATCGCTGAAATCGTGTAAATCCAGCAAAATGCTGCCTAGCAGCGCCACCTATTGGGTGATTTATACCAAATTGTAATCAGCAACAATTTATGTCTACGTCTGACTGAATCTGAAGTTTGGAGAAAATCCGTGCATTAGTTTTTGAGATATGACTATCGCTGAAATCTTGTAAATCCAGCAAAATGCTGCTTATCAGCGCCACCTATTGGGTGATTTATACCAAATTCTAATCAGCAACAATTTATGTCAACGTCTGACTGAATCTGAAGTTTGGAGAAAATCCGTGCATTAGTTTTTGAGATAGAGCTACAGCGAAAATCGTGAAAATTCCTATATAGCAGCACCACCTATTGGGTGATTAACACCAAAACCTAATTTACAACAACTTGTGTCAACATACAACTAAATCTGAAGTTAGATGAAAATTCGTCCATTAGTTCTATAGATAGAGCTATTGAGGCAATCGTGAAAAAGGCAGCCCAGAAGCGCCACCTGTTGGGCGATTTACACCAACACATAATCAGTAGCAAGTAATATCAAGGACTAACTGAATCGGAAGTTTGGAGAAAATCCGTGCATTAGTTTTTGAGATAGAGCAACAGCGTCTACAGCGAAAATCGTGAAAATTCATGCATAGCAGCGCCACCTATTGGGTGATTAACACCAAAACCTAATTAACAACAACTTGTGTCAACATACAACTAAATCTGAAGTTAGATGAAAATTCGTCCATTAGTTCTATAGATAGGGCTATTGAGGCAATCGGGAAAAAGGCAGCACAGAAGCGCCGCCTGTTGGGCGATTTACACCAACACATAATCAGTAGCAAGTCATATCAAGGACTAACTGAATCTGAAGTTTGATGAAAATCCGTGCGTTAGTTCTTAAGACAGAGCTATTGAAGAAATCATATAAATCCTGCAAAATTCATCATAACAGCGCCACCTGTTGGGCGATTTACACCAAAACGTAGTCAGCATCAACTCATATTAAGTACTAACTAAATCTGAAGTTTGATCAAAATCCGTGCATTAGTTCTGGAGATAGAGCTATTAAGAAAATCGTGAAAAATGCAGCATAGAAGCGCCACCTGTTGAGCGATTTACACCAAAAACTAATCAGCATCAATTTGTATTAGGGACTAACAGAATATAATTTTTATTAAATTCCGTGCATTAGTTCTTGAGATAGAGCGCCCACAAAATTTGTGTCACATACACACAGACAGACAGACAGACAGACAGACAGACTCACAGAGTCACAGACAAACATTTTGTAAAAACATGTTTTTTGGAATCTCTCACCCCCTAAAACGTGTAAATCATTCGAAAACCGGAATTCGAAAATTTTCATGAATCCAATACTTTCTTCTTGTAAAGATAGAAGAAAGTAAAAAAATGGTTTAACTCTCAAAATATTACCGTTCTCGGCTGGCCCGCGTTAGCCATGATGTGAACCCAATCGAAAATTTTTGTGGCGTCATATCTCATACGGTTTATGCAATTTTTTGACAAAACTCCTCTGTAAATGAACTTCAACCTTCTTTTGAATGAGTTTGGTACGAAATAGACCACCAAGTGATGCGGGATTTATTTTCTACAATGGAAAATCACATTTTTGCAATAATAGCAGACAATGTAGGTGCAGTTTGATTTTAATTTATGGATATTCTCTCTTAACAGACAGATTGTCTATACTTTTGCCACAATGTCATTTTTTTTTCTCACTATATATTATGTAAAGCGTGTAAATTAAAATTTATTGTTTGTGAATGAAGGATAAGTCCCCAGTAATATATGACAGTTGAGTTACAACAATTCATTTCATACTTCTCAGTACAGAAGGATAATCGATCATTGTCTAAACTTTTGCTGCGCATTGCAGAAGTCGCATAGTCATTCTGTATTGTTTCAACCATCGAGTACCGAACTTCAATTTAAATGCAGCCCCTGAAATCTGCTCATTTTTAAACAATTAATTTCTCGGAAACTAATCGTATAAATTTCACGAAAATTTATATTTGGGATAATTGAAGGGTGTAGAATTTATCTATGGCGTCAAACTTGGGTATTGCTATTGAAACAAACAATGTTTGGGTTCGTTTTGATATGTAGGTTACTTCTAAGCAAATCTTATATACAGTGGCGGTCAAAAGTTTCCTGCCAGTTAGTTTCTTTGATTTCTTTGTCAGAACGTTTCAGCAAAGAAGAAGAACAATTTCTCTAAAAGTTATGAATAAGCAAATTACCTCTGATCACGTGATCATTTTGATTGGATACTGAAGATACTTGATACAAAGGGAGGGGGGGGGATTCAAATTCGCGTGTGCAAAAGTTTCCGGCCATTCGTCATCTGTTAGTTTTAGCTATCGGTAAAGTGTTTTATTTTTGGCTGTGTTGGTTAATTAATTAAAGTGAATAACGTATTTGAAAATCAAAAATGAAAAGTTGAACAATTTATTTTTCATAAACGAGTGACTCGTTTTTCCCTAAAGGCACCATCCTCTCGTGAGATTGCGGCAAAGCTGTCGATCGGAAAATTTGCTGTGAACGATATTTAAAAAAATATATATAAAGATGGTCATGGCCTTTGAACTTACCACGGTCCGAGAGACTGCGGAAAACGACTATTCTTGTGGACAGAATTATCCGGAGAAAAGCAGTTGATGACCCTCATAAAATGGCGCTGCAACTCCCCGCGATTTACGGTGTTAAAATATTGCCGAAATAAGTTGGTCTACCGTGTCCAGACGATTGCGACATATGTTATTCTTACTATTAAGCATGGCGAGGACACGTTATGCTGTGGGGTGCATTTTATGGAAAATGTGCCTGTCCGTTATTTGAAATCCGCGGCAAGATGAATATTGCAATGCAACAGAATATCTAGCAAGATCATTTGCTAACTTACTGGAGGAAAAATTGTGGTCGCAACTATTTATTTCATCATGATAACGACCAAAAGCATACATGCAAGCCCTTCAAGCAGTGGTTTTCGCACAAAAAAATTCCGCTTTTGAAATGGACAGCCCAATCACCCGATCTGAATCCAATAGAAAATCTTTGAAACTAACTTGAAAACGTGTGTGGAATTATAAATATTCCAATTTAGCAGCATTTTCACAAAAATTGCAAGAACCATGGGGAAAAATTAACATTGACGATCTACAACAGTTCATTGAATCGATGCCACGTTGCTGCGCCACACTACTTATTGCTAAATGTATGAATACAAAATACTAATTATAAATGTTGCTGATCACTGTTATTTTCTGTTACAACACCATTTTTTCCAAACTTGCCAAGGTGGCCGGAAATTTCTGAGAACATGCGTTTTCTCTTGCAATTAAATTTATTGATATTTATTTTTTATTCCATAAATACGTTCTTAACTATTATGTCAATAAAATGTATAAGTATTACTTTGAGATTCCTCTGCATATGGGTATACTTACAAATTAGCCAAAAATTTCATGCTGGCCGGAAACTTTTGACTGCCACTGTACATCATTTCAGTGAACACTTCATAGCTGCCAACATTTACGCTTTTTTTCTACCACTAAAATTTCATAGCGATTTTCGTCTTGTCTATTCGTGAGATTTTGACGATTAAATACGAGAACATTTACTATAAAATTTTAGTGGTAGGGAGAAATCGTAAAATTGGCAGCCATGACACTTCATTTCCAGTCGTTTTCTACCAGTAACTTTGTTCTACAATAATTTGTTGCAGAGTTAGTAGGGAGTGTTTACTTTTTCCGCGACTGTTCCTTGAGCTATTTCTACATGTAAAAAAAACTTTCATTTATTGTAATTTAACACTAGAACGGCGGGAAAATTTGCTCAAGTTTTATAAAAAATATTTCACATCAGAAATTTTACTTAAAACTATTTAACATACTTATTTAAGTTATTTTTGTGCAGCATATATAAATCTTATATTGTAAAACAAATTCTGGTTCGAATCGACATGTATTCATTCGGCAAGGGTCAAAATGACCCCTCGCCGCAGTTCTAGTGTTAAAGTAAAATTCATTATTTCTTTTGTCAACGTATTTTTACATTTACTCTTGCAGTTAAATTTAAAAGTTGTTGATAGCTCTTTCACTAATGAGCAGACCAATCATACAAACAAAATCTGACTAAACATATCCTTATTTTCTACTTTTTGCATTAGAAGCAAAATAATATTCTTAAATAAAAGGAGCATATGAAGAATTATATGAATCGTTTATACAATTAAAACCGTGAAAACTGAACATTTCGATAAAGGATTTATTCTTTATATGTAAAATTTCATAATCATGTTAAGACGAACATAATTGAATCACAATCCTGCCAAAACGAACACAATTGAATTATAACAAATGCTACACTTGCGAAAAATAACACCTGTCTAAAAGAGATTCGCTTTATAGTCATCAGATATTTAGATTAGGTTTTTCATATTAACTCATTTCCATCCGAAATGCATATATGGGCCCTCTTCAGGATTTTTTTTTTCTTTTAAAAATTACGCATTACCTAAAATTTCGAAATAAGTGTTTTATTGCTATCTAATCACTAAATGCTTGTCAGTAAAAAAGAAAAAAATACTATTCAGAATTTAAAAAAAAAAAAATAAAATAAAAGATAGTAAAACCACCTGAAAAACACGCTTCTGATTGAAGCATGTTCATTTGCATAAAGTTTTATAATCTTATTAAGTTAAATAATGCTATAAAAAGGGATAAAATATCTTTATTAAGATTGATGAACGTCTCATCGCACAAACGGCCACACTCTCAAAATCTTTCATGATAGGAAAATAGATAGAGTTTGCTATGTGCTACACATATTTTGAATAAAAATAAATAACATATTTAAAAAACAACATATCGGCATGATGTTTTACGATTACTCACTAAGATAAAAAGATAATTATTAGTTTTAATTTTATAAGATTAAAACAACTAAACAGCTGACTTACGCTATGGGGCTAAACGCTAGAGGTAAATGAATTCACACATCACGTATATTTATATATAAATATCTACGGATACTCATCTACATCTACATGCGCATGTTCACAACTAAATATATACATTCACATCTAAACATCAGCATTTGTATATCTACATATATAGTATCCCATAGCTGCCAACAGCTGCCATTTTTGTTATCACTAACTCCGAAAGAAAATGTTAATCTTATTTAACCCCTTGAGGGGCGCCGTTTGCAGTCTGCAAACAGTTAATTTTAACGCCAAAATTAACAAATGAGACCAGAAATTTTTTAGTACACTTTCAATCTCATAATATACGTGAAAAAAAGCTTTTGAATATTTTCAATTAAATTTGTTCTTAAATTGCGGTGTGAATTAAATATTTGAATATTTTTAGAGATGAAATGCCTTGCCCCTGGAAGGGTTAATAACAGAATTCTTCGATTTAAAAAAAAGATGAGATTTTTCATCGGAATTACTAAATCACAAAAATCTTAGTAGTTGTATCTATACATTTTCACCTGAACACACTTACAAAGTTCTCTACAAATGTAAACTATATGCATCTACAGCGCCTACACATCTACATCTGCAGTACCTGCATCTATGTAAGCTTTAAACGCATTTATATTTATGCTAAAACAGCTACCTTTCAAGCATCTACATTAACACATCGAAATATACAGATTGAATAGCTACAGCAACTACATTTTCCCAAGTACTTTACACAACTGTATTTATTTATAGCAGATGATTTATTTCCAAATATATCATCTACTATCTACATCTGAAAAATCCATGTATGCTATATCGGTACTTTACACATTTACATAACCTTTGAGGGGCATCGCTATATATTATAATCCACCTACGATTAATGAAGTATGACACCAGAAAAATTTCATTAAATTTTACTTTTTACTTACTTTGGTGGAAAAAGCCGTAAAATTGCTTCTCCTTATTTTGAAATAGAATTTTTCAAAGATTCCGGTGGGAATTCAGCATTACACAAACGTAATTGCTTGCCCCTCAAGGGTTTAATTCTCGCTCCCGTGATATTCACGAGTTGTGTCTTTTATTCAGATTAGTTGATCCCACCAGTTTTATAGAATAGTGAAATTGGCTTTATCTGTCAATAAATCAGGTGAACATTTCTTTTTCAAAAAAGTGGCGCCATTAATCCATTTGAAATTTTAAACCGTAATATAATATGACCGTTAAGGGGTTAAAACAGGTTAAACATGTTTCTTATATAATCGCAAAATTTCTGTTGTTAAATAAAGCAAAAAAATACTATTTCTAATTTCTTGCACGAATTCGGATTTTCAGAATAAAAATGGAAGCCAAACTGGCAACCATGTTACTATGTTGAACTTATTTCATTTTTCTTCAAAAAAAAAAAAATCTCGTTTGAAACATGCTTCACCCTTTAGTCCGCATCTTTGCATATATGCAAACAACAGCGTTTTGAAGATAACCCCTTAATTCTCGCTCCCGTTAAATTCACGCGCTGTGTCTTTTATTCAGAGTGTTTCATTCTCACCAGTTTTATAACATAGTGTAATTGGCTTTATTATGGTATCCTTTTACCTGTCATTAAATAAGATGAATATTTCTTTTTCAAAAAAGCGGTACCAATAAGCAATTTGAATTTTTAAACAGTAAATTAACGCGACCGTTAAGGGGTTAATAGTTTTTTTTTATTATTATTCGTGTATACCTCATTCTTCACCAGAAAGGTAAAATAGCAATATCTGCTATAATCAATAACAGACATTCCGTATTTAAATAAAGCGAAATTAACCATTGAAACTTTCTGGTGTCAAGTCGGATTCCCTCAACTACGTAATTTTTAGAACGTATTCTATCATGGGAATTAAAGGGTTAAAGGTTAAATTTTATGAAATAAATAATTATATAATATAAGGTATTTGTAGACATACTTATTAAAATGTTTACTAATTTGCAATATTTTAGGGTAAAACAGCCACACGGCAGTAGTTTTTAGTTATATTGCAGATGTGCAATAGAAGAAAAGACTGATGTATTATAATTATATGAAAAATGTATCTCTGAAGTTTTTCCTTATTTTTCCTGTGTAATTATCCTTTCAGAAAAACATATATTATTTTTTCGAAAAAAAATAAAAAATCGTGCAATTAAGGATTAACCTGAGTGAAATTAACCCACATTTTACGGAAGACTGTATAGTAAGATTGACAGGTGTGCATTTACGCATTTCCAAAGCCACATTTTCATATCTACATTTACATTTAATGTATTTACATGAATATCATCCACATCTACAGCATATCTTGCCGTGTAATTTTGTTCCACATTATTATTTACGTTTATCATAAATGACACGATACGTTCTTCAGCGATTGAAAATGGTAGCAATCCAATCGCTTAAAACCAGGGATGAGATTTCAGCTTTTTTGCAGACCAGTACATTCTTAGAGAGTATGTTGTTTCGTTAAATCGCAACAATGTTCCGATTAAACAATATAACATTTTCTCTAACAAAATACTGGTGTGCAAAAAAGCGGAAATCTTATCCCTACTTAAAACCTAAAACTCCATTAATATAGATAACAAATTTTACAATTTTTCTTTACTGCTGTTTTAAAATCTAATATTTTTATTATTTAATCGCAGAGGCCGGGGTTTAAATAAGGCGAAGATTATTTTTAAAATATATTCGCAATAAGCAAAAATTTTAAAGCTGGTATTTACGCAATCTGCGTATAAATTTATTAATATTTATTAATCTCTCCTATTACCAGTATTTCGCAAATTATATTTTAAATGCATTCTTTTTCCATCGATTTCAGGAACAAATTACCAAAGTAAAATATAATAGGTACTTTAAAATTCTTTTAAAGAAAAGTAAGAATTAGAACTTATTTCTTTAAGCTGTATTTTTCATCTAATAACATCGCATAGTCTATCCAATAATTTTGCAACTAATTGAGAATTTAGAGAATTTGAAACATGACTATTTATATTTCAGAGGAAAAAGGTTCCCAAAGGAGTTACAACTAAGAAAGAAATGGAAATACCTATAAACATATTTTGGATCTGCTGTAATTGTGAATAACTACAAAATATTTTTTTTTTAACAAATCGTTCCAAAGCTATTTGGAGATTTCGTAAGAATGTGCATATAATTAAGTTTTCGCTGATACAACGATAAGTAAATTACTTTCTGGTAAACTTGCATTTAAATCATTGGGAATTTTTTTAAAAATAACTTTCACACTTATACATTTTTATAGCTGCCAACATATCAAATTTCGTCTATTAAAATAAAACATAAACACATTTTTAACCAAAATACTTACTGAATAATATGTGTATTGTTTCTATGTGTAATTAATTATATTTCATTTATTAAATAGACTTTTCTAACTCTAAATATGTTTGTTTAGCATAAACAACAATTAAAAAAACGAAAGAAAGAAAACAAAATCAAAAGGGAAAGGAAAGTTAGCGGTTATGTGTTTTGAAGAAAACCGTTTGGTATTTATTTGAAATTGATTTTGGGGTACTACTTCACTGTCTTACTGAGATAAGTAATTGTTAGAAAAAAAGTTGATAATTACAGGATGGCATATTAACTGGAATCTTATTTATAAAAGTTTTTTTTTTTCAAAAACTGATGTTGTATTTAGAGCTACGATACAGATAAAGTGAGCGGATCTCGCATAAATCAGTTTTCAGATTATAAAAGTTTTTCTTTTATTTCAAAAACTGATGTTGTATTTAGAGATACGATGCAGATGAAGTGAGCGGATTTCGCATAAATCAGTTTTCAGATTAATCAGTTTTGAGATATTGGATGTCTAGTTTAAAATAAATATTCTGACCTATGTTGCAGGCATTTTTACCTAACACTTTATCGACGGTATATTTTCGTGAAATGTCGGTATTGAAACAGTACAAGCTCTTCGCTCTTCTGAAACTCTTTCCTTTGCTAGGTAGTTTTCTCAAGTTTATGCATCAGCCAATATATTTAATTCTATGGATTTAAAATTAAATGTTTCATTGTATATATATAAATATAGACACCATAGTATAAATCAGGGCTTCTATCCCACTTGTCCGTTTTTTGTAAACCTGTATCTTTTTAACAAAAATATTTCGCCGTAGGTTTTCGAAACTATTGAAAGACAAACGCCCTTTCACGGTGGTAAGTTTCTGCAAAATTATAAACATCTTTTTTTAAAAGTCTGCGTAAAAAACGGACCAAGTGAGAGCATAAATGCATTTTCTGTAATTTAGAAGTCACGCCCTCAGCTCATGATATTTTTTGAATAAAAACGAGATTTCACGGCTCTCGTCGCTAATGTGTTAACATACTGTTGACCGTCTATTTCCTATGAAATATGTATATCGAAACAATGGATGTGTTATAATGTGTTAAAACATCAACTTGACGCTGCCCTTTCATTTCAATTACTCTTGAATGCTTGATACAACAGTTACGCCGATTTCGTCGATGTTGTAAATTCTTACTGCAGTTAGTTTGTTTTCATCGATAACTTTAATCAATAAATAAAAAAAAATGGGAAACTGCTACTTACTGAATTCCATTGGAATTATATATATATATATATATATACCGGGTGTCCCAAAAAGGACTGACTGATTTTAAAATTCAATAACTTGCAAACGGTGACAGATATTTAAAAAATTCTTGCAGGAGGGTTATACATAAGGTCAAAAGTTTTTTTACAGTGATTTTCAATTTTAGTTCGAATTACAAACAATAGATGGCGCTGCGATCAATAGACGCTGAATTCAGGCTCGATTTTTGGTTCTTCGTGGCCCGGATAATACATTTCCATCTCCTTTTTCAGCATGGAACAAGAGAAAGGACTAGAAATCGAGCCTGTATTTAGCGACTATTGCTTACAGCGCCATCTATTGTTTGTAAATCGAACTAAAATTGAAAATCACTGTAATAAAACTTTTGACCTTATGCATAACCCTCCTGCAAGAATTTTTTTTATATCTGTCACCGTTTGCAAGTTATTGAATTTTAAAATCAGTCAGTCCTTTTTGGGACACCCGGTATATATATATATATGTGTGTGTGTGTGTGTTATATAAAAAATTTTACTTTATTATTCATTTAAATTATTCTAAATTGCCGGCATATTCATTATTTCCTTTTTTCTTAATACGCTCTATTATTTATTTCTAGTTAAATTCCTATAAATTTAAAACGCGTATCTTAATAATAGATTTATTCCAAAACGTAATCTAAACTTTTAATCCCTTCATTAACCCCATAACCTATGATTTACTTTTAACAGCTCCACGGTTTGGCAAATCCACAGCTACCACTAAAATTTAATAGAGATTTTCGCCTTGCTTAATCATGGAATTTCGACGTTTAAATTAAACTATATTTACTGTGAAATTTTAGTGGTAAGAAGAATTTACATTTGTCTCGATCATCATACGCGGGCTATGCCCGTCATTGTAGGTTAAGGGTTTAATTTTATCGTCTACCAAACTGCAAAGTTCTGAACGCAGTTACTTATTTTTCGAATGTTTATCAAAGCCATTTTTACATTTTTATTCTATTTAATCTCATTTTCCCGCCCGCTAGGCGACAGCCTTTTCACATCAAAATGCTTCCATTAGCGGAGCCGGGATTTTTTTCTGTGACGTTTCTCGGTCGCTCTCCATTGGCTGAGTGACGGATCGCAGATTCACTTCGAGTCTCGTTCGTGATTAGGTTTGGCTAGCCTGAAGTTTTCATTTCAATCGGAATTCCTCCGCGCATTCTAATAAATAGCTAGAGCATGAGCTCAGTAGTAGATTTTTTGTGCTGTTGGATTGTTTACTTAATTTGTTACCCGGTGTCCTAAGCCATGTAGAATATTCATTTCGTGAATTAACATCTTTTTCGCATGAGTAACTAGTTCAAGCTCGTGTGGAATACTCTGATTTCCCATCCTGTAGGAATTGTTTAATGTTGGTATATTCTGATGGATAAACAGTTTCCTATGACTACGTTTCCATGTTTTTAATTGGGAAAACCGCAGATTTCTTCTTACGCCTTTTTTCACCACTCACGCAGCCTAATCTGCCTTGTCTTCATCATGAATAAATAAGAGTTTGATTGGACTCTACCATTATTATCGTCGCTCTACAGCTGCTAAATTTTCACAGAGTTGACACCTCCACTAGCGATGCTTGTGCTAAGTGGTATGATGGCTATACAATATCACCAGCGGCTGATTCATATGTGGTACTAATCCAGTAATATGAAATAAAAAACACGACGTGATTTTTCGACTTAACCCATTAAATTGTTTCGTAATAAGAAGCCGGCAGGATTATGTTTACCTGCTCTACACCACCTTATGAGACCTTCAATAAAAAGTGTTCATGGGATTGTGAAACCAATAGAAACCTTCGATGACACCTGGTAACCACGATTTGATATTCTACGTTTACCATAAATTTATAGATAATTATGCCAAAATCAGACACCCCCTTAACAGATTACTTAGGAAAAATACTTTGTAGGAATGGAATTCAAATTGCCAAGATTCTTTTCAGAAATTAAAGGATGCCTTAATTGTTAAACCTGTCTTAAGAATTTATGACCCTGCATTACCACTTCACATGTTTGTTGATGCCTCACAGGTGGCAGTAGGTGCAGTTATTAAAGAACCAGATAATAATGATTTTTTACATCCAATTGCTTACTATTCTAGAGGATTGAGATGTTATGAACAGGATTACTTTATAACTGAATTAGAATGTCTTGCCATCATTGACACCTTAGATAAATTTTATCATTACTTCCATGGTGTAAAATTCATCATTCACACTGATCATGCATCTCTTGTTTGGTTAAAGAATACTAAGACAGGGTTGCCATGCTTCAGGGAATTTTCCAGTCGAAATATCAGTATTTTTTTATAAAAAATATATCAAGATTAACCGCACGAAATTTCGCCTGATTTAAAGAGAGGTTCTCTGTAAGAAAGTACTGGTGCCGAAGAATTTCCTGGTCTGGAAATTCCTGTAGCGTGGCAACCCTGTAAGCATTTGAGAGGTAGATTATTTAGATGGTCTTTGAAGTTAAGCATGTTTGATTATAATATTGTGTACGAAAAGGGATCCACAAATGTCGAAGCTGACATGTTGCCAAGAAACCCTGTTTTACATTATTTTCAATCCTTAACCCCTTCGGGACGGGAGCCTTTTACGAAAATTTTAATATTTTGTCACCGTTTTTTAAAAACAGAAATTTGTGTCTCGTTGAATCGAGAAAATGCGCTGATTAAATAAGGTAAATTTTACAGTAAAATTTTACTGGTGAGGAAGACCAAGGATTATGAGCGCTTCATGCGTCACGTATAAGTGTCGCTCGTCCCCAATGGGTTAATTTTTCTTCTAGACGTAAAAGAACTTATAGAGATGCAGGAGAAAGATAATGTATGTGCCAAAAACTATCAAAATGAAAATGGGATTATAATAGTTAGAAAGAAAGGATTTCGAAAAATAGTAGTCCCCATGTCTTTAAGGAGAAAAATATTAAATGTTGCTCATGAAAAATTTGGTCATCCTGGTATCCAAAAAATGTTAAATTTAATTTCCCCTAATTATTATTGGCCTGACATGACTCAGGATATAACTAATTTTGTCAAACATTGTGACATTTGCCAGAAAAATAAAAAACCCAGACAGAGAAAATTTGGCTTACTACAAGCTATGCCAACCACAGATCAACATTTTGAATGTCTTTCTATTGATACTATGGGAGGATTCACTTACTATATCTTTACCAAAAAATATCTACACATCATAATAGACCACGCGACTAGATATGTCTGGTCTTTTCCATCAAAAAGTGTTACTACTAAAACCTATACTCATTGCTTAAAATAAGTTTTCAATATTCAATGTCCTAAACAATTATTCTGTTTCAACAAGATTTTCAATGTACAGGTTCCACAAAAAGTGTTGAGTGATAGGAATGCAGCTTTCACTTCATCTAGATTTAAAAGATTTCTTCGAAATCACAATATTAAGCAACGTTTAACATCAGCACATCACCCACAAACGAATGGGAAATGCGAAAGAGTGAATCAGTCAATAGTTACTAGATTAAAGTGTAAAGTTAATTCTACTTCCTCTAAAATCCCTTGGACAAAACTTTTGACAGAAGTAGTTAGTGAATCAATAATACGCCCCATTCCATAACCAAATTCCCCCCTGCTTATTTACTTTTTGGTCAATTACCTTATGATTCCCCCCTCCCTAAATTTTCACAGAGTTGACACCTCCACTAGCGATGCTTGTGCTAAGTGGTATGATTGCTATACAACATCACCAGCGGCTGATTCATATGTGGTACTAATCCAGTAATATGAAATAAAAAACACGACGTGATTGTTCGACTTAACCCATTAAATTGTTTCGTAATATATATATATATATATATATTGTATTTCTTATATAAAGGAGGCAAAACACCGAGGTGGAACGGGTTACGTACTCCGTTCCGGCACATCCCGTTCTGCCCCGCGTGTTAAAATTTGAAAAAAGTCACATGACTACCATTAACCATTAATGGTTCGATAGGCTTACCTAGCTTCGTAAATTTCCAAATATTACAGTTATACACACAATTTACAGCTAAAAGTTGCCAAAGTGGGTTAATGAATTCCAACAATCAGACAGGCGCTAATCTCAACATCCTGCATACAACTGAGGCTCGTGACGCTTTGCCGTGTTACTCTAGCGCCACTGACTGGAAATAAATGCCGTATCCCGTTCTACCCCGGCACCACATTCGCCCCAGTCTACCCTATGTATTAATTATTAGAATAAAGTTTTCACATTTTTGTTTTGTTTTCGGCCGAAACTAGGAAGTTACCGAAATTCGGTTTCTGTGTTAAAAACCTGTTTCGGTCGATCCTTAGTTTTACCACTCTAGAGAATTTCTGTATTCAAATTATCTATCACTGATTCAGATTAGCAGTATTCGCCTTTTTAACCCATTTATCAGCTGTTGTATAAATTTATACTGCTTAACCCCTTAACCCCTTGGGGACGAGCGACACGTATACGTGCCGGAAATAGGCCTAAGAATCCTCGTTTATCCTCACCAGTAAAATTTTACTGTAAAATTTGCCTTATTTAATCCGAGCATTTTCCCGATTTCAATAGGCACAAACTTCTGTTTTTTAAAACCGGTAGCAAAGTAATAAATATTTCGTAAAAAGCTCCCGTCGCGAAGGGGTTAAGGGGCATATAATTGTGTTTCTGTAATGTCGAATTCACACCGGAATCTGCAAAAAGATACATTGCAAAATAAGGAAAAACAATTTTATCACTTTTTTCGACCAAAGTTAGAAAAGTAAAATTTTATAATTTTTTCTGGTGCAAATCTTCGTCAATCGTAGGGGGGGGGGGGGTGCTAAAATATATCCTACCGCCCCTCAAAGGGTTAATTTTAATTCTTATTTCCTAAAATTGTTTTAGAATATTATTGTTTAACTTAATTGATGCTCTTGAAGAAAACTTTCACATATGATAAGTAGATTTTTGTGGCATTTAATCAATTCGCTGTTTTAACAAGAAAAAATTTTCCCCATGAAACGTTTAAATGAAGGACATTTCAAGATTAAATAAATCAGAGATTACTTGCCGAAAAAGGTTATGCAGAGTTGCCAAGACTCCGGCTTTTTGCACACCGCTATTATCTTAGAGAAAATGTTCTTTTAAATCGTCTCAATGTTCCGATTAAACGAAAAACATTTTCTGTATATCCAAAAAGCCGCAGACTTGGCAGCTCTGGTTATGAACATTTTGAATAAGGGAAACTTTCAGTCTGTTAAGAGTCCCTCGCAAAAAATTGTCTGAATAATCCAGTGCGCACCAAAACTGCATACATATTAAGCGTACAAATTTAATGCTGGTATCGGGCGTAAATTAACACAGCTGTGCCATCTTGTGGACGGTCTTGATAATCTACATACGCGGGCTTTTAGTGTGTCAATTGCAAAAGAATGGCGTTGCGAGAAGGTAGTGGGGGCCCAGACGTAATTCACACCACGAAGTTTTCTTCGCTTTATCTAATCAGAAGCTTTTCAGCTATTAATGAAAGTGAAAAAAAACTTTACAATTTAATTGTGTGAAGTAAGAAACAGCTAGGCATATTCGTGTAGTTCAACCGCATCCGCTACATGGCGCGTGACCTTGATTGATGTGACCTCCTCTTTAATCTTGCGGTTACATCTCCCATTTAAGATAGGACGCTTAATATGCATTCAGTTTCGATAAGCACTACTTACAAACATAAGATTTTTAAAAAATCACTCAGTGGTTCTTTAATTAGAAAATTAGTACTCAATCATTTAAATAACAGTAATAATTACAATAAATGCAGTAAATAAAAAACATCATTATGAAAAGCTTTAAGAAAATTCTGGTAAATAGCCTGAAAATCTCTTTAAATTATTATTGTATTTAATTAGACACGAATAGCATTCTTACGGGTCCTGGAATTTCCAGGCAAAAAAATTCTCCGGTACCAGTATTTTTTAATAGAAAAATTTCTCCTTACCTAAGGTGAAATTTGCTCGTTTAAAGTAAATTTATTTTTCTATAAAAATAAATACGGATATTTTTCCTGGAAAATCCCCTGACTCGTACGAATCCTGAAAAAACTCTATTCTAATTTCAGGAACTATTCAAATTAATGTGACTCGACAGATATACATACACATTTTGTCTTTATCGCTTTTAAAATATTTTGCATTAATCGTATCAGACCTGAGATACAAAAACATGATAGAAACATATCATTGTCTGCACTTATGAACCTATGTAACGTAAAGAAGGGAAACATTTTGGATGTTATATTGGTATAGGGTGATTGAAAAGTCATTTGCACACATTAGTATTAGAAGTTACGATTTTCTCAATGAAAGTGTACGTTATTACTCGAATTCTTTTTTTAAATTATGTCATTTTCACTGGTTCATTTTCATCTTCTTCCAATGAAATTTCCGTCTCTAATTTTAGAGCTCGTGGAATGAAAAATTTCTGAAATTAAATGTCATTTTCACGCAAGTTTAGAAAAATTATCCGTTTTAATTTTTTTTATCTCTTGAGGGACGGACGGTGGGATGTATTATATTCCTCCTATGTTTAATCAAGATTCCCACCGGCAGAGTTGCCAAGTATCCGGCTTTTTGCGAACCACTAATATCTTAGAGAAAATCTGGTTCTTTTAAATCGCCCAAATATTCCACTTAAATAACGTTTAATGACATTTTCTGAATTAAAATACTGGTATCCAAAAAGCCGGAGATTTGGCTGCTCTGCACCGAAAACATTTATTTAAATTTTATTTTTATAACATTGGTGGAAAAAAGTTGTAAAATTGCTTTTTCTTATTTTAAAATAACATATTTCATAGATTCCGGTGTGAATTCAGTATTTCTGGAGCACAATCACTTGCCTCTCAAAGGGTTAAGTGCATATTTCCTTTAAAAAGTGACATAATTTCACTTTTGACATGTTGATGATATTAAACACTGTTTTCACAAATGGAGAATATATATTTTTAATTTACTGTAATAGAAAACTGTTATTAAATTAAGATATAATAATATCTATTACTCGAATTTCTTTGAAAGAAAATAAATAACTCGACTGCCAGCATTTGGCAAAAGATTCGTTAACCCCTTGAGGGGCGCTGGTATTTTTATGAAACCACTTAATTTTAGTTACCAAATGACACAGTGAGACCAGAATTTTAGTAAAAAAAAATCGGTTCATTATATATATATGCGGCGTATAGTTTTAAATAAATTACCTTACAAATAAATTTGTTTTCAAATTCCGGTGTCATTCATTAATTTCAACACTTTAGCCCCTGAAAGGATTAAAAACATTTTCAGTAAAAAATAAAATAAGAAGGTAACATTTTAAAAAATAGCAAGTGCTGTCAGATCTGCAAATGGGCAATTTTTATTTATTTTTATTGTATATTATTAATTATTTTTTTAAGTTTTTTTAGGTATTAAATTGCATATGACAAAAAAAAAAAAAAAAAAAAAAAAAAAAAAAAAAGAAAAGAAAGAAAGAAAGAAAACTTGTATTTTAAATAAAGTAAAACTTTCTATTAACGAGCTCCTCAGAAGCGTTAAATTTCTTCGCTGTTTGGAAGCATTCGATGATCAGATGTAAAATTACGGAAATATAGTGCTTTTGGGGGAATTGAAAAAGTTTTCGCTAAACAGAGGTGATTTCTATTTGGAATTGTCCGTTTGGAAGTTTTACAGTATGAATATACTAATATAATGATTGAAACTGTACAATAAATATTTTAATTGATATTCGGATAAACGTCAAAACTGCTTGTACATAAAAATCCTATGTTTAGCAAATACTGAATCAAAATCATAAAAAATCACGTTATTTAACCCTATAATAAGGACATTTTCTCACAATAGCAAAACACACTTTTAAAATAATAGCTAGAATAAATAAAAACATGCAGTACAAATTTGACTATATAATTAAATATTCATTCGAATATGTTATTGAAGTGTAAACTAAAAACTTTACTTTGAAAATAATGAACACATTTCGGAATTTTTTGAAACACATGAGATTATGTTTTCCGCAAAGTTCTTCAAAGTATTGTATAATTCAATAAATTATTGACAGAAAAAGGAAGCTTAGTAGTTTACATTTCCCAATTCTAAGTAAAACAACTCTGCAAACAGAAATCAAAGCCTGACTACACCACCCTCCCCCCCCCCTTAATACTAGGCCTAAGCGCTGGCCCACAAATGGCGGCTGTCGAAAGTGGTTTTATTTAACGTATGTACGGTCCCTTAACCCTTAACCCCTTGAGGGGCAAGCAAAAATAACTTCAAATATTGAATTCTCACCGGAATAATCAAAAAATTGTATTTTTAAATAAGGAAAAGCAAATTTCCATTGGTTTTCCTCCAAAGTTAAAAAAATAAAATTTAGTAAAAAATTTCTGGTGAGAATCTTGTTTACATTAGGTGGGATATATTTTATCCCACCACCCCTCAAAGGGTTAAAAGCGTGATTTTTTTATTTTGTTTCGAAAAATTATGTATGATTCTCTGAAAGGTTTATTACACAGTAAAAAAAAATCACAGATATATTTTTCATATAATACGTCAATCTTTTCTTCTGGTTCACATCTGGAATACAAGTAAAAACTACTATCGTTTCTGCTTTACGCTAAAATATTGCAAATTAGTAAATATTTTAGTAAGTATGTCTCTAAATACCTTATTTTATACAATTATTAATTTTATAAAACTTAACCTTTAACTCTTTAATTCCCATGATAGAATACGTTCTAGAAGTTGCGTAGTTCAGAGAATCTGACTACACACCAGAAAGTTTTAATGGTTAATTTCGCTTTATTTAAATACGGTATTTCTGTTATTAACTAAAGCCAATCTTGCTATTTTAATTTTCTGGTGTGAATTGGGTACATAAGAATAAAGAAATGTGTTAAATTCAAGACGCTGGTATTTGCATATATGCAAAGCTGTGCACTAAAGTGTTAAATTTAGACACCAGTATTTTATAAAAGATTCCTCTGACTTGTTTAATCTCAGAAAAATAAATCCGAAAAAACTGAAAAAAACTTATTGGTACCAAAACTGAAGGGACCGTACACATGGTGGAAAAAATCTGTCTTCGTCAACAGCCATTTTTGTGTCGGCGCTCATGCCTAGTATTCAGGTTCGGTGGCCTGATTACCACCAGAAAAAACTTCCAACAATAACTTTGCGTCGAAACTTTTTATTTATTTAACCCCTTAACGCTCGAATTAAATTACGGTTAAAAAATTCAAATTGCTTATTGGCACCACTTTTATGAAAAAGAAATATTCACCTTATTTAATGACAGGAAAAACGATACTAAAATATAGCCAATTTCACTATTTTATAAAACTGGTGGGAATCAAACAATTTGAGTAAAAGACACAGCCCGAGAATATGACGGGAGCGAGAATTAAGGGGTTAAGCATAACTGCCAACTCTTCCCCTTTTTCAGACCACAAAAAATTAATAGAAATTCTTGTCTTATTTAATCGGCAGATTACCGAGGTTTAAAAGGGTAAAATTTACTATAAAATTTTTGTTGTCTGAAAAAGCGTAAGGTGTTGGCAGCTATGGGTTAAGCACAATTTCTGCCGTAAGTCAGGGCAAAATTTCTGTTTGTTTCGTTTCTACTGGTGCAAGTCTGACCAAGTATTCTCATCGTCATTTAGATGAATGATTAGAATGGCGGCTACAAACTAATTAATTTTGGCAGGGCGGGATCACTGTGCAAAGCTTTCAAGGGTTTTCTTGTACGAGAACGAACATTTGAATCGCTTTCCCTTCAAACGTCCTCCTTGAAAGCATTCCGCAGCATTTACCTAAATTGTTTTCAATAAGCACGAAACGGAAGTGTTTAGTAGCATATTTCGGGATTTTACCAACTCACTTTGATAAATAGCACTTACCAGGCTTCGGGTTTTCACAATAAGATATAGCGCTGCAAAGTTTTTGGCTTTTTGGATAACAGTATTTTAAAATTCCTACCCTGATTGGGTTTAATCGACCCATTTCTATAATTCATTTTATTCGATTAGAACCAGAATTTTTTTTTATAAAGTAAGATGAATTAAGGAACCAAAAACCAATATAAATAAATACATTAAATAGTTTTTGAAAATGATTCGGGTGTGAAATGATATTGTTAAAGTTTAGTAAAATTTTAACAGGGTAGAAAGATTAACCCATTAACCGCCGCAACTATAACATAGGGATCTTCAACTTTTTTGCAGAAAAACGATTGCCCCCACAAATTTTTGAAACAAAATCTTCTTTTTATTTAATGATGAAAGTTTCTCTTGTTAAATAAGGCAATTGTTTTAATTTATAAACAGTGGTAGCATCATAGTAAATTTAAGCATGGACATTTATTTTTACTGTTGCGTGAACGCAACACAAATGGGTAATGGGTTAATACAGGAAATGTTGTTTTATTTAATTGAAACATTTAGGCAATTTAACACGTGAACCGCGTAGTGGTCATTTTGACCGCTACCAAATAAAAATATTTCGATTATCACCAGAAATGTCTTTCTAAAATAAGTTTAAAATGTACCCCAGAGAAATAAGAGATGACTAAATCAAAATAAGATAAAATATACTACTCTTGACCCCAGAGAGTTAAGACCGAAGAAAATATGCATTAGGGGCCTCCCCTGTTATACAGATGTTAAACTAATAGAAGAAAGCCTTCGCGAGCATGGATTTGCAGTCACTAGGGCTGCCATGCTTAAAAATAGAATGACTGGGCATCCCATGCCAATCTATATGGTAAATGTTTTACCACGAAAAAACTTTGAGGAAATCTACAAAATTAACGTGATCCACTATATTTCTGTTAAAATCGAAGTCTTTACTTCAAAAAATAAAGTTAAACGATGCTATCGGTGTCAAGGGTATGGACATGCCTCAGTGGTGTGCGGCTTTGACGCCAAATGTGTCAAATGTGGGGAATTACACTTAACCGCTGCTTGTGAGCACAAATGTAGAATTAAACCTACATGCGCTAATTGTGGCCTTGGACATCCCGCGAATTTCCGCCGGTGCCCTAAAAACCCGTACAGACTTGAAAATAAACATAACAGAAAAACTACACGTAATAGCGTCAGCAATCTCTCCTCGGAAACGCAAATTCTTGCCGAAATCTTTAAAGATTATAACTACACCAAACAACCTTCGACAAATGATCCCTCAACCAGTACTAGCATGATAAATTCCGAAACTAATGTTAATGATACCTCAAATACCCTTTCCTCTCCTACTACTGAAAATACTAATAATACTCAAAATTTGAAAATTCCAGTAAATTACTCTAATGATATTAAAGATATACTTACCACCTTCAATGAAATAAAAGAAGTTTTTCAAATTACAAAATTTTTAAGCTGCATCAAAAACATTTCAACTCAAATCAAAAAAATTGATAACCCTATGCAAAAAGTAATGGTGATCATCAATGAATTCGATAAACTTGCTAACCTTCTCAACTTAAATGAAGAATAACTTCATTCCCTGCTAAACTATTTCCTTTTTCCCTGTCTTTCTGTCTTTTGTGTGCTTAAAAAAAAGAAAGAAAAAAAACTTTTAAGCTGCTTTTCTTATGCTTTTCAAATTCTTTATAAGTCTTACCTTTTTGTGCTTTAATTTCACTATCATGATCTCCTTAAATAACCTTTTCTCAGCGAGTTACCAGACTGGGCGGGCGCCGTCCTTTTTTCCCCTTGTTCCCCTATACATTTTGTGCTTTTTTCAGTCCTGTTAGTCTGAACTCTCCTCAATGTTGTTTTTTATTATTGTATTTTCCTATCTTTTGTGCATTTTCTTATAAACTTCAATGTCTCTTTTTTTTCTGTAAATATGTAAATATTTCATTTTTTTAATAAACTTTCGTATCTACTTTGTTATAACTGTGTTAAACTAATGTATGGTCTCTGAATTGAGTGTTTTTTACGGGGCTTCCTTTGGTAGATTTTTCGCCTGTCCTGGACATATTTGTGGATCATATGGAACATTTTTTCCCCCTACTAGTTATACTAACAATTTTTTCTATTAAAAATTGTCTATCTTTTTAGTTTTTACTCTCTATTTTTCGTGGCTACTAGCCGCGTTTAAACGCTCTTTTTTTCTAAGGCTCCCATTGCATTGTAACACGATTTACTCTTAGCCTGGATGTAAAGTTGCCAAGCAACTAGGGAATCCATACACCTGCTTTATTGTTCCATTGTTCCAGTTAAATAAATAAGTTAAATAGTTTCAAATAAAAATTCCGGTGTAAGATATTTTTATAACACTTCAGTAAAATTTCCGGCGGTTCTAGTGTTAAAAGAACAACATTTTTTTTAAGATAATAGTGGTATGCAAAATGCCGGAAAATTGGAAACACCGAACATATGTTTAAAACATACAATTTACCAGAAATGAGATTGCTACAGAAATGTATACATTCATATTATTTTATAAAGAAATTTCTGGTTTTAATCCGCTTTTTTTTTTTTTTTGTCGCACTCAAACTGATCCGTACTGGGCGTTCTAGATTTAACTAATAGCGCACGGAAAACTTAAAAATATTTTTCATGTAGGGTTGATGTAGAAATTACCTTTCTAAAGAAGAAAACGTCAGGAATGATCTTAGCTTAATTGCATCCAATTGGTGGTGAGGGATTTTCAAAGTATAGTGTATTTTGTACACATAATTTTCGATTTAATTTTTAAATAATTGACCGCATACAATTTGTTGCAATGGTATGGATATTTTAGATTTATTACTCTTAAACCCTTTACACTAAAAATTTTTCTAATTTATATTGATAAAAGGCAATTTTTAGTTTAACTTTCATACCAGAATAATATTATAGAGTAGAAAAGTTGTATATATTTTAAATGGCTAACGTAATGTAGCTTGCGCTCGCAATGATGAGATACATATCGAGTAACATCGTTCTCAGGAATGATGTCATTTTGTTATTTTAGCACTGGCCGCACGCACTGTGCAGAGCTAGCAATTTCCCGCAAGCATTGCGGTATTCTGTTAGCGTTTGGTGAACGCTTGTGGGGGGAAATCGAGAAGTCGGTTTGCTATAATCCATAGTTATTTTGTATGTCGTCAGAAATGCTTGTCGTCCATTTCTGGAAACATGGAGCGACCTAGTTTCAAAAACGGCCGTTGCACCATTTTAATGCATTCAAGTAATGAAGCACGTTTTTCTTTAGTAAAGTTAATGGCAATCGAACTATTTTAATAACTTTCGATTATTAATACACATTTTTTTTCATATTTTTATGAATAACACTTATAAATTTTAACGCTCCTCGTCAAGCTTCTTTCGTGTTTCAGTTTTTAAGTTCTTCATTCACCTCGATTATTGCACTCATCCTAAGTTAACAACCAAAACTGCTTACATATTAAGCGTACAAACTTAATGCTGGAATCGGGCGTAAATCAAAGCGTTATAAGTAAGCAAACAAACTTAATGCTGGAATCAGGCGTAAATAAACACAGTTGCGCCACCTTGTGGACGGAGTGATAATTCACATACGCGGGCTTTTAGTGTGGCGCGCATTTTCTAAATCTTTAGTCACTCATGCAAATGAATTTTGTTTGCCACATTTATTGAAAAATAATGGCGCAGCGAGAGGGGCATCCAGACGCACTTGACGGCACGAAGTTTTCTTTGCCTTATCAAAGGCACTTCAGTTATTAACCAAGGTGAAATAAACTTTACAATTTTAGTGGTGAGAGTAAGAAAACAGTTAGGTATCTACCTGTAGTTCACACTCCGTCCGCTACGTGACGCATGACCTTGATTGATGTGACCTCGCTTTTATTCTTGCGGTTATTTCTCCCATTTAAAATAGGACGCTTACTTATATCGCTTTGGGCGTAAATTAACACAGCTGCGCCATCTTGTGGACGGGGTTGATATTTAGCATACGCGGGATTTTCGTATGACATCATATCTACCACTGCGTATATTTTTAAATGCTTAGTCTCTCACGGGACATGAACCTTATTTACCAGATTTACTGCAAAATAATGGCGTAGCCAGAGGGTGGTGGTGTCCAGATGCGCATTTGTCACCACGAAGTTTTCTTCGCCTTATCTATTCAGAGACCTTTCAGCTATTACTCAAGTTAAACTTTACAATTTTAGTGGTGTGAAGTAAGAAAACAGTTAGTCATCTTCCTGTAGATCAACCCCATCCGCAACGTGTCGCATGATCTTGATTGATGCGATCTCCTCTTTAATCTTGCGGTTACCTCTCTCATTTAAGATAGGACGCTTACTTTGTATACTGTTTTTTTGACAACTCTTATCAATATTTCAAGTTTCTTGTTAAATTTCTAATATATTTTATTTTTTAACGTAATTATTATTTGATTAGTTTTTGATTTTCTATATTTAATCTAAAATTGAGCTGCATTTTACGTTCATGCGTGTACCGCTGAATCTCAGCATAAACGAACACGGATAAAGTCTCCGTTCTCTTTTTAATTTCAGTGGCGTTCAAGGTTTCTAATTTCGCGTTTTTAAAATTCAGTAATTCCACATACAAACTTGAAATTTCGAAAGTTATTTACCCTTTGAACTCCGGCGTCTCTTACGCAAATTTTATTCGGTCAACACCACTTTTTAAAAAGAAGTTTACTTCATATACACAATATCAAAAATGCTCTGACTAAATAAGGAAATTTTTATTTTCCTTTATTACTGGTGACAAAAACAAGGTTTGCAAAGAAAGGACGCCGCAGCGTCGACAACGAAGTGCAAAGTGTTAATGAGAAACTTTTTGTGATTTCATAAATTAAAAATTATTTTTTCGAAATTCCCGGTATGAATTCAGAATTTCTGAATGTATAAAAAGCTAAATTGGCAACACCCTTACCTGTTTGACCACGCATTCCTAAATTTGCAATTCTTTCGGCAAAGGAATCCATTCCACAGCTCAATGTTATCCCCTTAACCTACAATTTACTTTTAACAGCTCCACGATTTGGCAAATCCATAGCTACCACTAAAATGTAATAGAGATTTTCGCCTTGTTTAATCATGGCATTTCGACGATTAAATTTAACTATAATTACTGTGAAATTTTAGTAGTAGGAAGAATTTACGTTTGGCTTGATCATCGTATGCAGGCTGTACCCGTCATTGTAGGTTAAGGGGTTAAACCATTAAACACAGATGTTGGGTTTTCGCAACATTATGTTTGTGATATTTTTCATTTTATTATGAATGTATTTTTCAATAAATTTCTTATCACATATTGCTTATATGAATTTTATTTTTTGGAAAAAAAATTGTTAATTGATTCGAGATGTAAAAAAATTGAAATATGAATGAAATAGTACGGAATGTTTTGTAAGTTTTCACTGATAAATTTTTTGATCATCTTCCTAGATGCACTATAAATAATGAAATAAAATTCAGCAATTCAAGATACATGATATTGTAGTAGTCAAACTATAATTATGTGTAATCAGGGTTCGTACGGGTGCATTTTTTTTTCCAGGTGATATACCATAATTTTTTTTTTTTTTAATAATAAAAAATATCTAGTTCAAATACGGGAAATTTTGCCTTTTTTAAGGAGAGATTTTCTAACAGAAAATACTGGTAACGAAGAATTTCCGGTTCTGGAAATTGCTGGACCCATACGAAGCCTGTGTAATGATCGCTACATAGTAAATGCTTCGACGATTTTCATATGGCGGAAAAAGTCGCTGTTTTGTAATGACGTTACGTTTACGTAAAATATTATATCTCATATAAAAATAAAATTTTAATATCGCTTTTTTCTCTTAATAAATCATAAATATATATAAAAGGAAATTTTATTTCATTTGTGTCAGATGCAAGAATGTACGCATAGTTGCCAACTCTTCCGCTCTTTTGGACCACGAAAATTTAATAGAAAATTTGGCTTTATTTAATCGGCCGACTACGGCGATTTAAAAAAGTAAAATTTACTGAAAAAATATTGTGGTACAGAAAAGCGTAAGTTTTTGGCAGCTATGTGTGCGGACCTTAATAGTTTAATAGAGATATTATCCAATAATAAAATGAACAGTGTATGAATAACGTACATAGTGAATGGAATTAGCGACAAATTTCACCAAAATATTTAACTTCCGGATACCAGTATGTGTTTTGCCCCAGCTCTTATATACATACTAAGAAAAAAAAACACGGGAGACAATAGATCACCCCCACCCCAGTCACCCTGGGGGAGTACCGCGATTGAATGTCGTGTGACAGATACTGATCACGATTTATATATTTTTAAATAGCTATTTTTGCACTAAAGATTTAAAAATATTGTATATTTTGTAAAATATGCATCCAATGCAGTGGTTCCCAACGTGGGGCGTACGCCCCACCGGCGGCAACTCCAAATTTCTTACTCATATATTTGTTTTCAATTTCCTCTGTCTTTTTTTTTAAGAAATGGAATACTAGTAAAATAAACACATTTTTAATTGATTTTTCGAAAGTTTAAAATAGAAAGTAGACCAGAATAATTATATGAGTAATCTTTTGAATACTCCACATTTTTGTTCAGCATTAAAAAATTTTATAATTTTTCAGACTTTTGTTGTATTTTATCATTTTTTGTAATGCTTCGATTATTTCTTTAATGAGACTTCTACTTCTATTTGTTCTGCTATAAGTCACATGAAGAAACTTTTACTCTTGAAATTACATAAAAATATGCATAAATCTGACTGTCTTTAACATATTTAATCTAAAAAGTAAATGAAATATGTAAATGAGGTATTGGTAACTTAAAATTCATAAGTCTTAAATAGCGTTAGAAAAGGAAATTGGTAGATAATAAATATCTAATGCACGCTCTAGTGCAGGTATCCCACACAGTAAATAAATTTACATGATTGCATAATATACATTTTAAATTTAAAATTAAGCTAATACATAGAAGACAATTAACGATATTGGAAAAGGGAAAACAGAAAAAAATGTGTTACGATGGGAAATAGTTGCTATTTAAAATTGATAAAGATGGGAATCTTGAAATTCTGCTTGTGTATCGCACTATCCGGAGAAAGAAAATTTAGTCTCCAGAGCTTTTCCACCAACTCTTAATAAGCTACAAAATTGAATTATAAAATATGTTAATATTATCAACTTTAATTCTAAATGTAAGACTCTGTGCAAAATATTCTATTAACATAAAAATGCAGACAATATAACACATTTCTTTAACACAGAGGGAAATTGGAAAAGTACAACAAAATTCTTTTGAGCACAAAGGCTAAGGTGTATGTGTATAGTCTCACTGAATTTATAGAATTATGTTAAAAACCTTTTTGACAAAAGATTTACCTCTTTGATAAATTAAAAAATGTGAAATGAATAGTTACTGTTAGGACTGTATTACGCTTCCACCGTTTGAATAGAGTTCGCTTTTTAAATAATAAGAGATATAATTTACAGAAAGAGAGAGTGGATTTGGAATTGGATGTGGATTTTACAAATGCTTTGGTGGGGCGTGGGCAGAAAAAGGTTGGGAACCACTGATTCAATGGCTGTGTAAATCTTTATCGCAGAAATATTGACATTTTAAGTTATAAAGAGCCTGTCTGGAAAAAAATAAATCTCATTTTTTTTTTCTCTATCTTTTGACAATTCTTTTTTTTTTCAATAACTGAAATTCTATTAAAGCTTTGAATTATTTATATTTTAAATATACCCTTCTAGTGTCCGCAGTGTTAAATTCTCTGTATTTTCAATGATTTTTAAGGTATAAAGTATAAGTTGAATGATTTATCTTTATTTTTATGCTTTTGAGAAATTTACACCAGGTTTCAAATTATTCTATTTATTACTAAGACGGGTTCTATGTTCTCCCAACTGCTTTATTATTGTCTTTGTGCAATTTATTTAGAAGGAAATAGAAGTCTACTGCCACCGGAACCTTTTGAAGATACAGGTACGTTAATCTGTACGCATTTTTTAACACTAGAACCGCCAGAGGTGTTATTTTGTCCCACGCCAAATTGAAAACAGTCTATTCGAGGGAGATTTTTTTTTTTTTGTAAGATAGGCTTAATTTGTCACACGACTACTGGATAATTAAATAAGTAAAATACTTTTAAATAATTATGCTGGTGTGAAATACTTTTTATAAAATTTTGGTAAATTTGCCGGCGGGCCTCGTGTTAAGCGAGAATGGAATCGAAATAAATTAAACAACTGTTAAAACCAATATTGTATATTTACAATATTACGGCATCCGGATATATTGAATGAATGTAAGAAGGAATTTATAATGTTGTAATGATGTAATATTGTAAAAATGAATGATATTATCACGAACAGTGGCGATCTTTTAAAATCGTGTTTGCCATTAAGGGACCTCAGGGCTTGATCGATACCGAAAAACATGTAAACAGAACTCTCGCTTCCAATCCATATAAAAACAGAAGTATTCAATGTAACTAATTTAAACTTCCTGATATTTTTAAGGTACGTTTCTAGTCTTATAAAATTATAAAATGAAGTACTTCAATGTAATAAAAGAAAAAAAATACAGCAAAATCTATATAACACAATTTTCGAAAAAAAAAAATTAGTTGTCATATCACCACCCGCAAGATATCTTAACGTTGAATTGACATAAGAACCTAACTTTTGCTTTAAAATTATCAGGAAACTTTACTCTATAGAATGAATTAAGGATATAACTATCACTCAAAGGAAACCTTATTTAAAAAACTCTCAAATTTGAAAATTAAAAAACCCCTAAAAAATACAAGTTTTTTTCCCTTATAAATACGCAAAATATTAAGCTATCTAAAATATATTAATTCATTCTATATATAATGATGTTATATGCATGCAAAAAAAATTAAGCCATTCCATCAAATAGTTTTTTTTAATCTTACGGATAGGCGTCAATAATCTAGTTTTGAGAAAACGCGACTTAACCATTTCAGGGGCAAGGCGTTTCTCCCAAAGCGATATAAGTAAGCGTCCTATCTTAAATGGGGGAAGTAACCGCAAGATTAAAAGCGAGGTCACATCAATCAAGGTCATGCGCCACGTAGCGGATGGAGTGTGAACTACGGGTAGATACCTAACTGTTTTCTTACTGACACCACTAAAATTATAAAGTTTTTTTCAACTTCATTAATAACTGAAGTTTTTGAGATACGCCGAAGAAAACTTCGTGGTGTCAAGTACGTCTGGATGCCCCTCTCGCTACGCCATTATTTTGCAATGCATGTGGCAAACAAAATTCATTCCAATGAGCGACTGAAGATTTAGAAAGTACGCGCCACACTAAAAGCCCGCGTATGTGAATTATCACTCCGTCCACAAGGTGGCGCAACTGTGTTAATTTACGCCTGATTCCAGCATTAAGTTTGTTCGCTTACTTATAACGCTTTGTTTCTCCTCAAAATATGTTCTAATAAATAATTCGCACCGTGATTAACAAACGAATTTATTGGAAAATAATCAACAGCATTTTTTCACGTATATCATGCGATCGAAATTGTACTAAAATATTATTGGTGCCATTTGGTAATTTAGATCTTAAAATTAACCGTTTGCAGACTGCAAACGGCGCCCTTGAAAGGGCTAAAGTTGCAATTAAATGGGTGCGGCTAGGAAAGTAATTGTTACATAAATGCTTATAACTCCGTTAAAAATGCAAATATTTTTATGCGGTTTTTTGCACTGTGTTCAGAAGTAATTGAATAATCAAAATAGATACTAAAAAAAAAATCAATTTTTTGAAAAGTTTTCAAGCCCTGAGACCCCTTAATTTAATTTTGACTGGAGGAAATTTTCGACTCCAAAGGCTGCATCATAAATTACGGATGGTTTCGTGATTAATTAGGTTGTTCGAGAATCTCAAGGCTATCGAAATACTCAAGGCCAGAGGACACGAGTGTGACATCATCACTAAGGGACCGACTTTTCACTAGTGTTGGAATTCGCACCGGAAAATTTTGAATAGCAATTTTATTTTATTTTATTTGTGGAATATCTATCATCTTATAAAATAATAATAACTATTTAAATTTACTGATGAGAATTAGGAATCCCCAATAAAAAATCAGCCAGATGCGGCAACGCTGTGGCATTCCGCATCTGGCTGAATTTTATTTTAGGGATTCCGAATTCTCACTGGTAATCTAGAATAGTTATTATTGTTTTATCAGATGATATATATATATATATCACAAACAAAATGAAATAAAATTGCTAGTCAAAATTTTCCGGTGTGAATTCCCACACTAGTGAGAAGTCGGTCTATTAGTGATGACGTCACACTCGTGTTCTCTGGCCTTGAGTATTTCGATGGCCGTGGATTGATTCATGCGTCCCGTTACTTACGTAACACCACTATCAGTAGTGATCTTAATGCCCCAACATTTAGAAAAATAGTCGTTGACCTTTCCAAAAAATCCTATAAAAATCTTTATAACATCCCCAATGAAATTATTGTTCAGCTACGCGATTATGATGATTTCGAACCTGATCAGCGAAAAAAGACCCAGTTTTCCATGATTATGGATGTCAAGGGACTTTGAGTTCCTCACTGTTGTCTATTTTTGATATTTCATCATACTTTTTTGATTAATTCTCTTTACTTTTTTATTTAAAAAATACTGTTATTGATAACAACTTATGATCATTACAGTTACTCTGTAACAGAACAATATATACAGGGTGTTTCATAAAAGATGGAAAAAACGCTATGGGGGTAAAGAGGTGATAGCAAACATTCAAACAAACAACTTTCGTCGGAAGTAAAACGCAAAGATACTAAAGGTCGCCGAAGGCCATGTCGAATACGAGGCACAAACACACAAACAATGATTAAGTAACAAAAGCAAGGTGGGAACCAACTCACCGTACAATCTTTGAGCCTCTGAGCCATTTCCATTTGCAGTTCCATAGATAAAATTCAAATCAGCTTTTTCCCAATTAGCGAAGCGAAGGGCAACATTTTCCGATTCGTTCCTACCACGATTGACAGCTTCACACTCGAATCAGCGGCTATTATACATTAATCAAGGGGAAAATTTGCATATGCATTCTTATTCTTACCCATATCACATTTGCATGATATTAATGTCGCTCTTCTTCCGATAACTCGGAACAGGAATGGAGATATGTTTCCAAATGCGCCAGCACCTTTCCGTTTTATTTCCGACCATGCATTCTTTGATGAAAGTAGTTTCTTTCGATGTGTACTATCATTTTAATTTTTTGCCTATCTTTTATGAAAGACCCTGTATATATATATATATATATATATATATATATATATATATATATATTAAATGGCCAAATGTGACCGTCTACTTGCGATTTTAGATGTTTTGTTAAATATTTAGAAAAATACACGAAGAATTAATCTGAAACTCCAGGAGTGCAAACAGTATAGTATATGTCATATACTTCTGCGAAGATTTTTTTTTCCGTAGGTGAAAAATAAAGCCCATAGGGGACCGTCAACAAATTGAAAAAGAAAGAATATCTTTTGGGTAACACTGTCAAAATTAATGTAGAAAAGCGTTCAAACTCTAGATTATTATTAAGTGGCTTATTTTAATAATTTGTGTTCATTTTTATGAGCATAGCATGTAAATTCGAAGAGAATTTCAGGTTTTCATAGAAGCAGTCTCAAATTTTGCCAAGTTTTTTGCTTATAATTTGCAGAGTTCTTAATATAAAAAAAACTTCTTTTCAAAAAATGTGACAATCAACATTGTACACAATATCCTACAATCAGAATTGAAAAATCGTAAAAATTGTATGAAAAGGTTTACTAAATAATGTTTCACTGCGCATGCCCGAACGCAATCAGAATATAATGTGCATAATGTGTTAGCTAAATATATAGAGCAACTTTTGTAAAAGTCTCAAAATCATAGCATGAAAATTCTGAAAATTATCGTTGATAGAATAAACTCAAAATCCGTTGTTCCCAAAATGAAGCAAAAATATTAGGGCTGTATCCATATATCCATTGATTAGTGCCAATATAGCATACACAATATTGCACGAACTACTGTATTTGGATACAACTCCTCATCTTTTCCCTTCCTTTTGGGAATAACGGATTTTGAGATTATTCTATCAACGATAATTTTCAGACTTTTCAAACTATGTTTTTGAGACTTTCACAAAAGTTGCTCTATACATTTAGCTAACACATTAGGCAAATTATATTTTGATTACATTCGGGCATGCACAGTGAAACATTATTTAGTAAACGTGCTCATTTTTCATTTCAATTTTATTATTTTTTAATTCTGATTGCAGGGTATTGTGTACAATGTTGTTTGTCATATTTTCTGAAAGGGAACTTTTTTTATATATATATTAAGAACTCTACAAATTATAAGCAAAAAACTTGGCAGAATTTGGTAGTCTGTTTATAAAAACTTTCATTTCTGTACCAGTATACACGCTATCCTCATAAAAATGAATACAGTTTATTACAATAAGGCACTTAATCATAATCTACAGTTTGAACGCTTTTGCTACATTAGTTTTTACGGAGCTAGTCAAGAGATATCCGTTCTTTTTCAATTTGTTGACGGTCCTCTATAGGATTTCGGGAAACAATCCTCACGGAAATTCATGACATCTACTATTTTGTTTACACACCTAGAGTTTCAAGACAATTCCACTTATAGTTTGCTAGATATTTAACAAAACGTCTAAAATCGCAAATGGCCGGCAACCTTTGCCCATATAGTGTATACATATATAATGAGTCAAAAAGAGTCCTTTTTTCATACCTGTGACCTAAAGTCTTTCACTCCTTGACCGGCATTTACCAGCTTTGTCCGAACTTTTCTTTTTCTTAACCCTCTGTCTACCAGAAGGGTCCAATGGACCCGACATGTATATTCAAAATATCTAATCAAACCAGAAAATTTCTTCAAAACAAACTAAATGTATAAATCAGACAATAATAAGTTAAATAAACAAATTAAATAGTTTTAAGTAAAAATTCTGGTGTAGAATGTTTTTATAAAACTTGAGTAAAATTTCCGGTAGTTCTAGGGTTAACTGTGCTTATATATTTTAAACTATTCAGCTTTTTTATATTAAATTTTTAACTTGCCATCATCAATTTGTTCATTTTATATACTTGTAATTTTAACTATTATCTTACTTAATTTTAATACCACCTATTTTTATAAAGTAATTAATTAATATTTAACTTTTATTTTAAAATAAAAAGTATTACGTAGTTTATATACTACAGTTAGACATTTTTTCTCCCAATGGCTCATTTATTATAAGACAATCATATAATGACTTGGCGTATAGGTGATGATAAATCGAAAGTCCCTGAAAGTTTTCATACAGTTAAGCACTGTTAATTAACACCTTTAGAGGCGGTCGGATATATTTCAACCCGCCTGCAATTAATGAAGATTCGCACCCGAAAAAATTGATTAAATTTTACTTTTCTAACTTTGGTGGGGGGGGGGGGGGGAAGTGGTAGATCTGCTTTTCCTTATTTTGCAATAAATCGTTTTTCAGATTCCGGTTTGAATTCGACATTACAGAAACACGATTACTTGCCCCTCAAAGTGTTAAATGCTTCCGGGGCAATATTTATAACAAAATATGTCAAGTGTTATCATCTTTATTGATGATTGTTGTTTTAAAATTAGAATTTAAAATCTACCGTCGATTTTCACAAATGTCCACCATATTTATGCACGTTACACGTTAAATATGATGACGTTTGATAAACTCTGGAATTTAAAAAAGTCAAATTTTGTTGAAAAAAATATAGGGATGCCGAATTATGCGTTTTGAAGTACCATTTTTTTTATTTCAAAATCTTAATAGCTTTTTCTTAAAAAAATTGCGGAAACCTAATCCAAACGTTACTTGAAAATGTATCAAAAACCTACATCGAAAATTATATTTCGGAAATACTGTTATTCATAAAATGCACCAGTTACAAAAAGCACACAGCTTCATAAATGATATCATACTAATTTGCTTCTTTTTCCTTTTACGTCCACTAGATTTTTAAGATATACAATTTTTGATCGAAATAACGTTCACGTATTTGTTCTTCACTTTTCAGATGTTTGTCGCCAATCTAATAATACTGATTTTTTACCATAATTAGTGGATTTTAAGTGTTTCTGTGTGTTTGTACAGTTCGTCCAGTTTAATTTGAGCAGGGTATTTTTTTCCTTTGAAAGAGAGCATCGCTTTTTTGGATACAAAGAAAGATTTCTATTTATTTATTTGAAGCATTATATGTCTATTTTTATTTATTTTTATTACTTTTGTTGAAGCAATATATCTTTATTTTTATTTTTATTTTCATTCTTTCTGTGATTATTTTTGTTTAAAAAAGGATAATTCTGAACTGTATAAAAAGTTTTCCTTTTGAAATAATAGACTTAAGATCGGAATTTTATTCCATTATATATTTATAGGGTTTTCACCAAAGCTACGCAAGATAAGATCAGTTTGAATTACTTTCTTCAGTTTGAATACAAAAACTTTTTTGTAATCTCTGAAAAGAGATGTCTTCAAATCTGTTTATGTAGTCAACATTACAGAGTGTCTAATTTAAAACCAAACTAACAAGAAAGGTCTCCTTACTGGGCATACTCAGAATATTTTGAAAAAAAAAAAACCAATTAAACTACTTATGTTTGTTATAAAATAAAGGATCACTCAAATTTATCGGCGGAATTACAGTAGAAAGACTGCAAATAAATAAAATATATTACAGTATTTGGCGCGAAAGGACAAAAGCGCCACGCGATTTGGCGAGCAGCACTTTTCCTCGACAAAAGCAAACGATTTTAAAATGCAACACAAATTGATTGTTAATTGATTTTGAGAATGCGTGTAAATAATATTTAATGAATTTAAACTTAAGGAATGAGAGAGCATGGATTTTTTTTCTACTACACATTTATGTTGCTTGTTGTTGTTTGTTGCTGCAGTTATTTAAGTTTATCCCTGTAAAAATAATTTCATGTATAAAAATATTTTCATACTTAAAAATATATTTTCATATATTTAAGCTTATTTCAAAGTAAAGGGCCCCACCAGTGGCTGAGAGGTTCTGCTCTCGAAACTGGTAGACGGGAAGTGCTGGGTTCGATCCCAATCGCGCCCGTCGGCCTAATCGTTCGGAGTTTTCGTGGTTTTCTTCGAACCATGGATTTCCATGCGTTAATACGGGTCAGGTTCCCTTAGAAACACCCCCACGAAGGGCATTCCCCCTCGGGCCTATATCCCTAGTGTAGATAATCGGCCGTCCCAAAATCAACCAACCAACCAACCAACCAACCAAAGTAAAGGTCAGATGAAGAATGCTGCACTTTTCCATTTCAATATCGGAAAATGTTTTGTTGCCATAGCAGCAAAATTGAATCGCCAGTACTCAATTGGACTTAATTTTGAGATTGAAAGAATTTTAATTAAAATTTTGTTTTAATTCATAAAATTCCATAGTTAACTTTCATTATAAATATATATATGACAAAACTATAGTTAAAAATCTGAAACTGACAAAACTAAAGTTATTTAAATTAAATTTATTTAAACAAGTACAATCTGAAACATTTTTATCTTAAAGAGTCTTTGACGAAAAAAGTATTTTTTGAAATTTTATTCCATCGCCAACCGGGGATAAATCGCCAAATAACGAAATTTTCATTCTTTTTTTACGGACACTCTATCGAGTTTCCGCAGCTTTTTTTTTTTTTTTTTTTTTTTTTTTTTTTTATAAAGTTATCTATTCTCATGAGAAGAACATTCCATAATTTTTTCAGATTTTTCGGAGTATGCCCGTATGGAGATCTTCCTTGTAAGATATTTGTTTTAATATTTAAGAATTACAATATAGATTAACACTAGAATGACGGTGAGGGGCCATTTTGGTCCCAACCCTATGGATATATTCCGGTTCGAACCAGAAATTTCTTTATAAAATAAGCTTAAAAGGCACAGATGGAAAAGAGGCTAATTAAATAAGATAAACAGTTTTAAATAAAAAATCGGGGATTAAATATTTTTATAAAACTTGAGTAAAAATCCTCGTCTTTCTAGTGTTAACACTTATCGGTCATATGTAACCCCCCACGTAACATTGGTACTTTGTCGTATCAGTTGTATGGAACTTGTGAGGTGACAAGAGTAACTTGTTCGTGACCAGCATCTCTTACACGAATAATTTTCGGTGCCCACTTTTTTTAACTACCACGTTAAATTATTATTTGACAAAATCTGCAAGAGAAAGTTACTATAAAATTTATTTTCAAAATATAGTGGTGCAACAGAATATAAAAATAGCCGTCCGTAGCAACCCGGTGAATATTCGCTAAATATATTTTCAACCTAGAGGCGAATCATGTATAAAAAGCTATCGTTTGATAGGGGTTAAGATCACAACCGGATTAACGCAATGGCAAAGCTATAACGGTTTATTATAACAGTGTTTTTGGCTTTATTTAAAACAAAAATTCTGCGTTTAAATAACGCGAAAATATCGTTATTTTTATACTGGTCCCAACGGTAATAGGTCCCTGATTAATGTTATGAAACAGACTTATTTAATTTCATGTGTAATGACACCATATGCAGTGTTAACAACATTGCGAAATAAGCATAATTTAGTTAACCCCTTGAGGGGCTGTGGGATATATTATATACCACCTAATTGAAACAACATTCGCACCAGAAACTTTTAACTAAATTTTATATTTTATATTTTTAAGTCTTTAATTTTTTTCTTATTTTAAAATAAAATTTTTCGATTATTCCGGTGAGAATTCATTGTTACGTAGACATTATTGCTTGCCCCTCAAAGGGTTGAGAGCACGGTGACCGTTTTTAGCCTGTTGTATAAAATCTGGACTGTTGTATGAGATACAACAGGCTAAATCCGGCTAAAAACTCAGGCTAAAAGATAGTTGTCAGTCTATCGACTGGAAATTAACAGATTTTTTTAATACTCGTATAACGAAATTTAGAAACGATTGCGGATGATTAAAACAAAAGACATGGGTGTTTATTGCTCCGGGAGGTTATCTTTCTCTGGATGTCTGTCTGTCTATCCTACAGGATGCAATTTTCTTGTAAAGGATGATATTATTATGCAGTAAAACCTCCATAACGGACATACCCGATTAGTGGACACCTCTATTTAGCGGACATTTTTTCGATTACCAACCCTTAAATAACTGTACATTATTTACTCTCAGTAGCGGACACCTCCAAATAGAGGACAAATTCTGCCCTTCCGAGGTGTTCGCTATTCAGAGGTTTTACTGGTAAAACCTCCATAACGGACACACCCGATTAGCGGATACCTCTCTTTAGCGGACATTTTTTTGATTACCAACACTTAAGTTACTGTACATTTTTTTTTACTCTCAGTTGCGGACACCTCAAAATAGAGGGCAAATTCTGCACTCTCGAGGTGTCCGCTATTCAGAGGTTTTACTGTATATATTATTGGCAGTTATTTTACAGGGCCTCACAAAAGAATAAGAATATATGAAACGAATATAAACTATCTTCGGGATTGGTAGATCGCTGATGGTAATCTAATTTTAGGATGTTGTTGCAGTCACCCGCAGCATGTTTCCAGGGTTTCGTTCATCTGACGAAACCCTACCTGTCCCACTCCTTTGTCTGTCTGTCTGTCTGTCTGTCCGTCTGTCACAGAGCCCGTTCTCAGAAACTATATATGTCAGAGACTTGAAATTTTGCATACTTATAGCTGAACACCACACATCAAATGGCAAATAATAAAAATTTGAAAAAGTCTAATATTTAACCCTCTGGGCTCTAACATGTGTATTTTAAACAATTTTTCTAACTCAGCCCCTAGTTAAGTAGGAGACTTGAAAGCTTGCATACTTATACCTGAACACCACACATCAAACGACAAATCATAAAATTTTGAAAAAGGTCTAATATTTAACCCTCTGGGCTCTAACATCTGTATTTTAAACAATTTTTCTAACTCAGCCCCTAGTTAAGTAGGAGACTTGAAAGCTTGCATACTTATAGCTGAACACCATACATCAAACGGCAAATAATAAAAATTTGAAAAAGTCTAATATTTAACCCTCTGGGCTCTAACATGTGTATTTTAAACAATTTTTCTAACTCAGCTCCTAGTTAAGTAGGAGACTTGAAAGCTTGCATACTTATAGCTGAACATCTCACATCAAACGACACATCATAAAATTTAAAAAAATGTCTAATATTTAACCCTCTGGGATCTAACTTGTGTATTTTAAACAATTTTTCTAACTCAGCCCCTAATTAAGTTGGAGACTTGGAATTTCGCATACTTATAGCTGAACACTTGCGATAACACGAGAAATCATAAAATTTTGAAAAAGTCATATTTAACCCTCCGGTCTCTAATTTCTGTATTTTAAGCAATTTTTCAAACTCAGCCCCTAATTAAGTTGGAGACATGAAATTTTGCATACTTATAGCTGAACACCTCACATCAAACGACAAAAAATAAAATTTTGAAAAAGTCTAATATTTAACCCTCTGTGCTCTAACTTGTGTATTTTAAACATTTTTTCTAACTCAGCCACTAATTAAGTTGGAGACATGAAAGTTTGCATACTTATAGCTGAACACTTGCGATAACACGACAAATCATAAAATTTTGAAACAGTCATGTTTAACCCTCCGGTCTCTAACTTGTGTATTTTAAGCAATTTTTCTATCTCAGCCCCTAATTATGTTGGAGATATGAAATTTTGCATACTTATAGCTGAAGACTTGCGATCACACTACATATCATAAAAATTCAAAAAGTCTTATATTATTACAGACCTTTGACCACTCTTTCTTATTGCGCACCACAGCCTTACATATTTTAGTTTCACTTTTTACCACTAGGTGACGCCTACCTATATCGAGTGCTATGGGCCTGATCCCCTCGACTAATATGACTACGGATAGGTTGTAAAACGGAATTTCTTTCGGATACAGGTTTTATTTAGAATAGAGTGCGCCCCTGGTTGCAAAATGTGGAACTAACATATTTTTTCAAAAAGATAAAGTGTTTTGAAAGGAATATTAAACGAAACCATCTGTGCGATCTGTGATCACACTTAACCAACTTGTTTCTTCAAGATGGTGCATTTAGCATTTATAATAGTTATTTTACAGGGTCCCACAAAGAACACGAATGTAGGAAACGAATATATCTTAAATGCGGGGTTTGTAGATCACCGATGGTAATGAAACTTTAGCACCTTGTTACAGTCACACGCAGCATATTTTTTATTTTATTTTTATCAAGAGGGCGCAAATAGCATTTATAATAATTGTACAGAGCCGTACAGTAGAATACTAATATATGTTATATGCGGGATTTTTAGATCGTTGATGTAATATAATTTTAGCGTGCTGTTACAGTCACCGCAGCATGTTTTACCTTCAAGAAGGTGTATACAGCAATTAGAGTTATTTTACAGGGCCGCACAAAAGAACACGAATGTATAAAAGCGAATATATGTTAAATGCATGTTTTCTAGAACGCTGATGATAGTGTAATTTTAATATGTTTTTACATTAGCATACAGAATGATTTTTCTTAAAGAGGATATATATAGCATTTATAATTATTGTACAGGGCCGCACAAAAGAATACGTACATATGTTAAATGCGGGATTGGTAGATCATTGATGATTATGTAATTTTAGCATGTTGTTACAGTCACCCGCAGCTAGTTTTTTTTTAAGCGGGTGCATGTAGCATTTATAGTTATTATACAGGGCCTTACAAAAGAATACGAAATACGAATACATGTTAAATGCGAGATTTGTAGATCACCGATTATAATGTAATTTTATGATGTTGTTACAGTCATCTACAGCATGATTTTTCTTAGAGATGGTGCATATAACATTTATAGTTGCTTTACAGGGCCGCACAAAAGAATACGAATATATGTTAAATGCGGGTTTCGAAGATCGCCGATTGTAATGCAATTTTAGGATGTTCTTACAGTCACCCACAGCATGTTTTTCTTCGACATAGTGTATATAGCATTTATAGTTATTTTACAAGGTTATACAAAAGAACATCTAAGTATCAAACTAATATATGTTAGATGCGAGGTTTGTAGAACGCTGACGGTAATGTAATTTTATCATGTTGTTACAGTCTCCTACAGAATAACTTTTCTTGAAGAGGATGTATATAGCATTTAAAGTTATTGTACAAGGCCGTACAAAGGAATAAGATGGGAGGAAATGGGGTAACCAAATTTCGGTAAAATTAATTTTTTTGATTATTCAATTTATGATAGCTATATTAAAGTTAAAGTTCGCACAGATTCAACAAAATTTTATCACGTGTTTATATATGCAGTGTCCCCTGGCGGGAAATAGAACAACTATTTTAAAATAAAATATTTTTATTAAAATAAATTTTCAGAATACGTTCTGCCATGGTGAAATTTATGTTTTATTAAAATATTTTACACGAAACTTTTTTTTTCGCTGATAGTACCCCTGGTGGGAAGATTGTATAACTGAAATTTTAAAATTAATTTTTTTTTTACGTTTTCTTTTACGTCCTTAGCTTTAAGTATGCAAAATTTCAAGTCTCTAACTTAATTAGGGGCTGAGTTAGAAAAATTGCTTAAAATACACAAGTTAGAGCACCGAGGGTTAAATATTACACTTTTCAAAATTTTATGATTTGTCGTTTGATGTGAGGTGTTCAGCCATATGTATGTAAAATGTCATGTCTCCAACTTAATTAGGGGCAGAGTTAGAAAAATTGCTTAAAATATACAAGTTAGAGACCGGAGGGTTAAACATGACTTTTTCAAAATTTCATGACTTGTGGTGTTATCGCAAGTGTTCAGCTATAAGTATGCAAAATTTCAAGTCTCTAACTTAATTAGGGGCTGAGTTTGAAAAATTGCTTAAAATACACAAGTTAGAGCACAGAGGGTTAAATATTACACTTTTTCAAAATTTTATGATTTGTCGTTTGATATGAGGTATTCAGCCATATGTATGTAAAATTTCATGTCTCCAATTTAATTAGTGGCTGAATTAGAAAAATTGTTTAAAATACGCAAGTTAGAGCCCAGAGGGTTAAATATTAGGCTTTTTCAAAATTTTATTTTTGTCGTTTGATGTGAGGTGTTCAGCTATAAGTATGCAAAATTTCATGTCTCCAACTTAATCAGGGGCTGAGTTAAAAAAATTGCTTAAAATACAGAAGTTAGAGACCGGGGGGGGGGGGGTTAAATATGACTTTTTCAAAATTTTATGATTTGTCGTGTTATCGCAAGTGTTCAGCTATAAGTATGCGAGCTTTCGAGTTTCCAACTTAATCAGGGGCTGAGTTAGAAAAATTGTTTAAAATACACAAGTTAGAGCACCGAGGGTTAAATATTACACTTTTTCAAAATTTTATGATTTGTCGTTTGATGTGAGGTGTTCAGCCATATGTATGTAAAATTTATGTCTCCAACTTAATTAGGGGCTGAGTTAGAAAAGTAGCTTAAAATACACAAGCTAGAAACCGGAGGGTTAAACATGACTTTTTCAAAATTTTATGACTTGTGGTGTTATCGCAAGTGTTCAGCTATAAGTATGCAAAATTTCAAGTCTCTAACTTAATTAGAGGCTGAGTTAGAAAAATTGCTTAAAATACACAAGTTAGAGCACAGAGGGTTAAATATTACACTTTTTCAAAATTTTATGATTTGTCGTTTGATGTGAGGTGTTCAGCCATATGTATGTAAAATTTCATGTCTCCAATTTAATTAGTGGCTGAATTAGAAAAATTGTTTAAAATACGCAAGTTAGAGCCCAGAGTGTTAAATATTAGACTTTTTCAAAATTTTATTTTTGTCGTTTGATGTGAGGTGTTTAGCTATAAGTATGCAAAATTTCACGTCTCTAACTTAATTAGGGGCTGAGTTAGAAAAATTGCTTAAAATACAGAAGTTAGAGACCGGAGGGTTAAATATGACTTTTTCAAAATTTTATGATTTGTCGTGTTATCGCAAGTGTTCAGCTACAAGCATACGAGCTTTCGAGTTTCCAACTTAATTAGGGGCTGAGTTAGAAAAATTGTTTAAAATACACAAGTTAGAGCCCAGAGGGTTAAATATTAGACTTTTCAAAAATTTTATGTTTTGGCGTTTGATGCGTGGTGTTTAGCTATAAGTATGCAAAATTTCAAGTCTCCAACATTTATAGTTTTTTAAAATGTGACAGACGGGCAGATAGACAGACAAGTGAGACGAATAAGGTTTCGTCAGATATGAAACCCAAACAATATGTATGAAGTATACATCTTTTGTTAAAAACATACAATAATGTATATGAACAAAGTATTTCAATTTCGCCAGTGTAGTGTAATATAATTCAAATACGATACTTCCAACAATTTACGCCTTTAGAAAGTAATGGACCCGATGTTTTTTGTGGAGCCCTGTATATGAATAATAAATATTACGTTAATCGTTTTTGATTGAACCATGCTAGAGTGAACCTAAAGATCGTATATCGAATTTGTTTCTCAAAATATGATTTTTTTACATTTTTAATTATACAAACCGTCAATAGATAGCAGGACTATCGATTTTATTTTTAGCCTGTTGTCAGGCTAGATCTAGCCTTCATTTAGCTTGAAAAAACGGTCACACTGGTTGAGAGCTAAATGGTTGCAAATATTGGCTGTTTCCTGCATATCTGTTATTGCCTCAGATTGCGCCCTGAATATTACGCCTGAGAGCTGATACAAAAATTGCAGTTGTCTTGCAGGGGAATTTTTTTAAGTGTTTTACATGTGTTGCCAAGTGCCCCGTGTAAATCGCGCCTCCAAATGTTCTATACACAATTATTCGAAAGTACCTTATCTAATGGCAGAATTATCTGCGATGAAAGATGGCGAAATAAACTTTAAGAAATTATTGGAGTCCAGAGCCTTTGGAGACCTAATTTACGCGTGACACCTGGCAACACAAGTTTTTACGGCCCTCAGAATTTAGACATCGGTATTTTCAAAAACGTTTCTTTGACTTATTTAATCTCAGAAAAATAAAGCGAAAATAACTAAAAAAGTTATTGATTAATTAATTACAACTTCAGCCTTTTTCTCTTATATATCTAAGAATTACATTAGAGTTTAAAATACATAATAATTTTGAATTTGAAGTATTCAATGTTGCCAATTCTTCTTACGTTGTTTTATTCAATATATCTACCAGAAGATTTGAATAGCGGTGTTTTATTATTTACAGGGATGAGAGCATTCCGACCCAAATGACTGATTACTAACACTAAATTTTAACAATATTTCTCGCAATGTTCAATGACAGGATTTCTAAGATTTGATAAAGCAAAGAATACTGTTAAAATTTAATGGTAGTAACCGGTCATTTGGGTCGGAGCGCTCTCATCTCTGTACTTAGAGACAGGGCATTTTGAAGGGGTACTTTTTGTGATTTTAACAGGAAGCTCCGCTTGTGGACGATTTTCTTACATGTTGCATTTTTGGACAAAAATATTTTCCGTGTTTAGAAAATAATAACACAAGCCTGCGATGGTTGTGTTTTTTCAATTTTTATAACTTATTTTTATGTATTGTTTAGCACTAAATCCAAAAATGACCTACATTTTTAACTATCATGTCAGGATTTTTTTGCAAATTGCATTTTTCAAATACAGGGTGGTCCTAAAAAATACTTCCCCGATATATGTACCCTTAGCGGCCTAACCGCTCAACCAATCGAAAGAAAGTTCAGTTTTAGTTATTTGAAGGTATGCGCTCAAGATCGTGATGATTTAAAACAATAGATCTCTCACGATTACGGTTACAGTGAAAACATTTCGAAATTTTCGAATGGCAACACCCTTTTTTTCCTGTGCAAATTCATCAGCGCATTCAAAATCCATAAATGGCGTTGAAGCGATAAACGTGTGACTAAAATTGCCGGTGTAATATCGTGGTACTCAATCATAATCAGTTCCTACGCAACGCAATATTCAGCACTCTAAAACAAATTATTACATTTTTATTTTCACTATTTGTACACAAACCCAACTCAAAAACACATTTTAAAATAAATCTTACAACATTGCTCAGTTCACAGGTGAAAAAAAAAAAGAATCGGCTACTGAAAAACATGTCTTGTAGCCACTTCTTCTTTCCTCGCAATGGTTTTACGCCGGCAATTTTCATTATTCTAATTTCTGTGTTCTAATAATTATTAATAATCCTACGAGCCAAAGAAAACGAAAAATTCAAATTGTTCTATTTTTTTCTTTTGTTTCTCTGCTTTGTGTGTCGTTTCTGTCACGCGTGTCCAGGTTTTCTCCCTTATCTGGGGACTAAGACTTTTTATTTGCTATGAATTGAATCTTCTAAAATACATTCTTCAATATTTGTGAATTTAGAAACTTCTTCACTAGACCTGTTTTTTTTAAATTTAATTAGGACACTACACGAAAAAACTACGCCTAAACTCCGCAAAACTTTGAAAACAAAATGCCATACTCACTAGGTCTGCAGCAGTGACTTTAAAAACTTTACCACAACCTAAACATTCTAAACCCATCCTGTTTATTCTTAAAAGCATACACGTTTTGCTAAAAACCGCCACCAAATCTACCTGATTAATAAATATTAATGCCCATGAAAAGATCTTTTATTGTTGAAAACAGTTATTCTAATTCCAAACATAAGATCCCGAGATAAAAAAACAAATATATATATATATATATATTTTTTTTTTATGGGAAATTTTTAAAATTTTTAAATCGTTAAGTATTAGAAAAGATGAAGTTAAAATTACCATATTTTAATTTCATGCAGCACATTTTAATTGATTTCGCTGAGACGAATAGCGGTTTATTCGTATAAAGAACTGTAAATAAATAGGAATAAAATTTAAAAAATATACCTTTTGAGGAATTCAAATTATGTATATATATTTTTAACTTTTCATTAAATTCATAAAACTGCCATAAAATTGCAATTTCTCTAGAAGTAAATAAGTATCTAAATGTGTGCGCAAAAGCATGTTTTTATTTATATTTAGCTTAAATTTACAAGTATGTCGCTCTGCAAGCTGTTGCATTCGGCCGCTCAAAAATGTGTGTAATTTACCCGATTATGTATTAAAACGTCAAAATTGGGTGACTTTGGGGCTTAATTTCTTAGACATCTTTGCATGTTGCGCTTTATGCTTGTGTTATGTTTATCTACTAACTATAGTCTAACATTGCACGAAGGGTCGCCAGATTTTGTAACCCCAGCATCGGTTCCTAGCCTTCTTAAAGTAAATATCCTAAGCGCTAACACAAGAGCAAATAATTAAAACTTTTCCCCAGGCTAAAATTATTCCTTTAACCTCTTAAAGGGAGCTGGTATTTTTATGAAACCACTTAATTTTAATGCCCAGATAATACATTGGCAACAGAATTTTAGTAAAACAAATTTCGTTTTGTCATATATGTGAAATATAGCTTTTTCTTATTTACAAATAAATTTGTTTTCGAATTCCGGTGTCAATCATTAATTTGAACGCTTTAGCAATGAAATTGCTTTGCCCCTGAAAGGGTTAAACCTTTCTGGGACACTGTGATGGGTTCGGGATACCTAATTTTAATTCCAATCTTACGAACGGCACCAAGAATATTTTAGTAAAATTTTGCTTTTAGAATGAACGTTTAAAGTAACATGTTTTAATTTCTAAAAAAGTCGTTTTTAAATCCCGTTGTCAGTCAATCATTTCATCATGTTACAACAAAAATTGCATGTGCCGGAAAAGGTTAAAAAAAGATTATAAGTACTTTATGTCTCATTGAAAAACTGAAAAAATGACTAAAGATATACGAGTGAGTAATTTCTTTTTTATATATATATATATAACACTTTGTGTTTTACGGAATTTTCTTTTAACACTTTCGAGGGCGGTGTCCTTAAAAAAGGACACCTAATTTTAATTCCAAAGCTGACAAACGGCACCAAAAATATTTAATTAAAATTTTCCTTTTATAATGTACGTGAAAATAAGCAAGTTCATATTTTCTAATAACTTTGTTTATAAATTCTGGTGTCAGTCCATTATTTCATCAGTTTATAAACAGAATTACTCCGCACCAGAAAGGGTTAAAAGAAAACCGGTGCTTTGTTTCATTTCGAAAATATTCTATTGCTTTAAAAAAAACTGTTACTTTTAACAAAAGTAAAGTTGATCAGTGTTAATGTTAATGTTATTTATGACAGCCGATTATCTACACGAGGGATATAGCCCCAAAGAGGGGGTGCCATTCGTCAGGCTCTTTCTAAGGGAACCTAACCCGTATTTACACTAGGAAATCAAAAGATAGTATAAAACCACTGCAAACTCCGAACGATTAAGCCGACGGTGCGAATAGGTTCGAACACAGCACCTCCTGTCTACCTGCTTTGAAAGCAAAACCTCTCGGCCACTGGTGGGTCCAGAGCTGACCAGAGTAACACATTTTTTCATGTCCAAGAAAACTATATTCTGTTGTATCTGTTATTATAATGTACAATGCAAATTATAATCTTTATTCAGCTGTCTAAGAGAAGAATATTTTTAATCTAACTTAGAAGTATTATTGCACAAAACTGTTCACATTTGCTTTTACTACCATTTAAAATATTATCCAAAGTCTTAAAAAAAGAGATCAATTTCTCATGCAAGAAGCAGAAATTTAAAAACGTATTTAGCTTTGACAACCACAAGATGGCATCGACATAAAACATACAGGGCTCTCAATTGTCCGCTTTTTGGACACCAGTATTTTTTAAGAAAAAAATTCGTGGTAGCTTTCGGCAACAATTGGAAGGAAAACGCCTTTGCAAGTAAATCCTAATGTAATTTATAAAAGAGAATTTTCTTTAAAAATAGTGGTGCTTAAAAAACGGACCGAGTGGGAACCCAGAACATAGACTACTTTGACGCAGGGACTGTCACCATCAATTTGCAACCGTTACTTTTGAAATCGGTTTTGCATTTTCCGAAATTGCATCGAAATTGTAATTTAAAACGTTTTTAAAACACTTTTCTCGCATTTTCTTTCACCCCTTTTAAAATTCGAATTTCCCAGAAAGTGTTCTTAGAGAGCAAGTAACTACAATACCTTTCGAGTTTCTAGAACTTTCACTAACACAAAAATCGCATTTTTAGAATGTTTTTTGCTCCTGTACACCCTTGGAGGGTAGTGACATCGACATAAAATATAGACTATGTTGGAACAAGGACTATCACCATCAATTTGCCACCATTCATTTTCTAATATGTTCGGTGGTTCTACAGATTACTCCCTACAAACAACCGGTTTCTCTTTATAATATTTGTATAGATAATACTATTAGTCTGTTTCGAAAAAAATTTTAATTACAAATATATTAAAATGATATAGCAGAATGTACTATTAGTATGATCGATGTGAAAAAAAAATATATACAGTGTACATTATTAGTGCGTGTGGCAACATTTTAAAAATAGTTGCATTACTTGTTTTGTAAGTAATCTAATATATAAACTTGCAAATAACTTACTCAGAGCCGCCAACTCTTCCGCTTTTTTGTACTACAAAAATTTAATAGAGATTTTTGACTTATTTAATCGGCGGATTACGAAGATGTAAATAGGCAAAATTTTCTATAAAGTTTTATGGTACAGAAAAGCGTAAGAGTTATCACATATGAACTTACTTACAGTGAGTAAATATTAGTTACCCATAGTAAGTAAATTATTTGTAAGATTTAGAGATAAAAATCTGTAAATTCTTTTTCTTTTGTAATAAAAAATCCTCAAAAAGGCATCCATGTGAAGATCTAACAATCTCGCATTTGATCAAATACTAAGCTTACTTTCGAGGTACAGTTTTTATTCTACGAGATAATTTCAGGAATTTTATATCTTATCGAAAAAAGACAAAATTACGGTTTAAAGTCGAGTTAATAATTTTTTATAACACCTGGGGCTCTATGGATTTTTCTTTTAGAAAAGAACGGCTGTTTAGTTTCGCTTCGAAACAATTTTATGGTCATTAAAAGAAACTATCATATTTTTAGGTACAGAAAAGTTAGCAAAAGTAATTAACTTTTTCTTGTTAAATAAAAATATTTCCTATGTAATGCGAAAATAAATTTTGAAATGTATTTAGAGATTAAATATAATCTAACTATAGAACATCATTGCTTCAATAAAATATTGTTCAAAAGCATTTTATTTCACGAAGAATATATTGCTCAGGCACGCTTAGATAAAACGAAAATGGTTCCGATACAACATGAACGAACTTGATAAGTGACAAGAAAGGCAGAAAAGTTAATAATCAATTTTCTGTTAGTTTTCTAAATGGTTATATAACATGGGACTTCCGGTAGTCTGTGTGACTTTATTATAAATAAATTATAACATTTATTTTCATTGATTGTAAAAAATAATTAAGGTTTATGCACATAAAATAAAATATGTTGTGATAAAAAAAAAAAAAAATTAAAGTTCGATAACCTTTATTTTCATGAAAATAAGACAAAAATTTCATCTGATTTTCATGACTTCAAACTTTACGTTTTCTTCGTTATTTACTAAAGTTCAAAAGTGTTTTTTGACGTAGTGAATGATAAATATAGAAAAAATTACTAATGGATTTTAGGGTTAAGAAAAATGCTTAAATTTGGTAACTATGCACTTAGTGCAAATATCAGAAAATCTAGCAATATAGTAATTATTGCTCTGAAATAGGAATTTTCAAAAATTTAGCTGCAGAGAGCAGAGCTGCTACTTTTTTTTATAATATGATTCGCCTTATTTATTCACAGAAAATTAGCTAAAATTCAGTGATTAATTATAGAGAAGATTAATCCACAAAATTACCTGTTTGTGCCGCTCATTAATTCTGCCTGCAGTTCTTGGAAATATCTGATCTAAAAGAAGATTTTTAGAATTATATCGCTCATACAAAAGCAGAAACGTTACTACGTAATGTCGTGCAGTACAATTTTATTCCGTTATTTTATAATATATTATCAGTAATTCTTTGTAACACACAAAGTTCTGTGGATTTATTTTGTCTTCTTTTATTTTTTTTTCTACACGAGACTGGCTGTTTATTTCCGTTTCCAAAAATTTTCATTTCACTATAGCGAGAATTATGAAGTTTATTACAAAGATTAGATTTAGTCAATGGATAGCTTTTTTACTCTTTCTTTCTTTCTTTCGTTCTTCTTCTTATTATTATTTTTGTCGAAAAAAAAATTGTAAAATTTGAAAGTACGTTTTTTTTAAATACCTATACAAATATGTACTGTAAAAAGAGGTAACATAAATCTTCATTGGGACATTTAAACATTGGTCTAACACAATTACATTAACGAATAAAATACTGTTCGAACAAATTTAGATAAAAGAAAATAAACTTCGATATCAGAACGTGAAAATGAAAAATGATAGAATTATTTTAACCCCTGGAGGGGCAATGGGATATATTATATCCCACCTACGATTAATGAAGGTTTACACCAGGAAAAAATTATTAAATTTTACTTTTCTAACTTTGGTGGAAAAATGCTGTATTTTGCAATAATTTTTTTGAAGAATGCGCTGTGAATTCAACATTACAGAGAGACAACTGCTTGTCCCTGAAAGGGCTAACACGTTCACTGCCCCATAGGAATTTAAAGTGATTACCAGGGTGCCAATCAAAAAGACTAATTAAAGTGTTTTTAACCCCTTCGGGACGAGCCTCTGCCCTCGAAATACTCCAGGCCAGAGGACACGAGTGTGACGTCATCACTAATCGACCGACTTCTCACTACTGTTTGAATTCACACCGGAAAATTTTGAATGCTAATTTATTTTATTTGTGGAGTATCTATCATCGTATGAAACAATAATAAGTATTTAAATTTACTGATGAGAATTCGGAATCCCTTAATAGAAATTCAGTCAGATGCGGAATACCACAATGTTGCCGTATCTGGCTGATTTTTATGTGGTCGACACTGGAACAGATATGCCGTACGTTGCCCTTGCATTTCTATATAACCTTGCTCCAATAACCAGAGTGGTTGCAGGACCTTGGATCCGGCACTCCGACCTCTCAGATGCAACGCTCCGTTTGCCATGAACCGCAGTCAAGGAGGTTGGGTTTCTTCATATCAATACCCTTTGAAGCTGAAACTCTACTGCGAGCATTTTAGGGCTCCTGTCATCTTCTATACTTAGGGGATCAATTCTGGACCAGACGGAAGGGGGTGAAATTTGTGAAATGATACAACATATTTTTAATATGCTGTGGAAATATTCTTAGGCACTGTTGATAATTAGAATGTCTGGCAACATTGTAAAAATAATTGAATTACTTATTTATTAAGTAATCTAATTTAATTTCTTGAAAGTAGTTGCTATTTTTGAGTCACTCAATGCATTGCTGCCAAAACACTCTTGAACTTGTTTCCTGCCGGAATATTATATTGTTAAATAAAACATTTAAAGAAATAGAGGTAAAAAAAGATTATATTTGGGAGTTATTCATTTAGTGCACCCCCCCCCCCCAAAAAAAAAACAAAAAACAAAAAACAAAAAAAACAAACAGTCATTAGCCGCCTTTTTTAACTTTGAGTGAAATAAGTTATTAAAATCATGGTAAGGAAATTATTTGGAAGATTTGGTGGTAAATAATCTGGACATTTTTAGACAGTATTTTTGAAAATATAATTTAGAAACTGCGTATCACTCAGCTTAAATATCTTTCATTAGAACAAATACTCAAAGCTTTCCTTCGGGCAACAGTTATTACTCTAACAGAGATCTTCACCTCTTATCAAAAAAAGACCAAATTACTAGGTAAAACCAAGTGAATATTTTTTTATGATACCTGGAGCTCAATGGATTTTTCTTTTAGGAAAGAAAGGTTGTTTAGTTTCATTTTAAAAATATTTTATTGTCATTAAAAGAAGCTATCATATCTTTTTTAGAAAGAAAACAGTTGTATACGCAGGAAGTAAACAGAAGCAATAAACTTTTTCTTGTTATATAAAAATATTTCTTATAAAAATGAAAGTAAGTTTTTGAAATGTATTTAGATATAGAAATAAATTTAACATTGCAACATTAATATGAAAATAAAATAATGTTGAAACCAATTTTATTAGACAAAATATATATTCTTTTTTAGAGAAACAATAGTTTCCCCCCCCCCTCACAACTAATAATGTTACTGCTTATACTGACCAAGAAAAAGCTAACATGCTTGCTAATTCTTATGCCACCCAATTTTCTCCCAATCCTACCCTTGCAAACCAAGCTCACCTTGATCATGTTAACGAGACAGTTAGGAACTTTTTGGCTACCCCCCCTCAATATCCCCCCCCCTAAAATTCAACCTATTGTTATCCACAATATTATCAAAAAACTCAAATAGCGTAAAACCCCAGGATACGATAAAATTACTAATTCTGCTCTTAGAAACCTTCCTCCTAATTGCATAATCTATATCACTGACCTCACTAATGCTATCTTAAAACATAACTACTTCCCTAAACCTTGGAAACTTTCTATAATCTCTCCTATTCCAAAACCTGGAACTAACATGTCAGACCCCACTAATTACAGACCTATCTCCTTGCTACCTTCTGTCAGTAAAGTTGTGGAACGTGTCATTCGTACCCAGTTGCAGGATTTCATTCAACAACACAACATTCTCATGCCCGAGCAGTTTGGCTTTCGCCCAAAACACTCTACACAACACCAGCTTCTTAGGGTTGTTGAGTTTCTCAGCGAGAAACTCAATGCAAAAATTCCCACAGCTGCCATCTTTCTTGATGTCGCAAAGGCATTTGACAAGGTCTGGCATATTGGCCTCATTTACAAACTTATTCAGCTCGGTTTTCATCCCAGACTTATACATTTAATATATTCGTACCTTTGCGACCGCTCTTTTCAAGTCCGCATAAACAACATTCTTTCTATTATTCTCCTTATCCTAGCGGGCATCCTCCAGGGGAGCGTGTTGGGCCCATTTTTATTTAACATTTTCTTTAACGATATCCCACGCTCCTTGCGCACTCACCTCGCTCTTTATGCGGACGACACCTGTATTTATGCTTCGGCACTCCACCCGTATACTCTATACAGGTACCTACAGACTCATATTGATGACTTCATGAACTGGTGTATGCTTTGGCGCGTTGTCATAAATGAAACTAAAACTACTGCAGTATATTTATCTCGGAAAATAATTTTCCCTAACAGAATCATTATTAATAACACTGTTATCCCTTGGTCAGACCAAGCTAAGTACCTTGGGGTCATTCTGGACCGCCGCTTAACTTGGAAAAAGCACATTTTCTCCATCAGAGGTAAAGTCGCTGGAACCTTTAACTCTATAAAACCTCTCCTTAACAGTAAAACCTTGTCTGTTCACAATAAATTAATCCTCTATAACTCATGCATCCTTCCCATCATAACCTATGCCAGTCCTGTCTGGGGCTTCACTTGTAAGACCACTATGGACAACCTTAGTCGCTTGCACAATTCCAACCTGCGTACTGTCCGTAACTCATCTCGTTATCTTCGCAATTCCACGGTCCGAAGAGACCTAAAAACTACTACCTTACGTAAGCGCATAAACGACTTAGCCAAAAAATTTTATGAAAAAATTTTCGACCTCCCTAATGAAATCGTAGCGGAGCTACCGGATTATGACGCTTTTGAACCCCACCATCGGAAACGGCCCAGGTTTTCCATAATTATGGACACTCAGTAACATCTGAGTTCACCACGCTATATTTTGCCTCTTCTATATTTTTCTTACCTTTTTATATATTTTTCTTATCATAAAAAAAACCTATCTATATACTATAGAGACCATAAAAATTGTAAAACTTAAAAAATAAAATGTATGGCCCTGATTAGTCCCTTTTTTGGTTGGATATTGGATGAACATGTGAGGATGTCTTATCCATGTAAACCAAATGTCGTTTCGTGCTGATCTCGTACCGTTTCGTGCTATTGATGCTCTAAAACTTTCTAACTGGAAATTTTGTTCTATCTGTTTATGTTTTCGATTTGCAATGGCTATCTTCCAAATTTTGCCACTAGGGGGCGCTGCTGTCGTTTGCATTAAATCGGGCTTAGTCGATTTACTATGCCGTTATCTCATTTGCATAACTGTAGCTCTCTCCGTTCGCAAGTATTTTCAGCTTAAAGGGACTTTCCTTTGCACCCTGTAAATTTTTCATTTATTTATAAGCTTTTTTTGAATTCTTTATTCTTCTGTTTAACAATTTCGATTATATGGAATGAGATTGGAGGATATTTGACAATGGGCTACTTTTTTTTTAATTGAGACTTCTTGATGTCCACGCATTTTTGAAATGATAAAATTTCCCTTAAATTCTCATTGATTAATATGTCTTTAAATAAGGCAAATTTTATCATTTCACGAAACTGGTGCCAATCACGAAATTTGAATTACAAAAGTAGCCCACTGGCAACACTGGATTGGAGGTGCTTATTATCGAATTAATTATCGTATATCTAAACGAATTTAAAACATATAATGTGCATTTTTGGCTTCGATTTTTTTTAAGTAAAAGTGAATGACATACAAAAATGTAGTATTAGTATACTGTGAAAATTAATCCTGTGATGATTATAAGAATGTCTTTCAACATTGCAAAATTAATTGGATTAGTTATTTGATAAATAATTGAATTTATTTACTTGCATGTAACTTACTTAGAGGTGGTTTCCTTAAGTTAAACCACCGTAAGTAAATTATTTGGAAAGTTTGGTGATAAAAGTATGGTAGTTCTTAGATTTTTGTTTCAATATAACCCCCAAAATTCAACATACTCTGTGTAAATATAAGAAAATCTAGCATTAAAACAAAGCACGAATACTAAAAACTTCCTTCAGGCTACAGTTATTACTTTAAGAGAAAATTTCAAGATTTTTATTTTTTATCGAACTACGGGAAAATTACGAGGTACACTTTTTATAACATCTGGGGCTCTAACGATTTTTCTTTTAGAAAAGAACGCCTCTTTAGTTTAATTTAAAAACTACTTTACTGTAATTAAAATAAACTATCATGTTTTTTTAGGAAGAAAACATTTAGCGAGAGTGATAACATTTTTCTTGATAAATAAAAATATTTCTCATAAAATACGAAAGTTAGTTTTTGAAATGTACTTAGAGAGAAAAAAAAATGTAACTTTAGAACATTATTGCATTCCGAAAACAATTTTCTTATACAAAAAATATATTATATAAACGGACTTAGATATGAGAAAATAGTTTCGATTTATTTACCCTTTATCTACTGACGGTACATATAACTACCATTAAAATTATTTATTATAAAATTAATTTAATACATCGATTAGTAGTAATACAGTTTATAATGAGTTATAGATGAATTACTTCATCTTGTTCCAAAAGCATTATTGGTTACACAAAACAAAAATATTTTTAAATTGACGATTTCTTTTGCCTTTACATCTTTTCAGCTTTCTTGGCGTTGTCGGGGGAGGGAGGGAATTTTTCAATTCGTAATTATTTTTTTATTTCTATTGTAAGAACATTATATTTGATCATTTCCTAATTCTACAAAATACTACGAAAAATATTTAAAATAAAAGATTTGAGTGCGGTTATAAATATTGCACAAAATCCCTATAAATTGAAATTTAATTAATCCTTCTAAATCCTTCAATCCTTCTAAAATCCTTCGAAAATTTAGTAAATGATTGTGTAAATCTTCTAATGTAGTTTCAAAAATTTATGAAAAATGCTTTAGACGATAATTTTTTTATGAATTCATAATTCAGTACATAAAGAGTTTTAAAGACGTATAGAACAAATAATACGCAATTTTCCTTCTTTATTTGAACAGGGTCCTTACACTTTCAGATGAAGTACCAGTATTTTTATGTAGAAAAACTCGATTTATATAATCGTGCGATTGCAAATATGTGAGTTTTTCTCTAACAAAATGCTGGCATTTATCAGGCATAAAGTCAGGGAAATTGTTTGACCTGTAGGAACGCTGTGAAACAAGGTCCATTAGAATGAGTGAGGCAAATGGTTGCCAGTTTGACCTCCATTTTTCTTCAGAAATTTCGAGGTCACACCAGAAATAAAGAATAATACTTTATCCTTCATTTAATGAGAGATCTTTAGCGATCACATAAATTGAAAATTCTTCTTTCGAATTTCAGAATGTGAATTTTTTATTTCGGATTAAAATTAAAGGTCAAACTTCCAATCCTGTATATTGTAGTATGACATTATTATGAATCAACGGGATTTCTTACTCGCATTACATTTTTAAGGAAGTTAATTCACAGCCAGTAAATAACTTGAAATGTCTAGTGATAAAAAATTGTAACTTCACAAAACCCCTTTTTATACAAAGTACTCTAAGAAATGCATCTCACTTGCATATCTTTAAACTTTTACGCTTTTTTTCACACTAATGTTTAATCCTTTCAGAGGCAAGGCTATTCGCAAAATTTAGAAATGAGTGAGTGACACCAGATTTTACACACAAATTAATTTCAAAATATGCAAAAGTTTTTGATCACGTACTTGGGACACCCAACCAGGACGCCAACCGCGAGGTTAATGGAATTAATGTCCTGGCGGGAAAAAAGAACACACCACTATCCAGCTCTACCACAGCCCGAACGGACCCGAACAACGGCAACATTAGGACTTACTAAAGTGAAGCAATGGCATATTCAAATATGCTAATAAATAAAAACTCGCTATGTTACAAAATACAAAATACGCATGTTTAAGGTAGCCATGCAACAAAATAACAAAAATGATGGTTTACAGGAATGGTTACAGATGGTTTACAGGTTACGATCATCAACTAAAATATAGACCAAATAACATTAAAACAGGATTGCCAACACGGCCTGAAATGCTTATAGGTAACCTACAACTTATGAAGAACTTCATAAAAAGAACACTGAAGTACACTGAAATGACAACATACTGTAAGGCAAGCATCAATGTTCAAGGTCCATATCACAATGGGATTAAGTATATGAAATGCCCAAAGCACCACAGAACAGAGAGAGAGACACATTGTAAATTAAAGTCACTTGAAATGCTGGTACTTCTCAGACATCAAATATGTTGACTTTTCCAAAATGTTCCTCAACAAGATATACATTTGTATCAAAGTTATTGAAAATCAAGCTCAGTGTTCAATTGCACATGCTACACTGAATCAAAAGACAATGTTCTCAATTTCTAACGCAATTCTAGCTAATTACAGCCTCAGAATTTATACCTAATAAACGAATATAATTCGTTTAAAGAATTGTATATATTGCAAAGTTTCTTATAATTGTCTTTGTCAAATATTACTCTCCTGAGATTTTGCCTGATGCTTAACGAGTTGTCAAAGTTGAAGAAATGTGGGACAAAAGGACAGCGTCCATAGAAATAATGCAGTACATTACCCACTGTGCCACAGTCACAAAGTGCATTTCTTCTCTTTCCAATCCTAAAAAGGAACTCTGGGAAACTACCATGTGCTGTTATAAAATACTGCATAACTTGACTCGTACACACATAATCGGTATCTACTTTCCTGATAACCCTATAGGTGTCTCTACCCTTGGTACTTGATGTCCATTCTTCCTGCCATTGTCTAATGGTATTTTCACTACAGATTCTCTTAACTAAAGAAATTGGAAATAATACATCAGCAGTTATGTCAGCCATTGATGAATCTGTTGCCTCTTTCGCCAAACGATCTGCTCTTTCATTCCCCACGTTTCCAACGTGTGCTCTGGTCCATCCAATAGTGACCATTTTTTCCGGATGACTTTTCATATTATCATAGATTTCTTTAACTATGGCGTTTGCAGGAAAGTTTCTCTGTATAACCAAAGTTGATGCTCGATTGTCAGTAAAAATGACAGCACTGTTATAATTCGAGTTTATTACCCAATCTACTGCATACTTTATCGCAGTCAGTTCAGCTTGATATATGCTATTTAAAATATTTAAAGATATCTTATAATCCAAGATACATTCACCATTTACAAAAATTGTGTATGCGGCGCCTACTCCACTGGCCATTTTTAACCCATCTGTATATATTAATGGCATGTTAATTCCCTGATATTCACGACTATCCTTATCTGTGATATGAATGTTACTGGGAGCTCCATAATCTGGGTAGTCCATTGTCACCAAGTTGATCATAATATTATCTTTCTTGATCTCTGTTCCATTCTCTATGATACTTGCATTCCCATGAATAGTTCTATATTTCACCACAGAATGTTTGAGTGAAATGTGTAATGGAGCAACACCAGCCAATACACACAAAGCGTCCGTAGAGACTGTTTTATATGATGTGATAATTGATAATAATCCAAGCCTCTGGCATGATCTTAATTTATTAAGTGCATCCACTTTCAAATCTGGAAACCAAATTTCCGCACCATATGTTATCTGTTTTTCTATCACAGAATTATACCAAATCTTTCTATATGATGCTTGTAATCCCCTATCTCTCTGCACTGTTTTCTTTATATTTGAAGTAAAATTTCTCACCCCCTCTCTTACTTTCTCAAGGTGTCTAATCCAATTTAATTTACTGTCAATAGTTACACCGAGGTATACAACTGAGTCTTTTACAGATATCGATGATGTTCCAATCTTGAAAATAGGATGCCTGTTTTCTAACAAATACCTGCCAAATAAAATACTTTCGCATTTTTCCTTGCTTATTGTTAAATGTAAATTCTCGCAGATCTCTGCAAACCATGCTATGCGTTTGTTCATTTCTTCTTCTAATTCTTTTCTTGTGTCTGCACCTGCAAAAACTACGAAATCGTCAGCGTAGGATAATATATCGCCATGTCTTAATCTATATCTCTTCAATAGGTAGTCTGCAACGATCAACCAGAAAAGTGGACCAAGGCAACTTCCCTGGGGACAGCCTTTAAATAATATATACCAGATAATTCCATACGTGAAACTAAATCCTATTCTTCTACGTGATATATAATTTTTCAGAATATTCTTTAAGTATTGAGCTATTGGTAACCTATCTATCAACATAGCCAATATCTGCCAATCCACCGCATCAAATGCTGCCTGTATATCAACCGACGTCATTGCAAAATATTTATAATTATACAGATTTATGCGAATTCTTTCTCTTAGATCTTCCAAAGCTGTGATAGTGCTCCTTCTTTCTCTGAATCCATGTTGACCATTATCCCAAAATTCTTCTTTTTCCAGCTTCGGCATAATCCTAATTTTAATTAACCGTTCAAGGAGCTTACCAAAAATACATAACAAAGTTATCGGTCGGTATGACCTGGCAGACCTACCATCTTTATTCCTTTTACGGAAGAAAATCACCTTACCAGATTTCCATGCCTCTGGGAAGTGATTTCACGTACTTAATAAAAGGAAGTTTTTCATCCCAATATTCAGGTGCCAATATAGAATTTATGGATTAAATTTAAGTGGTCCAAAAATGAATCATCGCACTTGAAGGGATTAATCCCTTAACGGTCGCATTAAATTACGGTTTAAAATTCAAAATTTCTTATTTACACAACTTAAAAGAATATTTATATATTCAACATATTTAATGACAGGTAAAATGATACCATAATAGAGTTAATTATCCTAGTTTATAAAACTGGTGGGAATCAAACAATCTGAATAAAAGACACAGCCGGTGAATATCACAGGAGCGAGAATTAAGGGGTTAGGGTGACTCCGGGAGAGTCGCCGCATACGGGATAGATGCCGCACCCCTTGTATTTCTTGTAATTATCGATAGATGGTCGTCAACCGCACAGTATAGCTGCGCAATGAGATTATTTTAGCCAGTGTATAGCGTGAGTCCCGTTTCGATGTTTACTTGTAGAAGTACAATCCTTAATGTGACGTAAGTGCATGATTCCACTGTCCAAACTTTTAAACACGTCATGTTTAAATACTTTTTATACACTAATTACTAAATGCATGCATGATTTCGAAGTCAAAACTAAGTGTAGCGTTCGTATAGAGTACTGTGTGTATGTTTACGGCATTCCCCTTAGCGATGGTAGGTAACTGTGATGGCCGACGTCGCACCATGCAAAATGGGACACATGCCGCACTGCTATTACGGTATACATGCCGCAGTTTCTTTTGTACGGGATGATTAAGTGTTATTAACTTTTCCTTTTCTTTTGCACAGACTAACCATATTAGACATGTTATCAAGTTTGCTAAAACCAAAGGGGAAAATAAAAAGGAAGAAGGACAAGAAAGATGCAAGTCAAGATAAAAATAATGAAAAATTGGATTACGCGTAATGCAGGCGTTCTTTGAAAACTACTCCAAAAAGGAGGAAGTGTAATTGCCTCCGTTGCATCATGTGTTTAAATGTAGTTACATAAAGACTGCACTTTTTCGACACTTTTTCTGTAGATTGAAGTCGATCCCTTAACCCATTCAAGACTATAGGTGCATATAAGCACCTTCATAAAGAGCTTGCAAAATTTGTTTCTGGCAGCAGTAGAAAAGAAAAGTAATAATTGTTTTATTTAATTCGAGCATTTTCATGATTATTTAAGTAAGGGTAACTCCTTTTTAAAAAGTGGTACCAGCGAATAAAATTTGTGTAAAAGCCACCGGTCCCGAAAGGGTTAACAAATAAATTATGTAAACGCAATTTTACTTTTTTTCTCTTTTCCCTTTCTAATACATTGATGTTACGTTGTTGCTGAAATAACAATGAAAATTTAATGTAAAAAAATAAGTAAAAATAATAATATGTAATAATTTTAATAGTGACAGTAGGCAACAATTAGTAATTTAAATCTACTAATACGTTTCATTGTACTCATTTAGTTTCATTTTGTTATTACATCCATGATTATAGTCCAGATATGAATGTTTTTTTTTAAATATTTTTATTTATAACTTCATTCTGTTCTTATTACAAGCGCGTCATAACTACCGCACAAGTGCGGCGTCTCAGCTTGAATGTACGGGTGACGCGCCGCAGTGTAATTGTTTAGAAAAAAATTGTTAAAAAATATTAAATTTTTTTTTTTATTTTTATTGTCGCAATACACGCGTTGTCTATTTAACATTAAATAGCACAGCATGATTTTTTTTTTTTATGCCCACCATGGGACTTTATACACACATTCAAAAAATGTGCGGCATAAATCCCGGAATTACACTACAGGAATACTTCACCAAAGTGAATCTCAAATTTAGACAATTAAATTAATAAAAATTTACTTTTGAATTTTATTGGTAACACAGAAAATGTTAAATGTTGGCAATTATACACTTTGTGCCAATATCTGAGAAACTATTAGACCGGGAGCTGGCAGCACAGACACATGGTTCGTGCCGATACCGTTATTTCTCCAGGAAAATTGCCAGTATATATTTATAGAAAAAGAAATCTAAGTTTCAATCAAAATTCTCCTTCTTTTAACCCTTTCGAGGACAGTGTTAAAAAAGGACACCTAATTTTTAATTCCGAAACCGACAAGTGGCACCTAGAATATTTAATTAAAATTTTCCTTTTATAATGTACGTGAAAATAAGCAAGTTCATATTTTCTAATAAATTCGCTTATAAATTCTGGTGTCAGTTCATTATTTCCTCAGTTTATATACAGAATTACTCCGCGCCGGAAAGGGTTAAGAAGAGATTTTCTATAAGATAATACTGGTGCCGAAATATTTTCTGGTCTGCAAATTTCAAGGAGGAGTACGAACCATGAGGTAACCACCTCATCGAGTTAGAGGCTGAAATTCAAGAATTATCTAAAACTCGATTCCCATATTAAATCGCAATCGGTCTTCAAGTCATATCTTGTTGGGAAAAAAGTAAAAACCCGATTTTACTGGTTTACTCGTAGGTTTACCATTGTGTTTTCCTGCTCCCAGTCCGGCATGTTTTCATACCTTTGGGGGGTTGAAAACGCAATGGTAAACCTACGAGTTGATCACGAAAATCGGGTTTTTAGGTGTTTTCCACCAAGATATGACTTGACAGACCGATTGCGTTTTAATATGGGAATTGAGTTTGAGCTAAATCCGGAATTTCGACCTCCAACTCGATGAGGTGATTGTCTGTGCTGCCGGTTCCCGGTCTATAACAATAGTGCAGTTATTACTGTAAAGGAGTAGTTTCCAACAACGTCGTAACTGTAGGCTGTTCTCAGCTACTGTTTTTTACGTATAATAATATTCCCCTTATTCAATGGCAGGGAAGCAACTTGAATGCTGTCATTAAATAAGGCCAATATTAATTTAAAGTTATTTTTTATTACTTCATAATACTGAAACCTGTGGTTGAGTTGCTGGAAACCTCCTTCGCTAAACGATGATCTCAGGAATTTTATCCTTCATCGAAACAGAAAAATGTTACGATGTGTAATTTTTTATCACACTTTAGGATTTGCGGATTTTTTTTTTTTAAACGAGAACGGCTGTCTTGTTTCATTTTCAAAAATGTATTGCACTTTATCCGAAATCATGATGTTCCTAACAGAGAATGGATTTAGCGAAAGCAGTACAATTTATTGTAAAAGAAAATTATTTCTTACAAAATATGAAAGTAAACTGTTAATCATTAATAGTTGTATTCAATTGCATTCAATTCATAGTTGTATCAAGAAAATATTAAACATACCTTAACTTTGTGCTTAATTATTTAATTCAAATATGACATATAGGAATTTTATAAAGAATTTATAATGGCTCTCCAAAAAAGTTGAAAAAAAAAAGAGTGAAAAAAAGAGCTCCTTGAGTTTAAGACAGAAACCATCCAGATGTAAAATCAAAAATTCTTGTCAAGAGACCATTTCTTTAATGCTAATAATCTGACGTTTCCGAACTCGTAAATTTTGAATCAATCTTCGGTACTGGACAGTTCGTGACGTTAAAGTGGTAGTAATTCTTAGACACTCGAACTCACCCTTTAAACGTCTTAAAAAATCACTTGAACCCTTCGAGAGTCTTCAGTGCTTTCCTGTATTTTCATACAAATTACTTATAAAAATAATCTTAATTTAAATTTTCTTTCCCTGTTTGTTTCTAAAACGTACTTCATACCCCTTTATTTGATATACATCTTAAAATACAATTCTCTTTAAAATATTTTTTTTCTACAACAGATTTAAGTTGTTTTGGGGAAACGGAAAAATACGGCCAAACAATTCAGAGGGTGTATCTAGCTGGATATATATATAACTGTTCACAGGGTCAAGAAGAGGTAAATACATTTGAGCTTCCGTGGAGAGACAAGATCTCTCTTGAGGGAGAACTCTGTCCAAGGAAGGCCCAAAAAGACTGTTTCAAAGCCTGGCCTGACATGCGTTTTTACTATATCTTTTAACTGCGCGTGTACATTTTGTTGAAACCCGTGTGCTGCTTTTGTACAGTAAATAAATGCAGTTGATGTTAGTGTACCTGACATTTTTATTTTAAAGGTAAGAGCGGTACAACATCTTCAGACCTGAAGTCAAAACTACAACGACACATTCATTGCTCTTTCACAAACAAAATGATAGATGAGAGAAAGAGTCTTTCTTCTAAAATTGTTACTTTTGTGTGCTGGTAATTAAGATATACAAATATGGATCTGAAATTTATAGCTTCCATAAGATAACAATTTTATTATCAATATCCTAAATTAACGCAATAACAAATTTAAAGGCTTTTAAAAAGACAACGATTTACAATTCCTCATTTTTTTCTTAACCTTTTTCGGCGCAGTGGTCCCACGTCGGAACCATCTAATTTTAATTCCTAACATGCAAACGGCACCAAAAATATTTTATTAAAATTTTCCGTTTACAACGAAAGTATAAAGTAACAAGTTTTTAATTTCTAAAAAAGTCGTTTGTAAATTCCGATGTCAGTCAATCATTTCATCAATTTACGAACAGAATTTTTCTATTCCGGAAAGGGTTAAGAGTTTAAGTTAAATAATTATGAAACCTTCTTACATTCTTCGCCTTGAAGCAATTTTGCAAACTGAGATGAAAATAATATTTATTTTTAAGAAGAAATAAACATCAATCCCGCCATTTATTGATTTTTTGCCAAAGCAAAAATATTCAGCTATATAGAAGTAAAGTAACAATGTAAGATAATCAAGTTTAGTGTTTTGAGGCAAAGAATAAAGGTCAACATTTTTGTTCCGCAGGATTACAGAGGTTAAAAACTTTATTGCACCAATTAAGTTCAAACACAACTATATTAACGAATAAAGTCTTGTTCGACGACATTTATATAAAAAGATATAAACTTGTGTATAAGAGCATGAAAAAGAAAAATAATTTTAGAGTTCCTTTTACATGTAAGAGAGGTACTGAAATTAATAAGCAGTGACAGTTTTTTTTTTTTTTTTTGTAAATTTCATCCAGTTATAACATTTCCAGTTATAACATTATATCGTCGGTACCATGTCAAACTATCCAATGTGACAAAAGTGAGCTACTTTTTTTAAATTAAGAGATCTTAATTGGCACCACCTTTATGAAATGGTAAAATTTCCCTTGTTTTCGCCTTAGTTAATATGTCATGAAATAAGTTTAAATATGGCGAATTTTACAATTTCAAAAACGTGGTACCAATCAAGAAATCTGAATATAAAAAAGGTAGCCTACCTGTTTTCAGTTTGACATGGTACGGACGATATCTTCATTTCTACAATTACTTGTTTTAGCTTTTGGTAATTCTTATTATGTTTTCTTTCCTTGCATGTTTTAGTTTCACAGATACAGTGAGTTAATTTTAGGTAAATTACTGTAAGTAGTAAATTACGTCGAATATTTGCTGATAAAAATCAAGAATTTCTTAAAACTTTTCTTGCATTACCATAATATTTATTTTCAGTTATTTAACGCAAATATCCAAAAATCTCAGATTAGAGGAAGTAATCAAAGCTTTTCCTCGGGCTGCATTTTTTCCTTACAAGAAGATTTTAAGAATTTGCCATCATCGAATCAAAAAAGAAAAAACAAACGAGGTAAATTCGAGCAAGTAATTTTTATAATACCTGCGGCCTATGGAATTTAATTTTAGACGACAATCCCTGTTTAGTATCATTGAATAATATTTTATTGATAAAAGAAACTGTGCACTTTTTTATGAAGAGTACAGATGACCAGATTAATGGCTTTTTGCCTTCGGAAATAAAAGTATATCTTATACAATATGAATGTATACTTTCATATGTAAGTATATATCTTATAAAACATATTTTAACTCATATTGATTGTTAAAAAATATATAAGAGTCAAAATACTTTTAATAGCGTGACAAAGTGCAGGCCAATAGTCGATATTTTGACCTTTTGGTATAACTTACAAATGTTTGGAGGGTTTTTTAACCAGTTGAAAAAAATTCAACCTGCAAAAACTATTACATATTTTATAAACATTCCAATATAATTACTTTTATATAATTTACTTACGGTGAATAACTTTTAGGTAATGCACTCTAAATAAGTTATATAGAATATTTAGTAGATATAAACCAGTAATTGTTCACTTTTTTGCATTAACATGACAATTTTAGTGCAAACACATGTGAAAGACCAGCATTCGAGCAAACAGTGAGTGGAGGAGTGCGTACAAGGGATTGTAAATAAGTTGATGGTTCACTAATTGGAATTTCCAAGGAGTCTGAGTGCTATTATTTTATTTATTTATTTTTTTTTTTTGTGCCCAAATCGGTGACTTTGAAATCGCCTTGTTTAATTACAGACTTTGTAATATTTTTCTGGGATTAAAGACGAAGTATTCTGTTAAAAATTTCTCAAAAAAAAATATGCATCCTGAAATATTTAAAACTTTCATTTAGAATATAGATTTTGCTGCGAGAGAAGATTTGTTATATAAACTAGATTTATTTTTCTATTAAAAAAAAAAAATACTGATATTTAACCTTGGAAATACCCTGTTATCAAAACCATTTTTCTGCGAGAAAAAATTACAGGGTTCGTACGGACACCGTTATTTTCAAGGCCAAATATCAATGTATATATATATATTTTTTATAGAAAAATAAAACTAGTTTATACATGCGAAATTTCGCTTTATTTAAGCAGAGATTTTCCATAAGAATATACTGGTACCGAAGAATTTCTTAGTCTGGAAATCAAAGGTCCCGTACGAACACTGTGTTATAATTCTCCCTTTGATATCAGATAAGACAAGAGGCCATTTATATGTTCAAAAGTACAAGAAATTACAAAAAGAAAATCTTCTGTTACATTCCTCTTGAAAGTATTCTGTTACATATGTGTGGTAAATGTTATTTTTTAATATATGAAATACATGGACGTATATGTCCCAAGCCTCAATTATAGGGTCAATGCGCAGTGTATGATTTTCTTGCTTTTTTTGTAAGTTATGCTCACAATTTTTAAAAAAATTTTACCCTCCTTGCGCTAGTTGTTTCATTATTTTTTATGTAATTGCTATCTTGAAATGGAGAAACATGGAGAAATGTAGAAATTATAGGAGAGTTTATGGCATGACAATGGAGATAAATGTTACTGAATTACGTATTTCCACATCCATTTCAAATAAATGGGAAGATCGCGGGGTACTGGGTCATATTTTAAATTTTATACTGTCACAATAATTAAACACCTTTTTATGCAAGTAATTTCGCAAGTATTGCTCAACTGGCAAATCTTACAACAAAATGCACTATTCTATTATAGGCCGGAAGTCGGCAGCACAGACACATGGTTCGTACGGATACGGTTATTTCTCCAGGAAAACAATCAGTATCTTTTTATAGAAAAGAAATTTAGGTTAAACGCGCAAAATTTTACCTTCTTTTAACCCCTTCGGGACGAGCGTCTTTTACAGGATTTTTAATCTTTAGTCACCGGATTTTTAAAACAGAAATTTTTGCCTAATTGAAACTGGAAATTGCTCGGATTAAGTAAGGCAAAATTTGCAATAAAATTTTACTTGTGAGAATAATCACTGCTTCTGAGCAACTTGCGCGGCACGAATACCGGTCGCTCGTCCCCAAGGGGTAAGAAGAGATTTTCCATAAGATAATTCTGGTGCCGAAAAGTTTTCTGGTCTGGAAAATTCAAGGAGGCGTACGAATCGTGAGACAACCACCTCATCGAGTTGGAGGCAGAAATTCCAGAATTAGCTAAAACTCGATTCCCATACAATGTTTCAGTGGGTACTTTTTTTAAATTCAGATTTCTTGATTGGCACCACTTTTTTGAAACGGTAAAATTCAATTTGGTTTTGCCTTAATTAATATGTCATTAAATAAGGCACATTTTACCATTTCAAAAAAGTGGTGCCAATCAAGAATCAGATTTTTATAAAAGTAGCACATCTGGAAACACTGTTCCCATATTAAAACACAAATGATCTGCCAAGTTATATCTTGGTGGAAATCACCTAAAAACCAGATTTCCCGGTTGACTCGTAGGTTTACCATTGTGTTTTCCTGCTCCCAGTCCGCCATATTTTCATACCTTTGGGTGCTCGAAAACGCAACGTTAAACCTACAAGTCGACCGTTAAAATCGGGTTTTTGGGTATTTTCTACCAAGATATGACTTGGCAGTTCGATTGCGTTTTAATATGGGAATTGAGTTTTAGCTAATTCAGGAATTTCAGCCTCCAACTCGATTAGGTGGTTGTCTGTGCTGCCAGCACCCGGTCTATTAATATGCTGCAATTTTATAAGGAAATAAAACACAAGATTTTCCTTGCAGAATTTAACTTGATGAAATGTTATTAAATTTAACAACTTCCCTTATCAATTTTTGTGGAGAAAAAAAATTCCAGAAAATGATCATATTTTTTATTCCATTTTTTAATATTAGGAAATGAAACAAAACATAATATACAAGTTTTAACCCTTTCAGGGGCAAGGTACTTCTATTCGTAAAATGCTGAAAGGAGTGAACGACATCATAATTTACAAACGAATTTATTCCAAATTAAGCAAAAGCTTTTGTTCACGTACTTAAAAGAAGAGAAATTTTCATTTCAATATTTTGGTGTTAATGTGGCATTTAGCGATTAAAATGAGGTAGTCTAAATATGATCCACAAATTGAATTTTTATTTTTTTATAGTTGTTAAAGCCTTTAGTTTTATCATCAGTTTAACATCCCAAATGGCGACATTTTTTTAAATTCTTACTCGCACCACGTTCTCAAAACAAAAATCTTTCTCATAACGTGACAACATGTGCATCAGAAATACACTACAAAATTTATTTTTTAGAAATACTGGTGCAAATACAATATAAAAATAGTAGCCAGTGGCAGCCGTGTACGCCCGAGTTTACTGGAGATAATAATTAATTGCAATATATATATGAACCCGAGATAATTCGGGGTAATCAGGGAAGCAGTTAATCGGAATAACATGAAAGTGACATGATTTATTTTTATATGAAACTTATATTAATTAACATGGGCATTACATACACTAACACTTAACTTTTGTATTGAATAACTTTGGTTTTAATAGGAGATGTCTCAATAAATTAATATCTGAAATGTCTCAATAGATCACACAACATTGCACACTGTATTTAGGATTATTTATCAACAAATTAGTAAACAAATTATTTATCAGTAGCACAAGGTAATGACTGTAAATTAATAGCTTTCATTAAAAGCTTCACAATCACTAGTTATATTCTCCAGAGTTATTACTTTATTCAAATAAATGTTTATTAAACATAAAAAGACAGTTAAGCTTAGGCATGGCTTAACAAATAGGAGAAAACTTGTTGCGAGAAAGAATCTCAAGTAGCCAGTAAGAAAAAATATTTATGACCATCCTTATGACCTTCGCACACATTATTTAATAATTGTAAAACACAAGAAAGTTTTTTATAACTTGATTGCGAAATAATTATAACTGGCAAAGTAGCGTTATATGAAGAATTGTTTTAACCCTTTCAAGGGCGGTGGTTCATTTTTGGACCACTTAATTTTAATCCCTAAATGGGACACTGACACCAGAATTTTGATTTGAAAATTTTCGCTTTATTAATTACGTGAAGAAAAGGTTCTTATTTTCAAATAAATTTGATTATAAATACCGGTATCATTCCTTCATTTCAGAATTTTACCATTAGATGTGCCTTATCCCTGAAAGGGTTAAGTCTTCAAGTCAATTAACTAATTAATTTTATAAAGGAATATAAACACAATAGCAACGAAGCGTCAGTGGCAACCTCATGAGTGCATTTGTCGAGTCCAGAATACACAGCGATCAACTCTAAAACATGCTACCTTACAAATCTAGATGGTATCTGAAATGTATGACCGTCATGTCAGTGCCTGATTAGCAACGGGGCACATTCCGACCAGTAAAAAGAAACGGAAATTTTTGCCTCATTCATGGTAGAAATTTTACATGAATACGGTCTTTAGATAAGGCGAACATTTCATTAAAAAATTATTGGTGTAACTGCCCTGGTTTGGGGACTCGTTGGTAATCAGGCCCTGCGTCATGTGGAACATGTTTAGTTCTAATAAAATTTGTAAACTATTGTAAATGTACAGTAGATGAGAAATTCGTTACAAAACGCCCTCTGGTGGCAAAATTTTGAATTATTTGTTTTCGCTCAAACAAATTCCCATACTGATATTATGTCCTGCACAAAATTTCACAACATTCTTAAAAACGGCTATATCGATAGACAGCTTTAAAATAAGGTCGTTTAATTATGGACACGCTGTATGCAGTATTATTCTAAATTCATATACAAACATCAAGGGTTGGTACAGGATACTGTAACAATAATTTATTATATAGGAATGTATGGGCGCAAGTGACACGTTAAGGTACAAACACAAGGGGACCAATTTGGCTCTTTTTTTATTTCAAAATTTCTTATTTACACCAAAAAATTCCTAAACTATTCATTTCTTTATTTAAGACAGACATTTCATTATTACATACATTCATATATATTCATTATTACATGAAAATTTTCGGTACGAAATCGGAATTTTTTAATTAAGAAAAAATTTATATTTATGTTCATTTATTTCCTGTGTTTGGCAGATTTCCCAGTTTTGCGTTTTCTCTTAATTCAAAAATTTCGATTTATACCGGGAAATTTTCAAAGAAGAATTTTTTCTTTATGTAATCATGAAATGTCTGTCTGAAATAAGGAACAGAATAGTATAGGAATTTTCTGGTATGAATGAGAAATTTTGAAATTAAGAAAAAGACCAAATTGGCCCCCTTGGTGTTTTTACTTCAACTTGTCACTTGTGCCCATACGTTCCTATACAATAAATGATTGTTACAGTATTCTGTATCAACCCTTAAAGTTTTGTAGCTAAATTTAGAATCGACCTGTATAGTAAAATGATATAGCAGTAGAATACATTATTGTTATAAAGTGAAAAGATTTTTACACATTGATGATTATTAGTATATTCAATGGGTACTATTTTTAGTACTAAATTGATTTAATTTCTTGAAAACTAATACAATGAATTTACTTTCAACTAAGTTAATTTTAGTGACTTAATTTTAGTTAATTTACTGTAAATAAAAAGTCGTAAATTTTTGCGATAAAATATTAGACTTTTCATTTTTTTCACCAACTTAAGCCATAAAAAGTATCTCACTTTGAGTAAATATACAAAAATCTAGCATTAAAGCAAATGCTGGAGCTTCCTTTGGGCTACATTTACTGTTCTGAAAGAAAACTTCTATATAATAATCTATTATCGAAAAAAGCGAAAAATTACAAGGAAAAGTTTATTGGGTAATTTTTATAACACCTGGGGCTCTATAGAATTTTTTTTTCGGTTGAGAACGGATGTTTAGTTTCATTTTCAAAGTATTTTATTGCCATTAAAAGAAACTATGACAGAATACAGTTATAGCCAAAGTAATAACCTTTCTCTTGACATGAAAAAATATTCCCTGTAAAATGTGAAAGTGAAATTTTACTATATAGTAAGTTAGTGACGCAAAAGAAGAAAATAAATCTAACTATATATATATATATATATATATATATTGTCCGGTAGTGGATCGTCAGGGGGTTCGCAATCACTTTAATACCAGTATTTTAATGAGCTAGTCTCTCCTTCTTTTTCACTAGTACAATTTACGATTAAATAAGTTCAAATTTAATATACTAAAATTCTAGTACTGTTAAACCCTTAATCCCTTCGGGACGGGAGCCTTTTACGAAATTTTTAATTTTTTGTCACCGTTTTTAAAGAACAGAAATTTGTGTCTTCTTGAATCGAAAAAATTCCCTGATTAAACAAGACAAATTTTACAGTAAAATTTTACTGGTGAGGAAAAACAAGGATTCTGAGCGCTTCATGCGGCATGTATACGCAGGGCTCGCTAAAATTTTCGCACTTTGCTACCAGTAATTTAAATAAGAATTCTTCGTAGTAGATTACTTTAACATCTGTAATAGAATTATACAATAAAGATTATCGTTTTAAAATAGTGGTAGGAAAGTGCGAAAATTTTAGGAACGCTGCGAGCCCTGTATACGTGCCACTCATCCCCAAGGGGTTAAGAGGGCTCAATGCTTTATCGATACCCAAAAACATGTAAACACAGTTCTCGCTTCGAGTCCGTATAAAAACAGAAGTATTCTACGTAACTAATTTAAACTTTCTGATATTTTTAAAGTATGTTTGTAGTCTTTTAAAATTATAAAATTAAGTACTTCAATGTAATAAAGTAAAAAATATTACAAAATTTATATAACACAATTTTCGAAAAAAAAATTTAGGTGTCATATCACCATCCGTAAGATATCTTAAGTTTGAATTGACATAAGAACATAATTTTTGCTTTAAAATGATCAGGAAACTTTAGTCTATATGATAGAATGAATTAAGGATATAACTATCACTTAAAGGAAAACTTATTTAAAAAAAAAAAAAAAAAAAAAACTCTCAAAGTTAAAAATTTTCATAAACCTAAAAAATACAATTTTGTTTTCATTAAAAATATACAAAATATTAAACTAACTGAAATATACAATTCTCTGCAAAAGTTTAGACACTGGTGATTTTTATCCTTTAAATAAAAAATACGGACACTTGGGTTATACAAATGACTGTACTTATTTTTAAATATATTTTAAACGTTTTAGGACAGAAATAACGGTTTTAATGTAGGATATTATTTAATTTAACTGAAAAAAGTGAAATTTGCATATTGCAAAAGTTTAGATACTTTTGTGATTTTTTTGCAATTGTTCACGGAAAAATGCATATTCCAAACTTATGATGTCACATGCATGAAGTATTTAAGAAAACCTCGCGATGGCATCGGTTAATGAAGATGCCGCGAGCAAGAAATTTCCAGTCAGGTGAAGTAATTAAAGCATGGAAGCTGAAATCGCAAGGGAAGACTGTTGCAGCAATGTCAGCTTCTTTGAATCGGCCAAAGAAGTCTGTCTATTAATGTGGTATAGAATCTATACACACAGCTTGTTATACAATTAAAATATTTATACAAAACAGAACAACCTATTATTATTCAAGAGAAAATAATAAATGGCATTTTGACAAATATTTCTTTATAAAATAAATAAAGTAAATTAATTTGAATAAAATCTTAAGAGTATTTAGATAAAGAAAAATCATAATTTATAATAAGTATATGGATGCATATATATGTTTTTGGTATCATTTCATTTGCAAAAATTTAAGGTTTGTGAATACTGAATGTATTTCGTAATATGGCAATTAATTAAGAATTTTGTAATATTTTATATGAAAATTAACAGTGTGATAAAAATTCACATAAACTTCAGACGAAAATAGGGCAATAAAACTTATAGGAAGGGCACATGGACGCCATGTAAGACATGTTAATAATAAAGCCAGTCACAATTATTTATGATGCACTTAGCACTGACAGGGCTACTATTTATTGGTATCATCGTGTGTGGCAGAGGGCAGGGCCTGATTACCAACGGGGCACACTCCTACCAGTAAAAAGAAACAGAAAATTTTGCCTCATTCATGGCAGAAATTTTACATGAATACGGCGTTTAGATAAGGCGAACATTTCTTTAAACATTTATTGGTGTAAGAATGCCCCGTTGGTAATTAGGCCCTGGCAGAGGGGGTCCGAAACTCACAGGTGACGTCAGATCCCCGTAAACGAAGAGAAAAAATTAGCTATGCGTTGGAAAAATACGGAGACGCCCAGAAGAGGGGATCAAAAGCGAACCACAGCCAAGAGATCAGGCGCACCAGTAAGAGAGAAGCACCAATCGACGAATAAAAAAAATCGTATTGTACTAATGAAATACGCCCATTTTTTTTTTTTTTTTTTTTTTTGGAGGAAGATTTTGAAAAAAAAAAGAGACTTGGATTTTGTCTTCACCTATGTCGCTCCTCCTGAAGGAAGCTCTGGGATTTGTTTTGCGACCAAAAGGGCTAGGTTGATAAGCTGAAGTCTGCGAAATCCTGAATCACCCTGTATCGGATATGGAAAGAAGTCTGATCTCGGAGGGCTCCAACATTTCTAATGGCTATTGATGGATGGAACTCTGCGAAAACTTTTCATCATCCTGAATTGATTATGGACAGAACTCTGACCTAGGAGTGCGACACCATTTTTCTGATTGCCATTAGCGGATGAGATGGGATTCCACACCACCATTTTCTGATTGCCATTAGCGGATGAGATGGGATGCCACACCACCATTTTCTGATTGCCATTAGCGGATGAGATGGGATGCCACACCGAAAAGTTTCAGTTATCACCGTGATTGTATAAAGAGTTCAGCCAAAAGAGACTATATGAACTTTAATGTGCTCGGTCAAAAGTGACTCAAAATTTGAAAGGTGCGGACCAAATCTACCTAGTGATAAGAAATATCAGTGCTCTACAGGAAGTGTTTTCGCCAGTTTCGTCTGAGGTATATGGTGAGTTCATTACTTAATATATGGCCATTATTTTATTATATATTTATGTTGTATGCGTAGGATTTTCTGTGTCTAATATTTTATAGGCAAAATTTTAATGCAGTTATGAGTATTTGTCATTATTATGGACTAATCATAACATTAAAATATCAGCGTTGGAAATTTGTCAATAACTTGGCTAAGCAGCCAATTTATTTGTGCTGTGAGAACTTCAACCAACGTTTTGAATCCAAAATTCCACAAAGATATGACTCATAATTATCTTGTTATGAGATCTCATGTAACTGAGTATGCTGTCAAATTAATATGCATTTAAGAGTAATTATGTTTGATATATGGAAGTTATGTGCTTGAAAATAATAAAATTTGATTCTATATGTGCATTTCCTATCTTTTCTTTGAAGCATTATTCTTATTCTTTCTTTTCAGGGTTTATTAAATTTATGAGTTTCAAGAGTTTAATTTTAGAAAATATTAAATTGAATAATTATCTATGCAACCCACTGAATCCTGAATATAAATTATAACGTTAAATAAGTCGATTCTGAGTATTGACGTATAATTTTATTCAAAATTTATTCTCCTCCTTTTTTATTAATTAATATTACCCTCTTTTGATCTTTCACAACGCGGATCGGGTAATATTTCTATCATTTGTACTACCACTTTATTGTCGCGTGACCAAGTGTGTTGGTGATGGATCGTCACCACATACTAAGTACTATCTAAGGATGATTTTTTCAAAGCGAAACGTAGATCTGGAAGGATTCGTGTGGCCAGAAAACAAGGATTATAGAAGGATCCATAAACTGGCATCTAGGCAAATGATGACTGCTAATCGCATTAAAAGTGAGTTAGAGCTTTCTGTGTCAACGGAAAATTTTGTAGATGCATTAAAGAAATATGTACATTAGTTTACATGAAAATGATAAAACAACCAGCCTTGAAATCTCACAACATATTGACCCCATTTCCTCTCGCGGAGTAATTCTTTTATAAACTGATGAAATAATGGACTGATACCAGAATTTATAAATGAAGTTATTAGAAAATATGAAATTGCTTATTTTCACGTATATTATAAAAGGAAAAGTTTAATTAAGTATTTTTGTCACTTTTGGAAATAAAATTAGGTGTTCTTTGCCCTCGAAAAGGTTGATGATTTGGCCTCACTTTGTTTTAATTCTTAAGTATCTCTGGAGTTTCACAATGGTCGCCAAGCTGCGTAAGACTACATACATACACTGGAAAATAATTTACAGCTATTTGGTGAACTTTTACCTCTTCCAAAGTATGTATTTGAACAAGATAATGCGTCTATTCATTTTGCATACAAATCAAAAAATTGATTTAACTCTCAAAATATTACTATTTTCGACTGGCCCGCGTGTAGCCCTGATCTGAACACAATCGAAAACTTTTGTGGCATCATATCTCATACGGTTTATGCAATTTTGTAACAATACTCCTCTGTAAATGAACTTCGATCAGATGTTGAACGTGTTTGGTACGAAATAGACACCCAAGTGATGCAGGATTTAGTTTCTTCGATGGAAAGTCACATTTTTTTTATTAATAGCAGACAATGTAGGCGCAGCTCGATTTTAATTTATGGATATTTTTCTGTTAACAGACAGATTGTCTATACTTTTGCAACAGTGTTATTTTTTTATTTTATTTATTTTTTATTTTTTATTTTTTTTTGTGAATATATATTGTGTAAAGTGTATAAATTAAAATTTACTGTTTGTGTATGAAAGATAAGTCCCCAGTAATATATGACAGTTGAATTACAACAATTCGTTACATACTTCTCAGCACAGAAGCATAATCGATCATTGTCTAAACTTTTGCTGAGCACTGTTTTAATTCATTCTATAGATAATGATGTTATATGCATGCAAAAAAAAGTAAGCCATTCCATCAAATAGTTTTTTTTAATCTTACGGGTAGTCGTAAAAGTCAAGTTTTGAGAAAACGCGACTTAAAGTTGCAATTAAATGGGTGCGGCTTTGAAAGCGATTGTTACACAAATACTTATAACTCTGTTAAAAATGCAAATGTATGTATGCGGTCTTTTACACTGTATCCAGAATTAATTGAATAATCAAAATTGATAAAAAAAATCAGTTTTTGAACCCTGAGCCCCCTTAAGTGTCGCGACCGATAAGCACAGGCCACTTTTTTTTAAATTTAGATCGTTTGATTACGACCACTTTTTTTAAGTAGAAGTATTCAATTTATTTGATGACGGGTAAAATTATGCGGAAATAAAACCAATTTATTAAAATAACTAATGGAAATCAAACAATCTGAATTTAAAAAAGAAGTTGCCGACGCTGCCCGTGAAAGTCACGTGCGCGATAATTAAGGTGTTAATGTGACTGTCAACCCCTGATGAGCGGGCATTGTTATTCAACAATTAAGTATCTTTCAAACGCAATAATTATATTAACGAATAAAACATCCTTAAAACGCACTAAAATAAACAGAAAATCCATTTCCTCCTAAAAATATAAGTACAAAGAAAGTTGCTGTAAGAAGAAAACACACTGGCGATTTCTTCGAATATTAACTTTTAACATGCGGCAAAAGTATCCGTTTTAAAAATGTCAAATCTTTATTTAAATACATTATTGATATTTGTGATGTAAAATGTCTTTTGGTGGTGCTAATGTCCAATCTAAAAAAATATATGTAAGTGTAAAAAAATATTTTAGTGTTTTTACTTAAAAAATGATTCTCACCTATGTTCTGTAACCCGGGAAGTCCGAGATGGATTCCCTACTATTAACTAAAGTTCATTCACAGTAAATAAAGTATGTGGCGATTTTTTAAAAAAAAGTCTGTCAGTTGAATTCTTTTTCTTGTTTTTGCGTCAACATAAATTTTTTTAAATGAATCTCATTTTTTGTAAAATATCCGAAAACTAGCGTTAGAGCGAATTCTTGAAAAACTTTCTTATAGGCTACAGTTATTTTTCCAAAAGTTTTTAAGGGGGTGGTGGTGGTGGTGGGGGGGGGGGGGTTAAAGTTAGGTGAAAAAAAGCATATTTTCAAAAAAATGTTTTAGACGATGCAGGTAATGCTGGCTTATTTAAATCATTTCCATATAATAACAAAACATATGAACGATATTTTCCCAAATTTGTATAGCAAAATATTGGTAAATAAGCCGTTTGGGAGAAATGTCTGCAGGCATTTCGAAAAAAAGTTGTTTTGCGGTGTACGTTATAACTCATCACTGGATCATCTGAAACAAACAAAAAAAAATGCGTTTGTTAGATGGGATGTTTCTCAAGGTAATTTTGTCGAGTTGTTTTTTTTTAATCGATTTTTGCATTTTCGGTAGCTCTTGAAAGTAAAAAACACAGTTTTTCCCTCTAAAAAAAAAAGCGGCAAATTTGTTATTCTAAAAGCATAAATAATATGGAAAAGTAACCAGTGTTTGATAGCTACCCAGTGTTTGATAATTTTCAACAAAATTACTTATTATATGGTTTACAGACCATGGAGTCACATATTATTCATTCCCTGTGATAGTTCATTCCTTTAACTTCATTTACAACTAAGTTTTGTTCTTCTTCTTTACGAAATTGTTTTGAAATTAAGTTGCTGAAAAGTTAGTCTGGCGTTTTGCTGTCACCGCAGTCATTTCTTATAAGAAATCTGAGAAGTAAGTTTTGTTATATCTATTTTTATCCTTGACATTTTAATCACTAGACAATAATGTGACATACTGTTGTGTAGAGCTTTAATTCTCTTTTCTTATGGTCTACGTTTCTGCTTTCTAACCCTAACCTGAAAGCAGAGAGGGCACATTCAATTACTGGTTTCGAAAACTTTCAATTTAACTAGTGTTTGATAACAATTTTGAAACATTGGTTTTTGAATTTTCCAGTGATTGAGACCTTTAATTTTACTGTTAAAATAAAAGCATTTTGTAGCTGATAAAGTATTAAGACAGAATAAGATAATTTTATGTTTCTTGATAGGTCTGCCAGGGCTGTTTGCTCATAGGAAATTTTCTGATTTCAAGAATTTTTGGAATTATTTTTCAATTATTGTTATTAGAAAATTATCGTTGGGTAATGAGAATTTAGAAACTATCTAGAGTACCTATTTATAAAATAATTTCAGTATTTAAAAAATTTCTTAGTCATATATTTTATTGTTTACAATGAAAAAAAAATCATAAACATGCTAACTGTGCCTCCAGTCCTCTTTTTTTTTTTTTTTTTTTTTTTTTTTTTTTTTTTTTTTGTAATTTTGATATAAATTCAGGATTCTTTAAGTTGAGCTGCAAGCACCTTTGGTTTATATCATACACTGCTGAACGCAGTGGCGTATCCAATTGGTTGGCTGATGGAGCTGCAACTCCCCCCCCCACACACACACACACTGAAATTAGTAGAAAATATGTCGTTATAGTATTACAAGTTTAATTATGAAAATTTAGCAAAATTTAATGAAACCTGCCAAGATTAAATTCAAAAGGAAGCGGAAATATTCCGATTTAGACAGGTTTTCATCTTAGAAAGTGCGTTAATTTGCACAGACCACGAAATTTTCCCTTTCAGTCAAGTTTCCGTTACACACATCGCTCTTTACACACGTTTTATTGTGTAAAACATGATATATTGTAATTAAAAATGTATTATTAATTTTCATTAGTTTAAAAACAATAAAAGGCTTATACTTGCTATTTATCAGTTGCATGTTTGTGATTTAATGTAATGCATAGATTGAGACATCTTGTCAGTAAGAACTGGAAATCCTTGAGCCTTTTTTAAAAAATTTACCAAATGCTTGGTACGTTATAGGCTTGTTATTCAGCTCGTTACAGCACTGTGATGTGTATTTTATTTCCATGTATTGAAGGAGGATATTTGTTGAAGGAGGTTGAGGGGGGGGGGGGGGGTTAAAGTGAGAATTCTCTTAATTTTAAATTTGCTGTTTACTTTTGTAAATTTTACAATTTAGTGATACCTTTTAGTAGACAGTTTCAGTATTCCGTTTTAAAAAATCCAGTGTAACCGTGGAATTATACTTGTTAAGACGGAAACTTGCCTAAAATGAATTTTTTTCCAGTCTCATACGATTCCACCTTAGCAGGCTTGATTGTATAATACAGGGGTGTCAAACTGTGGCCCGCCAGATACCACCAAAATTTTACAGTTATCTTTGCCTTATCTAATCGTCGAATTGCTGCGATTCAACTTGCCGACTATTTCTTTAAAATTTTAGTGGTATCCGGCGGGCCACAGTTTGACACCCCTGGTATAATAGATGCATTACCTGCTGTGATAAAAACCTGTTTAAAGCGGGATTTTCCCAGTTTGTTTAAATTTCCATTTAGAAACATTTAAGGTCATTATGCCTAAATGTTAAGCGATTCCCCATAGTTCTGCGATATTTAGGGAATATTTGGCATATCGTTAATAAATATATAATTTAATAAGTAGAAAATTATTGAATACTGTGCCTTTAGTTCAAAACTAACTTGTTTCGTAAAAATTGAATCGTTATTTTGACTATAAGCCAACACTATACCATTGTCCTATTTAGGTCTTTTTTGATGTATTTACGGTAGGGAACTCCTAAATGAGACGCCTAATGTCCTGAATGTGACAATGCGTTTTATACATGTCAGTTCATCTTAATATATTCATTTGAGTGCTACACATAGTTTAATTACTTAATATAGAGTAGAAACACATAAAATTGAAAGTTGAATAGCATAGTATTGAACAATTGAATATACTTAAAATTTAAATTAAAAAGCATAACGGTACATAATCTTGAATACATTATACTTAAATAATGCATACTTCAAAATCCATATGTAGCAGACCATCGATAAAACAAGAAGTAAAAAATGAATGACTGATACAACAAGTTTTACCAAATCTTTTCCTTTTCAGTTTGCTTTTAACTGATTTTCGATTTTCACCTTCCTGTAGGCCTCAGTTTTTCTTTTTAATTTCTGAATGGTATGGATACTATATACGATTACGGTTTAGATTATTGCAGCTTTACTTTCATATTGTTTTAGTAAGTGACTTCAGGTTTTTAATGAATTTTGTTTTTGAAATGCTGTTTTTGATTTTTTACGCTTTAATTATTCTCTCTTTTTCATTTTTTGATGCTGCTTTTACCTTTTAATTGTCCTGTTTTGCTTTCATTTATATTCTACAGTTAAACATGCAGGAAAGTTTAACTGTACGGCTTTTTGCTAGGATTTTGAATTGTTTGGGATAATGTTTTTAACAAACGCAGAAGATTGATTGGTTTCCGCAAAGTACGAAAACGCAGGAATGCCCCATGAAAATAACAGATATTACCGTTCCCAGTCAAACAAATGTCTGGCAATACCAACGCGACTTCACGTGCACTTTTAGTACGCAACAACGAATTACTGCTGTAGAAGAAATCGTTTGCGCTCAAGGAACACACCAGAATCTGGCAAGTGCGAACCTAAATGTGTAAACAAAGTTTATATTTCATCGTTGTTTATAGTGGAACCTGGTGGCGATGAAGTTTTACATAATCTGATTAAAAACATCACATCATAAGCATATTTGAAACCAGATAAACATTTCAATCTTTAGATTAGAAAACAAATGATGAAGTTCCACGTATATTCCAAAGACGTTTCTTCTTTTGAAGATTTTTTTATAAGAATTACATTATTTCTTAAATATTCTGTTTTTTCTTTCTTTTTAAAACATTAGTTCCATAATTTCTGTCATTAAATAAATTGCTCCTCAGAAAAGGTGATGGCAGTTTGTCCACTGGCAACGGGTTCGCCACCGCTGATTTATCATACACAGATTCGTTTTATGAAATTTAAAATGTTTAACAATTTTCGAAATTGTTTACGATGTAATAATTTTGCCCGGATTTTAGTAACAAAAAAATAGTTACATTCCCACCAGTTCACAATAAAACCATTGTTCAGATATGTATTTCTCTGCGTCCTCAACATTATGCTGGTACCCGGCGAAAAAACACGCCTGTTTTTCGTGAAACATCATTTTGCAATGCGAAATGTGTTTTCTGGGCTCGCATTGCACTGTATGCCTTTATTTAAAAAGTGCTAGACATGTTTGAACCTTTTCACGGGCTCCATTTGCAGTCTGCAAACGCTCACCTTTAATGACAAATGACACCAGTAATTTTTTAGTACAGTTTCGATCTCATAATATACGTGAAGAAAAGCTTTTGATTATTTTCAAATAAATTTGTTCGTAAATTGAGGTGTGAATTAATTATTTGAACATTTTTGGATAAAAAACGCTTTGTCACTAAAAGGGTTAAAATTAACTTAAAATTTTCTAATTTATCCTGGAACGTTCTACTGAAAAATATGTAAACTTCCTGTGAAATGTTTGGATACAATGGGTGCGAAAGTGCTTGCTAGCGAATTAATTGTCACCAGTACTTACGAGTAGTAGGAATATTTCAGAAAAGAAAGTTATAACTTCTTGTTATAAAAAATTATGGAAAAAGAGAAGCGATCCCGGAATATACGCGGAACTTTATCATTTTTTTTTTATTTATTTATTTTTTTTTTTTTTTTTTACGGTGCACTGGTTGAACAGGAAAATGGCATTTTTTAAATTAAAATTTTTAAAGATGAGTATTTTTCTATTTTGATCATTTCAAATACATGTTTAAGTGTACGTGGGAAAATAAAACACTATTGGATGATCATCCTGAAATTCTTAATTTATTGACTCAACACAGCTTATTTAAACACAATTTCTGCTTTTAACATACTTTTAAGGCAATATATGTTAATACCATATACACTTACCGTAATTAATATCATAAAATTCTCTCCGCATTTAGGACATTGCCTTTGTCGCTAATAGGCCACAGAAGAAAACAAGTTACCTAAATGCGTAGAAAACTTCAGGACTCAAATCTGAAAACTTTACGCGTTTTCCCGAGCTAACTTTGCTGGTAAATGTAACACACATTTCAACCATTGACGTCGTTATCTTCAAAGTTAACAGAAAAAAGAATGTTGAACCAATTTGGGAATTTTTCATCGCATTTAGTAACCATGGGGACGCTTTAAACTGAACGACGTCCATTGGAATGGGAATTTTTTTAATTAGAAAACGTTTTAAATGTAGATAAATATTTCACGTTTTGTTCCTGAAATTCGGATGTCTCACTATATAGCATTTATATACGATTCTTGCCGTAAGATTTTAAGTACAAGTACATTGTCGCATTTAAGGGTCATCACATTTAGGCACAATGACGTTACTGTATCTCAGCCCCCTCCGATAAGGTAAGTCTAGTTACGCCACTGGATGGACCAAATCCTCCAAGGCATCGAAGTATGTTTTTTTTCAGGATGCCACATAAGAAGAAACCCAAATTTGGCTACAGTCATGCCGATCATCTTAAAGCGATGGATGCTGTAAAGCAAGGAGAAACCGTAAATTCTGCTAGTAAAAGATTTCTAATTCCTCAATCTACTCTAGCTTACAAAGTATCAGGTAAAACACCAATTGAAAGAAGAATGGGACCAACACCTGTCCTAGGAATTGAATATGAGGATATGCTGGCAAACTGGGTGGAAGGATTGGCAGCAAAGGGCTTTCCTGTGAGTAAACAAAATCTACTGTCATCTGTACAGTAAGTCGTGAAAGATTTACACTTAAAAAATAAACTTGTTCCCAAAACACTTGGAACAAAATGGTTAAAACTTTTTTTAAAGAGACATCCGCATTTGACTGAAAGAACTCCAGAGAAACTTGGCAAAATCAGAGCAGATGTTACTGAAAAAAAAAATGTAAGAGCTTGGTTTACCGAGGTAAACAACTACTTGAAGGACAATAATATGATTGATGTTTTACATGACTCAGACCGTATTTTTAATATGGATGAGACTGCATTCTTTTTATGCCCAAGTACTGGTAAGGTGTTAGGAGTCAAAGGCCAAAACAATGTCTATGAAGTTCACAGCGGAAGTAAGAAAGAGAACATAACTGTTCTGTGTAATGTTAATGCAGCAGGAAAAGTAGCCCCAACACTCATAGTATTTCCAGGACAAAGACTGCCCCAAGCAATCAAATTAATCATGCCAAAAGAATGGTCAATTACAAAATCAGAGTCAGGCTGGATAAATGGTGAAGTTTTCTTTGAGTACTTTGCTAATAGTTTCTTTAGTTGGGTTAAAGAAAGTAAAATTAAATTACCCATTATTGTCTTTTTGGATGGACATAAGTCGAACTTAACGTACCATCTTAGCACTTTCTGTTCACAAAACAACATTATTTTAATAGCTTTACCGCCCAACTGTACACATGTCTTGCAGCCCCTAGATGTAGCCGTTTTCCGGCCAGTGAAAGAGGAATGGTCGAGGGCCGTTCAGAAATGGCATATTGACAACGGTTTGGAACGACTTACAAAATACAACTTTGCTCCGCTTCTAAGAGAGGTCTTTGAGAAAAAACTCTCAGTTAAGACAATTACTAATGGTTTTAGAAGATGTTGGTTAAGCCCATTTGACCCAGAAGCAGTGGACTACTCCAAATTGGATATTTTAAATGCAATAACTATTAAAACTAGTCAGATGTACCAATCCCAAAACTTTCTTCTATCTCATACATGTTAATACTTCAAAATTCGCTATCACACTGCCAAAATCAAATGGCAATTTATGCATCTCATGAGGATTCTAAAGATATGAAATTCCGTGCATTAGTTCTTGAGATATGACTATCGCTGAAATCGTCTAAATCCAGCAAAATGCTGCCTAGCAGCGCTATCTATTAGATGATTTATACCAAATCCTAATCAGCAACAATTTATGTCAGCGTCTGACTGAATCTGAAGTTTGGAGAAATTCCGTGCATTAGTTTTTGAGATAGAGATATAGCTAAAATCGTGAAAATTCCTGCATAGCAGCGCCACCTATTGGGTAATTAACACCAAAACCTAATTAACAACAACTTGTGTCAACATACAACTAAATCTGAAGTTAGATGAAAATTCGTCCATTAGTTCTATAGATAGAGCTATTGAGGCAATCGTGAAAAAGGCAGCACAGAAGCGCCACCTGCTGGGCGATTTACACCAACACATAATCAGTAGCAAGTCATATCAAGGACTAACTGAATCGGAAGTTTGATGAAAATCCGTGCGTTAGTTCTTAAGATAGAGCTATTGGAGAAATAGTGTAAATCCTGCAAAATTCATCATAACAGCGCCACCTGTTGGGCGATTTACACCAAAACGTAATCAGCATCAATTCATATCAAGGACTAACTAAATCTGAAGTTTGAACAAAATCCGTGCATTAGTTCGTGAGATAGGGCTATTGCGAAAATCGTAAAAAATACAGCATAGCAGCGCTACCTGTTGAGCGATTTACACCAAAAACTAATCAGCATCAATTTGTATTAGGGACTCACTGAATATAAAGTTTTATTAAATTCCGTGCATTAGTTCTTGAGATAGAGCGCCCACAAAATTTGTGTCACATACACACAGACAGACAGACTGACTCACAGAGTCACAGACAGACATTTTGTAAAAACATGTTTTTTGGAATCTCTGACCCCTAAAACGTGTAAATCCGCCGAAAACCGGAATTCGAAAATTTTCATGAATCCAATACTTTCTTCTTGTAAAGATAGAAGAAAGTAAAAAGATCTTCTCTTTAACAACATCCTCAAAATAGTTTAATTGGTAGGTCTTCTACAAACAGACATGACAACCATGATTGTTTAAAATTCTTTGAACAATTTATCAATCCTGAACTTATGAAACGGTTCGAAGAACAATACAATGCTTTTACTCCAATTTGGGACTTAAAGTATCCGCCATATGATCTGTACGTAGCATGGAGAAAAGCAAGAGATTTTTTGAAAGAAACATCTTACAACAAATCAGACAATGACGTTCCAGCCTCCATAGAACTAGTCAGTGACAAATCAGTCAATGAAGAACTAGCTGACGGTAATACAGTCATTAATACTATGTCACCTGTCAACATCAACATAAATGATGTTCAGTCTGTTGATGTTGAAATGCAAACAACTTATCTTTGCCCCTCAACAAGTAATGCAATATTTTCCATCCCAGTGAGCAAAAAGGTCAAACTTGCGAAAGTCCTGTCTCTAGATGCTGATGAGAGAAATGTTCCCTCCCCTATCACGAATTACCTTTTTTGGCCTGGAACACCAACAAAAAGTAAAAAGGTAAGCAAGAAAATCAAACAAAAATCTCCAGCTGTTCTTAGCGGAGAACAGTACCGAGCTATTCAGAAAAGGAAGAGGGGCACTAAGATTAGACAAGAAGAATTGAAGGAAGAAAAAAAGAGATTGCGAGAAGAAAAAAGAATAACAAATCGGGAGAATAACCTATCCAAACAAACGAAAACTACAAAAAAAAGCAACTATAAGAAGAAACCTATGTTTGACGATGAAGAAGAGTGGATCAGTAAGATCTGCTGAAAGAGTTATTCTTCTGAATTGATTTTAACACTAGAACGCCCGGAAGGAGTCGATCCGACTGCGACCATATGATTAAATGTCAACTGGAAACAGAAATTCTTTCATAAAATAAGTTAAATTTAAAACACCCAGATTTACGTTAAATAAATCAGTCAAATAACTTTAAATAAAAATTCTCGCGTCAAATATTTTTATGAAACTTGAGTAAAATTTTCGGGCGTTCTAGTGTCAAACATTCGGAGACGTTGGATAGAGTGTGATGATTGTAAAAGTACATTTCACTACAAATGCATTCCAAAAACACATTTGAAGGCATTTGGGATTGCTGAGAGCGATGAAGATGAAGATGAGCTCCAGTTTATCTGCCACATTTGTGCAACTGATGTTGACTCTGAGTCTACCATAGAATAATTTTGAATCGAAAGTGATTCGAAAAATGAATGATCAGAAAATATCTGACTTTTCCATAAAAGATTTGTATTAGTTCTTTATTTTTTATCATGTTACATTGATTTTACGTTTATATCATAGGTAGGTGAGACTGCCAGTATGTATAGGTTTATGTGTATAATTGTTTGAATAGTTAATTAATAAACAGAAATATTTTTGAAAATAAGCTTTCCTTGAAGTTTCATTTAACTGTGTAACCTAAATATGCTGGTTATTCACTTTTAAAATGGTTATTTTGAAAGAAAATCTGATAATTAACAGTGTTTGAAATGCCTATCAAACACTGGATACAGCATATCAAACACTGGGTACAGATTATCAAAAACTGGGTATATTTATGTGACATTTTATATTTTGATTTTTTTTTTTTTTTTTTTTTTTTTTTTACAAAAACATTTTTATATTTTTTACCAAGTACAGTTTTGAAAAGAAAACGATCTAAGGAACATATCCCAGCAATTCTTATTTCCCTAAGTTGAAGGGCAGTGTTACCATTAAACGTTAAAGTGCAAATCCAGCTTAGATTATCATACACTGGGTACTTTTCCCTAATAATAATCATAAAATCTCGACAACGTTACCTCGAAAAACATCTCACCTAATCCACGCATTTTTATTTTTTTTTTTGTTTCAGATGATCCTGTGACGAGTTTTAACAGCACACCGCAAAAAAAAAAAAAAAAAAAAAAAAAAAAATAAATCGGTGCGCATGCGGAGATGCCAATGGCTTTTTTACCAATATTTTGCAATAAAAATGTAAGTAAATATCTTTCAGATGCTGTATTATTATATGGAAATGAATTAAATAAACCAGCATTGCCTGTATCGTCTAAAAATATTTTTGAAAACAAGTTTTTTTTTTTTCATCGAATTAACCTTATTCTCCCTTCCTCCACTCATTAGCCCCTTGAGGGGCAAGCAAAAATGTCTCTAAATATTGAATTCTCACCGGAATAATCGAAAAATTTTATTTTTAAATAAGGAAAAGCAAAGTTTTAGCGATTTTCCTTCAAAGTTGAAAATATAAAATTTAGTTAAAATTTTCTGGTGAGAATATTGTTTAAATTAAGTGGGATATATTTTATCCCACCACCCCTCAAGGGGTTATGAATTTTCGAAAACAAAACTAGACGGATGCGCCAATCCCAAAACATTCTTCTACCTCATACATATCAATACTTCAAAATTCGTTATCACAGTACCAAGATTAAATGATAATCTATGACCATCATGAGGATTCTGAAGGTATAGGTTCGTTGAATGGTGTGCATGCAGCACTAGAACCGCCATTAGGGGTAATTTTGACCCCTGCCAAATCGATAATAGTCGATTCAAACCAGATTTTTTTATAACATATGTTAAATATACATAACTCAAAATTAAGCTAATTTAATAAGTTAAATAGTTTTAAATAAATATTCTGATGTTAAAAAGGAGATATAATGATATCATTTATCAAACAAACCATTAAATTTCTGCACCCACCCTGTTAGATGTGTGCAATCAAAATTTCCAAACCAAAGGGCATAAAAGCGACACAAGTTGGGCAGTATAAACCCATGCTTAATAAGGATGTTTTTATGTGAAAGTGTAACAGTATATGAAGTTTGATGAAATTCCATGCGTTAGTTTTTGAGATATAGCTATAGCAAAAATCGTGAAAAACGCAGCAAAGCAGCGCCACGTAATCAGCACCAACTTATGTCAAGTTGTAGTAAATCTGAAAAAATACAGCATAGCAGCGCCACATGTTGGATAATTTACATCGAAATATAATAAGCAAAAACTTATGTCAGTGTCTAACTGAATCCGAAGTCGGATGAAAATCCGTACGTTATATATTGAGGAAATCGTGTGGAAATCGTGAAAAAGACCTCATAGCAGCTCCACCTATAGAGCGATTTGCACCAAAAACTAACCAGCACTGATTTATATCTATGTTGAAATTAATCTAATGTTTTATTAACTTCTGTGCATTAATTCAAAAAATAGAGCACCCATTTTTTTTTTTGTCACAGACAAACAGATATATTCTAAAAATAGTGAAATCGTGTTTAAGACCTTCTAAAACGTACAAATCCGTCGAAAATTTTCAAGAATCCAATAGTTTCTATTTGTAAGGACAGAATAAAGTAAAAAATAGAGGTAAAGAATAATATTTCCAGTAAAATATGAATAATATATCATTAGATATCTTTTCGTTTGAGAAAAAGAGATGATCATCCTAAAGTCGAATTATACGCACAGTGTTAAAACTCAATGTAATTCAATGAATTTGGAGATGAAAACGTGTAAATTAATTCTTTTTTTTTTTTTTTTGTATCAATATATTTTATACCTTCGTACATTTTGTATGTACTCGTTATCTAACCCCTTCACGCTCGAATTAAATTGCGGTTAAAAAATTCAAATTGCTTATTGGCACCACTTTTATGAAAAAGAAATATCCACCTTATTTAATGACAGGTAAATCCATACTAAAATATAACCAATTTCACTATTTTATAAAATTGGTAGGAGTCAAACAAACTAAGTCAAAGACGCAGCCCGAGAATGCAACGGAAGCGAGAATTAAGGGGTTAATCGAAATTTTCTGTGACCATAAAATTTGAAAATTTTCATTGAAAAATACTGGCGCCCAAAAATCATAGTAATTGACCGCCAGTGATGCCGCATTTGGCTGATTTTTTATTTAGGCATTCCGAATTATCACTATTAAGTTTTGTAGTTATTTTTTCTTTGTAAATCAATCCTTACTTCATAAATAAATTAAAACAAAATTGGTATTCAAAAAATTCTGGTGTGAATTCAATAGTTCTTGTAAAATATCCGCAAGATGCAAAAACACTGTTGATCGCTGCGCTGTGCATATGACAAAACTGCAACACACTAAGTATAAATATCGGAAAATCTATCCATTAGAGCAAAAATTCTCAAAGCTCCCCTTCTGGTTAGAGAAATTATTTTACAAGAAAATTTTACGAATTTTATCTCAAATCCAAAATTCTAAATTGCGAAATAAAGCTGAGTGAAAAGTCCTTAACTTTTTTGGTTTATATGGATATTTCAGTTTAGTTTTCATTTTAAATATGTTTTATTGTTATTAAAAGAAATTACTATATTTTTACAGTATTTAAAATATAATAGCTTTTAGCTAAAATTATCAACTTTTTTTCTTGTCATTTTTTTTTTGGTATTATGTGGTAATATTTTATGAGTTTTTGTAGTGTAAGTGACATAGTCAAATGTTCGCCACCGTTATTTTCGAAAAGTTTGCTTGGCTATATTCAATTAATGAGATAACTCCGATAAAACAAGTTTCATTTTTAAGTTCTAAAATACAGGTACCTGAAAATCGTAGCATGTGACTGACCGCTGCCATCGAAATACTCGAGGCCAGAGGACAGGAGTTGTGACGTCATCACTAATCGACCGACATCTCACTAGTGTTGGAATTTACACTAGAAAATTTTGAATAGCAATTTTCTTTTATTTTATTTGTGGTATGTCTATCAACTTATAAAACAATAATAACTATTCATTCTTACTGGTGAGAATTTAGAATTCCCCAATAAAAAATCCTCCAGATGCGGCAACACTATGGCATTCCGCACGTGGCTGAATTTTTATTTAGGGATTCCGTATTCTCAACAATATGTTTAAATATTATTGTTTTATAAGATAATAGCTCTTCCACAAATAAAATAAAATAAAATTGCTATTCAAAATTTTCCGGTGTTAATTCCAACACTAGTGAGAATTCGGTCGATTTGTGATGACGTCACAACTCTTGTCCTCTGGCCTTGAGTATTTAGATGGCAACGACTGACATTACAGTTGCGCATGGACGTACCCCAATATTAAGTTATAGTAGAAGTTAATTCACGCTCACAAATACCCATTTTTATTTTATTTTATGTTGTCACTGGTTTTTCATTATACATGAATTATCGCGATATTTTATATCAATTTCTAGTTTTTAAAAATTTATGTGAAAATATTTCTATGACGAAGGATCTTTAAAATGTCACCGTTTGTGCGATGCAGAGGTTCCAAGTTCGCACTAATCTTCCGTAATGCGTGGGTTAGTTTAACCCAGTTTAACAACGTTTCGAACCAGAAAAATTATTTGATGAACCTTCATTTACTTAATTCCAGTTTTCTAAGTGTAACTTATTTAATTTCATCACTGAAAAAAAATTCTGGTGCGAAATGTATTAAACCAGGGTTAAATTAACCCACATATTACGGAGGATTAGTGGCAACTTGGCACCTATGGCGATGAAATATATGTTGATCTAAATAAAGGTATTATTTCTTTTTCTGTACATTTTTTATCACTACTAGCAATTTTTAGATTAGTTTGGTTAATGTTGTTCTCTTTATGGTATAAGTTATTTTACCACTCATTTTAGTTTCAACCCAGATAGCATGGCTATTAGCAGCAAGTTTAATTTTTTCCTTACATTACCTTGCCATGACAAATTTGAAATGAGAAATTCGCAGTAAATTCCCCGCAAGGTATACCATCCCCCAGTTGCATGAGTAGTTTTTTGTGAAACTGATGGCAAGACTGTCATTAATTCACAAAAGTGACAAAAGCAAAAAATCCCTCTATTGATAGAATAGACAATCAGCACATACGCAGAAATTGCAGAAATTTTATTCGGTTGGCACCGCTTTTTCAGAACGCTGTACGTTTCAAATACCAAAAAAAAGGCTTGTATTGAAAGGTACAAGCAAAGCGATATAAGTAAGCGTACAAACTTAACCCTGAAATCTTGCGTAAATTAACACTGTTGCGCCATCTTGTGGACGGGGTGATAATCCATGTACACGGGCTTTTAGTGTGACGTCATATATGACAGGATACCTACCAACTGCGCATATTTTCTATATCTTTTGATTTTGATTACAACATTTATTGCAAAATAATGACGTAGCGAGATGGGCGTCTAGATGCACTTGGCCCCACGAACAAGGTTCTACTACAATAAGGTTGTTCCATTTGAAGGATAGCCAATCAGAGTAGAGCAGGACTGAAACGTCACGTGGCGGACAAGATCGGAGTTCGACTAGCCGTGAGAAAGTAAATAGATGCGTAAAAAGACCGAAATATCAATAAATAATTTTTTAAAAAGCAGATCTTCGAAAGTAAATTGAACGAAACCACTTTCCTTAAAATAATTTGGACAAACACTGATTGAAGTTAATTAAATATAAAATACATAATGGTTAAATAATATCGCGATACGTTTGTTTACATTCAAATACTTAAGTAAATTCGCGAAATAATTACATTTTTAGTGCGTAAAATTACAAATGGAAACTTTTAAACTATTGTAAAATAAAATGAACGAATGAATTATATGAATATGATTACACAGGAGTAGTTATGAAAAGACTAGCATTATCAAAGAGAATAAATTAAACAAAACTCACACTTCAAAACTTTTAACAGTAGTGTATTGTCCAATTATTAGATATAAGTTTTCAAAAATTTTCGAATGTCATTATGCTTACACAGGATCAAAGTAATACAAAAATATTACTCTATTATTAAACTAATTCTATTATGAAAACAATATGTACTATACATATTATTTACATTATATTATTCAAATAACAATATCGTTATTCCATACAGTGTCGAATTCAGACACTTTTCTCCGGGACGGATAGGGGGGGGGGGACATTATAGAGTTCCGGGAATGGGAATTGCACTTTTTGACCATTGAAAACCCAAAATCTCAAATCTTCCGGAGGGGAAATCTCATTGCTCGGGGGAGGGAGGGTGCATGTCCCCCCCCCGGGCCACCCCCAGAAATCAACACTGATTTCATGTATACAAAATTTCAGCAAAAACTGAAAAAGTTAAAACAACTTCAGTATTAAAATTCCCATGTTATCTTATAAAACACATCAAATATAACATTTCTTCATACAAATAGGAAACAATAGAAAGAAAATTTATGGAGATAGTATACAGTTATAACAATGTATTAACAATTTCAAAACATAGAAAGGAAAAAAAAAAGTAAGAAACATTATCATACTTTCAATAATGCATGTGAATAATACTTTTTACACACTATCATGTTGCAAAATCGTTGCTGCTCATTAATAATCGAAATTTAATTTTTAAATTCATTAGCTTCAAATGCACATCAATATGATTCAAATAGCTATACACAAAGCTGAGTTTCAAGCAAAAAAAAAAAAAAAGTACCGGAGCTTTAATATTCTGCAGTAATAACAACTAAGGGCTTACCCCCGTCCCCTCCACCCGCATATTTATATTTCTTACAATATTTGAAAAATTGAAATCAATTTCATCTTCAGGATAGAAATTTTAATTATTTTTTTTTTTAATATATCAGGCAGGAGTGGAGATTTTTCAGAAAATTCTACTCACCAAGGATTTCTTTGTATCAATCGGTGGGCTTCAGTGCGCAGTATTTATAAGCACAGGTGGGTTCCGACTAATTAAATATTCACTAAAAATAAAGAAGCACTCGAGCTGCGCTCCTTTGAACTTCGGTGTAAATTAAGTAACGCATGGAGCTAAAAAGTTGATCGGAAAGAATATTTTAAAAAATTCGAACAAAAAGCAGCGAGTAAATACGGTAAATACAGTTGTGATTAATTCTGGCATTCCTCCCCGCCGTTCGGAAACCATCCATACAGCAAGTCATTGAGTATATATTTGCGAGGCTAGATGTAAGGTAATCAAATGTATCAAATAGGCATGCTATAACGTTTGCGACACACTACGTCACACATGTAAGCGCAGGGCAAGTGTAACCATCGGACAAACGGGGCGGCTGCCCGGGGCTCTATATTTGTTTTTAAACGTTTATTCGCGAGAAAAAGGGAATATTAACTTTATTTCTTATCTCAAAACTAACCATGCGCTAGAGGTCTGTACGGGCTGGAATTTCCAGGACCAATCCAAAGCAAACTATCTTGGACCGGCCCGCCTTAAAAATTAAAAGTTCGGCCCGGGCCTGGCCCGAAACGTACAAAAATCAGGGAAAACTGACCAGGCCAGTGCTTAAATCAATTAAATCAGACCCTGTCCGGCCCGGCTCAATTTCTACCCAAAATTCTGATTTTTTCCTAACATAGAATTAAGATTCCTTTAAGGAATACTGCATACGTATATATGGGAAATTTTTTTTTAATTTATAGTATATTTTAGATTACTCTGTGTTTGCAAGACAGAAATTACGCAATAATAACATTAATGATTAATTACACTCTTAGACTTTTCACAATTCAAATAAAGATTTATTTTAAAAAATTGACGTAATTTATAATAAAAGAAAAAAAAAGAGGTTTAAAAGCATTATAACTTTTGAAATTGTATAGTAAAAAAATAGATTTTGGGAAATATTTCTCTAATTTATTGATACTGTTCTCTAATCCTGAGGAACTACTTTTTGACACATTTCTGAATTCATTTTTGTTCGGAAACGCATAAAATTGGCATGTTTTCTTATTCAGAAAATATGTATTCGAATCGCGTTTTTCATTTTTTGATAAAGGCAAAATATATTTCAGAAAATGCTGTCAAAATTGCCATTGTGAACCGAATTTGTGGACGTGATAGCTCGGGAATGGAGAAAACCATGTCGTCAAGTGACAAGAATAGCTTATAATTCGATAAGAAGGTTATTTATCAAAAAATGGAAAACGCTATTCGATTCTAAATCGCTTCAATAATCAGACCTGTAAATTTCCTGCCTTTACAGTTAAAAATGAGACAGAAAGTTTTGAGTTATCGAGCAAGAAATTTGAGTACGGACAGACTGATATTTTGTAAAAACATGTTTTTTGGGATCGCTGAGCCTTAACACGTGTAAATCCGTCAAAAATCGGAAGTCGAACAAAATATCGACTACCTTTCTTCTATTATAGATAAAACAAAGTAAAAAAAGATAATGCTAAAGCAAATATTTTAATAGAGGAATTTTTTTTTTAAAAAGGTAAAAAAAAAATCGCAATAACAAAAGAATTTTTTTTACATTTTTATACAATTTTTGATTTTTTTAAAAAAATTTGCGGCGATTTTTTCTATATGAGTAAAAGGAATCTGCCTTTATTTACTTTAGCCCAGTATAGTAAATCTTACCATTTTTTCAATAAATTTTATTTGGAGTTCAGTCAAAGATTTTTGCATTTTTCGAGAAATTTTTATGCGATTTTTAGAGTTTTATAATGTTCCGCGGCATTTTTCTTTTTAGATTTGTAAAAGGAACTCTGTTACCAACTGTTAGCTAAATATAATAAATTTTCTCCTCTGCGAGTTTTGAACTTTGAACTTTTTTTTCCCGTTTCATGGCGATTTGTCTGCATTTGTGAAAGAAATCCGGTTTTAATCGTTTAGTCCAATATAGTAGATGCCTCTTTTTTTTCTATCATTAAAGTTTATTCGGAATTTCTCGCGATTCTCTTATGAAATTTTTAGAGATTTTCCCGTTCAGCAGAAATTTTTTGACAGTCGTAAAAAGGAATTCCGTTTTAAAATTGCAGCCTAATATAGTAAGTAAATTTTGTCCTCTGCGATTTTAGAGTTTTTCGTTGCGATTTTCAGAAAAATAATCGCCAGTTAACAAGATGCCCGGATTTGAGACTCAGTACTGTATTGTTAAATCTGTATACGTGTTCTCTGAGAGTTATTACAACACGTTGATGTATCGCATTCACTAGTTTTTTTTTTTTTTTTTTTTTTTTTTTTTTTTAAGTCTGTTAAAATAATAGAATAATTAAAATCATTCGCAGAAAAAAAATCCAACGCAGAACAGTATACAGAATAATACTGAAACGAGGGAAGCGAGGCGAAGTTGTCCGCCACGCGACGTAATGCGCGAGCAGTTAAGAAATCTTTACAGTTAGCGCATCACACGAATGGTACCCCCCTGACACCGCCCCCTGAATACTAGGCCTGAGCGCCCACACAAAAATGACACAAAAATGGCGGCTGCCGAAGGCGGATTTCTTTTAGTGTAGGTACGGTCCCTTAAATGTGGACACCAGTATTTTATAAAAGATTACTTTACCTTGTTTGTTCTCAGAAAAATGAAGCGGAAAAAACTTCAAAAAATTATTGGTAGGAATATTTAAGGGACCGTACACACGCTGAAATAAATCCGCCTTCGGCAGCCGCCATTTTTGGTCCAGCGCTCAGGCCTAGTATTCAGGGGGCGGTGCCCCTGACCACGAAGTTTTCTTTGTCTTGTCATACACATTTCAGCTAACAATCAAGGTGAAAAAAACTTTACAATTTTAGTGGTGTGAAGTAATAAAACAGTTAGGCTTCTTCCTGTAGTTTAACCCCGTCCGCTACGTGGCGTGTGACCTTGATTGATGTGACCTCGCCTTTAGTATTGCGGTTACCTCTCCCATTTGAGATAGGACGCTTACTTATATCGCTTTGGGTACAAGTATTACCTTATTAGGTAGATTTCGTAAGAAATACTACCTATTGCAGTCGTTACCATGGTGCAACTTTTGAAAAATTCCTTCATAACTTTTCACTATAGGACCCCAGGAACCCAAAACCACCCCCACCTAAAAAGTTTATATATATATATATATATATATATATATATATATATATATATATGTATGTATGTACTAAATTTTGTCCGCACGATAAAAGTCGAAATTATGCACGGATCGTCTTCAAACTCGCCAACAACTTTGAGATGGCTAAAATCTCGGCGGGGATTGAAAATGGGCAAAATCGGCCCAAGGGAATGGAAATGGGGAGGGTTCAAAATTTTGAATACCGTCTTAACATGATTCTGATAAAACCAGCTCTTACAATGATAATACACAACAATGACAGGAAAAAATAAATATTTTTGGATATAGCAGTTGCCAACAATAAAAAAAAAGCAATAAAATTCTCACCACAACAATTACTTTTTTATCGCAAGTTCACGTGAAAAATTAAATTAAATAAATAGTTTGACGAATTGAAAACAAATTGATTATTACGTCATAAGTTTTCTAGGGCAAAATTTCCGCATGAAAAGTCAAGATGAAATAAATAGTTTGACGAATAAAAAAAATATATATATTACGTCAGATTGGAAATAAAATGGACCTCAGCAGGTGAATATGAAACGTCATGTGAGTTTGAAAAAACGTATTAAAATATGATAAAAACCCGACTATGGAAATATTAACTTATTTTAACACTTTGAGGTTCTCTGAATTTGCTTTAGCTGTTTTTTAAACCTGTTCCATATACATGCGTGTTTGTTTTCGTGTATATTAGAATTCTCACAAAATGTTTAGCTCCCTAGAGCTCATTCTTAGTGAAGGAACTGGGTTTATCTCTAATCTTGATTTAAGTTTTGTTGGTGAATTTAGTACTGAACTTCGAAATCTACCTCCGCCTGTAGGCCCGAGCCGGTAGGGATTTTTTTTATGGGGATGAAAACGATACATGTCCCTTCTGATGGTGTGGTCGCATCAATAGATCTGATCAGGTCTATGGGCCCCTCCGAAGGGGTTAAACTTATAGTGTAACAGTTGTAAACAGATAGTGGGGCGTGGAAAGATTATTACTACTTTGAAGTAAGTTTGCAGTAATTTTGATTACACGTTTGCCGTTAATTTGCAATAAATTTGATACAGCAAGAATTTAACTTGCATGACAAATTAACTGCAAGTTCAAAGTGTGGTGACTTCGACGTTTGCGTTTTCTTGCTGCAGTTTTGTTATGAGCTTTCAGTCTTGTCATGCTGAGATTGCTGCAGTCTTGGTATGAGCTTTCAGTCTTGTCATGCTGAGCGTGCTGCAACTTTGCAGGTTTTCAAAGCAATACTGCTGCAACTTTTCTGCAAGTTAAAAATGCTATCTGGGAATGCTCTAACTATTTAGTTAATTTTTTCGTAATCTCCATTTCGCAAAATTTTTCTTTGTTCACTTCTTTTTCGTTTTTCCTTTTGTTTTACTTTTTTGAGTGTAAATGATACTGAAAATACTTCTTATACGAGTTGCCAGTCACAACATATTATTATTATTTTATTTATTTATTTATTTTTTTTTTTTTTGCTTGATTCTAACCACTTTTTTAAAATAATATATTTCGTTTTATTTTTGTCTTATTCTATATATCATTAACCAAAGTGAATATTACTATTTCAAAAAGTGGTAGAAATCTCGCAATTCGAATTTAAAAATATGCTAGAGTGGCAATATTACTTGTTAACAGACCGTCGTTATCAGATTATAATTTTTATAAATGATTTTAAAACCGTTAACATATTTTCTGTATAGAAAAGTCTTAAAAATATATATATATATTATTGAAACTATAGAGTAGAAAAGACTGTTAGTATAATGTGGTGAATTTAAATATATTTAATTACATTGAAAAAATACAAACAGAATACTTACTTGTTAATTACTGTAATTTTATTTCATGTAATTTATTTACATGAGTTTGTTTTAATTAGCCTCACACGAACATCTGCCTCAATTTCCGTGGACTATGAAGTTGGACCTCTACCTATGATTTCGTGATACCGCCCATGATAGGAACTCAGGCGATCATTAGTTATGATTTATTCTACCGCCATTTTCAAAATGTGATATCCGTGGTAGATTTCTACTGAAAATTTGCGAGACAAAAGAAATAAAAGAGCAAGTCTAGTATTTAATAACAATAAGGTTACACAATCGAACTACAAGCAGGAGCTTAATAAACCATAATAAAATAAGTTTTTTTCTAACATAGTCTCCCTTTCCTCGGTTATTGAATAACACTATTTTCGAACAGAATTTCCGAATGTTGGCTTTATTTAATCATGGAATTTTTACTATTATACAAAGCAAATATTTCTATAAAAGATACTTGCATTAATAAAAATCGGGAGGCTGGCAACTATGCTTGAAAGATAAAGCGATAAAAAAAATGTAACTTTATTTTTATTATATATATAAATGTTTTTTAACATAAGCAAAAACTGCAATTCATTTGCTATAAATATCTGAAAATCTACCATTGGAGCAAATTGTCAAAGCATTCCTTTGGGCTACAGTTTTTACTCAAAAAGTAGTTTTAAAGATTTTGTCTCTCATCGAAAAAAAAAAAAAAAAGCTAGAGTCGATTGAGTAATTTTTATAATACCTGGAGCTCTATCGAATTTTCTTTTAGATTTGAACGGCTCTTTAGTTTTATTTCAAAAACATTTTACTATCATTTAAAGAAAGTACGATACTTTTTATGAAAGTACAGTTCGACAAAGTTTTCTTCTCAAAGGAAATTATTTATTATGATATATGTAAGGAAAATTTTAATACATGCTAAGTTATGGGAAAGGTAATAAAAAATATATATTTAAAAAATTTACTGTAGGCTAGTTCATTGAGTACGTGTAGTGTAAGTCACACGCTATGATTTTTTGCTACCAGTATATTACTAATACTACTACTCATACTAATTTTATCGGAGATATCTCATTAACCCCTTGAAGGGCGGTGTTGCCGTCACGGCATCACATAATTTTAATCCCTATTTACCACATTGGCACCCGAATTTTTTAATGAAAACTTCACTTTTATTAAATACGCGAATCTATATATTTACTTGCTTACAAATGAATTTTCTTGTAAATACTGGTGTCAGTCAATTATCTCAACATTTTACAAATACAAGTACCTTGCCCCTGAAAGAGTTAATTGAATAAGACGAAGCAAACATTTCGAAAATAATGGTGGCCAACAAGCATAGTAGTTATCAACTCTGTCACTTGCACTACAAAAACCCTTGAAATTAGCCTGTAAACAGGGCCTGATTACAAAAGGGGCACACATACACCAATAACTTTTAAAAGAAATGTTCGACTTATCTGAACGCCGTATTCATGTGAAATTTCTGCCATGAATGAGCCAAAAATTTTTGTTTCTTTTTACTGGTGGGTATGCGCCCCGTTGGTAATCAGGCTCTGCCTGTAAAGACAAAAATAATTCTTACAAAGTACAAAAGCAGGGGTCCCAGCGCGCGATTTCACAAAGCATCACGCACAGAGCGATTGAGTACAATATCGAATGGTGATTGGCAGAAAGATGGTTTCGTAGTTTCTGAGGGAGGAGTTAAATGTATCAATACAATGAGCGACTTTATTTAAAGGTTGAAAGCTAAATTATCTTGAGAACCGTATGGTATAGTAGTTAAAGCATAAGACTAGTAATATTAAGGTGTCAAGTTGTGTCCTTGTAACCGTACTTTTTTTCTTTTCTTTCTTTCTTTTTTTTTTTTTTTTTTTAGATTTGTTTAGATCTTTATTGAATTAGTTAAGTCAATAAATGGTAATTTATTAATAGTATTTATTAACTAATAAAAAAATTACTTATCATTTGTTGTAATTTTTAATTGAGAATTAGATAATGAAATTATAATTACAATAAAGTTAAATAAAATTTAATAAAAATTTTATTACATAAAATAAAATTTAAATATAAATAAATTTATTAATTCATATGACCTATTTTTAATAATTAAATGCACGTTTATTATAAAAAGATAACTCCAAAGCTTACATTAAAAATACACTAAACTCCAAAACTTACATTAAAATGTTATAGTAACAGACAACAGATCAATATCAATACAATATTAGTAACAGATCAATATCAATATAATATTAGTAACAGATCAATATCAAATTAACCCTCCGTCTACCAGACGGGTCCATTGGACCCGACAGGTACATACAAAATATTCATTCAAACCAGAAATTTCTTTAAAATAAACTAAGTATATAAACCAGACAAAAATAAGGTAAATAAATAAGTTAAATAGTTTTAAATAAAAATTCTGGTGTAGAACGTTTTATTAAAACTTGAATAAAATTCCCGGTAGATCTAGGGTTAAGAGAATTAATTTATTAGTATTACCAAAAATAGCAATTTTATAGTTTTAAGTTGTGTCCTTGTTATTTTTTTTTAGATCTTTATTGAATTAATTAAGTTAATAAACAGTATTTTTAATAGTATTTATTAACTGATAATAAAAATTACTTATCAGTTACTTTGTAATTTTTAATTGTCAATTAGATAATAAAATTAAATTATAATTACAATTAAGTTAAATAATTTTTTTTTATTATAGAAAATAAAATTTAATTTTAAATAAATTTCAATAGTTAAATTATTTTTTTTTAATTCATGTAATCTATTTTTTAAGTAATTAAATGAACGTTTATTAAAATGCTATAACTTTTAAAACTTACATTAAAAATACTGGAACAGATGTCATAAATTCCCAGGGCCGCCATCTTGGAATTTTTCTTGGCGTGAAAACCCCCTTTCCGCCAAATAGTAAATGTCGCCAGCACCGGTTTATACGCATGTTTGGCTTAAAGAAAATAAAATGTAAATAATAAACAAAATTCGCTAAAGTGGCAATCCGTAATCTTTGTATGAGCGCTCAGCGCTCATTAACCAAAAAAATACATCACTGGATTTAGCAGTTCTCGCTCTGTAGCAATCTCAAAATTCAGCAGTTCTCGCTCTGTAGCAATCTCAAAATGTACACAACTGGTAACGCAACAAAAAACACATAAAAAACGAAACTCGCTAAAGTGGCAATCAGTAATCTTTGTATGAGCGCTCGCGCTCATTAACTGAAAAAAAATAAAAAAGTCACTGGATTCAGCAGTTCTCGCTGTGTTGCATTCTCAAAATTCAGCAGTTCTCGCTTTGTAGCAATCTCAAAACGTAAAAAAAATACTAAGGCAACAAAATATACATAAAATTATCAACATACCTTAACCCCTTCGTGACGGGAGCCTTTTACGAAATTTTTAATCTTTTGTCACCGGTTTTTAAAAACAGAAATTTGTGTCTTTTTGAATCGAGAAAATGCGCTGATTAAATAAGGCAAATTTGGCAGTAAAATTTTACTGGTGAAGAAAAATAAGGATTCTGAGCGCTTCATGTCGCTCAGACGTTATACGTGTCGGTCGTCCCCAAGGGGTTAACATACATCTGCTTTCTTGAAAGCTCCAGCACGAAATACCTGTCATAACATCACCGTCATTTTCCAAAATAGGCTTATGAATATGCATTGACGCACTGTAAACAAACCTCCTTTTTTCGGCAAATTTTCCTCATATTTCTTAATTACTTCAGCAAGAGTGTTTAAACGGACTACAGAAATCATAGTCAATCAAGTACATCCAATAAATTTAACATAAAAATAAAAAGACAGAACGATACAACACGATATCAAACCACATCCACAAAATTCTAAGCTAAAATGAACTTCTCAGGGGTTACGAGAACACGACACGCCAGAACACACACGTCACACGGGGTTCCACATATCGATAACGATCGCCAACATAAAACAGCCAAGAAATCTCAAAACATTCAAGATGGTGGTCATCTGGAAATATAACGCATCTAAGCCAAAATACTTTTATGTTGAAACTTTAGTTATAGATAAATATCAAAGGAATAGAATTAATTTATTAGTTTCCATCTTTTAAAATTAAGCGTTATCCTTCGTATATAAATATTTATATTCATTAACTAGCATTCAACAATTACTGATTCATCTGTAGTTATAAGGTAGTGGTGGATTACCAACTAAAGATTTTCTTTTTTAATTTAAATTAATTGTATTCAAATATATAATTAATGTTGATAATTAAATATATGTAACTATATTAATTACTACTTTTATTTGTATATATATAATTAATATTATTATTTAAATACATAATTAATATTAATAAGTATTATTCAAGAATCTGGGGATTAGTAATGCTAAACTAAAATACAAAATTATATCTCACATATTATCACTTTCACTTTGACAGCTTATATCTTCACTTCTATAAATCCAATTTTTACTTATTCGAATAGAAAGAAAAAAAAAAGAAGCTTTAAAATAAATTTATTTGGAAAATTGCTGATCTTTTTTTTTAAAGAAATATTTTTACATTATGTAATTTTTTAATCTACCAATGTGTGAAGTAATACTAAACATTTATTTGCTACTGTTATGTAAAGTAATATTTTCAGTTTTTAGTATCATAAAATAGGTATGCAAAACTAAAGAGAAATGGGAGGTAGGTCAAAGGGTGGTGGAATGAAATTTTTGAATGATGGAGGATTTAGATAAAATTTTCAATATGAGATAAAATTTCAACAACATTTTTCAATCTACCAAATGTGAAAAATCACCTCCCCCCTTGTACTTTATGTCATTAATAAAAAATGTTTACATTTAGAATGATTCAAAAATGAATAACTACACATAAACTAAAGAAAGCATCATTTTACTGATGTATTACAGACAAGAATTATAAAAGAAGAAAGGATATAAATGCATTTAACAGACATAGAGTTAAAGAAAATTTGAAAATATTGTTGAATTGTTTATTACTACTTTCAAAACTCTGGCTCAATTTTTTAAATTCTATATTAAGTCCTGTTCTGCTGTTCTGAAATATTAAGATTTTTAATCACTGTATATTATCACCTAATTTCGGTTTCCTTGAATTGCATGTTTATAGGTTTATTATAAATAATAATTATGCATGGTTTTAAAAGTATATTAATAATTTTGTCTTCAGGCATTAAATACTTAGCAATGTATCTAAACTTGAAAAGAAAGAAAAATACGTTAAAAAATCACTAAAAAAGCAATAAGTTTAACATCCCCCCCCCCTTAATATATGTTCAATTTTTAGTTGGAGTGTGTGTGTGGGGGGGGTATTAGATTCTATCAGATACAATTGTATAAAATGCATAAAATACATTATTACTGATACTGCTCGCATTATTGAAAAGATAGTTTTATTTTAATATAGCTTTTTAGATTTCCAATATATTGTTAATAATGAATTTAACTAATAGATGGCAACACCATGCAATAAGGTATTTAATTATTGATGTATTTAACTAGTCGTTTTCAAGAATTTAAATTACTTCAAAAACTGATTTCAAGAATTTAAATTACTTCAAAAACTGATTTGATTTTTTTTCTTAATGCAAGGCAATTTTTTAATAATTTATTTAGCCAAATAAATTATTTAATGTCAGGTTTTATTTCATTTAATTTTTTCCGTGAATACATGGGAAGTTTGCAATTTTTTTTTGCGGTGAAACTAAAAAATAATTAAAGAAAAATAAATTTACATGACAAATTTTGCATTTTATGATTTTTTGATTTAAGAGATGGTTTGTATAAACCAGGGGTGTCAAACTGTGGCCCGCAGGATACCACTAAAATTTTAAAGAAACAATCGACAAGTTGAATCGCAGCAATTCGACGATTAGATAAGGCAAAGATAACTGTAAAATTTTAGTGGTATCCGGCGGGCCACAATTTGACACCCCTGGTATAAACCTTTGTATGAGATCCCCATCCTTCCCCAAAAGTATAAAACTGTATTATTTATTAAACTGCAATTTATCTGTATGTCATTGTGCATTAGTTTAAAAAAATATTAACAGCTTGGTAAATTTAAACAATTTATAACATGTACATTCATTTTATGCACATGTACATTACAGCGAGGTTATTATTACTAAACCTCAAGTTCAATACGATATTCCAATTTTAACTATGACAATACACAATTAAAAAAAAGGTGTATGTGTGTGCTTTACTTAATTATTCTTGTGGAATACTAGTTTAATATGTCAATTTAAGTTTCATTCTTCACAATTAATAAATAAAATTCAAAATAAGAGTTGCTTCAACAGAAAAAAGCAATTATTTAAATTTTATTTTATCGCAATTCCTTTTGAAGAAATATTTCCGTAACTTTTTAAAAAGTATTAGAAAAAAAAATATTTATTTAAAGAATACAATAATATATTTATAAATAAAATTAGTAGAAGAATATTTATGTTTATTTTTTTTTATCTTTATGTAACGTTTTGTTATCCATCGCTAAACTATGCAAAACGTATAGTACCCCCCCCCCCCCCTTTTTACAATATTACAAAAAATGATACAAATTTAAATTATTTTTCGTTCACCTTTTCAGTTAAAATATTAGTTTTCTTTTTCTTAAAAAATAAAATAAAATAAAATAAATAAATAAATAATACAAGAATTGATGTACTTGATTGCTTATTCTGTGATGTACTTCATATTAAACGATACTTGTATTGTAAATATGAAATGTTTTCTTTTAAATGAATACGTTAATAAATCTTGTTTTGCACGTTTAATATATCCTAATCAGCATATAAAATAAAGCAAATATGCATTGCATATGATAGCTCAGACGATTTTAGGAAAATTCAACGAAATTAAAGATATCCTTTTCAAGCGAATTAAGCCCCTCCTTCAATGTCTTGGGCGACCGACCAATCACCATTCGACATCGCCGGTAATCGCTCTGTGCGTGATGCTTTGTGAAATCGCTCCCAGCACTGCGCCAGAAATGGCCGATTGCTACCACTAAATTTTATTAGCATTCTTGTTCTTATTTAAATGTCATAAATTCTGTCATTAAATAAGTAAAAAAAATACTATTAAAATTAAGTGGTAGCAATGGGCCATTTCTGGCGCAGCGCTGGGACCCCTGCAAAAGTAAAATTTTAAAATATGCTTAAGTATGGAAAGGAAATAAACATTTTAAATAAAAAAAAATATCCACCAATAAAATGTTCTTTGAACTTTATGCCATTATTAAAATATTTTTAAATGCAACTTTATTTCACGTAAAAATATGATTTAAAATAGTTTTTTAACTCTCTAATGCCCATGTTAGAATTTATGTTACCATCAGTTTTCCCTATTCAGTGGATTTCTTTATTTACATATTCTGAATCCGCATCAGTATTTTAAAATAGAAAGTGTTGCTTTATTTTATAACATACATTTTATTATTAAATAAAGTGAAATTTGCTGTTTAAATTTTCTGGTACAATTAACGATTTTCTGAATTACGCAATTTCTAGAAGGGCTAAAAGCATATAAAAGCATCTCTAAGGGCTAAAAGCATATAAATGAAAATGAGATTTTTTTTTTAAATATATAACAGGGTCCCTACACTTTCAGCTAACATACCAACATTTTTCTGTAGATAAACTGGACTTGTATAAACACTCGATTACCAAGGGTAAGTTTTTCTCTAAGTAAATGTTGGTGATTATCTGATCTAAAGTCATGAAAAATCACTTACCTGCAGGAACCCTGTTTAACCCCTTAAGCATCGCACGCCCGACAAATGTAGGCTCCTTGTTTCTAAATTAAGAAATGTTTGATTTCCGCCAATTTTTAAAAGCATATATAGTCACCTTATTTAATGGCATATAAAATTATACTAGAATAAAGCCAATTACACAATTAAAAAAATGGTGGTAATCAAACAATCTGAATAAAAAAAGTAGCCTACAGAGGCCATGGCAGTCACGGGCCCGAGAAATAAAGGGTTAAACAGTAATATGGAAGGTGCTAAAATTAACGTACATTTCTTCTTGAGAAAACAAAACATGCACTTAACTCTGGCGTAAATGTGTAAATTGTGACTGGTACCAATCTATTAGTAATAACGTGCACTAATGAATTATATAATTGAATTTTTCTTAGGAGTTCGTCTAGCCATAGAAATTATGAGAAACTTTTTCAATACTAAAACCTTATATTAACATAATATTTGGATTCAGTGGCAAATATTACATACTGATACCAAATGCGAAGTTTTTCGGTCAGGTTTTTTAGGGATTGTGCAAGTTTAACACTAGAACCGCCGGCAGTTTTACTCAAATTTTATAAAGCGTATGTCACACCACAATTCTTATTTAACCCTTTCCGACGCAGTGTGTCCGGGTCGGGAGACCTAATTTTAATTCCAAACTTACCAACGGCACCAAGCATATTTTAGTAAAGTTTTGCTTTTACAATGAATAGTTAAAGTAACATGTTTTTAATTTCTAAAATTGTCGTTTTAAACTTCCGGTGTCAGTCAATCATTTCATCATTAAAAAATAATAATAATAATAATAAAAAAAAACATAAAAACCCGTGCCAGAAAGGGTTAAAACTATTTAACTTATTTAATTAGCTTATTTTTGTTCTGTATACGTTTAACACATCTTCCGAAGACAATTTTGGCTCGAATCAGCTATTATCAATTTGGCACGGGTCAAAATGGTCCCTTATGGCGCTTCTAGTGTTAAAGTTTGAAGCTTGTAATATTAAATGTATTTTTTAATTCTTGTAATAATAGATTGCAGTATGGGTAGTTTTTTAAGTATAATTCTAAATCTACAAAGCAAATTGGACTTCAATTTTCGATTCGTATATTTAAAGCTATTAAAAATCAATTTCTGTTTAAGAAAATCATAGATTTTGAAAAAATCTGTTTTTTTTTTTTAAACGTTTAAATGCATAGTGATGCATACCTCTATCACTTTTTATTTAACTTTCTGCAACCACTATATTTATTTAGAAATAGTAATCCTTTAAAGCAGGGGTGGCCAACTGGGGCACGCGAGACACCACTAAAATTTTATAGCAATCATTGTCTTATTTAATCATCGAATCCTTGCGATTCAAGAAGTCGGCTATTTCTTTAAAATTTTACTGGTGTGCGGCGTGCCACAGTTGGCCACACCTGCTTTAAAGACTACAAAAGTATTCTACTAAATAAAGTAAAACATTTATCTTAAAATTTCTTGTGTCTAATCCTTAATATATAAATTAAAAACTCAATTCTAAAAAAATAATTCATGCATTATTAGGTCAAGTTTTACGAAATAAAATTCATATAAAATAAATTAATTAGATTCATACTTATTTAAATAATTTATAATTATGCACTATTTTACTTATAACAGTAGTTTTTGCTTCCAAAGAAAAAGGTAATGCATGTTACGAAACATATATCTCTGATTTTTTTAAATTTTTTTTTTCCTGTGTGCATTTCTTATAATCATAAATATTTTTTTCGAAAACAAATCCTGCATTTAAGGGTTTTTTAGTTTTATTTAAAAAATAATTTATTGTTATTTAAAGAAAATACGATATTTTTTATCAAAGTAGATTTAGGCAAAATAACTTTTTTTTTTCTCCTCAATATATGATATGAAACATGGAAGTAAAATTGTAAAACATCCACAGATATGGAAAAAAATTAAGAATTTAAATTAAAATATTTCCTGCAAAGTCAGTTACTGCAAAAATACTTCTTATAAAATAAAAAAGAAAAATTTTAAACATGCTCAGTTATGGAAAAGGAATAAGAAAATTCTCCATCACTAAAATACTCTTCAAACTAAACTATGTGCCATTAATAAAACGTTATTTAAACGCAATTTCACTGCACGTAAAAAATATCATTCAAAAGAATTTTTAAAAAGTGTTTAAATGCAAACAAGATTTTTTATTTAGTTAATTTAAAGGTAAGAAGTTTTAAATGACTTACATTTCTTAAGAAGAGACAAAAAGCGCACTAAATCTGTGCCAAATCATCGTATAAAAGCTAGCTGGTAACAATCGATTAGAAATAACGTCTACTAATCAATGATATACAAGGAGGCCATAATTAACCCTCTCGCTGCGTAATTGTTTTATTCAAAATAGCTTCAAAAATTGCATATTTAACACCTTCGCAAAGAGCGTATTTTAAGATTTCTTATTCTTTTGCCACCGGTTTTTCAAAGCAATAATTTTTGTCTAATTTCATCGGAAAAATGCTCCGACTAAATAAGGAAAAATTTACAATAAAAAATAACTGATGAGAATAATGAAGCAGGGTTAATTAGAAGGAAAAAATGTATCCCCGAGGAAATCTCGGGTTGTGCAAATTTTGCTACTTTTAGGTCGCCCAAGGAAATCTCGGCTTGCGCAGCGAGAGGGTTAAACTGACAGTACTCAGAGTGTTCTGTAGCGCGATCTAATTCAGAGAATTACGCCAAATTTTATAATAAGATTAAACAAGACGGTCGATGAAAGATTCTGCAAAAGCATAGCTACCAACCTTTACGCTTTTTTTTTCTACCACTAAAATTTGAGTTTTTTGCCTTCTTTAATCATGAGATTCCGACGATTAAATAAGAAAATACTTACTGTAAAATTTTAGTGGTAAAACAAAGCATAAAAGTTGGCAACTATGCAAAAGGAAAAATAGCTCCAAAAGTCACGCGCTGTGTAACAGAAAAGAGAGTTTGAAAAAATGTAGAATCAATACTAAAAGCGTTAAATGTGCTAAATAACAGGTAATTTTATTTCAGTATTGAATATGCGTTTTTTAAAACTCTCTTTTTTGTAACACATCGCCGCATATACCACTGGCGGTGACTTTTGCAACTAATTTTTTTCGCGGAATCCTTCGTCCCCGGTCTTTTTTAATCTTTTTACAAAATTCGGCGTCATTATCTCAATTAGGTCGCGCTACAGAACACTCTGAGTACCGTCAGTTTAATTATGGACACCTTGTACTTATTTCATTCTTAGGGGATCATCTAGACATAGAAATTGTAACACACTTTTTCAATACTAATACCTAATATCGACATAATATTTGTAATCTATGGTAAATTTTATCTTTAGATACCATACGGGATGGCACTCGGTCAAGTACTTTAGGACTTATGTATGTTAAAATTTCGGAGTTTCTAATGCTGAATTAATTTTTAATTATTTCAATAACAGATTGCAGTGTGGACTTTTTTTTTTTTAGGCATAACTCAAAACTTACTATAAGAAATGAACTGTAATTTTGGTTTCGTGTAGTTATTTTTTTTACAAATTGATTTATGTTAAATAATTCACAGATTACAATTCATTTTTTTTATAAACATTATGAAAGTAGTTTTCGAAAAAATCTGAGAGGTCGTTTTATTATTTCAACCGTTTTAGGGGCAAAGCACTTCCACTGTTAAAATATTGAAATGACTGAATGACACCGGAATTTAAGTACAAATTCATTTGTAAATAAGAAAAAGCAATTTTTCACATATCTAATAAACTGAAAAAGTTTATACCAAAATTCTGGTGCCATTGTGACATTTGGGAATTAAAATTAAGTGGTTTCATAAACATATCACCACCTTTGAAAGGGTTAACCCGCTAAGGACCAGCATATTTTACAGGAATTTTATGCAGTGAACACCACTTTTTGTTAAACGCTTAATTTTACTTTATGAATAACTGAAATGTGTTGATTAAATGGCAAATTTTAAATTTCTCTTTTACTGGTATAAAAAAAAAAAAAAAAAAAAATCACTCGCAAACGCCAGTCATTAATGGGTCAAGGCCTTTCTATTTTATAAAAGGTGTCATTTTATTTCAGAAACGCTAATAAAGCTTCGTAAGCCTATTTTTTATATATATATATCAGTAGCGCAGACAGACTGAAAACACAAATGCTCTGTATAAACACTAATTTCGTAAAGTTTTTTCCGTATTGTTTAATCTTTAAATATTATTAGATTAGATCAGTAGAAGATTTGAAGAGCTACTAAGTGACTATTTGAAGTGTATATGATTACTAAAACTTGTACCGACATCGTTGAGAATGCTATGAAAAAATTACATTAATTGATTTATTATGAGTTGAAGCAATAAATAAAATTGTGTTTTAAATCCTACTGTATAAATAACAGTGATTTGGGGTAAGTTTCAGATATGCAAAGCGGCTATAGAAAGGTTTAACTCTAGAACTACCGGAGATTTGAGTCAAGTTTTATATAAATATTACACACCAGAATTTTGATTTAAAACAATTTAACTTTATTATTTAACGCTTTTTTCCATCTTATAAACTTATTTCATAATCAAATTGGTGGTTTGAACCGAAACATATTCATATGATAGCATTCAAAATGACGGCTGACGATAGTTCTAGTGTTAATGATAAAAGCATCCTGATCAAGTCAAGAAATCATTGTTATTGTGTTGTAGATTGGGATCGCTGTTAGCTGTGTTTGGCCTAAAATTAGTTGTTTTGACATCTGCTGTATTTGTTAATATTTGATACTTGTAGGTCATATGATATACATATATATTTGTGTGTATGTGTGTGATAACAGTGAAACATTTATGTCTGTCAGGCTGAAGATAATGAATTGTAACTTCAAAGTTCTCTGTCTCTGTTTTTTTTTTTTTTTCCTATGTGTGTGTGTGTAATTGTAAACATTTTCGCGCTGAAAAAAAAAAAAAAAAAAAAAAAAAAAAATCTGTCTATGAGGGGATTTTTTTTTTCTTCGTCTTCTCTTTTACATCAAAATTCTTTTAGCTGCAATACAACTTCTGAGTTTTGAGAATTTTCTTTTAATTAGTATTCAGTTTAAACATTAAAAATGACAATAAATTTGATTTTTTTTTTTTTTTCTATTTGAAACAATGTACATCTTATAATTTTAAAACATACTGCTGAGCATTGCATTTTCTAAACAAATAATTTCAAGATATATATATATATATATATATATAGATAGATAGATAGATAGATATAGATATATTGTTAACTTTAAATATACATTAATTTAGTATAATTTTGAATTAAAATGCTCAACTGAGAAAATTTTGGTATATAATTTTGGAGGGAAAACTTAAAAGTTGAAAAGTAAAATTTCACAGACAAAAAATTTAATTTCAAATTATTAAAATTTCAATATAATCAATAATGATATCTTATCACAATGAGCAGGACAATGTCATTTTCTAACAACAACAAAATAAATAAAACACTAATAAAAAGTTTGAAATGAGATACTATTTCAAAACTATCTAAATCTGTTCAGCTGTTTTAAATTGTGGGTGATAGCAGATAATTGTGAGTAGCAGATATGTTGCATTTTAATGAGCGCATTAAAAGATAGACGTTAAAAATTTAAGAATAGACGAGTTTCGTTAAATTTAAATTAAAAAAATATCGTAATAATAAAATTAACACATAATGTTCCCTATTGGCATAAAAAACTTTAGATATAAAATAATCTTTCCTTTATTATTATTATTATTATTATTATTATTTATTCTGCTATTTGAGATTTCTGTACTTTGTACTCAAATTTAATTTTACTAAAAAACGAAAAAAAAAATTTTTGTTTTAATAAACTATACAAATTTTAGTAATCAATGAATGAATAAGGATAATTCATTTTTATAAATGTTAAATACAATATTTTTTAAACACCAAAATTTTACTAGAAAAATATTACGTTTAAACTAAACAAATTGCTGATGAAATTATTCTATTTAATAATTTTAATTTGTTTTTGCGCTTTGAACGATATTCATTTCGTGAAAAGCAAATAAAAATCAAATAATTAAATATTTATAAAGCTATAAATAAGTTAATTTAATTAAATTTATATATTTTAATTAGAAATTCGATCTCGCATATTGCCAATTGTAAATTTAATATTTCATAGATGTTACAAGTTGTTACTAGATGGCGACACTATGCAGAGAATAATTTTGTGTTTTAGGCAGACACTGAATTTCACAAAACATATCTCTGTTTAAGGATTTTTATTAGTCAAATTTCAAACAAAAAATATTTATTGAAGTGCATATAAAATAAATAGGCATTTTAAATAAGGAAATTACTTACAACCACATTTTTTTTTTCTACTTCTAATCTCCAGAAGTATTTCTGTTTTAGAAGAACAAGTTGTAAATAACAAATTCCTACAATAATTAAAGATCGCTTGAACACTAACGGTGAATAAATGAAAAAAAAATCCATTGAATATTTATTTAATACGCTTTTATCACTAAGATTTTAAACTTATTAAGATTCCAATTAATTTTTTTATTATTTTTTGTACTATACAATATAGCACTCATTAAAAATATAGCTATCGTGAATCTACACTTATACATGACAAATAATTATAAAAAAATAAATAAAATCTTGCATTAATCATTAATGCACATACATTGGATAGATTTTATTTGATTAATTAATTAGTAAAATTGTTTTATTTCAAAATTTTCATCTCTAATATGCAGTAAATTACTGCGTATAACGCGCGCTATTGAAACAAGAAAATCGATCAAAACTTATATGTGCACTTTAAACGTCGGTATACAAAATGAAAGGTTAAATATTTTTAAAAACGTATATCCGAGTAATATTTCCGATTTCTGTATTAATGAACAAGGAAAGAAGGCGCGATTAGTTGAATAAAAGTAGATACGATATTCATCGCGTTTGAAGATATAATCTATCTCTCTAAAATACCGCATATTACGGCTCATAACGCGCAGTATTGGAAAAAGAAAAGTGATAAAAATTTATATTTACGCTTTAAACGTTGGTATATAAAAATAAAAAAAATAAAAGAAAAAAAATGTATATGCGAATAATATTTGCGATTTCTATATTTACACTATAACGACCGGAAGGAGTCGAATCGTCTCCAACCATTTGATTAAATATCAAATGGAACTAGAAATTCTTTTACAAAATAAGTTAAATTTTAAAAACGCAGATTTACGTTAAATAAACCAGTCAAATAATTTTAAATAAAAATTCTGGTGTAATTTTTTTTTTTTTTTTTTTTTTAAACTTGAGTAAAATTTCCGGGCATTCTAGTGTTAATGAAAAAGAAAAGAAGGTACCATTATTTTAATAAAATAGCGTACGATTCCCATCACTTTAAACATCCATGCAAACAGATTAAGTTTAGTAGTTTCGTATATGTTCTTGCTTCACTCTTGCTCATCTGTTTAATTCTTTCACGGGCGGTGTCCTTAAAAAAAAGACGCCTAATTTTTATTTGATGGCACCCGGAAAATTTAATTAAAACTTCCTTTTATAACGTACTTGAAAATAAGCAAGTTCATATATTCTAATAAATTCGTTTATAAATTCTTGTGTCAATGCACCATTGCATCAGTTTATAAACAGGACTAATTCGCGCCGGAAAGGGTTAAAAATATCCGCAATTCCTTTCAGTTGCACAGTACTTCGTTCAAATGCAAAAATGTTAAAAGGATTGAATGACAACGGTATTTATGAACAAATTTACATGAAACTAAGTAAAAGTGTTCTTCGCATACATTATACTAATCAAAATTTAATTCCTAAATTCCGATGCCGATCTGACATTTGGGAATTAAAATTAAGTGGTATATATAATATACCGGTGCCCTTCGAGGGGGTTAAAATGCTTTTTCTACTTATTATTATTTTTTCTTTTTTATATTTTGTAAAAATGTTCGTTATTTTTTTTTTTTCGAAGGAGTGGGTATAATTAAGGAGTGGAATTACAAAAGAGTGAACCACACCTAAAAGTAAGAAAAATAAATATAAAATAAAAAAACAGTTAAAAAAAAAAAACTCTTTTTTATAAGCAATCAATGTTCATCCTGTACACTCGTGAGGGGAAAAAAAAGGGTAAACACCCCCTGCTAGCTCTGCAACAAGTTATATCGTGGAAGAAAGATGCAGATAACAAACGATTGGAAATAAAGTCTACTTTTAACCCCTTAAGGGTCGGCAGTATATATTATATACCACCTACGATTAATGAAGTTTTACATCAGAAAAAATTTATTTTTTTAACTTCGGTGGAAAAAAAAAAGGCCCTAAAATTGCTTTTACTTATTTTGAAATATAATTTTTCATAGATTCCGATGTGAGTTCAACATTACAGGAACACGATCATTTGCCCCTCAAGGGGTTAAATAATATATATAAATTTGCTTAGGGAGTCATCTACATATCAAAACAAACCGAAGTTTTTTTTTTTTTTTTTCAATACCCATGTTTGACACCATAAACAAGTTCTACACCCTCCAATTAGCCTAAATCTAAAATTTCATGAAAATTGTACGATTAGTTTTCAAAAAAATAATTAATTTAAAATGAGTCTATTTTAGGGGCTGTAACCAAATTAATGTTTGGAACTCGATCGTTGAAATGCTACAGAACAATTATGTCACTTCTATTAATATAATATTCTTACCAATATAACCATTTCACTCGCTTAATATATTTAGACTATTGTCAGCCCAAATATTTCGATAAAGTGAGTAGAATATATTAAAATTACGCTGTTCTGCACATCATAGAAGACCCCTTAAATCATCCTTTTGAGATATTGTAATGATTATTCGAAAACTGTTTGAAAGAAAAATTTGAAATTGGGAATTCGAAAAAAAACAGGACATAATAAATCCAAATCTATCAAAAAAATTGTAGGTTGCAATTCATATTTTTTTCGAATGTGAATTTCAGAATTCATAATTTATATTATAAAAGTTTTTAAATCGCAAATTCGATGTATTTATATTTGGGTTTTTTAGTATAATAGACACACACAAAATTATCGCATTAGGATTATAATTTCAGGAGATATTAATAAAAATATGAAAATGTAATTTAACATTAGAAGCTCTAAATTTTGAATGTTTATAATTCAAAATCTTATCATCCAAATGGCCTGAAATTTCGTTCTAGGCACAGTTTGAACCGAAGATTTAAAATATACTGTCAAAACTGGGTGTTACCATTGAAAAAGACAATACTGGGTCTGGTTTTGATGTGTAGATGGCGTCGTAAGCACATTTTGTATACATCATTTAAAAGTAGACTTTATTTGCAGTTGTTTGTTACTAGTAATTTTCTTCTAAAATATTTTTTTATTTTATTTTATTTTATTTTATTTATTTATTTTATTTATTTATTTATTTATTTATTTATTTTTTTTTTTTTTTGCGGAGTTAGTAGGGGGTGTTTACGATTTTTTTCCACTATGTCTAATTTCATGACTGTAATTTATGATTTTCCTAGAAAACTTCTGTTAAAATACGTTAATTTGGCGTGAGCTTCGATGTTTATTATGAATTATTATTATTTTTTTTCTTTATTTAAGGTGGCCGGCTAATCGAAATTCAACCAAAAAATCTATTTTTACTTTTTTGTATCATTAAATAGTTTAAATTTTATCTTTTCAACGGTGTATTACAAACGTTTATGTATATATATATATAAACATAAAGTGTTGGATTTTTTTTCATTCTTTCTAAGAGCACTTCACAGCAATTTGCTACTTTTTTATAATTCAGATTTCTTGATTCGCACCACTTTTCTGAAGTGGTAAAATTCCTACTCTTTTCGCCTTAATTAATATGTTATTAAATAAGGCGAGTTTTACTATTTCAAAAAAGTGGTGCTAATCAAGAAATCAGAATTTTAAAAAAGTAGCACACGGGCAACACTACTTCACAGCTTTAATTGACTTTTTCTAAAAACTTAGATTTTTCGGGTTTATGTTCCTTTTTTTCAATATCTATTAAACTTAAGAACTCAGATTTTTCTAAATACTTGTATTATATTACAGTGCATACTTCAACACAAGGATTTGATGATTTGTTGAGAATTATTTAATTTAGGCAGTGAAATCTTACCAAAAATGCTAATTTAAGAATGTTTTTCAATAAATAATTAATAATTAATTTTCAGTTTCACTTAGAAAGAAAAGGGTCTGTTAAAATGCGTGAAGTATATTATTCAAACTGCTCTAAAAAATCTAGACCTCTATCTTTCACCATTTCAAAGAAAAAGGTACATAAAGTGGGTGTATTTTAACATGACCGAGATGGAGCTTACCCGGTCCCTTTAACCCTCCGTCTACCAGACGGGTCCATTGGACCCGACAGGTACATACAAAATATTCATTCAAACCAGAAATTTCTTTAAAATAAACTAAGTATATAAACCAGACAAAAATAAGGTAAATAAATAAGTTAAATAGTTTTAAATAAAAATTCTGGTGTAGAACGTTTTATTAAAACTTGAATAAAATTCCCGGTAGATCTAGGGTTAAGGTACAAAACGCAAGGAAATGAATTTGTTAAAAATACTGATTTTCTGGTCTGTTTCTCTTTTTAATATTGAGAAGCAAGAAAAAAATATAAACCTTATTTAAAATATATTTTTAGATTTCTAAATTGTTTTCTCAACATATAACCTTAAATTAATTAATATTGAACTATTAATTGATAAAAAAAGTATTTTTATTTTATGTTAAACTATTCATTTTTTATTTATAATTCACTTTCTGCTTTTAACCCCTTCGCGACGGGAGCCTTTTACGAAATGTTTATTACTTTGCTACCGGTTTTAAAAAACAGAAGTTTGTGCCTATTCAAATCGGGAAAATGCTCGGATTAAATAAGGCAAATTTTACAGTAAAATTTTACTGGTGAGGATAAACGAGGATTCTTAGGCCTATTTCCGGCACGTATACGTGTCGCTCGTCCCCAAGGGGTTAAGCCTTTAAAAGTTTCATTTTTGCAGTTTCGCGGTCATTTGACCTGTTGTATAGATAGTTATTTGGCGCATTATTAATCCTTTGAGGGGCGTTATAATATACTATAGCCCACCTAATTTTATTCAAGATTCGCACCAGGAACTTTTAAATAAATTTTACTTTTTTAACTTTGGTGGCGGGGAAAAAAGGGTAAAAAAATTTCTTTTTCTCGTTTTGAAATAATTTTTTCGAAAATTCTGATGTGAATTCGACACTGCAGAAACACAATTGTTTGCCCCTGAAAGGGTTAAAACAATTCTTTTTCAACTCGATTGAAATTGTACGAATCACAGAGCAAATTTATCGCATGTGCAGGCTAACGGAAAAAGTACTTTATAATTAATATATTAATTTATAAGTAACTTCAGAAAATTATAACGGGCCCGGGCAACACCGGGCGGATCAGCTAGTAATTTAATAAATGTTGTCTAAAATATGTTACAGCTTCGTGATTGTACATTTACAAAATTTCACAGATTAATTAATTGTAATCTTTGTCTGCAGGAGAACATATTATTAGCGTCACATTCAGTTACCGATATTTCTTCATTATATATATACATATAAATATATAAAAACAACAGTGGATTTACGATCCATTAAAAATCAGGGCCTACATTATCTAACCCTGTTTTCTTGACATTGGTCTCTGAGGCATTAGGGGTATGCAGGGATAGAGCATATGTCCGGCACAGGTGGTAAGTATAACATGATGATCCAGTCTTTAGTTCCTAAGTAGAGTTGTCAGATTGGCCTTCGTTTTTATTGCGAAAATTCGAATTCACACCGGAACTTCCTAAAGAAGAATGTTTACTATAAGTATTCATAAAATTCTTGGCATTAAATAATCAGAAAGTGCTGTTATATTTGCTGGTATGAACTAAGATTTTCCGGATAAAAATAGAGGCCCAAGTACCAAACCCCTGTTCAACTTGTCCGCAAAACCTGTTCCCAACTTGCCCAGCAAGCAGTTGAATTCTGGACCTGATGCATAGCAGTCAGAAGCTCTGACCACTCTGCCACTGATTTCAATTTCTCACTTTAGTAAGTTAAAATTTTCCATTTTTTCCTATTTTAAATGAAATAATGATGGTTACTGTTTCTATATCTCAGCCCTGAAAGCACGGGTCTCCGGACTCTTAAAGCTTTAAAATTTTCGAAATTTTAATTTTTTTAGATATTAAACCCCTATTTTTCTGAACAATTTTATATGTTACCTTGAAATTCCCGTTAGAACAGGACTTGTGGCTTCTAGAATTATACCCGCTCAATAGCTGAAGCGGCGTTTCAAAAATTTTGAAGTGTTTTTTCTTAAAATGACATTTTTGGGCATAACGCGCAAGGTATCTGACGAGCTTCTGAATATATTTTTACAAGTTCTTCAGAACATACATTTCATGTTATTCTGTATAAACTAAACCTAAAATTTCATTTTTATTGTTCAAACAAAATTTTTTGTAGGTGATTATACTGTTGAATTTTTCAAAAATTTGTATTAGCTAAATAAAACTTCGTATTAAATATATAAAAAAGGCTTTACATACAAATTTATTTCGGTTCTGGTTAAGAACTATAGTATGAAGTATAATTAGGCATAAAAAATTTCATTCTAGTTGCGAAATTTATTTTGTAATCCTGCGCGTAAGCTATTATACCAATTTTCTGCTCGAAAAACATCTGACAATTTGAAGCGCCCGTAAATACTAATTCTGCATCGTGTATTTTTTTTAAATACATGAAATGAAATAACACAAACACAGTTATATTTTTTATCTCAATAAAAATTGCGTTTTTAGGTGCGTTCGTAATTATACAAATACGTAGCACCTATAGCCGTCGTTCAGTCCGTCTGTCTGTCCGCATATAACAGAGCAAAAACTACCCAACCGATTGGGCTGAAATTTTAAATATATAATTGATGCAAAATTTTGTCGAGTCATTTAAAATTTTATGAAAATCGGATGTATAGTTTAATTACAGGGGCTCTCAAAAGTTTTCCGTTACATTACGGCCAATGGGAAAAAATAATTTTAATGATGTTACAGCCTTCTGAATGGTCTCAAATCTTAAATATATAATTGCTGTAAAATTTCGTTGAGTCATTTCAAATTTTATGAAAATCGGATGTATAGTTTAATGAGAGGGATAGTCAAAAGTTTTCCGTTACATTACGGCCAATGGGAAATAATATTTCAAGTGCATTTTAAAAATGTTACAGCCTTTCGAACAGAATGAAATTGATAGGCACTTAAGAAGTGCACTAAAATATACATTTAGTACACTATGCAGTGCAAAAAATATTTATAAAACTAGTTATAGTACGAACGCACCTCATTTGCCACGTTTGACGAGCAGTTTCCAACTTGTTTAAATAATATACATTTTTAGACATTAAATGTTGAAATGGTCTTTTTTTTAACCCTTTGGAAAAATGGTTATTGTCCTCGTCAGGGTAGGAAATCAAAAGTATATCTGAAGGTTTTTATTGGTTTAATCTGCAGTTTATTCGTTTTCTGATTGGTCTATACAGTAATCTGTATTTCCCTTTACTTTCAACAGAGATGGAAACCTTCTGTTGCCACTATGACAAAAAAGTAATAAAAACTACAGAAAAAATTAATAACTCAGAAACAAATTGAGATACAGCTTTAAAACAAATTGTATTTAAAGTACGTTTTTTTTCTTTATACGACGGTGTAAAAAGTAATACTGTGGTATGTTTAGAAGTTTAAGAATGAAATTTCATTTAAAATGGGCCGTCAGATTTTTTGGAAATCTGACGATGGAAAAGCCTTTTCCCGAACAGCCAATGAAATGCTTGGATAATACATAAGTTTCAAGTGGATAATACGTACAAGTCGCAGGCGATTTTTGTCGCTTGGAATTTTTACGTGTAATAACAATATTAATGTTTAATTCATGGCGTACGTAATGTATGATCAACTACGTGCGATTTTTTATGTCTTAAATTTTAATCTTTGAAAAAAAATCATTTTCCAAATGGTCGTTATAATTTGTTAAATTTCTTTTTTTTTTCTTTTTTCTCCTTTTTTTCCGATTTTAACAGTCCTGAGACAGTTTTAAATGCATTTTGATTATTTCCATTATCCATGGACATAAAACTCACACCATGACCATATTTTAGCAAGTTGCAATTCTGTGAAACTTACTTCTTTTTAACCTTTTCCAACTTAATTGAAAAGTGTTTATTGTATTCGATTAAGTCTCTTTGCCCGTGTTATAACACTCGTAAATATTCTTGTATTGCCATACATTTGGTACATGTTATTAACGTTTAATGTGGCCAGATTGGTATTGAAAATGAAGTGTGTAGTATTTATCGTTCCTTTACAGCAGGCATGTCAGATTCATTTATTGCCGTGGGCCAAATTCAGCATTATATACAAAGCCGCGGGCCATTAGAAAAAAAAATAGTGTTAATGATGATATATTATTGATGAATAATATATCATCAATGAAGTGTAAATGATAATATATTATTATCATTGTGAAGAAAGAAATTTTTGTGTTCAAAACACAGCCATGTTAAAAAAAAAAAATAAAATAAATAAAATAAATAAATAAAAAAATGTTAACTCAAAGTTCTAACTTTAACCCATTACCCGCTGGTGTTGCGTTCACCCAACAATTAAAATAAATACACTTATTTAAGTTATTTACATACCTACCGCTATTTTTCAATTAAAAAATTGGCCTTACTTAAAGACATAAAATTTTAAGACCATAATAAGCGAAAATTGTCTTTCAGAGTTTGTGGTGGCAAACGCCGTTCAGGTAAAAAGTTGAAAATTTCAACCTTATAGTTTTGGCGGTTTATGGGTTAAGTGCATAATTTATTTTACATTATTTTTGAAAAAAAAATACTCAAATTTGCTTTTCATCTACCAAAAAAAAAAAATGTCATTAGATTTTATAAATTATATTTATTTTAAAAATTGCTTGTACACGCTAATCTTGATCTAGCAAAGGCATAGCTGTCAATCTTCCATATTTTCTCCAAGTCAAACAATAAAAATAAACATATTTTGAATCAGTAAATCTATTTAATAAAATTTGTGTTATACCTATACACTACTTATTTTATTTCAATTATTAAATGCATTTTCTGGTTCAAATTATGTTTGTTTGATTTGAAAAATAACAAAAAGTTGCAGGCTGCACTTCAAAAAACTAGTCTATTGAGTGGAAAAAATCAAGGGATCAGAAAATTGGAAAATTCCATATCAAAATATATTAATCGTTAATATGGAGTCTGGTTGAGTTTTGATAAGTGCAGTTATAAATTTGGAACAATAATTTGAACATAAAACTTTAGAGGTGAAGTTAACCCCTTGAGGGGCGGTGGGATATATTTTATCCCATCTACGATTAATCAGGATTTGCACCAGAAAAGTTTTAGGAAATTTTACTTTTCTAACTTTGGTGGGAAAAAGTTGTAAAATTGCTTTTCCTTATTTTAAAATAAATTTTTTCTAAATTTCCGGTGGGAATTAAGCATTACACAAACGCAATTTCTTGCCCTTCAAGGGGTTAACAGATTAAACTGATTTTCAATGCTTCTTGAAATTCAAAAGTCTTCTTCTGAAATCATTTTTAAATATATTTTATCCACCCCGATGATTTTTGTAATAATGCAATCCGAGATGTCCCTGAAAAAGCTTGAATGATGGCAGGCACTAGGAAAAGACCATCAAAATTAATATATTTTTTTAGTATGTAGAAAGATAGTAATAGAAACATTATACATGTATTTCGTATGTTTGCCATTTCTAAGACCACGGTCGGTGTAGCGGTGTTCATGCAAAGTGTATTTTCAACACGCACTTCTAACAATTAAATTAACCCATTAAAGACCAGCATGTTTTACAGGAATTTTATTCAGTTAACACCACTTTTTGTTAAACACTTACTTGTGCATAATAAATCGCTGAAATGCAAAGCGATATAAGTAAGCGTCCTATCTTAATTGGGAGAAATAACCGCAAGATTAAAAGCGAGGTCACTTCAATCAAGCTCATGCGCCATGTAGCGGATGGAGTGTGAGCTACAGGTAGATACCTAACCGTTTTCCTACTCACACCACTAAAATTGTAAAGTTTTTTTTCACCTTGATTAATAACTGAGGTGCCTTTGGCAAGGCGAAGAAAACTTCGTGGTGTCAAGTGCATCTTGATACCCCTCTCGCTACGCCATTGTTTTGCAATAAATGTGGCAAACAAAATTCATTTCCATGAGTGACTATAGATTTAGAAAATACGCGCCACACTAAAAGCCTGCGTATGTGAATTATCACTCTGTCCACAAGGTGACGCAACTGTGTTAATTTACGCCTGATTCCAGCATTAAGTTTGTTCGCTTACTTATAACGCTTTGCTGAAATGTGTTAATTAAATAAGGCAAATCTTACCTTTCTCTTTTACTGGTATCAGAAAACTTTAAAAAATCCCAAATATAATGTTGCGAAAACGCAACGTCAGTCTTTAATGGATTAAACAAAGGTAAAATGCCAAAGACTTCGCGAGCAACAAATAAGTGGTCGGCGGGCAAGTTGAGCCGCGTGTTTGACATGCCTGCTTTACAGGGAAACTGAAATGAATTTCTTTACATTACTGTCTAGGGGGGGGGGGGGGGATATCGTTTCCGATGTATTTTAACACGTTCACGCCGGCGCGGTGGGTCACACTCGACTGTCTCAGAGCTGTCAAGTCTCCGTCTTTTTGCACACCACTATTATTTTAGAGAAAGTGTTGTTCCTTTAAATCGCCCAATTGTTCTATTTAAATAAAACAACATTTTCTGTAATAAAATACTGGTATCCAAAAGGCCGGAGACTTGCCAGCTCTGATACAATCGAGTGTGACCCACCGCGCCGGCGTGAACGTGTTAATGGTATTACCCTATTTGAAACGTATTGATCATAAAATAATAATGGTTACCGTTAATAAAGATATAGTGCGGACCTGCCGATTTTTCAGTATTTTTCCTTAAAATGTTGGCTTACTTTGACGCAGGTTAAATGTCTTTCAAACCAAATTTTTTTGTCCATTTTCTTTTCCATTTTTTTGGCATTTTGTTTTATTATCAAGTCTATATATTGTTGCCCTTAAATTGTTTTATAATATTTTAATCCCTCATAGTATTTTTTATTCTTTGAATATAACGCCGCTTATTGAACGTAAAGCTATTTTAAAATTTTAAACTTTATTTCTCGAAATCCTGCATTCAAACTGGGCGGCCAATATTCTCGAGAACTATTGCACCGATTTCCCTCTTTTTATATTATAACTAAGCTAATCGTTCTTTTTTTTTCTTGCTGAAGCTTATACCACTACAAAGTATAATTTGCATTAATTATTTTCTATAGCTCTCAAAAGTAAAGAAAAGACAAAAATTTCCCTTTTAAATTTGTCAGTTTTCATTTTTTTTTTATTTGTAAACTGCCTTCCGCTAGAGTATCAGACAAAACTGCATACATATTAAGCGTCCTATCTTTAATGGGAGATGTAACCGCAAATTAAAGAGGAGGTCACATCCATCAAGGTGAACCAAGGTTACACGCCACGTAGCGGATGATGGTGTTAAACTACAGGAAGATGCCTAACTGTTTCCTTACTTCACACCACTAAAATTGTAAACTTTTTTACCCTGATTAATAGCTGAAAAGTCTTTGGATAGGTAAGGCGAAGAATGCTTCGTGGTGTCAAGTGCATCTGGACCCCATCTCCTTCCCGATGCGTGTTAGTTTTGCAATAAATCTGTTTAACATGTTTCATATTCCACCGCCTCCTGAGTACTAGGCCAGAGCACTGAGAGAAAAATGGCGGCTGCCAAAGGCGGATTTTTTTTTTTTTTTTAACGTAGGTACGGACCCTTAAATGTAGACACCAGTATTTTATAAAAGATTTCCCTGACTTCTCTACTCTCAGAAAAATAAAGCGGAAAAAAACTTAAAAAAATTATTGGTATGAATATTTAAGGGACCGTACACACGCTGCTTAACAGACAGCGGTATACGCGTGACCTTAATGAAAGTAAAGCTTGCACAACCGACGGTACATATGGCACTCAGGTATTAAAGAATCAAAGAATTTTGGAAGAATAATCAATCAGGTAAGTGGTAAATGTAAATCTTACATTATATTAACATTCTCACGGTCAATTAACTGTAGTATCTAAAATGTTGAAATGATTGAACGACACCAGAAATAACGAACAAATTTATTTGAAAATAGTTGAAAGCTTTTCTTCACGTATATTATAAAACCAAAATTTTATTCTCATTTTTTGATGCTATTATGGCATTTGGCATAGCTGCCAACTCTTCCGCTTTTTCAGACCACAAAAACTTAATAGAAATTTTTGCCTTTTTTAATCGGCAGATTATGGCAAAGCGTTATAAGTAAGCAAACAAACTTAATGCTGGAATCAGGCGTAAATTAACACAGTTGCGCCACCTTGTGGACGGAGTGATAATTCACATACGCAGGGTTTTAGTGTGGCGCGTATTTCCTAAATCTTTAGTCACTCGTGAAAAAAAATTTTGTTTGCCACATTTATTGCAAAGCAATGGCGTACCGAGAGGGGTATCAAAATACACTTGACACCACGAAGTTTTCTTCGCCTTGCCAAAAGCACCTCAGTTATTAATCAATGTGAAAAAAACTTTACAATTTTAGTGGTGTGAGTAGGAAAACAGTTAGGTATCTACCTGTAGTTCACACTCGATCCGCTACATTGCGCATGGCCTTGATTGAAGTGACCTCGCTTTTAATCTTGCGGTTATTTCTCTCATTTAAGATAGGACGCTTACTTATATCGCTTTGGATTATGGCGATTTCAAAAGTTAAAATTTACTATAAAATTTTTGTGGTCTGTAAAAGCGTAATATGTTGGCAGCTATGCATTTGGTAATTAAAATTGAGTAGGATAAATAATATACTACCGCTCTTCAAGGGTTTAAAGAAGAAAAATCATGAATCGGCCATATATTCTGAAACGCTTTCCAACACTACTAGAATATTATTAAAAAAATTATTTTTTATTACATTGAAATCAATAACAGAGTTCCTGTAATCGAATTTCTTTGTGCCTCTAGATAAAGGAACTAAGAATATTACTTTTTCTTATAACTAAGAAAGTATGTCTAGGTCCACCTTGTTGATGTATATCAATTTCATTATGTTTGAAGCATTGTATCAAGAATAAAGTGCATTAGAAAATAATTTCATTTTATTGACTATAATGTAACGGATTTTTTGTGTGTTCTTGTAACATCAATATCTGTTAACATGAATAATCAAAATAACATCGAAATGTGAGCGTATTCATGAGAGTTAAAGATCAGAAAGACAGAAACAACGAACTCATTAATATTATTAAAAGTTTCAGAAAGTGTTAAAAATGATTTTTTTAGCACATCGGATAGCCGAAAATTAACCTTATTTATTCACTTTCTTTTACAATGAGCTTCATAGTTTTCTAAATTAGAAGATCATTAAGCACAGTTTATATTGGGCATATTTGTGTTCATTTACATAAATAATAATTTTCTGTTTTGACGACAGTTCTATATCAGACAAATTACACAAAAATTAAAAATGCATTTGACGATATATAGGAGGAGAGACACACTCATAATAATTGAAGTGGCATAAAAAATAGTCTCATTTGCTGAACAATTTGTGGAAATCATTCAGGTGATTAATGAAATAGGTTCAAACTTCTTAAATTATTCATATTTAGTGAAATGAGTTTCAATATCATTAGTCATGAAGATGCATTTTTAATTACATCGAAGTATAGGAATCTTTTTAAGAATTCTAAAGTCAACTTAAATTCTTTTTGGTACAGTTAATCACTTATTTCTCAAAATGACATCAACTATTAAAATGCAAATCCAATTTTTTATAATTACTTTAAGAAAGCAAAACAAATTATTAAATTAACATAAACGAAAAATAAGGCGCCGCTCAAAGATCATAAAACACTTTCCAAAGGTTTTCTTTTTCTTTCTTTTTTTTTACGAGAATCATTAAAGTGTATTATTACATAGATTGTAAACTTTCAAAATTATATTTATTTGTTGAAACAAATTTCGATATCATTAATCATAAAGATTTTTTTTAAGTTTCATTACATCCAAAATTGAAATCTTGTAATGAATTATAACTCCAAGTTAACCTCTTGCCACCGCCCCCAAAATACTAGGCCTGAGCGCTGATACAAAAATGGCGGCTTCCGAAGACGGATTTTTTTCAGCGTGAGTACGGTCCCTTAAATATTCAAACCAATGTTTTTGTAAAGTTTTTTCCGCTGTATTTTTCTCAACTTAAGCAACTCAGAGAAATATTATATAAAATACTAGTGTCTACATTTAAGGGAAAGTACCTAAGTTATATAAAATCCGACTTCGGCAGCCGCCATTTTTGTGTCAGCGTTCAGGCCTAATATTTAGGGGGCGGTGGTCTTGCGCTCTATGACGTACGCAGAGCACGCCAGGCTGTTTTGATTATTTCTGACAATGACGCCACAGGCGAGTATCTTTTCTATTCTATTCGCACCATTATTTAAAAAAAAAAAAAAAAAAAAAAAAAAAAAAAAAAACAGATTTAGTAGTATATTGCTTTTGCAAATGTTCTCGATCAGCTATTTTAATTTACCGGTTTGAATTAGGTATATACGAATAAAAAAATCTATTAAATTCAAAACACTGTTTTTTGCATATATGCAAATGTGCGCACTAAATTATTAACCTTTATTGGACGCTACATATTTATACTTGATTATATTTTTATATTGTATTGGAACCACACCACATAGCATTTTTAGTTTGTAGAAAAATTGCAAAAGTCTTGCTTTGAAAACCTGCAAACTTGCAGCATGCTCAGCATGACAAGACTGAAAGTTCGTAACAAGACTGCAGCAAGATAATGCTATCGCCGAAGTCACCACTCTTTGAACTTGCAGCTAACTTGTTGTGCAAGTTAAATTCATACTATGTCAAATTTGTTGCAAATTAGCGGCAACAAGTAATAAAAAATACTGCAAAGTAGTAATCTTTCCACGCCACACTACCTGTTTACAACTGTTACACTATAAAGTTAAACCCTTCGAAGGGAGCCATAGGCCTAATCAGTTCTATTGATGCTCGTTTTTACTACCATATACTAGTTAGGGTAAAATATATACTCTTCAATTCGAGCCTTTTTTTGTTATTTGAGAAGTATAGTATTTAAAAAAAGCGGTGCCAACCGAATAAAATTTCTACAATTTCTGCGTATCTGCTGTTTGTCTATTCTCTCAATAGAGGGATTTTTTGCTTTCGTCACTTTCGTGAATTAAAGACAGTCTTGCCACCATTTTCACAACAAACTACTCATGCAAGTGGGTGATGGTATACCTTGCGGGAGATTTGCTGCGAATTTCTCAATTCAAATTCATCACGGCAAGATAATAACAGAAAATATCAAACTTGCTGCTAATGTTCATGCTATATGGGACTATATTTAAAAAGTAAATTATATACCTCATTTCTCTTGCACATGTTGTCAAAATACAAGTAAAAGTGTTTCCATGAAAAATAGTGATACCAACCGAATAAAATTCGTTTGAGAGATGCTGGTCCCGATGCCACGTAGGGAGTTACATAGGACCGTTAAGTATTAATTATTCCTTAGTTTTGATCCAAAACAGGAAACTGTATATAAGTAAATGAGCGTTCGTTATATAAATACATATAAAAATTTATTTTACTTAAAAAAAAAAAAAAAATCCGATTGAAAACGAGCTTGTGCTTGACCAGACTCTGTAATTAAACTAGCAATTAAAGCCTTTGTGCAGGAATATTAAAAAGCAGTAAACAAACGTTTAAAATGCACAAATAATGCGTGGAAAGCAGCAAACAGCTGTTTCGAAACTACAGCGAGATTCTTCTTCAGTGCAAGATATGGAAAAGGAACAGTGCGCTAGAAAAAGCAAGGCGGAGCAAAATGATAGACAGAGACGCGCTACCTTATATACCCTATGAGGGTAGCGAAGGTGCCAGAAACAACCAATGAGAGAGAAGCTGTGGAAACGACTGGGTGGACAAGTAGCGACATCTACCGGAGAAGGAAAGAAAAAGAAACCAAAAAAAGGGGAAATTAAATTAATGCTTTCCAAATACTTGGAAAATCAGGGGTACTAGATAAGTCATTGACTAAAGAGTGAGAATTTTTAATGATGTGGTAAGCTTCCCAAAAATCAAGATCAAGGTTAGAAGAACTTTTTTGGATAATGGTGGCTATAGAAAAATCGAACCTATGTTGAGTAGACCAAGAATGTTGAGCAATAGAAGAACGTTTGAACTCCTGATTTAACATAACCTTCATGTTCTTTTAAAAGAAATCTAAGAGCACGTTTAGTCTGGCCAATATAAGAAAGGACACAGTGGCAAGAGATTTGGTACGTACCCCAGTTATGTAGGCGATCAACGGGGTGTTTGAGATTTGAAAAAGTGATTTTATTAACAGGAGAAAAATAACATTAAAATCAAACCTTCTTAAGATTTTAGCAACTTGCTGACTTATTTTATGAAAAATGGTAACACAACTGAAGTATTATAGTTGGAATTAGAATGCTTTTCAGAATGGATGGATTTCGTCAATTTCTTATAAATAGAATCAATGATATTAGAGGAATAACCACGATAAGCAATAGCTTTGAGGTAATTAAGTTCAGCATTAAGTAACTGAGGGGTGGAGCAAATATTGGTAGCCCGAAAAACAAAAGTATTAAAAGCAGTGAATTTCTGGTTAGGGGGATGAGAAGAACGCCTGTGAGGTGGGAGACTAACAGCAAAAGGTTTACGAAAGACGGTAGTCTAAAAGCCATTTTCACAACAAATAACAAGAACATCCAGGGAAGAAATACAGTAATTGGTCTCAATTTCAGAGGTAAATTGAATGCAGGGATCAATGAAATTCATAATAGAGAGAATATGATTAGTATCCGAACTTATTTCATCCAGGAGATAAACATCATCAACGTAACGAACATAGAACGGAAATTTTAAAATTTCAACAAGTTTGACCTCAAAATAGTACATATAAATATCGCATAAAATTGGACTAAGAGGATTACCCATAGCCAAACCGCCAATCATACGGAAGAAATTACCATTTGAAAACAAAAGTATTTTGCGACAAGCAGGAGCCATTGAGAAGGATAAGCTCCTCGATTTCAAAATAAGAGAAATCGAATTCACAAAGCCTTTTCTTGAGGCAACCTAAAGCCCAATCAACCGGAACGTTTGTAAATAATGATTTAACATCAAAAGAAACCATCATGTGACCCTGTGGCTTAAAATTATGAAGTTTTTTAACAAAATCAAAAGAATTCTTAACAGTGAAACAGATACTGCTCAAAAGTGGGGAAAAAAATAAAAATAAAATATTTGGCAAGCTTATAAGAAGCTGTACCGATACTAAAAACAATAGGTCTAAAAGGAATGTCAGTTTTGTTGACCTTATGTAAAGCATAAAACCTGGCACAACGCGCAGTAGACGGAATACGAGACTTCTTAAATTTGGCAGGAATAATGTAAGAAGACCTGATGGCAGACTTAATAGAGTTAATTTCACTAGTGGAAGGGTCTTTGCGGATGTCCACATAAGGACTACCTTTAACCCCTTAACGCTCGAATTAAATTACGGTTGAAAAATTCAAATTGCTTATTGGCACCACTTTTATGAAAAAGAAATATTCACCCTATTTAATGAGAGGTAAAACGATACTAAAATATAGCCAATTTCACTATTTTATAAAACTTGTGGGAATCAAACAATTTGAGTAAAAGACACAGCCCGTGAATATGACGGGAGCGAGAATTAAGGGGTTAATCAATGTATGGGATTTTTCCAAATACGAAGATTTCTTCGTATTTGGTTATCTTCGTATTCTTCCTACGTGGAAAAATCCCATAAATAAATCCCCATAAGGTGCTCAGAATCGGTGATTGTTCTCACCAGTAAATTTTTATTGTAAATTTTACCCTATTGAATCCGATCATTTTCTCGATTCAATTAGTCAAAATGTTCTGTATTAAAAAACCGGTGACTAAAGGTTTAAGGGGTCTCAGCACTCTTAAAATTGGAAAAATCGAAAAAAAGACCATTTTCAACATATAATATCTTAAAATGTAATTGATTTTAAGACAAAATTTTATATTGGGATGAAAGATATAAGTATGTTCTTTCATTTCATGTATTTGAAAAATTACAAGATGCAGAATTAGAATTTACAGTGGGCTCCAAAATGTCAGACATTTGACGAATGGAAAATCGGCATAACAGATTATGCGCACGATTACAAAATAAATTTTGCAAGTAGAAGGAAAATTTTGGGTCCTACTTATGCTTCACATTGTAATAATTACTCTGAACCTAAATAAATTTGTATATAAAGCATTTTTTTATTTTTAATACAAAGTTGTATTTAGTTAATGCAAAATTTAGAAATTTTCAAAAGTATAATCACCTATAAAGAATATATTTCCGAACAATAAGCAGGAAATTTTAGGTTCAGTTTATACAGACTAACATGAAACATATGTTTTGAAAATTTCATGAAAAAAAATTCAGAAGTTTTTGAGATATCGTGCGCGTTATGCCTAAAAACGTCATTTGGAGAAAATTGACTTCTAAGTTTCCGAAACGCCGCTTCAGCTATTGAGCGTGTATAATTCTAAAAGCCATAACGTCTGTTCTAATAAAAATTTCAAGGAAACATTTATACCAAAATGTTCAGAAAAGATAGTAGTTTAATATCTAAAAAATTAAAATTTCGAAAATTTTAAAGCGTTAAGGGTCCTGAGACCCCTTAAAAATTCTGTAAAAGACACTCGTCCCGAAGGGGTTAAGAGCTATCGCTAAGACTCTAGCAAGTTAATGTTATAGCAATGGCAAAATTGTTTTCAAATTTCTGATTTCCTTTTTAACACTTTCCAAAATAGTTGGAAAGTGTTTTTGACTTCGGTTTGTCTGTCCAACTTCTAACTCTCGTAAATATACTCGGATCGCCCTGAACTTTTATATTTTATTGAAGTTTAATATTGCGCGATCGGTTTTGAAAAAAAATGTGTGTAGCGGTTTTAGTTTATTTACAGGAACAGTCATACTTAGTCCGTTACATGACGGTCAATGGGGAAAAATCATTTTAAATTCATATTCTTTTATGTTAGACAACTTCAAAGATAATGAAATTGATATACATTTATGAAATGTACTAAAACATGCATTCTGTAGAATATGGAATGCAAAGTATTTATTAGTCATTTATAGGGCCACACAAAAGAATTCCGTTACACAATGGTCTACGTGAATAAAACTGTTTGCAACGTACTTTAGTTATGTTACACATTTCAAATATAGCGAAATTGATAAACATTACTGAAGTCCTTGTACCAAAGGCCTACAACGTACTTACTGTGTAACTAGATGTGTATAGAATTTATCTTTCATTTATAAGGACACACAAATGATTTCTATACAGTACTGCGTCTGAAGTACTTTGTATTAGCGATAATTGCTGGAAATGCAATTTCCATTATGGTATGCTTGTTTATGTTTAACCCCTTCAAGGGCGGTGATTCATTTTTGGACTACCTAATTCTAATCCCTAAACGCCACATTGGCACCAGGATGAAAAATTTTCTGAATGAAAAAAATTTGCTGAATGAAAAATTTGCTTTTATTAAGTACGTGAACAAAAACGTTTGCTTATTTTGAAATAAATTTGATTGTCCATTCTGGTGTCATTCACACATTTCAGTATTTTGGGAATAGAAGTACCTTACCCCTGAAAGGTTTAACTAAATGTTTGTGTACCATGTGGTCTGTAGAAATGATGTAATTCATATAAAGAACTGCACAAAACTATTCGTAAGCACTGAAGAGTATCAACGTGAATGTCTTTAACCCCTTAATTCTCGCTCCCGTCATATTCACTGGATGTGCCTTTTACTCAAAGTGTTTGATTCCCACCAGTTTTATAAAATAGTGAAATTGGCTATATTTTAGTATCGTTTTTCTTGTCATTAAATAAGGTGAATATTTCTTTTTCATAAAAGTGGTGCCAATAAGCAATTTGAATTTTTCAACCGTAATTTAATTCGACCGTTAAGGGGTTAAAGTGACTTTTAATTGAGTTATGCACTTTTAAGAAGAGCTTTCGTTAGTATACTAAGAGATATTTCTTTATTATATCAATAAAATAATATACAGGGTCACACAAAGAACTAGTAACATGCTCTCATATGAATGATAATGTCTGGAAGTGTGATTTCAGTAGCTTTATCAATGTTTTAGTCTGAATTGAATTTTACCATATGTGGCGCGTATGAAAAACTATTGGTAATATACAGGGCTATACAAAGAACTTCAAGTATGTTTCCGTATATTGTATGAAATTGCTGAAGGTGAATTTTCAAACTATTATGCACTTTCTTACTAAAGTAAGTTTTTGTATATTATGTAGAATATATACAAATCTGTAGATTAAATAATGGACTGAACAAAAGAATTTGACTTCTTCTCCGGCTCTAGGTTGCCAGATCGCCCTTTTTTTTAATCCGATAATTTACTTTCACACCAGAAATTACCCGTAATATTTTTTTCATCATTTAATGACAAGCATTTCATGATTGCTTAAAGTAATAATTCTTCTTTTAAATTTTCAGGTGCGAGTTCGAAATTTGTCAATTAAAAAATTATAAAACAGGCAACCGTCCTCCGACTATGGGGATACTTGCTGTATTCTGATTTTCAAATATGTCATGCCTTTTTCTAAACTCTTTACTTAGAAATTAACAATGAGAAATTAATAGATTATAATTGGGGGTTTTTTTTCATGTTGCTAAACAGCGAAAATTCATTAAATAATTAAAGAGTTGGAAGATGTTTCATAATCTATGTTTGATGCGTGATTTTACCCTCAGTTTCTACATTTGTTCCAATATTAAAAGCGTATTCAGAAAAATAACTGCAACCAAAATCGAAAAGGTATGAACGGAGCAGTTAGATGTCAACCACCGCCCACTTAACCCCTTGAGGAGCAAGCAATTGCGTTTGTATAACGCTGAACTCCCACAGGTAAATTAGAAAATATATTTATTTCAAAATAAGGAAATGCAATTTTACCTTATTTTTCCACCAAAGTTAGAAAAGCAAAATTTTATAAAATTTTTCCGGTGCAAATCTTCATTAACCCCTTTGGGACGGGAGCCTTTTACGAAATTTTTAATCTTTTGTCACCGTTTTTTAAAAACAGAAATTTGTGTCTTCTTGAATCAAGAAAATGCGCTGATTAAATAAGGCAAATTTTACAGTAAAATTTTACTGGTGAGGAAAAACAAGAATTCTGAGCGCTTCATGCGGCACGTATACGTGCCGCTCGTCCCAAAGGGGTTAATTGTAGGTGGGATAAAATATATCCCACCGCCCCTCAAGGGGTTAATAGCAGACATACAAGCTGACACAAAAATGGCGGTAGTCGCAAGCGGATAATTTTCCGCGCTGTTCGGCCACTTGAATTTAAATTCCGGAATTTTATAAAGTTTTTTCTTCTTTTTCTGTGATTAAACAAGGCTATCAAAATCTTTAGAAAGTACTGGTATTCATGAGACCATACAAACGCTAAAAAGAATGCTCCTACGACAGTCGACTTTTTTGTGTCAACGCGCAAGCCTACTATTAAGAGGGCCGGTGCATCAGCCTCAGATACCGTATGAAAAAAAAAATAATTTAAAAGCATTTAACCCCTTGAGGCGCAGTGGGATATATTTTATCCCACCTAATTTTAACTAGGATTTGCACCTGAAAATTTTAATTAAGTTTTCTTTATATAACTTTGTTGAAAAAAAAAAGAGCTGAAAAATTGCTTTTCCTTATTTTGAAGTAAATTATTTTCAAATTTCCGGTCGGAATTCAACATTATAGAAACACAATTGTTTACCCCTCTAAGGGTTAAATAAAAACTGGAAATCTTTTCTCGTTTTAAAAGAATTTCAGCGTTGGAAATGAAAGCTGGTGTTGGTTTAAAATTAAACTGCGAGTTTCTTCGTTTTACTAGCGTAGATCACCGCCCACTGAATACTAGGCCTGAGCGCTGACAAAAAAATGGCGGCTACCAAAGGCGGAATAGCTTCAGCGTGTGTTCGCTTCCTTGAATTTTGATACGAATATTTTTTTTTTTTTTTTTACAAAAATCCGCTTTATTTTTCTGAGATTAAAAAAGTCAAAGAAATCTTTTATAAAATACTGGTATCTAAATTTAGGGAGCCGTACATACGTTAAAAAAAATCTAACATTCTTGTGTCAGTGTTTAGGCCTAGTATTCAGGTGGAGGTGCGTAGATTGTGTGTCGTGATCAGGTGGAGGTGGAAGCGCGTATTTCTATTATTATATGTGAAATTTGCGTTCTTTTTTTTATTTTTTGGCCAAGTTTAATTTCAGTATAATTTAACTTCTGAATACAAATATGGAACTATTTATGTTGTTTTAAAAGCAAATGGGTTAATCTTTCGTATTATAGTTGCACGCAACTTTGCATATTTTAGCTAATACGACTTACCGTCAGGCTATTTCCATGAATACCTGCAATGTAAGTCGCATGCTGCGATTTTTGGCTACCAGTATTTTAGAAAGGAAAAATGTTACTTATTTTATGGGAGATATTTCATGAATTGAATAAGGTCAAGCAAACTTTATAAAAATAACGGTGGCAAAAAAAGCATTGCAGTTATCCGCAGTGTGGCTTACACTGCAAAATCTCATGGAACCAGCCCGTCAAAATTTACTTAAATGAATATGGCGTTACGCGTGTTTTAACCCATTGAGGACGAGCCTCTTTTACATTTCTTTTAATTCTTCGACACCGGTTTTTTCCACATTGTAATTTTGATTTATTTAATCGCTCAAAATCTGAGATTAGATGATGTGAAAATTTCCAAACTAAAATACTGTTTTTAGAATTTAAAAGTTTTGTTCGCCTTACATTGCAAATTTTCTTGCCAACAGGCTTTAACCCTCTTACTGTGTAATTGTTTTATCAAAATACCTTCAAAAACTGTCTATTTAAGAATTTTTATTCTTTTGTCACCGGTTTTTCAAAACAAAAAGTTTTGTCTAATTTAATCGGGAAAATGCTCGGATTAAATAAGAAAAAATTTACAAAAAAAAAAAAAAAAAAAAAAAAAAAAAAAAAAAAACTGGTGGGTATAATTAATTAGGGTTAATTAGACGGAAAAATGCATCACCCGAGAATGTCTGGGGTTCCGCAGGGAGAGTGTTAATGAGTTATGACAATATTTATTATATAACCTTATAGCGGGATCTTAACATACAATACTAAATATTTCCGAGATTGTGTTCTAATCTCGTTTATAAACTGTCCGCGGTGACTTGGATAAACTTGAACAATACATTGGCAATTAATGTAACCACGTCTGTCTTTTTTTTTTTTTTTTTTTTTTTCAGGAGAATATCAATTCGACGCTTATGTATATATTTTGCATCTATGTTCATCGATGACTCAGAAACTACGGGACTGATTCGTGTAATTTTTTTATTGAACGAGAATACTCTCGCATTGGTCCCATTTAAATTTCATCAATATTGGTTCAGTAGTTTTTTAAAATTTGAACTAAAACCAGTAAAATCCGTATTCTTCCTCATTATGTTGTATGTTTGCTACAGACTGTCTTAGCTGAATCCGTAGGGCACGTTGCTGTACGAGCACGCGATGTACAACAAAACTACGAAATCTCGGTTTTTCTTATTTATTTAAAAGAAAAAAAAACATCTAATAAACGTACTGAAGTTTTTTTTTTTTTTTTTTTTTTGAAAAGTTTATATCTTTTTTTAGGTTCGTATTCCATTTACAGGTGGGCGAGTGGTCAGGTAAAAACACAGCCGGAAAAAGAGACACCTAGCAGTATTTTCTTCTAAAAAATACTTCGAATAATATAAAGGGATTAACCTTTTGAATCCCATAGTAGCCCAAATCATCCGAATGCTTAGAATCCCACAGTAGCCGTCTCTAGCTGAAAGGATTTTCCTTCCCCTGAAGTGGGGTGATGGCTGCCATGTTTTCCTAACCTGCCGAATTTAGATCCATCAATGTCAATCAAGTGATCGATCAAGTACTTCCGTTAGGAAGGGACCTGAAGTCGTCTTCGATGTACTTTAGGATAAAAAAAAATACCAAGCCGGCCATTTTGTTTCTCCTGCAAACTTAACTATTTCAAATCTCCCCCAAAACCAGAAATCCATTAGTGAATGTCATTAGGGAGTAACCCTACTCAATAAGTATAATGTTTCAAATCACCAAAACACCAATCCATCTTTCTCCCGCGTATCTTCGTGCTTACCTTTTCCTGTTAAAAAGATTTCGTATACATCTTTTTGTTTAACTATTTATATAACGAATCGAAATAAAGACAAAATTGTTTTTTTTTTTTTTATCGTTTTTGAATTAAAATACAGTTCTTAATGCTGAACCATGGATGCTGATTTAAAAAAATAACGCTCAATAATTTAAAATCTTTCAATATTGTTGACGGACAGTTCATTTATTTACCTTATTAAAAGCATAAAATTAGGAGCCAAACTATGCAAATGATTTGGAATCAAACAGTGGATTTCTGTTATTGATAAATTTATTACATATTGAGTTATAATTGATTGAAAATCGACTTTGAAACTATTTTATGAAAGGTAATTTGTCTTTATAGAAAAAAATGTATTGGGATTTCTTGATATCCAAATAAAAATTTCTGCAAATTTCGTAAATTATACAAATAATCATAAATTCTTTGATTGTATTAGAAAGCAGCAAGTATGTATTTGAGAACAGCTTTATAACTAGATTCAAGAGGTTTTTTGAGTGGCTTATTACACCTTGAATCTTAATTTAAGGCATTTTACAATAATTTATTCTTATTGGTGAATTGAAAAAAAAAAGGAAACTTCTTCAAAATAAACGACCAAGAGCGAGTATTACTCGCGCTCAGAGAGTTCCGCATAATATATATATGAATTAATTAACTGTATTATTTTTACTTTATTATTACTTTCAAACTATGCAAGCTACAGCTTTAGAAAATTAGCCAAATATCCATTTCTTTATAGTCTTCATGCTAAAACCAAAAAAAATCACATATTTTGGTTATTTATTTATTTAGTTTTCTTGGCAATTGAAAAACTTACTTTTTTTTTCTTTTGTGCAAAAATTAAATTTTAAACCTTTTTGCATATATTATGGTTTTACTTTAGAAGTAGGTGTGTTGTGATTCTATTTTGTACAAAAATTGTTTTCTATATGCATAATTTAGAGTTTTATCATGCCCGCAGCAATTAATAATTTTAATTCACGCATCAGTGAGTTAAATTTTTTATTTTAAATATCAATTTTGTATATACAGCATTTATTTTTCTGGATAATATAGCCAAGGATATATGCTTTAGGCAGAAAGGGATCATAATACCATATTATTTGTGTTTTGATACATTAAAAAGGGCGATGTTTTTTATCGTTTCGACAAACTCAAAAGTACTGTGCCCCGTTAGCCCCACCAGTGGCCGATAGGTTCTGCTGTCGAACCTGGTAGACGGGGGGTACTAGGTTCGATCCCAATCACGCCCGTCGCCCTAATCGTTCGGAGTTTTCGTGGTTTTCTTTGAACCTTGGTTTTCCAAGCGTAAATACGGGTTAGATTCCCTTAGAAAGACACCCAATAAGGGCACTCTCCACCTTATGGCCTATACCCTCGTGCTAATAATTGGCCGTCATAAACACAACCAACGTGTGCCGCCTTAATTCGGTACTGACAATAAAAGTAGTGCATATTAAAAATTCATTTTCATCTGAAGCATAGACTTTTTGTGAAAATTCTAACAACCTGACTACTTGCAAGAAATATTAATATGACACGCAAAAATTATTCTAAGTTGAACCCGACTCACAGAAAGAAAATAAGAATCACCCCAACCTGGAAAAAAACTCTTTCGGCTCGGCCTACAGGCGCAGGTAGATTTCGAAGTTAAGTGCTAATGTCAACAACAAAAACTAAATCATGATTAGAGATAAACCCACTTTAACAATTTTATCTGGCCGCTGTTGACGAGTTTTTAGTTCATTTTTGTATAAGAGCTGGTTTTATCAGAATCATGTTAAGGCGGTATTAAAAAAAATATTTTCCCACGCTCAACAACTTTGAATTTTCTGGCACATTTTCAAATTCATTTTTAAAAGAAAAAATATGAAACTTTCGGACGTGATTTTTGAAGATATTTATAAGTGACCTGTGTTTTCAATTTTCTTTCAATTAATTAAAACTTGATTTATAAACAATTATTTTCTCAGTAGGACAATATTTTTCGTTTCCAACACAATCGCTTCGGGAAATTCGATTCAAAATGCCCAATTTGACATCATTTTTTGAAATATATTCTATCTCTATCAAAAAATTGACCATTACGATACATTATATAGTATCTGAATAAGAGAATCTACCAATTGGATGCGTTTGAGAGCAAAAATGAATTTAAAAATGAGTCAGAAAATAAGCAGTTTGGATTTGAATACACCTTTCAAACGATGATTTTAGGTAGATTTCGTATGAAATACTACCTATTGGGATTGTTCCTATGTTGGAATTTCGGAAAATTTTTTGCAGATCTACACCGATCATGACCCCTAGAACCCAAAACCACACCACCCCCCCAAAAAACTATATCTATATATATACATCACTTATTTATGGACACGATAACTTTCGTAATTCTGCACAAATCTTTTCCAAACTGATACATAAAATCAAGGGGCGGAAAATCTTTTTGCGCCCCTGGAGCCCATTTTTAATTTTATCAATAATCTGTGATATATAAAATTTTGGCCTTATTTTTAGAAGTAATAAAAACTTTAAACTAATTTGATATGTACAAAAATTAAGAAATTATGGCATTTTTCCGGTTTTCACAAAACTTTCCATCCCCTTGGTCCGATTTTGCCCATTAACGAACTTGACCAAGATTTTATGCCCCTTGATTTTATGCATCAGTTTGGAAGAAATTTGTGTAGAATTACGGAAGTTATCGTGCCCATAAAAAAGTGATATTATATATGTATAAGGTTTTTTTACTGAGGTTGGTTTTGGTTTCTAGGGGTCATGATCGGTGTAGATATGCAAATTTTTTTCAGAAATTCCTACGTAGGGGATAATGTAATAGGTAGTATTTCATAAGAAATCTGCCTAAAAGAAAATTAGGGACAACCCGGCCCGATCCGATGTAGGACTTTTATTCAACAATCCCGGAGTGTCCAATATTTAGAAGTTTTACTATATTTAAATAGTAAAAATATAGATTTGTCCTTTTTCTTTATAATAAAAATTAAGATTGGTATAGGAGATAAATTCTAGATTTAGGAAAGTAAACATGATTTACTTTCATTTCATTTCGGGTTCGGGTCGGGTTGCGGGTTGATGAAAATTATTTTGGTGGTTTCAGATCGGGTACGACCGGGCCCACCCAGGACTCTAGTTTAGGTGCTACTGCGAAACTGCGAACCACAAATACGTCTCAGTTGCACTGCACTGTTTCATGTATTTGGATGTTAGTTTTTGCGAAATATTGAACATAAGAATTTTCACGATCTGCTTATTAAATTTTTATGACTTTAATTTTCTGTCAAATAAATCATATGCACCTAAGTCTGATGAAATTAAAACTTATCTTACACTAGCGCGTTCTACGTTGTCTGTAATGGTGTGTGAAATGTTCAAGATTTTTATTGCTATTTTTCAGTTCGAAAATTCTCTAATATTTGCATAAATATGTGCATAATAGTACACTTTTATTAGACGGTAAATGTAAGATAATTGTTAATATCGCAGGATCTCTTTGCTTCCCAATCGTAATCCCCTAATTCATCAAATTATTTCCATAAACGCATATTACAGCTGCATCATACAAATGAAGAAAGGAAAATATACTGTACATTGTAATGCAAGATTATACAACTTTTATATTGGTTTGTTGCATATTTTCATAGATTTAAAAGACACGTTGAAAGTAATTGCAAGCAAAATGTGTATTAAGCAAGAACGAGTTTTTCTTTTATTTAAACCTTGTGTATTTGTTTTTTTAAATGCCTCCTATTACAAATACATGCATATTTTTTGATAGGAACAACCATTACATAAGTAATAGTACTTCATCCGAAAATAATTTAAATTAAATAATTACAGTCAATTTTGTAGAAAATTTAAATTATTTATAATTTAAACATAGTTAGTAACAGCTCTTAAAAAATAAATCGAGTTGATTTTCTTTTATAACATGATCAAATCCTTAAAAAGCATCTTACGATATTGTTATAAATATGCTCATTAAAAAAAATGAAACTATTTTAGGCTAAATGTTGAATTTTTTTAATCTATTTTGTGTTCTCATAGTTGTATCATATAGTCTGCATAGTGTTTATTCGCGTTAACAAATATTTTAAGAAAACTCTTCAGGGAACCAGATATGTTCTGTTCATTAATTTTTGCTAATTTTCATACTATATGCATACAAACCTGACTTTAGACTCACTATATATGTTATTGGTTGCAGAAAAAAGCCTGTATTAAAAGTAGAAATTATTTTAATCATAAAATTTGGAACATTAAATTACAAAAAAGGGAGAAATGTTGTATTAGAGTTGTTCTTAAAAAAGTAGAAGGGGGGGGGGGGATTGAGAAAAAAAAAACAGTTGATTTAACACAATACTTATATGGCGCATAATTTACGAGGTACTTTCTAATAATTAGCAGCATGTGATTTAAACTTACAAATGTTATGATAGATTATAATTCTATTAAAAATTACTCTTTGCAATACTATTATTGTGGGTGAAACAATTTGATAATACCATATTCTTGCAGTGAAATATCGGTAATCTGTTAATAAAAGATGAAAATTCTCTTATTTTGACGATAATTTATACATTTGAATGAATCGAAATAGTAAAGTAATTAATTTTCAAGATATTATCATGTAATAATTCCTTGAAATAAAACATATGATTAAAATAAAAATGTACCATACTTGCTAATTCACCCCCCTCCCTCCCTCACCTCTGAAATGTTCTTGTTACTTTAGAATTAGAAATTTTATGCACGACTATAACACTTAAAGCGTTTTTTTTTTTTTTTTTTTTTTTTTTTTTTTTTTTTTTTTTCCCTCACAACTCAGCAACTCAAAACTGACGTATTCACCGACTCATTTTATGCATAAATGCATGGAAATATCAGTTATTACAATTGAGATAATTTAAAATCAAACAACATTTTGCATTTTCGATGATTGTATATCATATTAAGTTCTAATTAATTGTTTTCTAAAAACAAGCTTTCCCGGGCTCTAGAATCCCGAAAATCGGCTTAAAACACAAACTTGGAGGGCATATTCCGCAATATTTTTGTCTTTATAAAAAGATGAAAAATGCTTTTCGATTTCTTAGTTCATGAAGAACAATTTTTGCATTAACATAAACTACACACTAATACACTTGTTTACACTAATACTAATAATCACTAATGCATTTGTTGCATTAACAATAACTTTGTGAATATGTCAGAAAGCAGCCAGTTTGGATTACAATGTTTCAGTAATTTTTCATTTTTTTAAATATTTTCCCCCCATAAAATATGTTTACTCTCTCTCCTTTCTTTTAATAACCTTAGAAAAGTGAAAATATTGCAATAAAGTTTGGAAGAGATTGATCTTGCTTTATGAGAAATGAAATAAGATCAAGACAAGCTCCAGAAATTTTCACTTTTCGCGCTCAAACAACAAGAACATGTACTGCACATTGAATATGATTGCTATTATTTTTAACACTGATTTACTGCATTCATCCTGCATTTTTCTTGATATTGTATTTCAAATAATGTGAGGCTAAGTTCACATTATTAGTACAATATTTTCACTGTTATTAACTATTTAACAGAAATTTATCTAGCTATATTTTTTTTCTAATAAAAATATAAAAAAATATATAAAAGCACTTTCTCTTGATATTATATTTCAAATAATGCGAGACTAATTTCATATGCTTAGTACCATATTTTCACGGTTACTGTTTAATAGAAATTTATCCCGATACTTTCTTCTAACAAAATTATTAAAGCATTATTCTGCAAATTTCCTAAATATAAAGAAAATATTAGTTTAGTAAATCGGAAGCTTTTCCTTATTTCATTTTCTGCATTATTTATATTTACGGTAATTGTTGAAAAATGAAATTCCGTCAGCAGTTGCATATTTCTTTTCCATTGTAGAATTCAGAAATAAAAAATCATTTCCTACTGGTCAATTACTGACGAACCACCCTATATGTAGGTACATGGTATATATAATTTAGATAGAACATACCGATTTGCTTCGAAATTGTGTTCTTTTTAATTATTTTATACCGTGTCTTATTATTATTACATTATATAATATAAATTATGAATTTTACTAAAATGTTTACTTCAAAATAAGCTCCAAATTTAACGGATTTTATGAAATTTCCTTTGCTTTTACCAAAGATTGGAAATCACCGCACGATTTCCCAGTTTGTGAATGTCAATACCTGAAGATATTTTCAATTTAAGATTGCAAATCAATTGAGCAATCGTGACAGAAGGTAGCCACTTTCGGGGAGAGGGGGAGTGGGGTGTCCATATATAAGTTTATCAAAATTTTGCTAATTTTGATCCCCCCCACGTACCACCATCACCTGACGAAATATTTAACAGTGTCAATTTTTTTTTCTTTTCTTTCGTCTGCTTCGGAATAGCATTCAGAACCACGGGGTTGAAAAGCGCTGCGTTTTGAAATTTTTCGCTTATATTTCATGTTTTGATCGAGTTTTAAATATTTTCAGGAACAAGTACAGCTTATGCATGAATTCTTTTCTCTATTTTATTGCATCATCATGCACATTTCCATGTTATTATTAAAATGTAAATCATTTATGTTAATTAATAAGTAGATACGAATTTTCTAGTATGTATTTATCGAATAGCAATTGCTATAAAATAAATCGAAAGTATTTTGTGCATGCATTTACCTTTATTTATGCTGCATCAAGTGGTGAAATCTATAAACAAATTTGCTATTTGCTAGCCACACTACTTGTACACCATGTGATTTGCAATGTGAGATCCTATTAATATTGTCCATAAGAAAATAATTTTAAATGTATGATGTAATTTTCACCCTTTTAGGGGCAAAGCACTTGCATTGCTAAAATGTTGAAATGAATGATTGGCACCATAATTTACGTACAAATTTATTTGCAAATAACAAAAAGCGATTTTTCACATATGTAATAAATGAAAAAAAAAATAATAATGCAAAAATCTTGGTGCCATTATCGCATTTGAGAATTAGAATTAAGTGGTTACATAAACATACCACCGCCCCTGAAAGGGTTAAATGCGTTTCGTGTGCAAAAATTTAATTACAGCTTTTATTTCCCCACTATTTTAATATTCACGTGTAAATATATTATTCCATTTAAAAGTGTTTGGGAATATCAGTATTTGAACTTTTTAAATATATGACCTAATTTTCCCTATTAAAAGTTTTTCACGCATAATACTTTAATTATTTTAGGCATCTTTCATATGACAACATAAATTTTACATATGACGTATTTGTCCCCATTAAATGCGGTTCGCGAGCAATAATTTAATTAGTTTAAGATTTTCTTACTTTTTTAATATTCACGTGTAAATACAATTTGTATGACATAACTTTCCATATTTTCTGCTTTTAACAATTGATCATTTTATTATTATTTTAAAGTTTCATTTCTGTTTTTAACAGTAACGTGTAAATACATTTCTTATTTGAGAGGCAATATAATTCTTTCTGCTGTTTTACAAATTAGCATCAACATAAAAAATTACCCTTTCTAAATATGAAAAGAATTCTCTTGAAATAATGAAAATTCAAATAAAAGATTGAAAAAAAAAACCCTTCATAAAATTAGTAAAATTAAAAAAAAAAAAAAAAAATAAGCGCAGTTTTCACACCACTAGCTTGAGAACTATATCCCTAGAAACATATATTAAACTCCTATGCATAGCGTGGCTGAGAGGTTCTGCTCTGGAAGCTGGTAGACGGGAGGTTCGAAGCCAATCGCGCCCGTCGGCCTAACCGTTTCGGAGTTTTCGTGGTTTTCTTCGAAACCTTGGATTTTCATGCGTAAATACGGGTTGGGTTCCCTTAGAAAGACCCCCAAGGAGGGCACATCCCCTATGGCCTATATCCCTCGTGTAGAGAATCGGCCGTCAAAAATTAACCAACCTTTGCATAGCTTTGTTCCTAAAAAACTTTTTTAATGGACCTATTCTGACCGACTTTAACATTGAAAATCACTTTAAATAGTTCTTCGATTTAAAAATTGTCTACTTTAGCGTGTTTATATAAGATTTCTCTATAATACTACCAATTTTCATATTTTTGTGTGTAGTAGTTTTCTTAATATTAGCGAAGAAAGACCTCCGGTCACAAAAAAATTCATTTACACCGGCGGCGGTGGTGTATATTTTTTTTAGAATAGAGAGAAATCTGACAGAAAGGTCTTTTTTCCCCCTTTTATTTTTATTCTAGTAACAAAAACTAAGTACAATTTTTTTCAATATTTGTTTAATCTGTAGAAATTACTATTACTACTATTACTACTACTAATAATAATAATGTAATAATAATAATTATTATATAATTTTATTATTAAATAATAATTATTATATATTACTATAATATCGAGTCGACACACTAAAAACTTGGCGGATTCGACGAATGAAAATGTTTAAAAGACAGTGATTGACTGAATTTATAAAAAGCTAAGAAAAATAATTACAATAATTAATCAATATTATATTGGCTAACCTAACTCTTAAAACAAATATTATTTTAAACTAAAGTTTAACATAGAAAGACCGGAATGTTTACTCCAGTTTCATAAAAATATTTAATACCATAATTTTTATTTAAAACTGTTTGAGTTATTTAATTAACCTTTCTTTCTTTGTATCATTTAAACTTAATTCCTAAATAAATTTCTGAATCGGAACAAAATATATTAATTTGGTAGGGGCCAAAATGGCCCCTCACCATCATTCTAGTGTTAATTTCAACTTTTATAATTATTGAGACATTAAACTTTATTTATATACGTTACAATTAACATGCAATTAAGATAAAGAAATCATGAAGTTACTAATTATTATTATTACTATTATTATCATCCATGCATTAAATATTCGCGATAAAGACATTTCTTAATTATTTTTAGCAAAGAAGATTGTTACAAATTCATTTTTAATTGTCTGAAAAACATACGAATTTCTCACTTGTATTTCAGACGAAGCATATAAAATACAAGTATTAAAATTTAATAATTTAGTACTTATACAAAATAACCATATTTGTTTCTAGCTGAAAAAAATAAAATTTGATGGAATTTTTCAAGTTGAACTGTTAAGAAAGATAATCAACAGGAAACGATTAATGGTTTTCAGAAGTGCCATCTTAAGAATAACCATCACCCAGAACCTCGTTGAGTATTTGTAATTAGCGACCACCTGGATTTGCAGATGTTTGGGGGAGAATATTTTTCTGAAAAAGGATCGAAATGTCGCATTTGTGAAGATCAGCATTTGAGTTTTTTGTGTTGTGTTTTTAACCTTTTTTTTTCGCTTCATACGTGTCATCGCCGTTCGTTAATAGGACCTACCAAGAAACTGCAGGGGGTTCTGGGGAGATTTTTCGGCGGATTTGGAATAAATCGATGGCTGCCAAGGGGGTGGTCCCTCTCATTGATGGATGAGGTTAGGTGTTGGAATTTCCGGGTAGTGCAGTAAGAAAAACAAGTATTTTTTCAGTTTTACTTGAAAGTTATCATTCGTACGTCTGCATATTTCGGAGTACAGATATTTTTATTTTGCGAATTTGGATTCTTCTTTTTTTTTTTCTGAAATGGCTTTCAGAAGAAAGGGTTTAACCCAAAAAGAAATTGAAGCTATTTTATTTAATTCGGATTCGGATGATTCAGATATTGATATTGAAGAAAATTTTTCCGATAATGATATATCTGTATTATGCCCGACAGTAAACACAGATTTGGCATCGTCGGATAGTGAAGCATCGGATAATGAAGATCAAAGTGATAATGATAATGATTCTTTTAATTGGAATTCGAATAAAAACATATCAAATGTTCAAAGACAGAATTTCGAAGGGACTCCAGGGCCTAACCATACTTTGCCACCTGGATCAAATGAATTCGATTATTTTAAGTTACTGCTTAATGATGAAATGATTGATGAAATTCGACAGAATTCTAATAAGTACGCGGAATTAGTGGCAATAAAAAAGAAAAATTCTGATGGTGATTGGAGACCAATAGAAGAGAATTCTGAAATGTGTGCATTTATTGCAATTTTGCTCATTATGAGTTTAGTTAGGATGAGTAAACTACGAGATTATTGGTCGAATAATGATATTCTCGGTCATGATATGATAAAAAAAATTATGCCCCGAAATCGTTTTTTTTTTTTAAATACTTCAGTATTTCCATCTGTCTGATAAAGCAAATGAGCTTGGAAGAGATCATTCCAATTTTAATATATTTCAAAAATTGGAACCGATTATGGAAAAGTTAAAGAAAAATTGCCACAATTATTTTCATCCCTACAACGAAATGGCAGTTGACGAAGCTCTCATTATATATAAAGGAAGGCTGGGGATTGTACAATATATGCCGTTAAAACCTGCGAAAAGAGGAATCAAAGTATGGATGCTATGCACATCACACCTAGGGTATGTATACAATTTTAATATATATGGTGGAAAAAATGATGCTGTTGAACGGTCGAAGAACGGTTTAGGATACGATGTTGTGATAAACTTAATTCGAGCACTGAAGGAAAAACATCACACATTATATTTTGACAGATTTTTCAGCAGTGTGAAATTGCTTCGTGACCTGCTTAAAAAAGAAATATATGCTTGCGGAACTGCATTAAAAAATAGGCAGCAGCTTCCAGAAGGTGTAAAGAAACTTCAATTAAAAACGCAAGGATAATATTTGGTTTATCAATGCAACGAAGAAGAAAAAATGTTATGCAGCACATGGATGGACAAAAAGCAAATTAGCATAATATCCACAAATGTAAATAATAATATAGTTCAGGTAAAACGAAGAAAAGGAAAGGAAATTAATGACGTCAACTGCCCTGAATCATTCAAAGTGTACAACCAATACATGGGAGGAGTAAACCTTGCAGATCAGAGAAGAAAATATTATACCGTAGCAAGAAAATCCATGAAATGGTGGTATTATCTTTTTTGATTTTTGCTTGACACGACAATTGTAAATTCTTTCATTATCATGTCCGTAACCAACTTTCCTTTAGTAAAAAAACCACCGACATTACGAGATTTCAAACTGAAATTAATTGAGCAATTAGTGAGAGATTTTTCTACAAGAAAGCGGGCGAGTACAGTAAGAGAAGGTTTTTATAAGCACGATCATCAGAGAAAAAAGATCTGTGGAAGCAAAAGAACCTGTATCAAATGCCGAAAAAATGATATAAAGACTAAATTAGGTCACTCTGTACAGAGTTCCTGGGAATGTGACATATGCAAGATATGCTTATGCAAAAGCTGTTTTTGAGAGGCATTACTGAGTTTCGAAAATTAGACAGTAATAATTTTCTGAATTAACATATCAATATATTGATATTGATATTCTTATCTAAATTTGGCAATGATGATGATACTTTGATAACTTGGATATTATCAAATAAATCTGAGCCATTACTAAAGTTTAAAAAAATATTTTTCATTAAATTATATTGTTAGAAAACAAAATAACAGATTCAATAAAAAAAAAAAAAATTCTAATAAATAATAAATCTCTGTCATAAAAAAAAAAACTCCCCATACCTGATTAAATGAAATTCAGATGCTGAAAGTTTAATTTTAATTCAAATTTATACAGCCGAAATATAGAATAAATACTTTTAGTTACACTTCTAATATAGTTACTCATATTCGAGAATAAAATCTTCCAAATCGAAATTCCAAGGGCTTTTAAATGTCACTCGGGAGTAAGGTATCAACGGAGTTAAAACGCCTCCAACAGAACTGAAATTTGATAAAATTAATAAACAAGCTACTTATCAGGCAGGGACTGATTATCGACGGAGCAAATTTCAATCAGTAAATTTGAACAGAAAATTTCTTTTCAATTATATGCCACGTTCAAACAAATCACTGTCATGAATAAAGCAAAAAAAAAAAGTATGTCTTTTTACTGGTGGAAGTTTGACATGTGGTGTTATTATAATGGCCGATCATTTGCACGAGAGATATAGGCCCGAGGGAGAGTGGCCTTCATAGCAGTCTTTCTAAGGGAACCAAACCCGTATTTACGCAAGGTAAACCAAGGTTCGAAGAAAATCACGGCAAACTCCGAAAGATTAGGCCGACGAGCGCGATTGGGTTTGAATCCAGAACCTCCCGTCCTCCAGCTTTCAGAGCAGAACCTATCGGCTACTATTTTTTAAATACTATTTTTACAAACAAATTTCTAATTATTTTTTTTGTTATTTTTCAAACCCTATCATTTTTATACGATAATAAACTGGCAGAACTATATCGAAATTGAAATACTTTTCTATGACTTTCTAAAAGTTTCATAAAAAAATAGAATAGACTACTAGTAATAAAATAATAATTCAATTAATTTCCTGCTTTCAAAATACAGTTCCAAAATCCTCTTTTTTAGCATCACTAAGTAGATGAAAATTTACATAGAAATGGCGCAATTCTATAAAAATGAAAAGTATATTTGTCTGGAATTTCTAGGGTAAGAAAAAAACATGCAATAAACAAAAAAGTAATCAGTGAAAGTTTTCAGCCTGTGTGTTTCTTTTTCTTAAACCTCTTATCTGTAAAAGAAGCAGGATGATAAACGGAGGGAAGTACCACCTGTCGAAATTTGACGAGAGGGAGAAAGCAGTGGGTCGTCTTTTCCACTCTTGACCTAGTAAAGAAGGGGGGTGGGGGGGGGGAGAGGAGAATTTTGGGCTATCGGGCGGGGATTCTAAGGTTTTTTTTTTTTTCAGAGCTTGGGATCTAGAGTTAAAGAAAGCTAATTTCTTTTTAACAAAATACTGGTATTTAACACAATTTTTGAATGTGTTTTCACCTGACCACTCGACACGCTGATTTAAATTCCTTTAACCATTTCAGGGGCAGTGGTATGTTTACGAATCCACTTAATTTTATTTTCAAAACGCCGCATGGCACCAGAAATTTGTTAAAATCTTTTCCTTTTAATAAGTATGTGAAATATAGCCATTTTATTACTTACAAATCCATTTGTTCGTAAATTCCGGTGCCAGTCAATTATTTAAACATTTTAGTATTGAAAGTACATCGCCCCTGAAAGGGTTAAACGTTACTTCATCTTTTTGAAGCAAACAAATGGTTATATTTCACATAGATATATTTTGTTGTTGTTAAATCATATCATGCGAAAATTATTTTAAAATCTACAAAAAAATCTGTTATTTGAGATACTGTTTAAAACTAAACTGCATCTGAAATTGATTTTTTTTCGTATTGTGCAAACATTGAATTTTTTTCGATATTGAGATGTTAATAAATTTTCAATAAAAGCAAAATGTTTTCTGAGATCGCTGTCACCTTCTGAATCGCCATCACCCCCTGAATACTTAGGCCTGAGCGCTGACACAAAAATAGAGGCTGCCGAAGCGGATTTTTGCCAGCGTGTGTTCGGTCCCTTTGTACCAATAATTTTTAAAAGTGTTTTTAATTCCGCTTTATTTTGCTGAGATTAAACAAGTCTAATAAATCTTTTATAAAATACTGATATCCAAATATAGGGGATTTAGTTTAACCCCTTAATTCGAGCTCCCGTGATATTCTAGGGCTGTGTCTTTTATTCAGATTGTTTGATTCCCACCAGTTTTATAAAATAGTATAATTACAGTGACCTCTCACTTATACGACTTTCAAGGGACCGTAGAAAAAAGTCGTATAACTGAGAGAGTCGTATAAGTGAGAGACCGTCTTATTATACAAGTTTCAAACTTTATAGGCATTAATTATTTTACCTATACTAAAAACGATAAGTTTTGAGTACTAAGAATACATTTTAACAAAATTTGTAAAATGTATTAAAAAATTAAACATAAAATATGTTTAAAAAGTTCACAAAATTGTTCATTTACCACTATGTTTATTTTAAAAATTTACAGATCAGATTTTCTCAAAAAATGAAGTGATATTAGTTTGTTTCTGTCGCAGATGGAAATAGAAAATGTCTTTCTCTAAGTCTAATAAAACTTTTAAAGTATCCGCACATCTTCGGAAGTGAATTTTTGAAATTTTCTCTCATTATCCATTTTTTATGATGACATTTACTTTAAAACTTTGAAAAATAAAAATAAAAATTTTAGCAATTACCCAGAAATAATTTTTTAAGAGAAAAATAGTCAAAATTATGTCAAAAATTGGCATTTCCGCAAAACGTGATAACTCAAAAATAAAACAATGTATTGACTTTTTGTAAATTGCATAATAAACAGAATAACTTTCTCTGGGACTTAGACAACACATTATAATCGCATCTCTATCTCAGATGATTGGCAGTTAAAGTACTAATGTAATGAAAAATTCGCAAAATTTGTCTCAAGTTTGTGATTTATACCAGTGTAAATATAAAACTATTTAATATATTATCATGAGTGTAGTCTATTCCCTCAAAAGACATTTGTAAAAGAAGTACAGAAAATTTCGTGGCATTTCATTTCATGCATAATTTTTTGTTTTAGGATGTTTTGCGTAAAGTAAAAATCTGAAAAACTTCATTTTGAGAAAAAGCTAAAAATAACTTTTAGAATAGATGTAAATGTAAATAACGTAATAAATGTAATTTTAAATGGCTGTAACTCGGGTTCTATTTTAGATACAGACAAAATTTAAGCAGACTTCGATAGATAAAAGATTAAGTTTTAATATTATTGCAAAACTGAAAAATCTATGTTTTGATCGAAAATTACGTTTTAAAGGTGTTCGGATACCTTAAAAGCTAGTTTGGGAATAATAATTTTGATGGACATAATGCTTTAATGTATTTAAAGCGGTACTTGCTTTTGAAAAATTTACAACAGCAGGAACATTGCTCTCATCTTGGTCATCCTCCTTGCTCACGTCTTCATTATTAATATCCTCAAAGATTTCTTCAGCAGTTCTCAGTTCGGATAGAAGACGTTTATCATCACATTCTACATAATCTTTGAAATTAATACCTTCGTCCATAAACATTTTATTCGAGTCTTCGTCATTAAAGGATTCCATACGCTCTCAATATCAGGTTCATTCGTTGAACTAGCAGTTTGGTCTTATGGGGAAACTGAATTTCCTAAAACAAATTTTAAAATTTAATTTGCTGCAGAAACGACAGATCTTTTACATCGGGATGTGATGGACATTGATCCATTAGAAGTAAAACCTTTCTTTGTTGTTTTTGAAATTTATCATCCATCTCTTTTAAAAAATCAATGGAAATCTCTAATGTCATCCATGCTTTTTTTAAATTTCTGTAGCCACATGGAAATTATTTTTTATTCTTAAAGTATCGAGATTTTCTTGATTTTCCTATTACTAAAGGTTCTATTTTTTCTGAACCATCACTATTTGTGCAAAAAAGGATAGTTAATCTTTCTTTACTTTTTCTGCCCCCTTGACATGGTTCTTCTTTGTATGATAATGTCTTATCTGGCATCAGCTTGAAAAACAGTCCGTTTCATCACAGTTAAAAATGTCTTTAGGTCCCTTAATCCTTAATTAACATAAGTAGATTTTGCAACCATTGTCTAACATAATTTCCATTAACACATGCGCTTTCTCCTGTGATACGGCGATGCAAAAGTCGATGTCTTTTTTTAGCTTCTCGAATCACCGCAAGATGCTGAAAAATTCTCGATTCCATACTTCTCAGTAATAGTGCGAGCCTTTTCTTTTAAAATCACACCATCTATCGGTTAATTTGAAGCTCGCATTTGGTTAAACCACGCGATTAATGCTGATGTCAATTTTTTAAATCTGCCACATTCAATGTGGCACATTGTATCCTGGATCTCTTTGAATCGACATTTTTTGATGCATTTATAATGACATTTTTATTTTTCAGAATTCCTTTTAGTGTCGATCCTGGCAGATTGAAGAGAGCAGCTAATGCCTTCTTTGATTGCAGTAAATTTTTATCATATTCCTTAATGGTTTCAACTTTGAATTGTGTGCTTAATGCTTTACGTTTTGAGATTTTCAGTTTAGGTATCGACATGCAGCAAACTGAAAAAATTACAGCGAAATTAATAACCTTTCACGCGTCTAGTACGGAAGCTTGTTAGCGATTTGCTTTGACGTACGCGTTTTTTCCCCTTCGCTGTGCGGGCTGTACGCGCATAGGTCTTTTGGCATGATTATAATTTGGGATGTGCTTCCGATGTGTTCTCGCTTTAGTATTTTTTTTCTAATGATGTTCAAGAACTGCCATTTTCGATTTGTTAAGTTTAAAATAAAAGTCTATTTTTCTTAAAACAACCTCATTCCTAAAAGACGACGCATTCCTTATAGCTGTTAAAATTTTACAGGAAAATGCATTTTGCAAAAACTCTGATTTCTCCACCAGTGCCATACAGAGACGTGATCTGCAGGTAGTCATTTGGCTTTTGTTAAATGACAGACACAAGAGAATTCCATACAATCACCTTCCCGCCATAGATTTCATCGCTAATAACAAACGAAGGTAGATAAGAAATGTTATTCATTATTCATAAACACTTTAACAATAATGAAAGGATAAATGTAAGAAAACGTGAATGATTTGTACTTTAAAGATTATAAAAATTAATTCTAGAGTGAGAAATGTAAAATCGCCTGAACCGTTGAAAGCGTCGTATAAGTGAGAGAAGCAGTCGTATAACTGAGAGAAGTTTAGCATTATTTCCCATAAAGCGTGGGCGGGACCGAGAGAATTCGGCGTATAACTGAGAGAGTCGTATAACTGAGAGTCGTATAAGTGAGAGGTCACTGTATCTTTATTTTGGTATCATTTTACGCGTCAAAATAAGGTGAATATTTCATTTTCAAAAAAGTGGTGCCAAAAAGCAATTTGAATTTTTAAACCTTAATTTAATGCGACCGTTAAGGGGTTAAGGAGATCCGCCTTCGGCAGCCGCCATTTTTATGTCATCGCTCAGGCCTGGTATTCAAAGGGAGGTGACCAAATCTTTTGTTACGAAATATTTACTTGAAATTGCCTTAATGTGTCGTTTAAAAATGACTAGTTATTTTATAATAATAATTTCAAACAAAATTGTACGATAAGAATATTTTATTATCTGGTGAATTAATTATGCGGAATGTTTAACTGCATCTTTTCTAAAATTTTTACCGAAAACTTTAATATATATTCTAATTGCCAATTTAATCCAACAATTTATTTACAGAAGTTCTATTAAAACTGTTTTTCAAAAGAAATACATCTTAGTTTACAATCAATTGTATATAACTTTTCTTTAAAACAATTTTCAACAAAGCATAATTAAAGGTAGAAATATTTTTTCATCTGGGCATTTAATTATACTTTTTATTGAGTTCATGGCAGAAATAATTAATGTTGCTACAATATATCTAAAAGTTTTTATTTTATTTTATTTATTTATTTTATTTTATTTATTTATTTTATTTTTAATTGGCGAACAATAATCTTTAATAAGTTATTCATTGGTTTACGGCAAATAAATTAAATAGAATATTGCGTTTTAATTAAAATGCATCACATTACGCATTGTAAGAAAATAAGTATTCGACTAAGATAAAAATATAATTATAGATTTTTAATTGTAGCGATATTGATGCTTTTAACGTAATTAAAGCAGAAACAATACCAAAAACATTAAAGAAATTACATTTCCGAACATGAATTATTTAGTAACTCTCAACATATTTTAATGAATCATTGAAAATTGTATTTGATCAATTGTACAGGCATCCTCCCACTTACGTTTTACGCGACTTGCTAAAATTCGCATTTACGTAATAAAACACGAAAATTACATTTCTAAACATGCTAGCGCGTTTGATCGTTGCCACCGAAATACTCAAGGCCTGAGGACAGGAGTTGTGACGTCATCATTAATCGACCAACTTCTCACTATTGTTGAAATTCACACCGGAAATTTTTGAATAGCAGTTTTATTTTATTTTATTTGTGGAATATTTATATTCTTTATTCTATTTTCTATTATTCCCTTTTTTGGTTGGATGTTGAGGTCTTTGCCACCCTAGCTTTTCTTGCCCATGCTTGGTGAGTGTTTCTCTGAACAGTACTAACTTTAACTTTCTAAATTCCTTATAGTAGTTATACAACTACAGTTTGACTTTACTTATTTTAAGATTCTTGTATTTTTTAAGATTTATCGTTAACTTTCTTTCATCTGAAGTTTATACTTTAAAATTCAATCTTATTCCTTTTTTTCTTAAATTTCTTATTTTTTCTTGTTAACTTCTATTACTCTTCTAGTAGATTTGCTACAGTTTAACTTTTTCCCAATGGCTCATTAAAACATAAGACATTTCAATTTCCTAGTCTGGGTGTTAAGCTGTCATCAGCTAGGAAACCCCTCAATGCTGATTACCTGTTCAGTACCTTATATTCTTATAAAAGAATAATAACTATTTAAACTTACTGGTGAGAATTTGGAATCCACTGATAAAAAATCAGCCAAATGGGGCTACACTGTGGAATTCAACATCTGGCCGAATTTTTATTTTGAGATTCTGAATTCTCATCAGTAAGTTTAAATAGTATTTTTTTATATGATGATAGACATTCCACAAATAAAATAAAAGAAAATTGCTATTCAAAATTTTCCAGTATGAGTTTTAACACTAGTGAGAAGTATGTCGATTAGTGATGACGTCACAACTCGTGTCCTCAGGCCTTGAGCATTTCGGTGGCAACGGTTTGATACGCAGCTGTTTACATTTGAAATTTATTTTATAAGTAGCATAGATAAACCACAACCTTAATATAGTTTATATATTAGACAGAGTTATATTTTTATTGGTATATACAATGAAATCTGTAACAAAACAATTTAATCTTTATTGTTAGTTATTCATAGTAGCCATCTAATTCATAATAAAAACCGTTTATGCTTATCAAGGATTATTTTCTTATGTGAGTGCTGTACATTTGTCTTGCTACCAGCAATTCATGAAGCCTAGGAAAATGAGTCCTCTTTAATTATTTCTCATTTTTAATAGTCGTTCCATGTAGATTCAAAATTGTTATAAATCATAAATAAAGACACAATCTTGCTTAATGGTACACAAAACACGAACTTTAATAAACTAAAAGTTAACTTCTACGTTTCGAGCTGTTTCTACAGCCGTCTTCAGCAAAATATGATGGTAAAATGGCTCAAAGTTCAGAGACGAAAGCTTCCTGTGCAAGAGATAATCGAAGTTAACTTTTAGCTTATTAATGTTCGTGTTTTGTGTACCATTAAGCAATATTGTGTCTTTATTTATTATATTTTATGGTGCAATTGTGCATCATATGTTATTGTTATAAACCAATTCATGAATGGTAGATTTATAAATCCCGTATTCAACTAAATATTTGAAAACTGTTCTTTAAGTTTGTTTTGATATTTTTTCATAGTTTTATAGTTTATATACGGGTAAATACTGTCTTCTGATGCTTTATTTATAAAATAATACGGGGTAAATAATATATCTATGTATATATACAGGGTGTTCCGTTAAAGGGGTCCAATATTAATAGGTGTAATAGAGGAGATCACACGGAGCATAAATCAGTATATAATGCCTGGCCGGATCTCAATAATTTTCAAGTTACAGCAAATAGAATGAAAAATCGGAAATTTGTAAAAAAACCCTCATTGCTAAACTATCGATAATGCTATATAAAAACGAAGCACATATTTAGAAAGAGCAGAAAATATCCTACGAAATGACATAAGTTGTTTTAGAATATTGAGAATTAATGGCGAGTTACAAGCTCTGAAGCAGTGAAAAAATACAAAATCAAATATTTAGCAAAATAGTTAATCGTTAATTCCAAAAATGCAACTCTACCTACATCAAGGAAAATGTTATAAAATTTGGTCCATTTCGAAAGCTTTCGAAGAAGCTGACAATAAACCATATCAGTTTAATTGTATGGGAGAAATCAAGCAGTTCCCTAGTTACAACTCTGTACTGTTGCACGTTCGGAAAGGGCGAAACTCCGCCCATGACGATTGTAAACACCCCGTTTTAATATCTTTCAATTATACATTTCTGATCAACCTCTATCAATACCCTTTCATTATTCAGTCTGGTCAAGTGAATGACATATTGTGCAGCTCTCGCCTTGTCTTAAAGCAAACTCCGTGACTGCTGCGTTTCCTCCATGAACTTTCAGGATGATGAAGAAGAAGTACTTTTTATGCAAATTTTCTATGTGTATAGGAAGAAAAGTGTAATAAAACAGCAGTCATCAGTGGGCGTTATGTTAAAGGGAGGCTGTTGTAAGTGGGATTGTAGTAAGTTGATGTATAATAATTATGCCGGAATACTCTAACGAAGAATATGCGGACATGCATCTGATGTACGGGCAAGCTCATGGAAATGCATGTCTAGCACAGCGCATGTACCGTGAGCAATTTCCAAGGAGACGTTGCCCAAGTTCGAAACTCTTCATAAAAATCGATAGACGATTACGGGAGACTGGATCGTTTAATACAGCAAGCATTGATGCAGGGAAACCTCGACATGTACGAACACCTGCAATGGAAGAAGATGTACTGAATATTTTTAAAGATAACCCCTCCACGAGTACACGAGCTGCTGCGTCTGAAGTCGGTGTTTCTCATCAAAGTGTGTGGCGTGTTCTGCGTGCAGAAAACATGCACCCCTTTCATGTGCAGCGGGTACAACTGTTATCAGTAACAGATTGTGCTCAGCGGACAGAATTCGTACGCTGGTTGCTTAATGTAACAGAAAATAATCCACAATTTCTGGAAAATATTTTATTTACTGATGAAGCAACATTTACGAGAGAGGGCGTGGTAAACACGCACAATATGCACACATGGTCATATACAAATCCGCACACTGTTTTCCCGTCGAAAGCACAACAAAAGTTCAGTGTGAACATATGGGCAGGTGTCCTCGGCGATTATCTCATAGGACCATATTTACTCCCAGATGTACTCAATGGCAGTACGTACTTGGTTTTCCTACGGGATATCTTACCGCAGTTACTGCAAAATGTGCCAGCAACATTGCGCCACAATATGTGGTTTATGCACGATGGCGCACCGGCACATTTTTTGATAGGTGTTCGCAATCACCTCAATTCAACATATCCTGGGAAATGGATTGGACGCAGTGGACCTGTTGCTTGGCCTGCACGCTCTCCAGACCTCAATCCGTTAGACTTTTTTGTTTGGGGACACCTTAAATCGCTGGTGTATGAAACGCCTGTGGATACACCGGAGGATTTACTAGCGCGAATCGTTGTCGCTGCAGGAGACATTCCCAACTCCGTCGGAGTTTTTCGGCGTGTTCGCCAATCTTTACGACGTCGCTGTCGGCTGTGCGATTCTGTTAATGGGCGCAACTTCGAACACCTATTATAATAATGTCCGTTCGTCTGCCTTCCGACATTGAACTGTGCAGCGCAGGCCAGAAGACTATGCTTCACATATGTCATAAAGTACGTGGAATGTAATTCTTTATTTGTCATTTTTCTTTTATTTTCAACACTTTTTGGCACAGTATTTTGTAAGTCACAGACTGTGGTGTACTCAAATTGTAAATTACAAAGTTTGTATGAATTAATTTAAAATTTAGTGTCTTTTTAAAATTTATAATTAATAAAATTATTATGCTATTTGTTATTATTATTTCCTATCATAAATTATGATGCACATATACATACAATAATTGTCCATGTAAAACATGTACTGAAACTTCTTGCATAGTTACAAATCGCAATATTTTTAATTATTTCCGAATTTTCACCACCAGTTTAATTTTAAAGAATTTAACTTAAGCTTTATATCAATAAAAGACCACTTTAAAATGTAGACTATTATTGTAAAGTTATTTTGGTTCATTCAACTCTTGAATAATTAAAAATGTTGCACCTCAGAAGAAGCATGATCGAAAATGTATAGTTGAGAGTAATTAAAAAGGCGGTGTTTCCAATCGTGATGGGCGGAGTTTAACCTTTGCTAGTGTCAAAGAAAGCGGAGTTGTAACTAAGAAACTGATTAATTTCTCTCACACAATTAAACCGATATAGTTCATTGTAAGCTTTTTCGAAAGTTTTCGGAATGGACCAAATTTTACTACATTTTCCTTGTTGTAGCTAGAGTTGTCTTTTTGGAATTAACGATTAACTATTTTGATGTATATTGGATTTCGTACTTTTTTCACTGTTTCAGGGCTTGTAACTGGTCAATAAATATTGCTATTTTAATACAATTGATGTCATTTTGTAGGTTTTTTTCTGCTCTTTCTAAATATGTGCTTCGTTTTTATGTAGCGTTATCGATAGTTTAGCAATGAGGGTTCTTTTACAATTTTCCGAATTTTCATTCTATTTGCTGTAACTTGAAAACTATTGAGATCCGACCAGGCTTTATATACTGATTTATGCTCCATATGATCTCCTCTATTCCCCCTATTAATATTGGACCCCTTTAACGGAACACCCTGTATATTATTTACACCGTATTATTATGTATATTATTATTATATAAATAATAAATATTGCAGCTTCTTACAAAATTTTACCTATGCAATACAAATTCGACTTACGTAAAATTTCACGAAACACATCACTTACGTATGTCGGGGGATGCCAGTAAATGAGTTTAGTTTTTTTTTCTTTAGACGTGTAAGAAAAGTCTTTCTTTACTGTACGTAGCCAGATATTAAATTTATTTTGACAAATTTTAATAATCAAGGAGCATTAACCCTTTCCGGTACAGTGTGCCCAGGTCGGGATACCTAATTTTAATTCCAAACTTACAAGCGGCACCAAGATTATTTTAATAAAATTTTGCATCAACATTAAAAGCGTAAAGTAAGAACTTTTTAATTTCTAAAAAAGTCGTATGAAAATTCCGGTGTCAGTCGATGATTACATCAATTTACTAAAAAAATTGCGTGTGCCGGAAAGGGTTAAATGAAAAAAAAATCAGGAAATGTATAGACACAAAAAAATTCTTTGAAATCAAAAGCATTTAGTGTATTTGAAAAAAAAAAAGCATTTTCTTTTAATTTAGTTTTCTTCCAAACCACCTCACTCCCTTTTTTTGGGGGGGGGGGGGAGGTCACATTCGCTTTACATTTTAGCTTAACAATTCCACATATTTACTGAAAAATATTGAATTGTACATGTAATCTATGTAAGAAATTTTTTTATCATGAATTTAACTTAAAAATATACACAGAATGTTATCTGTAATGAGATTTAAAGTATGTTTCTACTTTTAGCATTTCTAATTTTCCGTTTTTACATTAAGAGAAATTAGAGAGTACGATTTTGAATCTCAAGGAAATTATTTTTAAATGTCTGTACTTCTTTTTAAATCGCAATATAAATGCATTTAAATCAAATATAATTTTATTCCAAAAACGAATTAAGGAGCTATAGGTTGTAATAAAACAATATCTTATAGAAATTATATTTTACTTTTTTCTGACAGAGAATAATACTCCCTCCGTCCGAAATTAGTTGCGACAATTAGGTCGAAAATTTTGTCCCAAATAAGTTGCTACATTTCAAGTGGGTGGAGTCATAAATAACTTCCGCTGCAGTTTAGTAGATCGACACCATTTTGTAAGGACTCTACCACCAGTATACCATAAAGATTATTTTCTTCCTAAAGAATTGACTATTCATTAGCTAGAAGGAAGTTTTATGTGATTACTTATGTGAATCCTTACGAAATGGAGAGTGGCTTATGGAGTGCGAACCCTGGATTTTTTAAACTGATTTGGTACTTATTTAAGAAGAGACGGAGGGAATGCATGGTGCGTAAATGTTGTTGATTGATAGCATAGTGCCCTGAAAACTCTGAAAAATGTTCAAAGAAAATCATAAAATCCCCAGTATTAATAATCCGTACAAAAGTAATCAAATGTAGCAACTAATATGGGACAAAGGCAGTAATTAATATTAACTTTATTGAAAAGTAGTTATTTGTCTCTAAATAAAAAAAAAAATCCCGCACAATAATTAAAAAAACCTATGCAATAAAGCAAAAACATCTAAGTCAGTAAGGCTGATGAGTGTATAGAGCACCGCCCTTGAATACTAGACTTGATCGCCTGGGCCTGATTACAAACGGGGCACATTCCCACCAGTAAAAAGAAACAGAAAATTTTGCCCGATTCATGGGAGAAGTATTGCATGAATACGGCGTTTAGATAAGGGGAACATTTCTTTTAAAATTTATTGGTGTGAATGTGCCCCGTTGGTAATCAGGTCCTGCTGATAGCTGACTCAAAAATGCCGGCTCTCCTCGGGGATTTTTTTTTCTTTTTTTTTAAACATTTGAACGGTCTCCTGAATTCAGACACTAGTATTTTCAAAAGTTTTCTTTGACTTAATTACTCTCAGAAGAAAAAAAATGAAGAAGTCTAAAAATTTATTCGTATTCAGATTTAAGAGTCCATACAAATTCTAAAAAAAAAAAAAAAAAAGGTATTCAGGAGGCGGTGTATAGTGGCATGCTAGTGTGACGAATGGTATAAGTCGAAAAACATTTGTTTGGTGATAATGGTATGATCACAATGTTTTCCGTTCAATGTTTTCTCGACCGAATGAATTTTATTTAGAAAAAAAAAATCACATTTGGGACGAAAATTACGATCGAGGCAGGCATTATTCGAAATTTTTTTTTTTGAAAGAATTCTTAAATGAAGATTTTTCTTTAAAAAAAGTGGTATTCAGAAAACGAACCGTGTAGGAGTCTTGCATGCACTCAGACAACCTAAATGTGGTATTGATTATTAGTTGCTTTGTTGTTAAAAATCTTTGTTTATTTAAAATATTTTCTTGATTATCTGCTAACTTTAAAAAGAAAAATGTTCATTTTAAAACATGTATGATGTAAATCGATCGAGGCAGGCAGGATTTGACAATTTTTTTTGAGAGAAGTCTTAACCATTTTAGTGGATGTGGTATGTTTATTAAACCACTTAATTTAAATTCCCAAACGCTACAAAGGCACCAGAATTTTTGTAAAATATTTTCCTTTTAATATGAAAGTGAAACATAGCTTCTTTTTTCCCAATTAAATGTCTTAGTAAATTCTGGTGCCATTCATTTATTTCAACACTTTAGCATTGAAAATGATTTGCTCCTGAAAGGGTTAAAGGAAGATTTTTGATTGAGAAAAGGGGCATTCAGAAACGAACCAAGAAGGAGTCTTGCATGCACTCGGGCAACAAAAAAATTTGTATGGATTATTAGGTGTTTTATTGTTAAAAATCTCTATTTATTTAAAATATTTTCTAGATTATCTGTTAACTTTTAAAAGAAAAATGTTCGTTTTAGTCCTCTCGCTGCGTAATTGTTTTATCAAAATGGCTTCGTGAAGAGCGTCTTTTAACACTAAAACGCCCGGAAGGAGTCGATTCGACTCCCATCATATGATTAAATGTGAATTGGAACCAGAAATTCTTTTACAAAATAAGTGAAATTTAACCCTTAAATGCATAGTGGTGTAAATTTCTTTCACCTTTTTATTTAATTTTTAATACATAAATTAAGTTCTTACAACCACTATATTTATATAGAAATATTACTCCTCTAAAAATTACAAAATTATACTACTAAATAAAGTTAAAAATCTATCTTAAGATTTCTGGTGTCTAATCCTTAACCCCTTGGGGACGAGCGACACGTATACGTGCCACATGAAGCGCTCAGAATACTTGTTTTTTCTCACCAGTAAAATTTTACTGTAAAATTTGCCTTATTTAATCGGCGCATTTTCTCGATTCAAGAAGATAAAAATTTCTGTTTTTAAAAAACGGTGACAAAAGATTAAAAATTTCGTAAAGGGCTCCCGTACCGAAGGGGTTAATATAAAAATAAAAAAACACAATTCTAAAAGAATATGTCTTGCAATTAAGTGTCAAGCCACGCAGATTTATGTTAAATAAATCAGTCAAATAATTTTAAATAAAAAATCTGGTGTAAAATATTTTTATGAAACCTGAGTAAAATTTCCGGCGCTCTAGTGTTATGAATTTTTATTCATTTGTCACCGGTTTTTCAAAAAAAAAAAAAAAAATTGTCTAATTCAAATGGAAAAATGCTCCGATTAAATAAGGCAAAATTTACAATAATAAATAACTGGTGGGAATAATCCAGGAGGGTTAATTAGACGAAAAAATGCACTCCCGAGAAAATCTCGGGTTGCGCAGCAAGAGGGTTAAAACATGTATGATTTATATAGAAAAAAAATAATGGACTGGTCTTCATTTTTAATACTTTCTTAAGAAAAATGAAAATGGGTGTGAACACGTTTGACGCAAAAATGCTTACTATGTCATATTTCAATATAAATGTCTGTTTAAATTAGCACTAACCACAATTCAAATGAAGCATTTTCTTGAAAGAATAAATTTATTTTTGTTATTTTCTCGTTAAAACATGCGTGTACGAATGCGTCATAAATCATTAAGCCCCCCAAAAATTAACACATTTTTTAAGTTGTAACTTATGATTTTGTATATTTTGAAAATTGGATGATTATGAAAAATAGTTATTTGCTTTTACTTAAAAACAAACTGCACTTAATTAATGAAAGATAACAAGAAGCGCTTGAAAATTTGTTGATCGTTTGTTTAATTGTTATAAACTGCTTTCTCAAAATAATTTTTGATATTTTTTTAGAGTTTGTAATACATTTTGAAGATAAAATGTATTTTAAATTCGCAATTAATCGCCTGGTTTGTTTAACGTATGTCATCGATTTCTTTAAAACAAATTATCATTTTTGTTACAAATAAATATTTAAAGACAAACTTAACAGATGCATTTTAAAGAATTTTATTATTATTTTAAATATATAGCTAGAAGTGAATAAATAAATATTTTTAAAGTTAATTAACGTGAAATGTATATGTTTTTATTTAATTTCAATGTTATTCATCAAAGAAGAAGATAATCTCTTTTTACATCTAAGCATATAATTCTAAATGATAAAAGCAATATCATGGAAAAATTCTTTATTTTTAATTACTTATTTTCCCTTTCTAAAATTGCTTTAAAATATAACAATAATATAAACACACCACGCCCTACACCCTACAAATATTTTGTTAGATTAATTATAAATAGAAAAAAAAAGTACAGTCCTAGAATAAAAAAGTTATCACCACCTACTAACTCTGTCTCAAATCCAGTGTTACCGCATCCGGCGGATTTTTTATTTAACCCCTTAATTCTCGTTCCCGTGATATTCACGGGCTGTGTCTTTTATTCAGATTGTTTGATTCCCACACGTTTTATAAAGTGGTGTAATTGGCTTTATTATGGTATCATTTAACCTGTCATTAAATAAGGTGAATATTTCTTTTTCAAAAAAGTGGTGTCAATAAGCAATTTGAATTTTTAAACCATACTTTAATGCGACCGTTAAGGTGTTAAAATATTGAATTCACACCAGAAAAGTTTTAGCGGCAATTTTATTTTACCTTACTTATGAATATTTATCATACAAAGCCAAAATAACTAAAAACTCACTGTTAAGAATTCGGAATGGCTAAATAAAAAATCATCTAGATGCGCAACTCTGCCCAAATCATCATACAAAACATAAGTAATACAGTCGAAAAAAAATAACGTTTACTAAGTAATGGTTCACTTTAATTTTGCTGACATATAGAAAATGTTCCAGTTTTGAAAATTTTCAATCGTAACACCTATTTGGACATCAAGATTGCATTTTACCTTAGGAGATCAAATCGCAAGAATTTGATTCTGTTAAAGAGTTAAAAATGTTAGAATTCACTAACAATTCTTCTATAAGATTCATTCTCACATATTTTTTGAAAATTCATTATGATATTATGAATTTTTGGAAATTATCTTTCGAAAAATCAATAAATAAACTCATCCTATAAAATTTTTTCACAAAAATAGATTTCTAAAAGCTTCAAATATGATCATCTAAAATTATAAGTCTTTCCGGCAAGTAGTTTTTATGTTATGCTTTAAAGATCTGCAATCTGTTTAGAATGATTAATAATTAATTTAACACTAGGAGTTTTAATCATTAACCCTTTCACGGTCGCTTAATATTTGGAAAAACCATCAAAAAAGTACCTATTTATTTTATTACAGAAATTGAATAATTATAAGGTTTCTAAATAAAATATGCAATTAGTTTGTTTTTTTAAGGCGAAAAAAAAAAGATGTTATAGAACAAATTCATATTTGTAGAAAAGCCATCATGCGAGAATTCTGTGTCTTAATGTTTGTTTTACACCGTACAAATTAATGCTAATAATTAATGCTTTTTCATCTCTTAGATCTTTATTTATCATCATTACACGCATTTTTACAAATAATATTTGAAATAACATATATACATTAAATTTTAATTCGGGGGTGGCCAACTGTGGCACGCCGCGCACCACTAATATTTTAAAGAAATAGCCCACATCTTAAATCGGAGAGTTTTCATGATTAGATAAGGCAATGATTATTATAAAATTTTAATGGTGTACAGCGTGCCACAGTTGGCCACCACTGTTTTAATTGTTAATAAATTTTTGAGTGCTACATATTTCGAAACATGCAATGCAAAGCCCAACATTACAGTCAGCGCAAAACCGAAACCCAAACGCAGTATTCAAAGACTTCACACCGAAATGCCAGTTAAATTTTTCTGGTTTCAGAAGTTTTTTCCAGCAATGAATCTCCAGCCCGGAAATATGACGGGAGCGAGAAATAACGAACGACACCACAGCCCGTGATATAGACGGGAGCGAGAATTAAGGGGTTAATCTTGCATAATTCCTAGAATACTTTACTAAGTCACTTTCCGTTTGGTGTCCCAAGGTGAAATGTACTGTAAAATTCAAATATAATGTCAAAATTAGGTGGTATTAAAGAAAATATTCAATTTTCGTGCAATCTTCTATAATAAGACGGCCCCCTAAGCAAAATTTAAGTAAGTCATTTATTGGAAGATGTTATTACGAATTAGGTCCCGATCACATTCTAATATGATTAACTCTGCAACAAATTATCGTAGGAGAAAGTTACAGGTAAGAAACGATTGGAAATAAAGCCTACTTTTAAATGATGTAAACAAAATTTGCTTAATACATATAAAAACGAACCTAAACTTCAACCCTAAGCAAATTTTACACACGTATACGTCATTTAAAAGTAGGTGTTAATTTCCAATCGATCGGTACCAGTAATTTTCTTCTATTATAATTAACTTCAGATTTAGTAGGGGGTGTTTACCTTTTTATTTATTTTTTGACGACTGTACATTATGTTTACGACGTATGCATAATTATTTATAGTGAAAAGTGACAATAGATCTTTACTGTCCTTTTAAATGTATAATTTCAGAGTAAATTACTCTAATAACAAACAAGAAATCTGCATATCCTATTGAATTTTTAGAAGTGTTTATCTAATTTGAAGTTTACTTAACCCTCTGTCTACCAGAAGGGTCCAATGGACCCGACATGTATATTCAAAATATCTATTCAAACCAGAAAATTTCTTCAAAACAAACTAAATGTATAAATCAGACAATAATAAGTTAAATAAACAAATTAAATAGTTTTAAGTAAAAATTCTGGTGTAGAATGTTTTTATAAAACTTGAGTAAAATTTCCGGTAGTTCTAGGGTTAAGTTATGTTGTTAATATGTACTTTGCAGAAGAAAATGCAGTTTAACCCTTTGGTAGGCGGTGTCCTTAAAAAAAGGACACCTAATTTTAATTCCAAAACTGACAACCGGCACCAAGAATATTTAATTAAAATTTTCCTTTTATAATGTACTTGAAGAAAAGCAAGATTATTTTCTAACAAATTCGTTTGAAAATTCTGGTGTCAGTCCATTATTTCATCAGTTTATATAATCAGAATTACTCCGCGCTGTAAAGGGTTAAAATGATAAACGCTACAGAATATATTTAATGTGATTACATGTTCAGTGAGTTTATGATATACAACAGCATTTCTTTAATATTTTTAGTATCGCTACCGAAATGGTATTAGAGTTTTGAAGTTTACCTAGAACAATGTAATTTTCTATGGACAAAGACTACAAATAACTTTTCCCAACGAAAAATCTGGAACTATCTTATTCTGCCGTCTAGAAGTAGTATTGGAATGATTTAAGAAGAAGAAAAAAAAAGTCACCTACTGCCAAATAGTAGAAAACTCACAAATAAATATTGATATATGTACACTGCTAAAAACAATTAAAGGATATTGATGTTGTGGATGGTCTTGCGGCTAGGGAATTGTTTAGATGTTTAATACATGATCGACGGACATGTTAGGCTATATGGCAATTGATTAATTAATTAATAATCTGTATATATAGGTATGTATGAATTATTAAATTGTTTTTGGACACTTTGGTTATCGTTTTCGTTTTCGGTAGAAAATAGGAAGATTACCGAAATTCTGTTTCGATTCGTTTTCGGACTTAAAAACATGTTTCGGTTGACTTCGGTTCCTTAAAAATGAGCGTTTTCAGCAATCTCCTTGTTGTAATTACAACATTCGATTTAAATTACAATTGTAAGTTAAAATTTGACTTTTAGATTTTCTGATAAATACTTTCTCAATCCATAGGATGCTAAATAAAGATGGATAGGATAAAGGAAGATTATCATCAGATTATTGAATCTTTAATGGATAAATATAAACTCGTAAAAAAATTACCATTATTTTCAGCGTGCTGTGGCTCTATGACATTACACGCGACAGTTCAATTTAACCCTTTATCTACTGACGGTACTTATAAATATCATTAAAATAACTTGTTATAAAATTCGTTTAATACATCGATTAGCTGTAATATAGTTTAGAAAGAGTTTTAGAAACATCACTTAACCTTGTTTCAAAAGCATTATTGGTTACACAAAGCAAAAATATTTTTAAAAGGATGATTTATTTTGCCTTTGCATCTTTTCAGCTTTCTTGGTCTTTTTTTTTGGGGGGGGGGGGGATTTTTCAATTCGGAAATATGTCTACATTTCTATTGTAAGAACATTATATTTGTTCATTTCCTAATTCTACAAAATTCACGAAAAATATTTAAAATAAAAGATTTGAGTGGGGTTAAAAATATTGCATAAATTCCCTATAAATTCAAATTTAATTAATCCTTCTAAATACATCAATCCTTCTAAAATCCTTCTAATATTTATTAAATTATTGTTAAAAATCTTCTAATGTAGTTTTAAAAATTCACGAAAAATACTTAGAAGTTAAAATTCAGTACATAAAGGGTTAAAGGACTGTACTCTCCGAGCATTTATACTCAATTTAATTCTTCATTCGAAAATTTCATTCTTAGTATGTGGGTGGAACTTTTATTATTTTGGAATGCGTAGCGGGTAAATCCAGTTATTGAATCTACCTAATAATTAACGAATGTCATGTATGTGACAGAACTTAATTTTGTAAGTAAAAGATTGACTAATTACATATACCAGGGTTGGCGAACCTTTTCACATCCGCGTGCCAATTTTTTTCCAAAAAAATTTCAAGTGACCATAGCGTGCCAACAACCTCCCCCGCCCCATCCCCCCCCTAAAAAAAGAATAATGAATCAAAATTATTTACTTTTACTATTATTATATTACGGCAAATGTGGATAACATACCTGCAGTTAATATCAATATACACATTAAATTGAATAATGTATCATATTAAAAAGTTAAACCAAAACATCTTGTCATATGTTTAATTAATTATAGTAATAATTACAGAAATAAGATAACATATAATAAATATAGTAATCGTAAAAAATATTAAACTCTAATCTAAACACTATTTGCCAAATGATTGTAAAAATTATGGTAATACATGACATTGCCCCTTGGGATCTGTGGATTTTGGCATTTTAAGAATGATGGTAGTTTTATATTGGATGTAAAATTATTTTAAAACAGACAAAGATGAAAGAAATATTAAAAAAATATTATTTACGACTTATATCTGTATAATATTTGTTTTATACATACTGTTAAATGGAAAATTATTTAAAAAATATATTACAATGCATAAGAATAAATTAGCAAATATAAAGAACATTACCTAAAAGTCTGTCAAGGAACGCTGTTAGCTCTTGGGTTTTCGTTAATTAAATTTTATTTTCTTATTTCATTCTCATTTAACTTATATCACAAATGTGTGTTTCTTCTATAGATTTGCTATTATCATTTGTACAAAAAACGTAAATTGTCAGCCGAAAGTGACGGTTTAACAGTTCTTAGATTTATCGAGTCAAAATTTATTAGGATTTTTTACCGTGATATTCTTATCACTTTGGTTGGAACGCTAAGAAATTGGCGTTCTATGTAGAGTTGCATTTAAGCGAGTGACGGTTTAAGATATTGAAATAAGAAGAGAGTAAAAGTAAAGTACTAATTATACAAATTAATGTGATTTCTGATGTTGCATCTTGGATGCTAAATGATTGACATCGGGCTCATAATTGGTTACTTTTAATAAAATGCATGATGAACTGGAGTTATCTGACAAGTTGATTCGATTTGAATTTTTAATATTGTTCATCTCTGAAAATAATGATTCGCAAGCATAAGTCGAAGGAAAAATTGTCAACACGGCAAATGCTAACTTCTTCAAACAACTGTAGTTGTCTGGAATTGAATTCCAAGTGGACATAATTTTACTATCAGCATTTTTATTTATGATGCCTGATAGTCTGTCTTTTTCGATCATCTCCACATCTTCTCTCAATTTGACAAATTTCTGAGCTCATATTGAGCTGGATTGGAAGTCGATAAGTTCCATTTCAATTTCTGAAATTTCCAACCAATTGAATACAATCAAGTTCCGTTTATCAATAGGAGTCACATCTGGATAGATAATAAATTTAAATGTTTCCGAAAGGCTTTTGAATTCACAAAATCTTGATGAGAACTTTTCGACTAATGAATTTATGATAGAAGTAATCTCTTCAGTGAGACTTGCTTCATTTATTTCTTCATGTAAATTAAAATCATCAGCCATTTTTCTTAAGTTTGGGAAGTACTTATACTTTTTCGAAACAAAGTCTTTTCTAAATATTTGCAATTTCGCTCCAAAAGCTTGAATCATATCTATCATGATATAATAACAGTCTTATTTTTACTTTGGAGCTTTAAATTTAAGTCATTTAAATGCTGGCATAAATCTGTAAAATACATTAATTTTACAAGTCATTTAACATCCATCAATTGCGTATATTTATCAATTTTACATTCTTCATGTAAAAAAAGCCGGATTTCTTCCAAACAGTCAACAAATCTTTGTTGCACTTTGCCGCGACTTAACCAACGAATATTGTTATACATCAGTAATCCGTTGTACACAGAGTTTACTTCATCTTATAAAGCCTCAAACTTTCGTTTATTTAAAGCCTGTGACGATATGAGATTAACTATTTTTGTGACTACGGCCATAATATCATCAAGAGATTCGAAACCAGACTTTGCACACAGGACTTGTTGATGTATGATGCAGTGAAATCCAACAATAATATGTCCAATGTGGGTTTGAAATTAACTTAAAAAACCATTTATTTTACCCACCATACTGGGGGCCCCGTCAGTTGTAACAAAAACTATTTTAGACAAATTTATTTCATTTTCGGTAAGTGAATTTACAACTGCTGTACAAATATCTTCACCCTTGGTTGTAGTTAATAGCGATAATAATTCTGCCTTAATGTCATCTTCAATAAAATATCGCACAAAAACAGCTAAACGAGCAGATTTAGTTATATCTGTACTTTCATAAAGACACAGTGAAATGAAAGGAGAAGCCTCGATATCAGATTTTTGTTGCTCTCTTACATTTTCTGCCATTTTTAGGATTCTATCTTTCACTGTATTTCTTGATAACGGCATATCTTTAATTCGCTGTATTATTCTTTCTTTATGTTCAAAATCAGCAAACAAGGAGGGAACACATGTTAACCAGGCTTCCTTCAAAAATTCTCCATCGCTGAAAAATTTCCCATATCGAGCGATGACATTTGCAGCCGAGAAACTTGCGACACAAGTGTGAGAATCCTTGTTCATATATTTAATCATAGATGTGACATTTTATTTTTTTCTTTAATTGCATTGGCAATTAATTCTTTTTGCTCTTCATAACTTTTTTGAGAAAGAGATTTGTGATTAGTTTCAAAATGCCGTTTTACAGACGACTTTCGGCAGACCACTGTTCCGGAACATAAAACGCAAAGAGCCTTTATCATCTTTATTAATCATACCATATTTCTCAGTCCACCACGTTTGAAATTCTCTATTATCTTGTACTTTCTGTTTTATTTAGCCAAATTGGCCATGTTTAACAAATACTACTTGAACGTTACAATCTAATCAGTCTTATATTACCAGCCCTAACAGTGAAGGTTGTTTAATAACAAAAAATCATGCAATAAAAGCAAATCAGAATAATAATGAAATGACTAGCTTCTGGAGTTTTATGCGTACCAGAATTGTGTCGGCAGTCAGTCGTCTGCCAGATAAATTACCCCTACCCCTCCTTCAAGCCCACACATAAAAATATATAAAAATTTTCCAAAGCGTGATTATAGTTTTCATTTCATTTTACAAATGTTTTATCAATCGAATTATTATTTTTTCTAATCAGAAAAAAGTCATATTTTATTAGTCTTCCTAATATTTTTGTCATTTTAACAAACTATTTATTTAGCAAATTACAGCAACAGTTAAATAAAGCCTCATGTGCAGATCAAAATGCTTTAAATGATGAAGAGATTTATGAAATATTGTTCTTTTATTAGTATCGAAAAGCAAAAAAAATTTGATTTGTTAGATTTCTCTCTCTGCATATGCGAATTACCGGCGCCAGCAGAACGAAATCGAGGAAGTGTGTGTGTGGAGGGGAGGGGGGATGTTTCTGAGCGGGTAGTTATAGTTCAATGATATGACAGGTGCACTAGTACTTATTATGAAAAACAAAAGTTATTTTCAGTCAAGCTCGTGTACTACTAAAAAAAAATAATAATGAGGTTCAGAATTTTAGGGAGTTTGAGTGAATTTTGATATAAAACTTCAATTAACGGCGTGCCAAAAATATCCTCTCGCGTGCCAGCTGCGGCACGCGTGCCATAGGTTCGCCGACCCTGACATATACATTTGATTGTCTTTAAAAAGTCAATCTACAGATATTTTACTACCTTTACATTTATGCACTTTCCGGTAACTGAATGTGTTTGATTCTTCTTAGGAAGGGGGAATAAATCGTCACCTATAAAAATTTTAACCCTTTGCACTCCGCGTCATTTTCACTGTGGGCTACCAGCAACTACGTGTCGTTACAGAAATATTTTATCGGTTGACACGACTTTTTTAAAAGAGTTTTCCTTCAAATACACATTTTAAAAAATGGTTTGATTAAAAAAGGCAAATTTTATTTTCCTTTGTTACTGGTGCCAAAAACCAATTTTGCAAGGCAAGATCATGCCGCCGTAGCAGCGACAACGGAGTTTTTAACTTACCTTACCATGTCGCCGCAGCGGCGACAACGGAGTGCAAAGGGTTACGTCCAGAATATTTGTTGATCAGGCGGTAATATTTTTACACCGGGTTCACAAAAAAGGTGTTAAAATTTGGTTTTTGATCAATGATACTCCAGTCCAATTCATCTTAAATCATTTTCACCTGCATTTAACCCGCCAACTGCGGGAAACGCAATTTTTTTTTTTTTTTTAATTAAAAAAAAAAAATTCAGATTGCTTGATTCCCACCACTTTTCTCACTTTTTTAAATGCGTATAATTCTCGCACTATTTAGTCTGTAATTAAATAAAGTGATTATTTCTATTCAAAAAAGTGGTGGGAATCAAACAAGCTTCGATTAAAAAAAGTATCCCACAGAAATCTCGCCCTAGACTGGAAGGTTAAATCCCTGCTACGCATATGACAAGTACGATGAATATTCCCATTTGAAAAATATCACTATCCTTTGAAAAATGTCTGTAAACATCTAACAGTTTACTATCACTACAAGAATAATGTTGTATGTTACCACCAGTGTTATCAAATCTGGCATACAAGCATTCCCCGATTTACGTGTTACTTGATTTACGTAAATTCACAGTTACGTAATGAATATCGTGAATTATATTTGTGAACATACTAGCGCGTTGGATACGCAGTTGCATACTTTTTATATTTATTTTATAAATAAAATTATAGATATAAGCAACAACCGTAATATAGTTTATATATCAGATAGAGCTATATTTTTATTGGTATATACAATGAAATCTAAAAAAAAAAAAAAAAAAAAAAAACATTTTAATCTTTATTTTTAGTTATTCATAGTAGCCATCTAATTCATAATAAAAACCGTTTATGCTTATCAAGGATTATTTTCTTATGAAGGTGCTATTCATTTGTCTTGTCATCAGAAATTCATGGAGAATCGGTTAAATGAGTCCTCTTTGATTATTTCTTATTTCTGTAGTCGTTTGATGTAGATTCAAAATTGTTGTACATCATTTCATCAATGTTAGATTTAGAAATCCCGTTTTCCACAAGATATTTGAAAAGTCTGCTTTCAGTTTGTTTATATATATATATTTTTTTTCATACGTTTATAGTTTATATACGGGTAAATACTTTGATTGGGCATGATGCTTTATTTATAAAATAATACGGTGTAAATAATATATGTACAGGGTGTTCCGTTAAAGGGGTCCAATATTAATAGGGGTAATAGAGGAGATCACATGGAGCATAAATCAGTATAAAACCTGGTTGGATCTCAATAGTTTTCAAGTTACAGCAAATAGAATGAAAATTCGGAAAATTGTAAAAGAACCCTCATTGCTAAACTATCGATAATGCTACATAAAAACGAAGCACATATTTAGAAAGAGCAGAAAAAATCCTACAAAATGACATCAATTGTATTAAAATAGCAATATTTATTGACGAGTTACAAGCCCTGAAACAGTGAAAAAAATACGAAATCCAATATACATCAAAATAGTTAATCGTTAATTCCAAAAAGACAACTCTAGCTACAACAAGGAAAATGTAGTAAAATTTGGTCCATTCCGAAAACTTTCGAAAAAGCTTACAATGAACCATATCGGTTTAATTGTGTGAGATAAATTAATCAGTTTCTTAGTTACAACTCCGCTTTCTTTGACACTAGCAAAGGTTAAACTCCGCCCATCACGATTGGAAACACCGCCTTTTTAATTACTCTCGATTATACATTTTCGATCATGCTTCTTCTGAGATGCAACATTTTTAATTATTCAAGAGTTGAATGAACCAAAATAACTTTACAATAATAGTCTACATTTTAAAGTGGTCTTTTATTGATATAAAGCTTAAGTTAAATTCTTTAAAATTAAACTGGTGGTGAAAATTCGGAAATAATTAAAAATATTGCGATTTGTAACTATGCAAGAAGTTTCAGTACATGTTTTACATGGACAATTATTGTATGTATATGTGCATCATAATTTATGATAGGAAATAATAATAACAAATAGCATAATAATTTTATTAATTATAAATTTAAAAAAGGCACTAAATTTTAAATTAATTCATACAAACTTTGTAATTTACAATTTGAGTACACCACAGTCTGTGACTTACAAAATACTGTGCCAAAAAGTGTTGAAAATAAAAGAAAAATGACAAATAAAGAATTACATTCCACGTACTTTATGACATATGTGAAGCATAGTCTTCTGGCCTGCGCTGCACAGTTCAATGTCGGAAGGCAGACGAACGGACATTATTATAATAGGTGTTCGAAGTTGCGCCCATTAACAGAATCGCACAGCCAACAGCGACGTCGTAAAGATTGGCGAACACGCCGAAAAACTCCGACGGAGTTGGGAATGTCTCCTGCAGCGACAACGATTCGCGCTAGTAAATCCTCCGGTGTATCCACAGGCGTTTCATACACCAGCGATTTAAGGTGTCCCCAAACAAAAAAGTCTAACGGATTGAGGTCTGGAGAGCGTGCAGGCCAAGCAACAGGTCCACTGCGTCCAATCCATTTCCCAGGATATGTTGAATTGAGGTGATTGCGAACACCTATGAAAAAATGTGCCGGTGCGCCATCGCGCATAAACCACATATTGTGGCGCAATGTTGCTGGCACATTTTGCAGTAACTGCGGTAAGATATCCCGTAGGAAAACCAAGTACGTACTGCCATTGAGTACATCTGGGAGTAAATATGGTCCTATGAGATAATCGCCGAGGACACCTGCCCATATGTTCACACTGAACTTTTGTTGTGTGTTCGACGGGAAAACAGTGTGCGGATTTGTATATGACCATGTGTGCATATTGTGCGTGTTTACCACGCCCTCTCTCGTAAATGTTGCTTCATCAGTAAATAAAATATTTTCCAGAAATTGTGGATTATTTTCTGTTACATTAAGCAACCAGCGTACGAATTCTGTCCGCTGAGCACAATCTGTTACTGATAACAGTTGTACCCGCTGCACATGAAAGGGGTGCATGTTTTCTGCACGCAGAACACGCCACACACTTTGGTGAGAAACACCGACTTCAGACGCAGCAGCTCGTGTACTCGTGGAGGGGTTATCTTTAAAAATATTCAGTACATCTTCTTCCATTGCAGGTGTTCGTACATGTCGAGGTTTCCCTGCATCAATGCTTGCTGTATTAAACGATCCAGTCTCCCGTAATCGTCTATCGATTTTTATGAAGAGTTTCGAACTTGGGCAACGTCTCCTTGGAAATTGCTCACGGTACATGCGCTGTGCTAGACATGCATTTCCATGAGCTTGCCCGTACATCAGATGCATGTCCGCATATTCTTCGTTAGAGTATTCCGGCATAATTATTATACATCAACTTACTACAATCCCACTTACAACAGCCTCCCTTTAACATAACGCCCACTGATGACTGCTGTTTTATTACACTTTTCTTCCTATACACATAGAAAATTTGCATAAAAAGTACTTCTTCTTCATCATCCTGAAAGTTCATGGAGGAAACGCAGCAGTCACGGAGTTTGCTTTAAGACAAGGCGAGAGCTGCACAATATGTCATTCACTTGACCAGACTGAATAATGAAAGGGTATTGATAGAGGTTGATCAGAAATGTATAATTGAATGATATTAAAACGGGGTGTTTACAATCGTCATGGGCGGAGTTTCGCCCTTTCCGAGCGTGCAACAGTACAGAGTTGTAACTAGGGAACTGCTTGATTTCTCCCATACAATTAAACTGATATGGTTTATTGTCAGCTTCTTCGAAAGATTTCGGAATGGACCAAATTTTATAACATTTTCCTTGATGTAGGTAGAGTTGCATTTTTGGAATTAACGATTAACTATTTTGCTAAATATTTGATTTTGTATTTTTTCACTGTTTCAGAGCTTGTAACTCGCCATTAATTCTCAATATTCTAAAACAACTTATGTCATTTCGTAGGATTTTTTCTGCTCTTTCTAAATATGTGCTTCGTTTTTATGTAGCATTATCGACAGTTTAGCAATGAGGGTTTATTTACAAATTTTCGATTTTTCATTCTATTTGCTGTAACTTGAAAATTATTGAGATCCGGCCAGGCATTATATACTGATTTATGCTCCGTGTGATCTCCTCTATTACCCCTATTAATATTGGACCCCTTTAACGGAACACCCTGTATACATATATGTATATATACATTCATATATATATGTCGTAGGCTAATTGAGAAATCCGGCTCTTTGCAAACAGCCTATGTTCTTTGCAAAGAGCAAGGTTAATTGGGGAATCCATCTCCCTTTTTCCAATTAGCCGATATTTTTCAGGCTTATTGCAAAGAACCTAGAAAGCGTTAGGCTAATTGAAAAAATGACCACTTATTATCCGATCATGGTGATCTTTTTAGCTCACAGGCTATCAAAGCCTGAGAGCTTATGTGCCCGCCGATTCTGTGTGTACGTGTGTACGTACGTACGTACGTATGTACGTAACACGATAACTCTTGATATAAATATCCTATTTGTTTCAATTTTTTTTTCTAGGTTCATTCTGATAAGGTGCTTCCCTGATTAGTGCCCCCGATGAATGCTTTTCATTTCAAAGAACTGGTTGATATCTGTATACTTTTTGAAATTTCATTTCCCATTTAGAGCTTCTTGATTATTTACATTTTCAAAATACTTCTAAATTCTAGCAGCATACTTGAAAGGAAGAGTTTAAATTTATGTCTAAATGAAAAAAAAATTGCAATGTATCAAATAATTTTTTTAATGGTAAATTAATGTATGTTTAGAATTACTAAATAGTTCATGTTCAGAAATGCAATTTAGTTTAAAGTTTTTGTTATTATTTCTGTTTTAATTACGCTGAAAGCATCTCTACCGTTACAGTTTCAAATCTGTTATTATATTTTTATTTCTTTCAAATACTTATTTTCTTTCAATGCGTAATGTGATGCATTTTAATTAAAACACAATTTTATATTTATTTTATTGGGCGTAAACCAATGAAAAATTCATTAAAGATTATTGTTCACCAATTAAAAGAAAACCTTTCAGATAGATTGTAGCAACATTAACTAATTTTGCCTTGAACTCAATGAGATGCATAATTAAATGCCCAGATGATAAAATATTTCTACCTTTAATTATATTTTGTTAACCATTTGGAAAAATGGTTATTGTCCTCGTCAGGGTAGGAAATCAAAAGCATATTTGAAGGTTTTTATTGGTTTAATCATCATTTTATTAGTTTTCTAATTGGTCTATACAGTAATATGTATTTCTCTTTACTTTCAACAGAGATGGACAACAGAGTGTTCCACTATGACGAAAAAGTAATAAAAACTACAAAAAAAAAAAAAAAAAAAAACTCAGAAACTAATTGAGATACAGCTTTCAAACAAATTGCATTTAAAAGTACATTTTTTTCTCTATACGACGGTGTAAAAAGTAATATTGTGGGATGTTTAGAAGTTTAAGAAATAAATTTCATTTAAAATTGGCCGTCAGATTTCCAAGAAATCTGACGATGGTAAAGCCTTTTCCCGAACAGCCAATGAAATGCTTGGATATTACGTAAGTTTCAGGTGGATAATACGTACGAGTCGCAGGCGATTTCTGTAGCTTGCAATTTTCACGTGTAATAACACTATTAATGTTTAATTTATGGAGTACGTAATGTATGATGAACTCCGTGCTATTTTTTATGTCTTAAATTTTAGTCTTCGAAAAAATCGTTTTCCAAATGGTCGTTGTAATTTGTTAAATTGCATTTTTTTTTTTACTTTTTTTTTTCAAAATCTTTCGTGGTACATTTTTAAAATTGTTTTTAAAGAAAAGTTTTATACGACTGATTGTAATCCGCGAGGTATTTATTTTTTAAAATTTTATGAAAAGAACTTTTATATATAAATTTCTGGAGTAAATTACTAATTATAAAATGCATTCAAGTTTTCGGAATTTTAGAAAAGGTACTGTTAATGTTCTAGATAATTATATTTTCATATAATAAAATATTCCTATCATTAAATGTTTTTTTTTATTATTCTTACATAATAACAAATAATTTTTAAACGAAAATTGAAAGTAATTACGTTTCGAAATCCACGACTTACTTTTTGTAAAGAAATCTATACATATATCAAAGAGTTTGCCCTGACTCACTCATAATCAAGGCCACTGTCATCAACTATTGCAACTAGGCGAATGAAATGTGGAACACACGATCTTACACTTTGTAGGAACCGACTAAGAAAGAATTTTGAAAATTCCCTCTTAATGTGGTTAAAGGGAGTCGGCAAAATTAGAACATTTCGCCATATCTCAGCAGTTTTAGGCATGAGTGTGAAATTTCAAAAAGTTGAAGCACTAAACAAATTATTAACTCATTAATGCCGGTTGGTACGAAAATATGCCATTTAAGTAATACGAAAATTTTAAATATGAAAACCAGTATTTTAGTAAGGAAATTTTCATATTACATAATCTCAAACTTTGAGAGATCAAATAAGTTAAAATTGCAAGATGGGAAAACTGGTGTCAAATGGTACTTATGTATTAAAAATCTGTAAAAGAAACTTGTCATTAATGGGTTAAACACGTATTTAAGCGATTTTAGAAATCCTCCCGCCCTTAGCGGGATACAAAATGGTCGACGGTTTTAGGAAGTTTTGCTATATCTCAGCAGAAGTTTAGGTACGAGTTTGAAATTCAAGACAACAAACCTATTAAAAAAAATTAAACATGTATTTTTATCGATTTTAGAAATCCCTCCCTAAGGGTTTAAAATGGGATGTCAAAAATTTTAGGACATTTACCCATATCTCAGCAGCAGTTTTATTTCGGAACGTGTAATTAAATAATTAAATAGATAATAAATCTACTAAAAAAACAATAAAAACATGTATTTCAGATATTTTAGAACCCCCCCCCCCGCTTAAAGGGGTTAACCTGGGACTTTTAGGACATTCCGCTATATCTAAGCGGCAGTTTTAGGTAAGAACATGAAATTTAAGATCAGAAATCTATTAAAAATGATTTAAACTCATATTTCAGCAATTTCAGAACCCCCCCCCATCCCACTGAAGGGGTTGAGCACTTCGGGATGAGCGTCTTTTACAGAATTTATAATCTTTTAACACCCGTTTTCCAAAACAGAAATATTTGCCTAATTCAATCGAAAAATGCTCGGATTAAATAAGGCAAAATTTACAGTAAAAACTTACTAGCGAGAATAATCACGGATTCTGAGCACCTTACGCGGCGAGTTTACGATTTTTGGACATTTCACCATATCCCACCAGGAGTTTTCTGTAGGAGCGTGAAATTCAAGATAACAAACCAATTAAAATATTTAAACACGTATTTCAGCGATTCTAGATAGCTGAGCAGCTGTTTCAGATAGATACATGAAATTCAGGATAACTAATCTATTAAAACATGCTTTAATATCTGTTTTATTGATTTTGATATCCCCCACCCTCAAAGTGTATTAAATGGGGTTATCGAAAGTTTCAGGTAATTTCGCAATATCTCATCAACTGTTTTATGTAGTAGCGTGAAACTCTGGAATCTACTAAAAAATATTAAACATGTATTTCAGCGATTTTAGAAATCCCCCTAAGGGTGTCAAAAGGGTGTCGAAAGATTTAGATAATTTCGCTATATGTCAGAAGCAGTTTTAGGCAGTGGCGTGAAATTCAAGATAATAAACCTGCTAAATAAATAGCTGAACACACGTACTTATGCGACTTTATGGGTATTTTAGCTATTTTATTGTCAACAACGGCTTTCAACGAAATAATTTAAGTCTATACGAATAAGAATATTAAGGATTTTTGATTAGATGATTTGAAAATAGATGGTACTAATACAAAGATTTTTTTATTTCATCTTTCCTAGATATATCTAGATATATCTATGTTTGATTCAAGATTATTTTGTAGAAACCGACCACGTAGTGGTCGAAGGCTGCTAGCATGATATACTTAACTTTGAGTGTAATTTTATTTACGTACTGAACACCATTTGTCTTGCTTTAGCGAGAGCGGGTTGGCACAAGAATATATTTTTTGTAATGACCCTATATTATTATACATATTCGATTTATTTTCTTGGGAATAAAACGTCTCTATATGCGAACAGTATTGCTAGCGAGCTACTTTTCTTAAATTCAGATTTCTTGATTACCACCACTTATATGAAACGGTAAAATTCCTTTTGGTTTCGCCTTAATTAATATGCAATTAAATAAGGTGCATTTTACAATTTCAAAAAAGTGGTGCCAATCAAGAATCTGAATTGAAAAAAGTAGCCCATCTGGCAACACTGTACGTGAAGGAGTTTCGATATACGTAGTGGACACATGATCATAATGGAGTTTTTGTCCTAATTTTGGCAGCTGATATTTCAGAACTTGGCCACATTTCAGAAATCACCAGAACAAGGTTTATTTAAAAGCCTAGATTACAACGATTAGAATAAATGTAAAAATCGGCAATCCAAGCAATGCTAAAAATTTGAGTCCCTTAAATTCGATATAAACCACCTTATATACAGGACCTGATTACCAACGAGGCACATTTACACTAATAAATTTTAAAAGAAATTTTCGCATTATCTAAACACCGTATTCATGTAAAATTTCTGCCATGAATGAGGCAAAATTTTCTGTTTCTGTTTACTGGTGGGAATGTGCCCCGTTGGTAATCAGGCCGTGCTTAACCCCTTAACGCTCGAATTAAATTACGGTTGAAAAATTCAAATTGCTTATTGACACCACTTTTATGAAAAAGAAGTATTCACTTTATTTAATGACAAGAAAAAACGATACTAAAATATAGCCAATTTCACTAATTTATAAAACTGGCGGGAATCAAACAATCTGAGTAAAAGGCACAGCCCGTGAATATGACGGGAGCGAGAATTATGGGGTTAAAAGAAACAGTGTTTATGAATCAACTACCTAGATTTAAAATGAAAGGAGCCGAATATAACGTTTGTTTGTTTGTTTAATAAATCAAATTATTATTTACGAAAAAGTGGGCGCGAATGGAATTCAGTATTATGCAATATATTACATATAGGATTTTGTAAATTAAACCGGTGTTATTGTGCGTATAAACTGAATAGTAATGCAATTCTAATTGTTTATATAGATTATTTAGTTTTGTTTGCTAAAGATGAAAATATATTGCAATCTGTAACTAATAAATTTAAAAAGTCTTGGTGATTACTGAAAAAGATTAACGAAATAATTGCTAGTTGTTATCTTTAAAAAGATTAGTGATTTACTATTCATTCATCAAAGAACTTAAATTGAAACATTAGAAGCTAAATATAAAAATTTGCCAGAAACTACTTTTAAAATTGGTTGTATTTTAACTGATAAAGTTAACAAAATGAAGTTGAAGAAAGTGAATTGATAAAAAAATTTCCATACCGATCTTAGTTTGGGTGTCTGTCGTTTTTGTCAAATAGATCAAGACCTGATATTAGCTTCTCTGTAAATTTAATGCTAAAATTTTGTGAAGGTTATTCATATAAACACTGGTTAACCCCTTGAGGGGCGGTGGGATAAAATATATCCCACCTAATTTAAACAAGATTCTCACCAGAAAATTTTTACTAAATTTTATATTTTTAACTTTGGAGGAAAATCATTGAGAAATTGCTTTTCCGTATTTAAAAAATATTTTTTTTTGGTTATTCCGGTGAGAATTCAATATTTAAAGACATTTTTGCTTGCCCCTCAAGGGGTTAACACCTTACCGGCGACAAATAATTCTGTTTCTAAAATGATGAAATGGTGGACTGACACCGGAATTTACAAACAAATTTATTAGAAAAGAAAATTGCTTATTTTACCGCTCTTTATAAAAGAAAAATTTTAATTAAATATTCCTGGTTCTAGTAGTGTTAAAATTGAGTTTTCTTTTTTGTAGAAACCGCCAGCTAAAGGGTTAATAGTGGTTGATATTATGAATTATATTTTTGTTACTAATAGCTTTAAAATAAACTTGTCTAATGTAAAATAATCAAGTTTATGTGCATACTCAGATGCTAACTGGGGATGTCATCTTACGAAACGACATTCAAGTAGTGGTTATATAATTTACCTCAGTAATGTCCCATTTGCTTGGAAATTGTCAAAGGAGAAATGTAATGCACTCAGTTCTATGGAGTCTGAGTTTATCTCCTTATCTGAGAGTATAAAGGAACTAACAAGGTATTCAAGAGTTTTAAATGAACTTAATTTCTGTGTTAAAATAAAACCAGTTTAGTACTGTCATAATGAATATGTCGTTTATGTTTTCACAAATTAGCCAATAAAACATTGAATCAAAACATATTGCCATAAGATGTCAATTTATTCGTCAATACTAAATTTGGGTTCGTACAGGTAAAATTATTTTCAAGGCAATGTATCAGTATTTTTTAATAAAAAATAAATCTAGTTCCATCGCGCAAAATTTCAATTTATTTAACTCCTTTGTTCTCGAACACGTGATATTCACGGTTGGCATCTTTTATTCAGATTGTTTGATTCCCAACGGTTTTATAAAATAGTATCATTGGCTTTATTATGGTATCATTTTACCTGTCATTAAACAAGGTGAAAATTTCTTTTTCAGAAAAGTGGTGCCAATAAGCAATTTGAATTTTTAAACAATAATTTAATGCGACCGTTAAGTGGTTAAGCACAGAATATCTTTAAGAAAATACTGGTACCGAATAATTTCCTGGTCTGGAAATTCCAGGACCCGTACGAAACCCCGTAAATGAAAATAGTTTTGAGTTGAAACATGCAAGTTCTAAAGGTAATAAGGACTAACTAAGGTACTTCTAACCGTAAGATAATAAGGACTTTCTAACAAAAGCTCTTCTGTATGTAAAATTTCAAAGTGTTATTTGTAATATTTTTAATTATGCTTGCAAAAAGAAACAGGATGGAATTACGACCGATGGGCCGCAGGTTTGACATCTGGCTATAATTGTGCCCCCTAAAATTTTCTTATGTGGTTTGTTCGGAAGTTATATCCGTCCGAATCGGTTTTTCTGTCTCCGTTTCGGTCGTAAAGGTACTCTCTTTTACCTGTAACTGTATGCATAATTTTTCCAGATTGATATTCTAAGTAAGTAGTATATTTACATCAGGTGTCTGAAACTGTGGCCCGCCGGATACCACTAAAATTTTAAAGAAATAGTCGACAAGTTGAATCGCAGCAATTCGACTATTAGATAAGGCAAAGATAACTGTAAAATTTTAGTGGTATCCGGCAGGCCACAGTTTGACACCCCTGATTTACATGAACAAAACTCCTTGGAATGAGGGAGAAACTGACGCAGATAAAGTAAACCGTAGCAGTTATATGATGATTATTTGAAAAGTATGTGTTAATAATCAAGTTTCCATCAAATGCTGGAAGTACATGTATATGTCTTTATTATTTAATTTTAAAATTCAAGTTGAAAGAATAAATGGAACTGTTATTTTAAACTGAACTGTTTTGTGAACCTGCTTTATATTTGATTCCATACCAAAGGCCTTTAACACTTCTTTTTATTAGCTCTGTTTCTATCAACTGCCAAGGGCAACAACCAAGTACTGTGCGAGCTTCTGTTCTGATCGAATAGAGTGATTATACTTAGAGCGTGTGCAGTACATGTTAAATCTGATAGCACACACTGGCGCTAGTTTCCATTTCTGCGCAGTGTTGCTAGTGATTTTTTTAAAATTCAGCTTTATTAATTGGCGCCACTTTATTGAAATAATAAACTTCACCTTATTTAATGACATATCAATTAAGGGAAAACAAAGGGAATTTTACCATTTCATAAAAGTGGTGCCAATCAAGAAATCTGATTTAAAAAGAAGTAGCCCACTGGTAAGACTGCTTCTGCAGACGGTAAGGAAAACAGAATTGACCCGTAAACACACAACTTAACAATTTTTTTCGTCACAAGTAGAGCGCTACTCTGCTCTACTTGTGACGAGTTGTGACTGTAAAAGATGTGAGGTTGGGGGGGGGGGGGTAGCGAAAAGTAATTCTTACATTATATAATTCATCCTGCTGACTTTACCACTGCAAGAGTTTTCAATCTATGGTCCGCATTTGTTCTAATGTTACATTTTATTTGCATTAATATTTACTAATTTGTTTTTTAAACTTTTCATTTAACAGCATGACAAAAGAACATCAGTCATAAGAAAGCGCTACTTTCAATTTGCGGATTTTCTCCTATTCATCAGCCCAGGTTTGATATATAATGGCTTTGTTATCGACGAACATGCTTGTAAAAAAAACACTTCTCCTACTCTCCATTCATTGTTATGTTCAGGTGTAATATACAGGGTGTCCATTAACACCAGAACGTCCAGCTGATGTCAATTCGACACAGATCACATGATAAAATGTCGATTCGAACCTGAATTATTTTCATAATATCAGTTAAATTTTAACCCCTTGGGGACGAGCGACAAGTGTATACGTCCCGCATGACGCGTTCAGAATCCTTGTTTTCTTCACCAGTAAAATTTTACTGTGAAATTTGCCTTATTCAATCAGCGAATTTTCTCGATTCAAGAAGACACAAATTTCTGTTTTTAAAAAGCGGTGACAAAAGATTAAAAATTTCGTAAACGTTCCCGCCCGGAAGGGGTTAACTAGAGAAAACTCAGTTAAATAAATAAGTGAAATAGTTCTAAATAAAAATTCCGGTGTTAAAATGTTTTTTTAAGGTTGGGTAAAACTTCTGGACGTTCTAGTGTTAAAGAATGTCGTAGTTTCAATGGTATATTATAACAGTTAAATTTAGAATATTTACAACAAATCATACATCAAATTGAAAGTAACCTAACCTAGTTTTACTCACAAATGTTCAATATAACCACCTTTAATTAAACGGCATATATCCAACCTAAAGTCCAATTCTTCCCACACTTTGATTAACAGACTCGGAGTAATGTAAGAAATAGCCTCTTCAATTCTGTATCTCAACTGTGGTAAATAATTAAGCAGCGACGGAACGTCGACACGATGTTTTATAAAGCCCAAATTGAAGTTTTGTTTTCGGTGGTGTACGCTTTTAAATCTTAAGCCCAACAATAACGTGTTACTCCCAGGTGTCGCCAATTGTCGGTGTGCGTATGTGGCCCCCAGGTGTCGCGTATGTGGCACTGCAAGCGAGTAAATAACAATGGATTACTCGCGCATGCGCATATCTAAAACTGTTTGAGTTTACTCTTTATTTGCAACCTTGAACCAATACTCTACAACGCTTACATTTGATACTTTTAAAATTTATAACTGGGACATTCTTTTATGGACACCTTGTATAAGGGTTAAAAGTGTGGAAAATAGTTACAGTAATTCAGGGTAACTTTAATCCGCATTTTCTGTATTTTCATATGCCACTCTCTTATTTTAAGAATATTGTTGCAACTAGGGGTATAAAAGAAAAGAAATGTTCCTAAATTATTGTATGACTATAAAAATGAAGGAATAATAATGATAAAAGCAATAAAAAATGAATTTTTAACCTGGTTCAAATTTACCCTGCCATTTAGGTTAACTTTGCACCATATGATAAATATTACCTGAAATAATTCATTATAAAAAAAGTGTTATAGTTAGGACAACTTTGAACCCCATAATATGTTTTCAGATATGTAAAGACTCCGAATTTACATTTCCCAACATCACAAGATTTGTATAACTTATGATATTACAACAAATATAGGTATAAGAAAAGTGGAAGAAGAGAAGCATGAATATTTAGAACTTAAAAAAAAAAAAAAAGAAAAAAAAAACTGTTTATTGTTCATATAAAACATAAAAATGCAGTGAAAACAATTTTCAAGGTTTTAACTCAATAATATGTCCATAGTTACAGTAATACATCCTAGTACTAGTATTATTCAAACAAGAATAAAAATTGTCGAATGTATGAAATGTCAAATTTGAGTAGCTCCGCACCGAAAAACGCCTTCAAATGAATTTTCTGTATTTTACACATATTTGTGAAAATATTTACATGTTATATCTAAAGCAAACTTTCGGCATTTATATAAAGTATACGTGCAAATGTGGGAAATTTTGGACAGTAATTTTTACATAATCAGTAAATTATAAACATCAGTAAAACTTTGATTCGGCTAGAAGTTACCGTGAAAATGTGGTAAAATGTTAGTGCCTTCTTATTATGCATTTTATTAAATATTAATAAATAAATAATCACAAAATATTAACACATTTACAACATTTAGATAATAATATGTCTGATAAATTAGTATATTGTTACTTACTCTGAAAATTTAATTGGATTACAACTTCAAAACAGCATTAAAAATAAACTTGAAAACACTACTTCACAAAAATAGTTAGATGATGCAATTAATTGCGTATAATGCTGCTAATTTATTTCTTAAAGTAAAGAGTAGAAATTCTAGTTTAGAACCTTGCCAACAGAGCACAGTTCTGGAGTTTATTTAGTCTTCTGGAGTCAAAAATATTGAAAATTGAGAGGTGGTGCAAAGTTACACCCCATGGTTCAAAGTTACTCTGAATGACTGTATTCTTGCAGGTGATAGAAAATTTAATTAGATTAACGATTGAAAACTAATGATTAGATTTTAAATAATAACTAAAGATTGATCGATTAAAGTTTGTTTCATATGCTACTCGTAATTTAATAATTAATGATTAGTTTGATTAATTAAAAAAAACTTCATAGCTTTTAAATCTTCAGCCCGCCAATAACGTTTTACTCTCAGGTGTCGCCTTTTTGTGTATGTGGCACTGCAAGCGAGTAAATAACCATGCATTACATGCGCATGCGCTTATCGAAAACTGAGTAACTCTTTATTTGTAACCTTGAACCAAGACTTTAAAAAGCTTACATTTGATACTTAGAAAAATTAAAAATGATACGTTAATTTTTGCTGTTTCAAATTCACCACAGTTGTTACAAAACAACAACTATATTATTTGATTACCGAAGAGCTAGATCTGCTGAGATAACCTGTTTGCGTATATATATTTTTTACATCGCAATTTGGTAGTTAAACTTTACTGGTATCTGTGCATTTCTTGAAATACATTTTCAGTTTACTATATTTTTAATATTTTGTAAGTGTGAAAAATAGTTAGACCTGTAGGTGATGCAAAATTTAAGTAATTTAACGATTGAAAACTGACGATGAGATTTTAAATCATAACTAAAAATTTGCCGATTAAAGTTTGTTTCAATCCTACTCGTATATTAATAATTAATGAATAATTTAATTTCAATCCCTCTCTAAGTTCAACCCTCTTGATTCCCATGAAAGAATATGTTCTAGAAATTCCGCAATACAGAGAACTGAATTCACACCAGAAAATGTTAATAATAAGTTTCAATTTATTTAAACACATATGCCTGATTTTTTAAATAAAACAGACATTGCTGTTTTTAGTTTCTGGTATGAATTGGGAATATCCGAATTAAAAAAAAATCCACTAAAGGGTATAACCGGATTTCTTAGTAAAATATGCCCTTGAGTCAACCATGTCGAGTCCTACATGAATCGATAGCCCTTAAATAGAAATGAATTGCTCCCCAGTTTGAAGCTTATATCTCAAGCCCATGGGGGGGTTATGACCCTTAATGTCCGCTTCGGAAAAGAGTGCATTGTGACGGAATTGCGGGTCGGATTTTAACGAAATAAATAAGGGATCTATAATATTACCATACAAATAGTGGATAATGTTTTCAGATTTTCTACAACAAAAACACAGGTTTTATTAATTTTTTCTTGTTTTTAATTGAACATTTTAATTAAGAATCTATCGAAATATTTCAGTGACCACCTTATTTTTTTGCAGCAAATACCTCGGGGTATGATGTATATTTGGTGTCCGTTTCAACTTTCTACGCAGAGTGCGTCATATCAAAAAATTAACCCTTTGAACCCTAAAAATTAATCATCTTTACTTGCAAAATTTGTTTTTGTCCCCAGTAATAAAGGAAAATAAAATTCGCCTTATTTAATCCGAGCATTTTTAAAATTGTGTACTTCAAGGAAACTTCTTTTTAAAATGTGGTGCCGACTGAATAAAATTGTGTAAGAGACGCTTGAGTCCAAAGGGTTAAAAAACTATTCCTTGAGTAGGGGGGGGGGGGGTGCCTAACCCTAATCTCACATTTATTTATAAATGAAATGCTTGTTGCTACTAGTTTAAAATCATCATTTTCTGACATTTCTTGAAAATCAAGAACATCCGTCGATTTAAAATTCGAAAATGGCCGTTTACGTGTATTAAAACTCGATCCATTGACTTGAGATTCCAGTGTCATAGCTGCCAACTTTTACGCTTTCTTCCTACCACTAAAATTTTATAGAAAATACTGCCTTATTCAATCGTCGAAATCTCATTATTAAACAAGGCGAAGATCATTACTAAATTTTAATGGTAGCAAAAAAGCGTAAATGTTGGCAGCTATGCAGTGTGTTCACAGCACTTTGCTGTTCTTCCATATGTTAAATAACTTCTTTCGTCAATGTACGAGGGTGGATCAAATATAAACCGGAATTTCTGTTTTTTAATTTATTGGTACAGGATACGAAATAGAAAGTTACATATTATTTTTCTATATAATCTCCTGTTTTCAAAACATATTTTTCCCAGCGGGTTGGAAGTTTTTCGATGCCGTCATTATAGAAAGAAGAGGAGTGTGTCTCCAGCCAATTGCGCACAACGGCTCCAACAGCAGTGTCATCGGCGAATTGTTCACCTCCTATTGCTTCTTTCAAAGGCCCAAACCTGTGATAATCACAGAGGGACTGTAGGGAGGGTATTCCAGTGATGGTCAATGCATTTCATCCAACCTTTCGCGAGTCATGTTGGCTGTATGGGGGCGGGCATTGTCATGAAGCAAAATCACTTCTTTGATCGGAAATTCATGTCTTTTCCACCGATATTCATGTTTTGGTTCATCCAACAGCTGGCAGTAGTAGGCAGAACCCTCGAGAATGTCCCGAATGGCGCTAATGTTTTCCTCAGTCAAACTTGTTCGAGGGGGGGGGGGAGTGTCTGTGTATCTGGGAGGAGGGTTCAACTTCTGCTTGTCCTTCCACAAACTTTCTGTGCCAGTCATACACTTGGGATTTATTCAGGCATGTCTCCCCAAACTGTGCTTGAAGTCTTCGTGAGATTTCAGGCCGATCTTACGCCTTCATTTGTGAGAAATTTAACGATAATGCGTTGCGCAACGTTGGTGTGAATCTCTCCCTCATTCATCCTGATGCCAACTGAAGAACGGAGAGGGTAAAGCATACCGGCGCTTAGATAGTCATGCGACAGCCCCACCTATCATGCGCAGAGGCTTGAGCGCCCTCGCGACAACCTTCTTGCCTCTGCAGAAATTCCGGTTAATATTTGATTCACCCTCTTAGCTTCTGAATTCAGACGTTTTCCTAATCTGTTGACTAAAAAGAAGGCTATTCGGCATAATAAACGAACTTTTGGAAAAAGTTTGTTATACTTTGTAAAAAATATGTTTTGTAGTTAACGATAATAATCAGATATGAATTCCATAATTGATATATTCTGTAATATTGTGTGCACCCTGTATTATGTGCATTCAAAGGTAAATAAAAATTGAATTCAGATTAGGAAAACGTCTGAATTCAGATACTAGATTGACGAAAGAAGTTATTTAACCCCTTGGGGACGAGCGACACGTATACGTGCCGCATGAAGCGCTCAGAATCCTTGTTTTTCCTAACCAGTAAAATTTTACTGTAAAATTTGCCTTTTCTAATCAGCGCATTTTCTCGATTCAAGAAGACACAAATTTCTGTTTTTAAAAAACGGTGACAAAAGATTAAAAATTTCGTAAAAGGCTCCCGTCCCGAAGGGGTTAACATATGGAACGACAGCAAAGTGCTGTAAACACACTGGCATCTCAAGTTAATGAATCGGGTTTTAAAACACGTAAACGGCCATTTGCAAACTTTAAATGGGCGGATGTTCTTGATTTTCTAGAAATGACAGAAAATGTTGAATTGAAACTAGTACCAACATGCATTTAATTTATAAATAAATGTGAGATTAGGATGAGTCAACCCCCCTCCCTTCACGGAATAGGTTTTTAATCGTTTGGACTCAAGCGTCTCTTACAGAAATTTTATTCGGTCGGCATTACTTTTTTTTTTTAAAGTTTCCTTCAAGTACACAATTTCAAAAATGCTCGCATTAACCCTTTCGACGCGGTGTCCCCTGTCGAGATACCTAATTTTAATTCCAAACTTACAATCCGCACTAAGAATATTTTAATAAAATTTTGCATTAACAAGGAAAGAATAAAGTAACAAGTTTTTAATTTCTAAAAAAGTCGTATTTAAATCCCGGTGACATTCGATGATTTCATCATTTTACAGAAATGTTGGTCTGTGCCGGAAAGGGTTAAATAAGGCAAATTTTATTTTCCTTTATTACTGCTGACAAAAACAAAATTTGCAAAGAAAGATGATTAATTTTTAGGGTTCAAAAGGGTTAATTTTTTAATTGGATGCACCCTGCGTAGAAAGTTGAAACTGACACCAAATAAACATCATATCCCTAAGTATTTGCTGAAAAAAATTAAGGTGGTCACTGACATATTTCGATAGATTCCTAATTAAAACGTTCAATTAAAAACAAGAAAAATGTAATAAAACTTGTGCTTTTGTTGTAGAAAATCTAAAAAAAATTATCCACTATTTGTATGGTAATATTATACATGCCTTATTTATTTCGTTGAAATCCGACCAGCAGTTTTGTCACAATGCACTCTTTTCCGAAGCGGACATTAAGGGTCATAATCCCCATGGGCTTGAGATATAAGCTTCAAACTGGAGAACAATTAATTTTATTTTTAGGGCTATCGATTCATGTAGGACCTGACTTGGATGACTCAAGGGCATATTTTACTAAGTAACTCCCGGCTATACCCTTTGAACCGCTGGTAGTAGCATATATGATACCATGGAAATTAGAGAGTCAATTATTAACCCCTTAATTCTCGCTCCCATCATATTCTCGGGCTGTGTCTTTTACTCAAATTGTTTGATTTCCACCAGTTTTATAAAATAGTGAAATTGTGTATATTTTGGTATCGTTTTTACTGTCATTAAATAAGGTGAATATTTCTTTTTCATAAAAGTGGTGCCAATAAGCAATTTGAATTATTCAACCGTAATTTAATTCGAGCGTTAAGGGGTTAAATAAATTCTGAATCTATTTCTCAATTTAATTATTGATAAATAATGTGATGTATTGTCCCAGCATTTGGGACTTTTGTTGTCTTTCTTTTCGCTCTAGCTACTTTTGCTTCTATTACCTTGTACCGTTGCAAAAGTCCTGGACAGAGTCGGGTAATACGATTTTACTAGAACCCGACCAAGCCGGTAGTTCGGGTAGACTAGTTTAATTAATTTAATAAAAGATTTTTTTAAACATTTATAATTCATTACCCATATAACCCATGTGTTTATTTAACACTTTCCGGCACAGACAAATTTTGTTGTAAAACGATGAAATCATCGACTGACAACGGAATTTACATACGACTTTTTGAGAAGTTAAAAATTTGTTGCTTTATACTTTCATTGTTAATGCAAAATTTTATTAAAATATTCTTGGTGCCGGTTGTAAGTTTGGAATTAAAATTAATTATCCCTACCCGGCGCGGAGTAATTCTGTTTATAAACTGATGAAATAATGGATTGACACCGCAATTTATAAACCAATTTATTAGAAAATACGAACTTGCTTATTTTCATGTATATTATAATAGGAAAATTTTAGTTAAATATTCTTGGTGCCGTTTGTCAGTTTTGGAATTAAAATTAGGTGTCCATTTTTAAGGACACCGCGCCGGTAGGGATTAAGTAGCATTTTTTTTATCAAAGAATCATTGGAAATTTTCTATATATTTATACAGTGATAGAAAGTTACCCTTGATTAAAAGAAAATTAATGAATTCAATCAAAATATCCCGAGAAAAAATATTATATAATACAATATTGAATAGAAAGAATTCCATTATGGGAATTATAGCGTTAATTGGTGTTTTATTCTTGATCTATATATTACTGAATTCGTTGAAATAAAATTAATACTTAGCATGACTTTCTATTATTATCAAAACTATGGACCCTAATCAAATGATTTCTACTTTCAAAATTATTTACTGTTAACTTTCAAAAATTACCACTAAATATTAAAATATTGAACATTGATAATTTAGGCGTTCATGAGACAATCTGACTCCAATCAACTCCATTTTAAGTAGCGTTTTTTAAACAAAGGAACATTGAAAATTTTTAATATTTTTATACGTCTATAAAAAGTTGCCCTTGATTAAAAGAAAATTAATGAGATCAATCAAAATATCCCGGAAAAAAATATTATATAGATACAATATTTTTATAATTATAATAACTTTAACTGTTTATACTGAACATTTTCATTTGAAGGAGTTAATCGATTTGTGCTTTGAACGGCTCAAATATAAGAAGTACTTTACCGTTTAGCGGGCGGGGCCCACAAAAAGGGACACCTAATTTTAATTGTAAAACCGACAAACGGCATCAAGAATATTTAATAAAAATTTTCCTTATATAAAGTACGGGAAAATTCACCCCCTAATTTTTTCACCTTCTCAAAGCGTAATTTTAAAGTTGATCTCCCGCGATCAACACCCACATATTTTTATTGCGGCCCTAGTGCCCTTTTTTAAAACATTTCCACAATTTTTTTCGCATTTCTTTAAAATTACATTCTAATTATTAATTCATACCCTATGCCTAATTTTGACTAATCAAAGATCTAAAACGCCAAGTTCTAAATATTTTAACATATTTTCATGTTAGGACCTTGCTCTCAACTATTAGTTGTCATTTTTTGGGCCCCATACTATAGCTCCCTTAAAAATAGTCCGATTCACTAGCTTTTTTTTTTTCTAACAACTTCTTAGGTTCTCCATAAATGACATAAAAAAAAACATAAACGACATAAAAAAACAGACTTCTGCTACCACCAATTTTGAATATCTCGCCTTCTTGGAGCCCTTGGTGCATCTTCTATAAAAATGAACCGAATTGCTTGCAATTTACTTTAACATAGTTCTAGCGCCTCTAATTACTTTAAAATCTACTAAAAAGTATCATTATAGCCAACTACATGCCACTTAAGTCCAAGGCCTCTTGGGGCCCCGTACAGGTCCCCTTGAAGTTTTAGTACCATAAATTGTTAATAAATTGCGTTCTTTTAATCCTATCTTTCTTTTTTGGTATCATATTACATTCAGTTATTCGTCCGTTTCTACATTCCAGTTAAGAACCTGTGACCGTTTCGGGTCCCGTAGGGCCCGGTCAAGGTCCCGTTGAACTTTTTGTGTGCCGGGCAATTTTCACCCCATAATTTTTTCACCTTCTAAATACGTAATTTAAAAGTTGAATCTTGGTCTCCTCTCCCTAGACCAACACCCACCTTTTTTTATTGGGGTCCTAGGGCTCTTTTTAAAGCATTTCCCCAGTTTTTTGCGCATTTCTTTAAAATTATATTCAAATGAATAATTCATACCCTATGCTTAATTTTGACTAACCGAATATCTAAAACGCGAAGTACTAAAACGTTTTAACTTGTTTTCATGTCAGGCCTTGCTCTCAACTATTAGTTGGCCCATTTTGGGCCCCATATTATATATCCCTTAAAAATAGTCCGATTCACTAGCTTTTTTTTTGTAACAACTTCTTAGGTTCTCCAGATACTACATGAACGACAAAAAAAAAAAAAAAAAAAAAAAAAAAAAAAAAAATCCTTAGCATCTTGGGGCACTGCACAGGTCTCCTTGAAGTTTTTTCACTATAAATTGCTAATAAATTGCACCCTCTTAATCCGATCTTCATTTTTGGAAACATTTTTCCATTTAGTTATTCTCTCTTTTCTATATTCCAGTTAAAATCCTGGGGCACTCTAAGGTTCCATAGGGCTCGAACCAGCGCCCCTTGAACTTTTTGTGCGGTATGCATTTTTCATCACCTAATTTTCTTCCATTCTCAATAAAAAAATTTCAAAATTGAGTCTTGCACTCTTCTCCCCTGACCAAAACCCTCTTATATTTACTGGACTTAGGGCATTTAGGGGACCTAGAGTTTTAAGCATTCCCCCTCAGTTTTTGCGCATTTCTTTAAAATTATATTCTAATGATTACTTCATACCCTATGCTTAATTTTGACTAATTGAAGATCTAAAGTGCTAAGAACTTAGATCTTTTAACAAGTTTATATTTTAGGACTCTGCTCTTTACTATCAGTTGGTCTTTTTTGGGCCCTTTGTTATAGGTCCCTTAAATACGCTCCAATTCACTAGCTTTTTTTAACAACTTCTTAAATCCTCCTGCTACTACATGAATGACAATAAAATATCTCAGACTTCTGCTACCACCAATTTTTAATATTAATCTCCTTCTTGGGGCTTTTGTTGCAGCTTCATTAAAAAATATCCGATTCTATTATAATTTTCGTTAACATAGTTTAAGCGTCCTCTAGCTACTTTAAAACTGCTAGAAACCTTTCTTACACAACTACATTTCAGTTAAGACCCTGGCTCGCAATGCCCGGTCTTTCTTTATACCTCAACTATCACTTTTTTCAAACATTATTCTCCTTTTTCGGTATAAACTTACGTTTACTCTTTACAGTCGTAAATTAAAATTCGTGGTACTTTAAAGGTAACTTTAGATAAGGTATTTCATACGTTTATTAAATATCGTGTAAATTTTAAGCCATAAAATTTACTATGGGAAGGGACATCTTCCACGGCTTGGGGGCGCATTTCTTCCTCGGATTCTAAGGACTCAATTTCATCGAGATTTAGTTCATTCAACTTAGATTGCAATTCAGCGATTTTCGTTATTACGAAACTTGAATTTAGACTTCAGTTACCAACATTTTCTAACATTAATGATGCATTCTTTTTTTTATTCTATGGGCTTGATTACCACGGGGCTTGGCTCACTCAGCTTGGTATTCGATTGTCTTCGGCACGTACGGAGCTCTTCCGGTACATGCTCCCTTATGTAGTGGAGACCCAGGTTGCAGGTGCGTTCGGAAAGAAGTTTGTTGGGAACACACTGCGGAAGGCAATGGCGACCTCCGAAATTAGATTAAAAGAATTTCAAAAGATATAAAATCATACAAACTTTTGTTTAAGGTTATTGTTTACGGTCCCCGAGCAACGCTGGTCGGTTCTGCTTGTTTTCTAATAAATCCGTTTGTAAATTCTGGTGTCAATCCATCATTTCATGATTTTACAAACAGACTTACTCCGCACCGGAAAGGGTTAACTTCATTTTTCGAAACCCTCGTTACTTCGTCAACTTCTTAGATTTACATTCCATTCTATAAAACCTAAATCCCGTGTGAATTTGATATGTCATGTTGATATCTTACAATCTTTATAAATCAATGTTTTTATTTATATATTATTTTATTATTTCATCATATGAGGACGTGAGTTTCAAAACTCGCCTTATCCAAAACTCAAGAAGTCGAGTTTCTCTATCAATCTATTCTATTAGTGAATCTGCATCGAAAAAACACTACAATCTGGAAAAAAGCTAGTTTTATCCCGTATTTCTGGCACTGTAAAATCTTGGTTTACGATGAAAACCAATGGAATAGGTTTTTCGCGATTTCCGAAAATTTAATTTTCTGAATAAGACCAGTTTTGAAACTCACGTCCTCACAGTGTTGCCAGATTGGAGACTTTTTAATACAGATTGTTCGATTGTCACCAATTTTTTTTTAAATAAAAATATTCCGGCTATTTAAAAATAGATTAAATATTCAGAAAAAATAAGGCAAATTATACTATTTAAAAAAAGTGGTGACAGTCAAATAATCTGAATTTAAAGAAGTCCCCAATCTGGCAACTCTGTGTCCTAATACCGTCGGTACCATGTCAAACTATCCAATGTGAAAACAGTGAGCTACTTTTTTGGAATAGTAGGATTCGCCTTTTTAAACCTTATTTAATGACATATTAATTAAGGTGAAAACAAGGGGAATTTAACCTTTTCAGAAAACTGGTGCCAATCAAGAAATCTGAATTAAAAAAAAGTAGCTCACTGTTTTCACATTGGATAGTTTGACATGGTACCGACGATATATACAATGCTAAGTGGCGGATCGTGACTGATCTAGTCTGGAAAAATAACCAAATACGGTTATGCATCCCTGTGTATGATCCATAGATTTATATATATATGCAACATAGTATTCAGAAATTTAGTCAGTTAGAATAATCACAGCACAGTGCAAAATTACTCTTGAGCAATTTTCGTCGATAGGCAGAAAGGTACGAGAATTCTTTTGTGGAGTCCTGTCTACTATCTTTAGAATTTATACAAAAAAGTAATTTGCAAAAAAAAATAGTTACAGTTCAAACGCAATTACACAAAAGTTATCAGCGTACTTCAAAAATAATTACTCATAGTGCCCTTGTAAATGAACGATAAATGATTTGAACAATATATTCTATTGCAAGCAATTTGTAAAGCACATGAGAGAAATATGTAATTTAGGTATTTTTGAAATAGTGTAACATCCTACAAAAAAAGTACAAACGATTTTCCCCATAGATTATATCTTAATGGAATTCTTTTGAGTGTCCTTCTAAACGAACTTAAATTCTACACTCTTCCATTTCAATACCGATCATGCACACCGCCGGGGTAAGCGACCTCTATCCGTCCGCGGTCCTTTATAATTCTCTTATTCCGACTCTTTTGCGGAAGCCAGGTTCATAGCTCCCCAGCTACGTATAAGAGAGTGTAAGAAACACTAGGAGAAGTCAGGTTGAAAAAAAAAATCAAAAATTTAAACCGTAGAAATTTCAAAGGGAAATTAGACAAATTAAAGATAACGAAAAGCGGGAAGGGCGGACATGGGATCCTGAAGCTACCGAAAGACCGCTGCTGCGTCGAAGCTTATTATTAGTATATCACAATAACATAAATGGATTACATGGCAATCGGATTACACTTATATTATATAGATGTATTGAAAGAGAGAGGGTAGACAAAAATGCAGACGACTGAGAGAGAAATCAAATTCATGAACGCTTTTCAACTATATTATACTTCTCGCTGCGTAATTGTTTTATTAAAATAGCTTCAAAATAATTAAAATGACTTCTTTTGTCATCTGTTTTTGAAAACAAAAATTTTTGTCTAATTTAATCGGGAAAATGCTCCGATTAAATAAGGTAAAATTTACAAAAAAAAAAAAATAAATAAATAAAATAATAATAGCTGGTGCGAATAATCAAAGAGGAGGAATTAGAGGGAAATATGCATCCCCGAGGAAATCTCGGGTTGCGCAGCTGCAGGGTTAAAAGTGTCATAATGGACGTTTTTTTTTTTTTTTAAATCCTATCCTGTATACAAAAATTAAGCTTATCTACCCACTTCTTTGTGTGTCGAGTTTAATCTATACTCCTATTATAAAGAGGAAAAAATTGTTTATTTGTAGGAGGTAAGCTCTGGAACTACCGAACCGATTCCAAAAGTAATGGTATCAAAATGATGGTGTTAGTCCAACTTAGAACATAGGCTACATCTTATGTCAATGCCACTACCCCAAAGGGGGTGTAGGAGCAAAAAACGTTCTAAAAATGCGATTTTAGCGTTACTGAAGGGCCTAGAAATATGAAATTTTTAATATTAGTTACTTATAAGATATAAATGATGTCTAAGAACATTTCTTAAACAATTCGAAATTTAAAAGGGGTGAAAATGCACAAAAAGCGTTCTAAAAAAAGTTCTAATTGGTAGTTTCTACAGAATCTCAGGAAATACCAAACCGATTTAAAAAATATTGGTGTCAAAATGATGGTGACAACTCTTGCTCCAAGATAGGCTATGTTTTATATCGGTGTCACTACCCCAAAGGGGATGCAGGAGCAAAACACGTTCTAAAAATGCGATTTACGTGTTACTGAAGGGCCTAGAAATATGAAATTTGAAATATTAGCTACTTATTAGATATAAAGGATTTCTAAGAACAGTTCTTAAACAATTCGAAATTTGAAAGGAGTGAAAATGCGCCAAAATCGTTCTAAAAAACGTTCTAAATGTTGGTTTCTACAAAATGTCAGGAAATACCAAAACGATTTAAAAAATAATGGTGTCAAAATAAGGGTGTCAAAATGACGGTGACAACCCTTGTTCCAACATAGGCTATGTTTTATGTCGGTGCCACTACCCCAAAGGGGGTGCAGGAGCAAAAAAACGTTCTAAAAATGCGATTTTTGCGTTACCGAAGGGCCTAGAAATATGAAATTTGAAATATTAGCTACATATTAGATATAAAGGATTTCTAAGAACAGTTCTTAAACAATTCGAAATTTAAAAGGGGTGAAAATGCGCGAAAAGCATTCTAAAAAACGTTATAATGGTGGTTTCTACACAATCTCAGGAAATACCAAACCGATCTAAAATACAAGTGGGTAAGTGTGATCACAGATCGCACAGAGGGTTTTGTTTAATATTCCTTTCAAAACACTTTATCCTTTTGAAAAATCTGTTAGTTCCAAATTTCGCAACAAGGGGCGCACTCTATTCTAAACAAACCTTTATCCGAACGAAACTCCGTTTTACGTACTATCCATAGATATATTAGTCGAGGAGATTGGACTCATAGCACCCGAGATACGTAGACGCCCCTGGTGGTAAAAAGGGGTTCTAAAATATGTAAGGCTATGGTGCATAATATGAAGGAATGGTCAAAGGGGTGTCGGCAAAAATTAGAAAAGTGCTCCCCAGGTGAAAAGGGTGGAGGTTAGAAAAATTGCTTAAAATATACAAGTTAGAGCACGGAGGAGTAAATAATATAAGACTTTTTGAAAATTTTATGATTTGTCGTGTGGTCTGATGTATTCAGCTATACGTATGCAAAAATTCATGTCTCCAACTTAATTAAGGGCTCTCTTAGAAATAATTGCTTAAAAGACATATGTGGTAGCTCAAAGGGTTAAACGTAAGACTTTTTCAAGATTTTATGATTTGTCGCCTGGCCTCAGGTGTTCTGCTATAAGTATGCAAAATTTCAAATGTCCAATTTAATAAGGGGATCAGTTAAAAAGAATTGCTTAAAATACGCATGTGGGAGCCCAAAGGGTTAAATGTATGACTTTTTCAAATTTTTATAATTTGTCGCATGATGGTGTTCAGCTATAAGTATGCAAAATTTCACGCCTCCAACCTAAATATGTTGTCACTTAGAAAAAATTGTTTAAAATACACATGTTGGAGCCCAAAATGTTAAATGTACGACTTTTTCAAAATTTTATGATTTGCCGTTTGATGTGAGGTGCTCAGCTATAAGTATGCAAAATTTCACGCCTCCAACCTAATTAGGGTTCACTTAGAAAGACTTGTTTAAAATGCACATGTGGGAGCCCAAAGGGTTAAATGTGCGACTTTTTTCGAAATTTTATAGTTTGTCGTTTGATGTGAGGTGTTCAGCTATAAGTATGCAAAATTTCATACCTCCAACCTAATTAGAGGCTCACGTAGAAAGAACTGTTTAAAATATACATGTGGGAGCCCAAAGGGTTAAATGTACGACTTTTTCAAAATTTTATGATTTGTCGTATGATGTGTGGTGTTCATCTATAATTATGCAAAATTTCAAATCGCCAACATGTATAGTTTCTGAGAACGGGCTCTGTGACAGACAGACAGACGGACAGACGGACGGGCAGACAGAGGAGCGAGACGAATAGCGTTTCGTCAGATGAACGAAACCCTAATAATGGTGACAATCCTTGCTCCAACAATGGCGATGTTTTATGTCGGTGCCACTATCCCAAAATCGGTGCAGGAGAAAAACGTTCTAAATTGCGACTTTTGCGTTACGGAAGGGACTAGAATCGTGAAATTTGGAATGGTTGTTAGTTATAAGATATCAATGATCTCTAAGGACATTTCCTAAAAAAATCGAAATTTAAAAGGGGGTCAAAATGCGCAAAAAGCGTTGTAAAATATTTCTAAATTGCGATTTCTATGCAATCTCAGGAAGTACTGAACCGATTTCAATATAATGGTGTAAAAATGATGGTGACAGATCTTGCTCCAAGATAGGCTATATTTTATATCTGATTCCACTACCCCAGAGGAGATGCATGAGCAAAATGCGAGAAAAGCGTTCTAAAAACGTTCTAAATGCCGATTTGTCGGCAATATCTCAGGAAGAATGAATCTGATTTCAAACGCAATGGTAGGAAATTGATGCTGACAGCTCCTGCTCTAACATAGGCGCTATTTTATGTCGGTATCACTATCACCAAGACGTTGCAGGAGCAAAAAAGCGTTCTAAATTTTGATTTTTGTGATCGGTAGGGGCTAGCAACTTAAAATTAGGCAAGGTACATATTTATTAGATATAAATGTTCTTTATAAACAGTTTCGAAAAAATTGGAAATTTAAAAAAGGGTGAAAATGTGCGAAAAGCGTCCTAAAAACGTTCTAAATTGCGATTTCTACTCTATCTAAGGAAATACCAAAGCTATTTCAAAAGTAATAGTTGCAAATCAATGATGACAGTCCCTGTTATCATAGGTTATATTTTATGTTCCTGTCACTACCATCTGAGGGTTGCAAAAGCAAAACATGTTCTAATTTGCGTTTTTTGCACAACTGAGGGGTCTAACACTTTGAAGTATGGCATTGTATTTACTTACAAGATGCAACTGCTTTCTAAGAACATTCGAAAGAAAATTCCAAATTTAAAAAAATGAAGTGAGTGAAAAGCGTTATAAATTATAATTTTAAAGCAAACTTATAAATTACCAAACCGAATAAAAAAATAATGATGGCAAATTTTGGTGATAGAACCTGCTCAAACATAAGCTATATTTTATGGTCTGTTCCACTACCACCAGAGGGTTGCAAGAGCTAAAAACTTTCTAAATTGTGATTTCTGTGATACTAAAAAGGCTAGAAACTTTAAATATGACATGGTAGTTACTTATAAAATATAAATGCCCTCGAAGGAACGTCGAAAATAAATTCGAAATAAAAATGGGTGAAGCGAAGGGGAGGTGCGAAAAGCATTCTAAAAAAGTTCTAAATTACGCTTCTATGCAAATTCAGGGAATAAAAACCGATTATAAAAGTAATAGTTGCGAATCAATGGTAACAGTCTCTGATCCTACACAGGCTATATTTTATGTCGGTGATTCTACCACCTGGGGTTCACAGAACAACAAACGTTCTAAAAAAGGGCTTTAAAATCTTTTTAAATTAGGTTTCTGAGGAATATTAGGAAATAACAAACCGATTTCAAAATTAATGTTGGCAAATTAATGGTGACAGTTCCTGTTTCAACATAGCCCTTTATGTTGAGAGAGGTGGTAAGACTTGGAATTTGACATGATGGTTAATTTTAAGATGTAAGAAGATGGTTTCTAAAAAAATTCAAAACTTCAAATGAATACTGAAATGAGCGTATTAATTGAGCATAAAAGTTTTAAAATATTTTCTAAATTATCATTTATTTATTTTTATTTCATTTTATTAATTTAAGTCTCATTTCTGCCTAATGCAGTGTAATAAGGATGTTTAATCAAACTGTGTTTTAAATAGTAATTTTTGAATTATTCCTAAAAGTAATAAGTACCTTTTAATAAAATAAAATATTATCTTTTAATAAAATAAAAATTTAGTTAGTACCTTTTAATAAAAATTAGACGTATAAATATCACTTGTCATATTTCAAATATTACGCGATATTGCTGCGGGGTTTGCTAGTTGTTTTATAAAAGGAAAGAACATAAAGTACTGTTTTTTGGGGTATATAAAGGTTTCTTTTCATTGATAATAATTTTCACTTTTGGCGACAGTTCTTTATCAGATATATTCTAGAAACATTAAAAATGCATTTCACAAAATATAGGAGAAGATACATACATACCACAGTTGAAGTGGCATAAAACATAGTTCTCATTGGCTTAACAACTCGGGGAAATATTTGAGGTAATTAATGAATTTGGCTACAAGCAAAATAAATTATTCATATTGAATGAAATAAGTATTGTATATCATTAGTTATAAATATTCATTTTTAATTCAAAGAAGAGGAATCTTTTAACGAATGCAAAAGCCAAATTAACTTTCTAATCGACACAGGTAATTGCTTCTTTCTTAAAATGACATGAAGTATTAAAATTCAAATACAGTTTTTTTGTTACTATTTCAAGAAAGCCAAAAAATTAATAATTAATTTGTAAAACAGCATGCATCTAGCATAGATTATGTAACAAATACAAATGTTTCGAGAATTGTTTTTACGTGAATGATTGAGGTCATTAATTAAATTCCTTGTAAACTAAATTTATCTTGTCCATTGAAGAGCGTTTCGATTTCATTAGTCATAAAGATGGTTTTTTTTAAATGCATCTAAAAAAGAAATCTTTTAAAATTAGTATAGTGACTAATTGTCTGCTGAAATCAGAATTTTATTTATAAAATAAGTGCAATGTGAACTATGCCAAAATAACTTTTGCAAGCTGTTTAACACTAGAATTAACGAGGGGGGGATGGGGGTCATCCGTGACTCAAAACGTGATTTTTCGCTCTATCACTGTTGCTTTTCCAAATACAACTTTGAAACTATTGACTATTCCTAAATACTCAGGATAATGTCTTAACAGGAATTTAGTTAAAGGTCGAACGAAAACTTTTTAATTTACACGTCTGTATAACTAGAATTATCGTACTAGGTCATCGGTGACCCGAGCAAAATAGTAGCATTTTCTTTTATTTCAACAGGCTTTCAACCCTATATGTTTCAATAATAGAATAATAATGTATGGAGATGTATAGCACTTGTTTCTCACAAAAAGGGATGTGAAATGAGGGAGTGGATCACTCATCTGTCATGAACCTGTAAGGCAAATGTGTGAGCTTTTGTCGGATTTCATGCAATTACTTTAATATTGTAGAATGTTGTTATCTCTGTTATACCTTAGAAACTAAGTAACACGAATATTTTGCCTTTTTAAACCGTGAGGGATAAAAAAAAAAATTAGTGGTATTCTAGAGTTGCACAATTATAGCGATGGCATGGCAACGGAAGTCTTATGACATAAGGAATTTTAAAATTTAAAAACGAATTTTCAGAAAATGATTCTAACGACTTAATTACATATAATGATGATGAAATTTTAAACATAAATAAAAAAACAAATTTTGGTGAAAATGCCCATAAAATCTCAGTTCGAGCGAATCTAGTTAAAGTGACAGTGAGTTGAATGAAAATAGCCAAGTAATTGCTCCGGATGAAGTAACGAAACATCAAGAAATCGTAAATGTTTTGGAGCAATATAAAGGAAATATACAAAAAAAAAGACAAGAAAGATACAAAATACATTATCCTTCGAAGTGATTTAGAAGAAGCGAGAAATGGTACTATATAGAAGGTAGAGCCGCAGTGCACAATATCATCTGGTTGATGACCTATAAAAAATCCAGCTGTTCAAAATCTAGCGGTCATAAATGTGTAGTTTATAAAGATACAACAGGTTGTAATATCAGCAGAAGTGTTTATATTCTAAAATTAGCAGTTACGCTCAGAGATAAATATATCGCAAAAGTACCTAAAGGACCACCCTACACACAATGGACCACCCCAGAAAGTTCAATCAAATAGGAACACTGCAAGATAAAGCAATGCCAAGACAATAATACTACTGTGAGTGGAAAGATGTTTATAATTTGTGTGTGGAAGACCATATCATTTTGTGTGAGTTAATTGGATGAAACTTGTATAAAGCAAGCAAAAAATCTCTCGCAGCTATATATATTTAAATTTATAGTGTTTTAACATATTTTTACTCTTAGAGACATTACTACAGATTTTAAATTGATAAGACATGTGTATATATTAATATTTAGAACAGTCAAAATCTCAAAGTGTCTATTCTGAAATTATAAATTAAAATTTTCTTTAGGCTAATGACATGAAAACTTGTAATAGTCTGTCACACAGTTGAAAATCGCTCTGCTTCTGGCTGCCAGTATTTTAGAACGGAAAAAAATATGACTTATTTTATCGGAAATATCTCATCAATTGAATAACAGGAAGCAAACTTTTCGAAAATAACGCCGGCCAACAAGCATAGTGATTTTCAGCTGTGTGACAGACATGACAAGTTTTCATGGAATTAGCCTTTGGTGGTATCCATAGAACGGAGTTATAAATAAAGAGGAGAAGACATATAGTATACTGTGTAGGAGTTGCGGGTGAAGTAACTGGGGAGGTTGTCACAAGATGGCGGCTGCTTATTCATGGAATTCTTTTATAAAAATGTCATAAAAAGTTCTATTTGTTTTTACTGGTGTCAGTATGTCTCGTAAAACTGTCAGTTTGTCTCCCTGGTTGTCACAATATGGCGGAAAAGCAGGGCCTAACTACCGCCAAAGCAAACTCCTACCAGTAAAAATGAAAATCTGTTTCTACTATTATTTATGACGGAAATTTTGTAATAATAATGTGTTTACATAAGTTGAAAATTTCTATATAAATCTACTGGTGACAGTTTTGAACGGAGGTAAACAACGCCTGTGATAGCGGTTACAGTTGTAGCTTCTCTTTATCCAGAATATGCCAGTTCCTCTTTATTAATAGTTCCATGGGGCCAATTAGACTATTTTATAAAACTGGTGGGAATCAAAAATCTGAACAAAAGACACAGCCCGTGAATATCGCGGGAGCTAGAATTAAGGGGTTAATAACAAAGCGATATAAGTAAGCTCACAAACTTAATACTGGAATCGGGAGTAAATTAACACAAATGTGCCATTTTGTGGACGGGGTGGTAATCCACATACGCGGGCTTTTCGTGTGGTGTAATATATGACAGGGTATCTACCATCTGCGTATATTTTCTAATTCTTTAGTAACTCATGGAACCAGTGTTGCCATTGGGCTACTTTTTTTAAAATTCAGATTTCATGATTGCCACCACTTTTTTGAAACGATAAAGTTACCTTTGTTTTCGCCTTAATTAATATGTCATTAAATAAGGCGCATTTTACTATCTCTAAAAAGTGGTGCCAATCAAGAATCTGAATTAAAAAAAAGTGGCCCGTATGGCAACACTGCATGGGGCTGAATTTTGCTTGATACAATTGTTGCAAAATAACGACGTTGCGCGACGGGCGTCCAGATGCAATTGACACCGCAAGGTGTCTTTCGCCCTCACAGGAATGTATCAGCTATTAATCAATGTGAAAAAACTTTATAATTTTATTGGTGTGAAGTAAGAAAACAGTTAGACAAATTCCTGTAGTTTAACCCCGTCCGCTACGTGGCGTGCGACCTTGATTGATGTGACCTCGCCTTTAATATGGCGGTTACCTCTCCCATTTAAGATAGGACGCTTACGTATATCGCTTTGTGTTAACAATTTCCTGCGTGAATTCGAAGTTCTTTTCATTAAAGTTGATGCCAAACTTGCAGCCCATATTTTTTTTATAGATCAAATAAGTTTAACAGTTTTAAATAAAAAATCTGGTAAGAAATATTTTTGGAACACATGAGTAAAATTTCGCAATCAACTTTTTGTTAAGAAATTCAAACACCAACTAACTTCTTTATATCAATATAATTAACAATTCACTACTCTATATAATATAGAATAATAAATTTTAAATCCATTCAACATTAATTTTGTATCATGAAAGCCAAATAAAATAGATTAACATATAATAATGTTTTATATTTCCGAGATTATGTTCTAATCTGCTTTATAAAGTAACCAAATTGACTTGGATAAACTTGCACAGTCCATTGCCAATTCAGGTAACCACGCCTGGATTTTTTTTTATAACAGTAATTAAAAAATGAGAAAGTTAACAATAAAACGCGTATGCATTTTTTAAATATATCATCTTCCCCATGTCAAATTTTCCAACGTGAGACTACTTTTTGTACACGTGCGACAACGTGAGACGTACTACTACTACTGCCACTACTTTTTTTTAATTTCAGATTTCTTGATAGGCACCACTATTTTGAAATAGTGAAATTAACTTTATTTAATCTTATTTAATAACATATTAATTAAGGCGAAAATAAGCGGGATTTTACAATTTGAGAAAAAGGGTACCGGTGAAGAAATCTGAGTTTTAAAAAAGTAGCCCACTATTTTCACATTGGAAACTTTGACATGGTACCGACGATATGTTTGCCGATTAGTCGTAAATAATGGAGCATATTCTTTTTTTTTTTTGTTCTTTTAGATACTGAAAGAGGATAGACTTGAATTCGTCCCATTAAAAATGTCATCAAAATGGGTTCAGTAGTTTTTTAAAAAAAAATCAACCAAAACCAATGAAATGTAAATTGTCACTTAATCTGTTGTATTTTAGCTACTTGTGAATCACTGAGTTAACTGGATGTGAAGTGTATCATCGCTGCACGTGCAGCCGTCGTACAACTGAAATACGAAATCTCGGGCTTTTTAGTTCCTTCTTTCTAACGAAGGAAGTAGTGTAATCAATTTTTTTTTCGACTTCCGGTTTTCGAAGGGTGACATGTTTTAGGGTGCAGAGACCTTGCGGGATATTTGCTGCGAATTAGTCAAGTCAAATTTGTCACGGCAAGATAATATGAGGAAAAAAAATCAAACTTGCTGCTAATGTGTATGCTGTCTGGGATCATGCGTAATTAATTCAATGATATCCCATGATAGGTAATGATTATAGATTGCCATGGTGATTATGCCCTATTTAGGATGGAGTCATATTATTTCCTTATTATTGAATTTAATATATACAATTGTGATAAATTTTGTATTCATGCATTTTTGCATAAGTGTGCCACAGCTATTGTATAAAGATCTGAATATTTATAAAAGTAGTTTCAGTACAGCAGTACCTCATTTGCCACCTTTGACGTGCAATTTACGACTTGTTTTTGAATGGTATAACCATAAATTGTTCTATATTTAGAAGTAAATATTTTGCGATAAAAGCAAAATTGTCTTCTGCGATCTTTGTTACCATCAACTTAACTGGCGCGCATGCTTTTGCTTTACAGTATAGATTTTTTATTTATTTTTCATTTTTGCGTTTTTCTTTAAATTTAGTCACAAATAACTACCTTTAAAAAAGTGAATATTTATTATTACTCTCTGTCAGATAGAAGTAACACATATAATTTGTATTTTAAGCTGTTACATGATCCCACATAGCATTTTTAGTTTGCAGGAAATATGTAGAAGTCTTGCTTTGAAAACCTGCAAAGTTGCAGCAAGCGCAGCATGACAAGACTGAAAGTTCATAACAAGAGTGCAGCAAGATAATGCAAACACCGAAGTCACCTACCTTTGAACTTGCAGCTAACGTGTCGTGCAAGTTAAATTCATGCTGTATCAAATTTGTTGCAAATTAACGCAGGGCCAAATTACCAACAGGGCACATTCCCCAGTAAAAAGAAGCAGAACATTTTGCCTCATTTATGGCAGAAACTTTACGTGAAAACGGCGTTTAGATAAAGCGAACATTTCTTTTAAAATTTATCGGTGTAAGTGAGCCCCGTTGGTAATCATGCCCTGAATTAACGGCAAACAAGTAATCAAAAGTACTGAAACATAGTGCTATGTAGTAATCTTTCCATGTCACATTAACTGTTTACAACAAGAGGTTACACTATAAGTTAACCTCTTCGAAGCAGTGTTGCCAGTGGGCTACTTTTTTTAACCCCTTAACGCTCGAATTAAATTACGGTTGAATAATTCAAATTGCTGATTCGCACCACTTTTATGTAAAAGAAATATTCACCTTATTTAATGACAGTAAAAGCGATACTAAAATATAGCCAATTTCACTATCTTATAAAACTGGTGGGAATCAAACAATTTGAGTAAAAGACACAGCCCGAGAATATCTCGGGAGCGAGAATTAAGGGGTTAAATTTAGATTTATAGATTGACATCCCTTTTCTGAAATGGTAAAATCCCCCTTGTTTTCTCCTTAATTAACATGTCATGAAATAAGGCGAATTTTACTATTTCAAAAAAGTGTTGTCAATCAAGAAATCCGAATTTTAAAAAAAGTAACCCACTGGCAGCACTGCTTCGAAGAGGTCCGTAGACCTGATCAGGTCTATTGATACATACGCAGTATTAAGCATAGCTGCCAGCTTTTACGCTTTTTTGTTACCACTAAAATTTAATAGACTCTTTCGCCTTGTTTAATCATGAGATTTCGACGATTATATAAGATAAGATTTTCTATAAAATTTTAGTGGTACGAAGAAAGCGTAAAAGTTGGCAGCTATGATTAAGGTACATGCATCGTTTTTACCACCATATAAAAGTTAGGGTAATATTTGTACTTTTAAATTCTAAACTTTTTTGGTATTTGGTAAGTACAGCGTTTTAAAGAAAGCGGTGCCAACCGAATAAAAATTCTGCCATTTCTGCGTATCTGCTAATTGTCTATTCTCTCAAAGGAGGGATTTTTTGCTTTCGTCACTTTCGTGAATTAAAGACAGTCTTGCCATCAGTTTCACAACAAACTACTCAATTTGGAAGTGGGTGATAGCATACATTGCGGGAGATTTGCTGCGAATTTCTCAATGCAAATTTGTCACGGCAAGATAATATCAGAAAAAAAAAATTACTGCTAATGTTCATGTTATCTGGGTATAGCTCCTCAATTCGTTTTTGGAATAAAATTATATTTTATTGAAATGCATTTTTATTGCGATTTAAAAAGAAGAACATAGCTTTGAAAATAATTTGTTGAGATTAAAAATCGTACTCTTTAAATTCTCTAAATATAACAACTCGGAAATTGTACGTCAAATGTGACAAACGGGTTGCGTTCGTACAATATGTAATTTTATTAATATTCAGATTTTGGTGTAATAGATGTTGGACTATAGTCCAAAAATGCATGAATACAAAATTTATAGCGATTATATATATTAAATTCAATAATACGGAAAAATATGACTCCAACTTAAATATGGCGTAATCAACATGGCAACATAGAATCATCACCTATTATTGGATATCATCTAATTAATTACGTGTGATAGAATTTAATATAGTGAAGAAAACTTGCATTAATATCTTTTTATGTTTTGATTCGATTTTCATAAAATTTTAAATGACTAACAGAATTATGCAACTATTATATATATTAAATTTCAAACCATTCGGTTGAGCAATTTTTGGGCTGTTATATGCGGACAGACGGACAGAAAGACGGGTCAGACGATGACTATAAGTACTACGTATTTATATAATTACGAACACACCTAAAAATGGAAAATTTGGAATGCTAAAAACAGAAAAATATGCTTTAAATTTCATTTCAGGAAATATTCTTTGTATATTTTTAAGTAAAATTCCTGATATTTTTTTTTTACATAAATTATGTATATAATATAATGTACACAATTTCACATTTTTCAGAGAAAATGTGAAATTGTTTTTAAGTTAAAATGTAAAGGAAATGTGACACTTCCGCTAAAATACAAAGCAAATGTGGCCTTTCCCGAAAACAAAAAGGAGTGGGGTGGGTTGAAAGAAAACTAAATTAAAAGAATTTTTAATTTCCTTTTTAAGTACACTAAATGCTATTGATTTGAAAGAATTTTTTGGTATGTCTATATTTTCTGTTTTTTTTTTCCTATTTTGTGCTTCTTTATTATTTAAATTTCTCAAAATAATTTTAATATCTGGCTACATGCTTGAAAAAAAGATTTTATGTCTATTTCAAATGAAAATAAAATTTCAAACTAATTGCTTAATAGGCGCAAAGGCCAACCTAGTGAAAAAGATTCCATGCCGGGACCATTCCATGACTTTATGTCTAAATGAAAAAAAAATATTTTCCATTTATCAAATAAATTTTTTAATGATCTGTTAAAATATATTTAAAATTACTAAATAGTTATTGTTGAGAAATGTAATATTCTTTCATGTTTTTTGTTATTAATTATGCTTTACTTACGTTAACGCATTATTATCGCTACAATTAAAAATCTATAATTATCTTTTTAGCTTATTCGAATACTTATTTTCTTGCAATGGGTAATGTGATGCATTTTAATTAAAGCGCAATTTCCTATTTACTTTATTGGATGTAAACCAATGAATAATTTATTAGAGATTATTGTTATACAATTAAAAGAAAATCTTTCAGATAGATTGTAGCAACATTAATTATTTATAACGTGAACTCAATGAGAAGCATAATTAAATGCCCAGATGATAAAATATTTCTACCTTTTTTTATGCGTTGTTTAAAATAGTTTTTACAGAAAAGTTTAATACAATTGATTATAAACTACGAGACATTTCTTTTTGAAAATATTTTGAATAGAAATTTTGTAAATAATTTGCTGGAGTAAATTAACAATTACAATTGACATTCGTGTTTTCGGTAATTTTAGAAAAGATACATTAAATGTTTTACATAATAAAATGCTCAGATAATGAGACTTTCCTATTGTTAATTGCATTTACTTTAAAATAATTCTTAAACGAAGAATGAAGCAATTTCAAGTAGCTGTTTCGAAATCCATGTCTTGTTTGTTGTAAAAAAGTAGGTTATAGTTACCTAACATTGACTATAGTTTTATTTACATACTGAGCACCAGTTGGCGTTCTATAGTAACAGCGGTTTAGCATAAGAGATTATTTTTCGTAATAACCTTTTATTACTATCAGTATCTAATTTACATAACCACCTCTCTATACAGGGGGTTTCTAAATTCATGGTACAAACTTTAAGGGTAATTAGAGCACACAGTAAAAATCATTTATTGTATAGGAATGTATGGGATCAAGTGACACATTAGGGTAAAAACATCAGGGGGGCAATTAGGCCCATTTTTTAATTTTAAAAATTTCTCATTCATACCAGAAAATTTTTATGCTATCCTTTTGTTGAAATTTCATAATTACATAATAATAAAATTCTTCTTTGAAAATTTTTGGTATAAAATCGAAATTTTTTTAATTGAAAATAGAAATAGAAATAGATTTTTTAAAAAAAAATAGAAATTGAGTTTTTGTTTGATTCATTGTCGGTAGAGGGCAGTAAGTGACTGGTCGCCGTTCAATACTATGTATTCAAGTGGAAGAAATCGCCATTTTTAATTGTGGTATTGTTCGACATGGAAAACTTTACATATGCCGAAAAAGCCGACATGCATTTCATGTATGGTCGTGCAAATGGCAACGCCAGAGCTGTCCTACGAATGTATCAGGAGCAGTTTCCTCGCAGAAGAATGCCTGATCACAGAATGTTTCAGTGCTTACACCGTCATCTTTCTGAAACAGGTTCTTTCCACGTCACCAGACAGGAAACTGGGCGAGAAAGAACTGTACGCAGTGCAAGCCTGGAAGAAATTATTTTGAATTTTGTGAGTGAAAGGCTCGAATCAATTACAAGAGCTGTTGCACAGAATTTAGGTGCGAGTCATCCGACCATTTGGAGAGTGTTAAATGAAAATCGATTTCATCCTTACTGTTTCCAACGTGTACAAAATTTGATTTCGGAAGAATATCTTCTGCGGTAGAACTTTTGCCAGTGGGGTTTGCAGCAACATGTATTGCTGCTAGACTTTACTGCTCATATTCTATTTACAGATGAGGCAGTATTTACACTCGAGAGTATTTAATGTGCACAATTTCCATCTTTGGGCAACCAATAATCCACATGCAACGCGGCCACATGCTTATCAACAACGATTTTCTGTGAATCTGTGGGCGGGTATTGTTAATAATTATTTGATTGGGCCATGCCTACTACCAAAGAGGATGGGTGGTCGCTGTTACCTTATTTTTTTTTTTGCAACAGGTTTTACCAGAACTGCTGCAAGATGTTCCGATCGCCATTCGTAACCGGATGTAGTTTCAACATGATGGAGCGCCCGTGCACTTCACCACTGATGTGCGCAGTTACCTGAATGCCACATTTGGGACGCGATAGATTGGGCGTGGTGACCAATTATTTGGCCACCGCGATCTCCGATTTATCGATCCTTGATTTCTATTTATGGGGACATCTGAAGAGTCTTGTTTATGAGACTCCAGTTGACTCAGACGAAAATCTAGTATCTCGCATATCCGAAGCTGCTGCACGTGCGCGCGAAATGCCTGACATCTTTAGAAGTGTACGCCAATCGTTCCACCGACGCTGCGAAGCGTGTATCACAGTTAGTGGGCGCAATTTCGAACACTTATTGTAATATTTTTATATGCATTATTATTTACTTGTAAACTACATTGTAAAGAAACATTTTATCTTTTTTATTCATTTCGTTTGATAAGTTTGCCAGTTTTGCGCTTTTTTTTAATTCAAAAATTTCGATTTCATACCTAAAATTTTCAATGAAAATTTTTATTATTAAGTAATTATGAAATATCAAGAAAAGGATAGCATAAACATTCTCTGGTATGAATGAGAAATTTTGAAAATTAAAAAAGGGGCCTAATTGCCCCCTGGTGCTTTTAGCTTAATGCGTCACTTGATCTCATACATTCCTATACTATAAATGATTGTTACTATGTGCTCTACCTACCCTTAAAGTTTGTACCATGAGTTTAGAAACACCCTGTATAAACAAGTGACGAAATATGCAGCTGAGGGCTGCCACGGACGACTATTTTTTAATTCTCTTCTCCACAATTTTCTCAAAACAAAAATCTTAGACATACAGATTGACAAAGTTAACAAAGGATATATACTACGAAATTATTTTTTTTTACAGAATAGAAAAATAGTCACCTGTGGCAGCCCTGTGGAGGCATGGGAAATATGAATATAGCGGAATTGACATGCCCTCAAATAAGTAAAGCTTGAATTGTGCAACCTCATCCACAAAACTTGATTGCCAACGCTAAATTAGAATTGAAAATTTCCTCCTATTTAAACGACGTTCTATTAATGTAAATTTTCTGTCAAAATTATCTATTCCTTAGGGAAAATATTTATTCGATTTTACTGGTGGAAGTTCGCCATGATGGTTATCAGGCACTACAGTTCTTCCATATTGTGATAACATGAACAACTCTTGTCAATGTCAGTGAATATTATGACGTCGAGGAAAAGGGATTTTATGATGGACGGTTACTAGTAAATTTAAATAGATTTTTTTTTGTCTTATTTAAATGTCTTTTTCGTTAAGAATTTTTCTTATAAATAAGACAAAGTTTTCTACTCTTTTCAATGGTGGAAGTTTGCTCAGGTGTTACGCCTTTCAGGGGCAAAGTATTTATATTAGTAAAACACTGAAATAATTGAATGACACCTGAATTTACAAAAAAATTTATTTGAAAATAAGTAAAAGTTTTTCTGTACGTATTTAATAAAAGATAATTTTCAATACAACATTCTGGTGGCAGTGTGCCATTTAGGGATAAAAATTAGATGGTCCAAAAATGAGCCACCGCGCTTGAAGGGATTATAAGCACGCCCTAATACACATGGAACTACGAATAAAAAAGAACATACATATACTCATAAGGCTGAAATTCAATTTTGACAGGTTTCACCGCGCCTTATTATTGTCGAGACAAAATTTCATCAATAACTTAGAATAAAAATTTTCTGATTCCTTTAACACTTTATATTAACCCATTAACCTCCAAAACTATATGGTTGAGGTTTTCAACTTATTCGCCAAATGTCGTTTACCACCACAAACTCCGAAATATAATTTTCGTTTTATTTGATATTAAAATTTTGTGTCTTCAAGTAAGGCCATTTTTTGTAGTGAAAAATAGTGGTGGGTATGTAAATAATTTAAAATTGTTCATTTATTTTGACCGCTGCGCCAACGCAACACCAGTAGGTAATGGGCTAACCCTTAATTGCATGGTGATGTAAATTTCCATCGCCTTTTAATTTAATTTTTAAAACATAAATTAAGTTCATACAACCACTATATTTATATAGAAATATTAATCCTCTAAAATTTGCAAAAGTACGCTACTAAATAAAGTTAAAAATCTATCTTAAGCTTACTGGTGTCTTATCCTTAATATAAAAATAAAAACACAATTCTAAAAGAATAATTCATGCAATTAAGGGTTAATGCGGCATTTCAGCTGTCGTTATGGCCAAAACAAAATATTTTTACTGGTGGATGATTACTTCGGCGGCAGTCAGGCTCTACGTTTCCACCATATTGTGACAACTTCAACTACCTCCTGTCAGTATCCATGAAGGAGATTATAACACCCGTGGCAACTTTAACCAGTAAAAAGAATAGAAATTTTTAACATTCTTGTCAGAAAAATGTTGTATAATAAACCACTAAAGTAACGCGAAATTTTCTATTCAAAATTTGCTGGTGGAATTTTGCTTCGGCATTAATTAAAAACTGTTGATTCGATGTACAAAATCAGCTGTCATCTTGTGACAGTTCTTGTGACAGTCTCAGTTACTTAACCCCTTCGGGACGGGAGCCTTTTACGAAATTTTTAATCTTTTGTCACCGTTTTTTAAAAACAGAAATTTGTGTCTTCTGGAATCGAGAAAATGCGCTGATTAAATAAGGTAAATTTTACAGTAAAATTTTACTGGTGAGGAAAAACAAGGATTCTGAGCGCTTCATGCGGCACGTATACGTGTCGCTCGTCCCCAAGGGGTTAACACTTAAATGCGCAGCTTTGCGTATATGCAAACAACAGTGTTTTGAGTTTAATAGTTTTTTTTATTCGTATATACCTAATTCACACCAGAAAATTAAAATAGCAAAATTTGCTTTAATTAATAACAGACATTCCGTATTTAAATAAAGCGAAATTAACCATTGAAACCTTCTGGTAAAAAGTCAGATTCTATGAACTACGTAATTTTTAGAACGTTTTCTATCATGGGAATTAATGGGTTAAAGGTTAAGTTGTATAAAATAAATAATTATATAAAATTATATATTTGGAGACATACTTATTAATGTTTTACTTAGAGTAAAACAGCCACACGACAGTAGTTTTAGAAAAAAAAAAAAACACGCATTTAACCGTTTAATTCTCGCTCCCGTCATATTCTCGGCCTGCGTCTTTTACTCAGATTGTTTGACTCCCACCAGTTTTATAAAATAGTGAAATTGGCTGTATTTTAGTATGGATTTACCTGTCATTAAATAAGGTGAATAAAAGTTTCATAAAAGTGGTGCCAATAAGCAATTTGAATTTTTTAACCGCAATTTAATTCGAGCGTGAAGGGGTTAACGGTTAACTGTCAACTGGTAGAATCTGCACTATATGTCTCCTCCTCTTTATTCCTAACTCCATAGAAGAAACAAAGTCTGCCACCTTGTAACTACACCCTCCATTGCTTCACACGGAAACGGTAGAAACTACAATATATGTCTCCTTCCCTTTATTCAAAGTCCCGTCTGTGGATACTGGGTCACTGAAGTTTTTTTGTCCAAACTATGGAAGACGATACACCAGAACTTTGCCTTATTCAACAACTCACCGGGGCAAGATTGACTAGACGAATGCTATAAATCAGTAAACAGTTGTTTAGTGATAATGACGCGCTCCTTAAGTTTTTGTCCAACATTCTTTCGACCAATCTAATTTTATTTATTATAAAAATTTTGCATCTGGATCCAAAATCTTCGAGGTAGGTTTCTCTAAAATTTTCAAAGAAGAAGATCTGTATTTGGGAAAAGTGGCATTCAAAAAACGAACCGAATGGGGTCTTATAAGTACTCTGCCAATAAAAAAATGGTATTGGTTATTAGGCACTTTAAAGTAAAAATTTGTAATTTATATCAAACATACACTTGTTTATCTGTTAACCCCTTGAAGGGCAAGCAAAAATGACTCTAAATATTGAATTATCACCGGAATAATCGAAAACATTTTATTTTTAAATAAGGAAAAGCAGTTTTTCAACTATTTTCCTCCAAAGCTAAAAATATAAAATGTAGTAAATATTTTCTGGTGAGAATTTTGTTTAAATTAGGTGGGATATATTTTATCCCACCACCCCTCAAGAGGTTAAATTTTAAAAAGTGCATTTTAAAACATTTGGGATATAAACAAACAAACCAGCAAAAATTTAATGATCTGATCTTCATTTTTAACATTTACGTAAGATGAACGAAAACAAGTGTAAACATGTTTGACGTAAAAACACTATTTATGCCACATTTCAATATAAATGTCTGTTAAAATTAGCACAAAACATAATTCAAATGAACTTTAATTTCTTGGAAGAATAAATTTTTATTTGCTATGTTCTCATTAAATCATGCTTCTACGAATGCGTCATAAATCATTAAGTGTCAAAAAATCAACACATTTTTCAGGTTGTAGCTTATTACTTTTTACATTTTGAAAAGAGAATTATTATGAAAAAAAATTATTTTCTTTTATTCACAAACATACTGCACTTAATTAAAGAAATATAGAGGCGTTGCAAAAACATATTCATCTTTTGCTTAATTATTATAAATTGCTTTCTCAAAATATCTTTGCCATATTTTTTTAGAGTTTGTAAGAAATTTTGAAGATGAAACGTATTTTAAATTGACAAATAATCGTCTGGTTTGCTTAACTTATGTCATCTATTTCGTTAAAGGAATTTATAAAAAGCTATTATAAATAAATATTTAAATATAAACTCAACAGTGGAATTTTATTTTATTTTTTATTATTTTAAATGCATAACTAGAAGTGACTGATTAAATATTTTAAAAACTAATTAGCTTGAAATATACTTATTTGAATTTAGTTTCAATATTGTTTATCGAAGGGGAAGAAAATCTGCGAGTAGCATTTTATATATAATCATATACTTCTAAATGATAAACGCCATATCATTGAAAAATTATTTATTATATTTTACTTATTTACTGTTTTTCTAATTATGTTAAAATATAACAATAATCGGAACACACAATGCTCTACACACTACAATTTTACTCTTTCATTAGTTATACATTGAAAAGAAATATACAGACCTGGAATAAAAAAGTGATCACTCCAAAAATTAGCAATCAATGGTTGAATATAGAATCCAGACCAAAATAATTATATGGAAAATACTTTAAATATTTATATATATATGTTATGGCCAGTTTGATAAATTCGGTTATTATTAATGAAAGTCTTATGACAAATTTGATAAATATTGCATATTAATCATATTTATCCGTTATTATTAATAATTACCAATAAAGTTAGATCAATATGATTAATTAAGCTTAGTAACGAATATGTCCTTCTTGGAACATATGTTATCATAACAGTGTGAAGTTAATAACAAAAAAAAAAGAAAAATATTTGCTAAGAGAGAACAATATTCAATCAGGCGTTGTGTGTAATTAATACAACGATGTGGCAAAAGGAGTTAAAGATAATTATTTTTATAATTACTGTATCTATTAAGTTTTAAATTTTGAAATAATTAAAGAATAAATGATTCAATTTTAAAATGTGTTCTTTTAGCAGTTATTATTAAGAAAAATGTAGAAAAATGTATCATAAGTAGAAAATTTTAAACGTAGACTTCTTTTGAATTAATTTTAATCAAATATATTAAGAGAACTTACTGTCGAAATGAAACAATTCTTCTTTAACCCCTTAACGCTCGGATTAAATTGCGGTTGAAAAATTCAAATTGCTTATTGGCACCAATTTTATGAAAAAGAAATATTCACCTTATTTAGTGACAGGAAAAACGATACTAAAATATACCCAATTTCACTATTTTATAAAACTGGTGGGAATCAAACAATTTGAGTAAAATACACAGCCCGAGAATATGACGGAAGCGAGAATTAAGGGGTTAATCTAATATAATAAAAAAATGTAGAAAAAAGGTATGTCATATGTCCCTCTTTCGCCCAAACGTGCCAAATTTGTAAAGCCATCGAAAAGTCGAAAAAAAATATACACCTTGTCAGAAAGAAGGATGGACTGAGGGTTCCAAATGCAATATTTTTATTATTATAACAATGAACAAATTCCAAACAAATTACTTTAGCAATATAATATTATTACATTTAAAACAAATTATTTATTTTTGATGGAAGAAGTATTAAACATTTGGAGTTACACAGGGTGTTTGATTTTTTTACATTTTCAGCAACTTTAGTTACCAGCATTTACAATTGTAATATTGAAATCCTTTTAGACCTAAGACCTAATTCTTAGCTGTACATTCTATTAGACTTATTTCATTCTCTCGGACTTCATTATCTAAAATTAAAGCTGCCTGGCAGACAGTAAAATAATTCCTTTTGTTCAGTTGATTTAAAATGCAACGTTTTGTAGAAAGTTTATAAAAGTTTTCCCTTTCCCTTACAAATTATAATAGCTGTAATATTTCGGCTATCAGCCTCACCCATATCTACTGCAGGTATTCTTATTCGAACAGTTTCTCCTACATTTGCAATTAGAAATTTTAACTTCGAAATCCGTAACATTGCCTGTCTGAAATTGGATATCATTGCTAGACTGATTTCTTATACAACAAGATCTTCTTCACTTGTAATTAGTGACAAAATATCGACTGGCAAATGTGTTATTAAACCCACATTCGCTTTATAGCTAAATAAAGCTTGATATGGATTGCGACTTACTCCAGAGTGATCTGCTCTATTTTCCATAAATTGAATGAATGTTACTGTTTCTGACTACTTTGAGGTATTGTTAGTTTAAAGCCAAAAGGATAACATCTTTTCAATGCCTTGGTTTACACTTTCAACTGAGCTTTGAAATTACTGTTAGTCCGAGTGCTACACGACCAAAATATGGTGAAAACTGCAAATCGTGATAAGAATATACCGATTGGTTAGTATCTACTTTATACTAATATAATGCATTTCAAAGGGGGAGGAATTGTGTAAAGTCGTGGAAATTCAAAATGGCGCCATTTTCTGAATTTTCTAACTACCCATCATATAAATGTATGTTTCAGGTCGATTTCAATGTTTTTAACGTCAAAAATGTCGTTTTTAATACTTTCCGTCATAGTTGAATGAGTTTATGAATTCAGTTTTTCTGTTTGTTTGCCTGCCTGCTTGCCATTCCATGCTCTAACTCGCTTAAATATCGCTATTCGATTAAATTCATTCATATTTTCATGTAATTTATGCATGTTATTAAAGTTTACAATAACATGTTCCGAATAAAAATGGAGTGTATATGTTTTATAGCCCTATTTCATGGCCCTCAAAAGAATTCCATTATGTTATTGTCTATTAGTGAGGGTGCTACGGTTCAGAAAACTACAAATCGTGAGAAGAATATATCGATTGCTGAGTATCTACTTTGTACTAATATAATCCATATAAGAGGGGGAGGCATCGCGTCAATTCATACGAATTCAAGATGGCGGCTGTTATTCAAAATGGCGTCATTTTCTGAAATTCTTGCAATTTTCATACTATTTATCGTATAAAAGTGTGTTTGATGTAAAATGTAAGTGTAAAATCTGTAAAAATAAATGTGTCTGTAGAAAGGTTGGACTTTCTTGCACATTATTGTGCAACTACAAAAACTAATGTCTGAAATATGATGATACAAAGTGAAGTTTATATATTCTCTAACTTTAAGCGTAACATGCAATTCTTTTAACACAGATTTTGCACTTACATTTTACATTAATAACAGCCTCCATCTTGAATTCCTAATAATTGACGCGATGCATCCCCCTTTTATATGGATTGGATTAACATAGCTGACAACCTTTACGCTTTTTTACCACCACTAAAATTTAATTGATATTTTTGTCTTGTCTAATCGTGAGATTTGGACGATTAAATAAGGCAACATTTACTATAAAATTTTAGTGGTAAGAGAAAAGCGTAAAAGTTGGCAGCTATGTATTAATATAAAGTAGATACTCACCAATCGGTACATTCTTCTCACGATTTGCAGTTTTCTCAACCGTAGAACCCGGAATAATAGACAATAACGAAATGGAATTCTTTTGAGGGCCCTGTAAACGGACTATAAAAGCTATACACTTCATTTTTATTCGGAACATGTTACTGTAAACTTCAATAACATATATAAATTAAATGACAATCTGAGTGAATTTAATCGAGTAGCGATATTTAAGCGAGTTAGAGGATAGAATGGCGAGCAGGCAGGCAGACAAACAAACAGACAAACTGAATTCATAAACTCATTAAACTAGGGCGGAAAATTTTAAAAACAAAATTTTTGACGTTAAAAATATCGAAATTGACCTGAAACTCACATTTATATGATGGATAGTAAGAAAATTCAGACAAAAACACCACTTCGAATAACAGTCGCCATCTTGAATTCCCACGGCTTTACGCGATGCCTCCCCCTCTGAAATGCATTGCATTAATATAAAGTAGATTCTCACCAATCAGTATATTCTTATCACGATTTGCAGTTTTCAGAACCGTAGCACCTGGACTATGTGTCTTTGTTTTCCATGAAAATTTTTGAGAAGCTTACATATTCTACAAATTTCTGAAACAATATTATTAGCAAATTCTTGACCATTGTCACTTTGTAAGGTGCACTGTGCTCCAAATATTGTGAACACATCCATCAGGTGATAAGCAACTCTCTTCTATAGTTTTGTTTTAAATACTCTTAACTGAATAAATTTTGAACTCATAATAAAAATAACAGCAAACTGATAATACTTGGCACGCAAAATAGTTGAAACTGACGAAAAAAATATATTACTGAGCGTCTCGAAAGATACTGCCGCCTGCATCTAAAGTAAACAATCAACTGACATCGTCAAGTGGTTACAACAAGACAAAAACAAACTTTCGCGCTTACAAGGGCTGTTATACAATTGCAGATTAGACGTTGTAATGGAATAAATATACGCATCTGCAATGGAAATATAATTTTTCTGGTTATTCGAAATTTAAAATTTTTGAAGTTGTTTATTTTCCACTATTTATTGAATAAGGCTTTTGTGCTTTCAATCATCCTGCTATATGTAACATGAAGAATGTTTTATATAGGAAAATACTTAATCCATTAGACGTCAACGCCGCATTGTGGGAACAATTTATTTTCTGAAAATCTTTTGAATATTAAATATATATATATGGAAAAGTAAATAGTATAAAGTCTAATATATATATTTTTTGATAATGACATTTTTTCTTTATTTCTGTTTTTTGCAGATTTTTTAAAAAACAGAATGTTTGGTTTTCCGATTATCTCATATAAAACTACTAAAAAGATGAAAATAAATTCTGCAGACTTTACAAATGCAGTGAAAATGAAAAGTCAACATTTCAACTAACAGTACACTTCAAATTCGAAGTACATTGATCCATTTAAAACAACAATCGAAATGCTTCTTTTGAATGTTCTCATTACGGGAGCAAATTGATATACGATATATAAAAATAAAAATAAAATTATTTTCCTAATTTCTAGTAATACTTAACGTACTAATAATGAGAGTCTTGTTGATTATTATTAAATTTTATTAAATTGATAATAAAGGTAATATAATTTTTTACGATAATATGAATATCGTGCTGTGGTATTAGCAGCGAGAAAAATATTTAATATCTTTAAATGAGAGATGATGTATCAACTTCCATTTGTAAAAAAAAAAAAAAAAAAAAAAAAAAAAAAAAAGATCATCAAGGAAATTCAAAACGTCATTTTGGAAAATATACAGTTAATGGCAGAAAACATTCCGATGGAATAAATTATTTTAATATAAGCACATGCTGCATAAAATCTAGATATAAAACAAATATATATATGTGTTGCATTAGTAGATTAATTCCGCGATTTCCTTATCTTATTCTAAATTACTACTTTATTTTCACTAAATCCTTATCCTTAAATAATCTCTATCGTGAACTCTGTTTGATTCCCTTTAATTTAATGTCTCACTTGTCTTAATCGCTTAAATATTATGCTTTTAGTATTCTTAAATTAAATGTTCCATTTCCGCGCCTTTTTTCATTCTGGATTATTCTTTTAGCTTCCATTTTTATTTTCCCGTGCATTTCTTAGGTTATCCTTTTCCCCTCAAAAATTCATACGCTACCTCTGTCCGCACTCTTTATATGACGTGACATTCTTAATTATTCATTGGTTGAGAGCGCGACCTACGTCATATTTGTATTCTTACACGTGAGGAACAAAAAGTTGATACTCGCTGTGTTTCAGCAGATTTTGAAAGATTTGAGTCGATTTTCCAGTTTACATCCATCCCCTGGTCACCGTCCTTTTATTCGAGTATCTGAAACTTTATTTAAACCTAATTACTACTACGGAGAGATGGCTAGTCATCTTGGTGGAACCTTTTGCAAGATGTTCTAATAAAGTTCTTAGCTGATATTATGAGTTGTTTCAATTTCTTCTGGGAAAACTTCACGGAACGATGTATTCCATTGTTTTCACTCGACAACTGCATTTCAATAATTCGTTCTACTAATATAACAGATTTGAATTATTTGTTCCGACCACTTCTTTTACGCCATTATCGCTGGATGTGATCCACAACTACTATCATGACAGCCAGTACGGCATTTTCAACGATAAAGCCAATCCAATGTTGCTAGAATGCAACATATATATATATATGAATGCATTTATATTGTACAATACAATGTCGTGATTTTACTTACACAAACAATGAATAAACTACAAGGAACAGCATTAAATAGCAAAATAAATAAGATAATAATATATCTTACTTAAAAGATAATAAAATCAGTAAGTTTGTCTTCACATTTGTATTATTTTTACTATTAGTTCTTGTTTCAGATTGTAAAATTTCTATGAACGTATTTATTAGATGTTTTTAAAGATGTGGTTAGATGTGATTAAATGTTTAACCCTAGATCTACCGGGAATTTTATTCAAATTTTAATAAAACGTTCTACACCAGAATTTTTATTTAAAACTATTTAACTTATTTATTTACCTTATTTTTGTCTGGTTTATATACTTAGTTTATTTTAAAGAAATTTCTGGTTTGAATGAATATTTTGTATGTACCTGTCGGGTCCAATGGACCCGTCTGGTAGACGGAGGGTTAATATCTGTATTTTTATAAATTATCCCTCCAGCCGCGGGAAACGCTATTTTCGCGTTCCAGTGGGTTACTTTTTAAAAATTCAAATTGCCTGATTCCCACCACTTTTTTAAAAGCAGCTAACTCTTTCATTATTTAATCTGTAATTAAATAAAATGATTATTTCCACTTCAAAAAAGTGGTGGGAATCAAACAATCTCAATTTTAAAAAAGTAACCCACTGAAAAAGTTGCCAGCGGGTGAAGGGTTAAGCTTCTCGCTGCGCAACGCGAGATTTTCTCGGACAACATAAAAGGAGCAAAATTTGCGAAACACGAGATTTCCTCGGGGATTCATTTTTTCCACTGGCGACTTTTTTTTAATTCAATTTGTACCACTTTTTAAATACAAAAAAATACTTATACATTTCAACAACAGCTACAAAAAATTTACACTGCAAAATTGATCTTCTTAACATGTTATTGCGAGAATATACGAATAGTCTCCAGTGAGAGCCCTAATTTAACCTGATTCACAACTGCATACATATTAAGCGTCCTATCTTAACCCCTTAACGCTCGAATTAAATTACGGTTGAAAAATTCAAATTGCTTATTGGCACCACTTTTATCAAAAAGAAATATTCAATATGACAGGAAAAACAATACTAAAATATAGCCAATTTCACTATTTTATAAAACTGGTGGGAATCAAACAATTTGAGTAAAAGACACAGCCCGGGAATATGACGGGAGCGAGAATTAAGGGGTTAAATAGGACAGAGAACTGCAAGACTAACCCCTTCACTGTATCTTGATATTTGGAAAAACCATCAAAAAAGTACCTATTTATTTTGTTACAGTAATTGAAGAATTATGAGGTCTCTAAAAAATATATGCAATTAGTTTTTTTTTAAGGCGAAAAATAAAGATATTATAGAACAAATTCACATTTGTAGAAAAGCCATCTTGCTATAATTATGTGTATTAATGTTTGTTTTACACCATACAAATTAATGCGAATAAGACCTTTATTTTTCACATCTTAGATCTTTATTTATCCTCATCACACAATTTTTTACAAATAACATTTGAAATAATATATATACATTAAAATTTGATTATTAATAATTTTTTTGTGTGTAATAAATTTCGAAACATGCAATACAAATCTCAGCATTACAATCAGACCCAAAAGCCAAACCCAAGCGGTAATATTCAAAGAATTCACACGGAAATGCCAGTTAAATTTTTCTGGTTTCAAAAGTTTTTTTCCAGCAATGAAATCTCCAGCCCGGAAATATGACGGGCACGAGAAATAACGAACGGCACCTCAGTCCGTGATATTGACGGCAGCGAGAATTAAGGGGTTAAAGAGAAGGTCACATCAATCAATGTATGCAGTTTTGTCCTGATTTAAACGTAATGTGCTCAATTTTCGAACCTATTTTGAAATAAAAAATTACGGAGAGAGAGGGTTAATTGTTTTTGACGTTCTTCCTAGTGATGCAAATAGACCCGCGTAAATCGGGTACCCAGTTGCTCTAAACACCAGATTTTAAAGTAATTTTCTTCGTCTTATCTAACGGCAGAATTTCCTGCGATTAAAAATGGCGAAATAAACTGTTTTTTATGTAGAATAAATTCAACGTTTTTAGCATAATTTATTATAGCATGAAAACATCTAATTTAAGTGTACCTTTCGAATAAAAACATGGGCGCTTTTATTTAAATGCAAAAATTTTAAAGGAATGTTGAATTATCTCGCAAGAAATTGCGCACACACAAGAAATGAATAATTTTTATTTTGCCACCTATAACTAAAAATAATAATCGTCAGCTTATTTAGTCGGGGAAAATTCTTACAAATTATGCTATAAAATAAGTTGAACGAGGTTGGCAATGGAGTTATGAATAAAGAGGAGGAGACATAATAGTGTAGAATCTACCAGTTGCGAGTGAAGTAACTGAGGAGGTTATCACGAGTTTGCGGCTGGTTTTTTTTACATCGGATCAACAGTTTCTGGTTACCACCGAAGCTAACTTCCACCAGTAAATTTTGAATAGAAAATTTCGCCTTATTTTAGCGACTTATTTACGCAAAACTTCTTTCACAAATATTGTTAAAATTTCTATTCGTTTTTACTGGTGGATGTTGGGCAAATTTTATGATGTCTTTGACTGGCGCTTACAGGAAGTTATTTAGTTTGCCATAATCATGGAACTATAAATAAAAATGAACTGGCATATCCTCAAAATAGTGAAGCCTCAACTGTTACCGCATTCGCAGAGGTTGATTACCGCCGGATGAAACTTCCACTAGCAAATTTATAGCGAACTTTTCTTCTTATTAAACGCCTTATTAACTTATTAAAGCCGGAATTCTTTTTCTCTTTAAAATACAAAACTTGCATTTTACACCAGTCATTTTTAAATAAGAATTTTTGGTTGATTTTATCACGAAGTTTAAGTTACCAAATAACAATAATGTTTCCATTCAAAACTACTGGTATTTAAAGAATAAAATGTTTGAAACTTTTCTGGCACCATATCGTACGCTAGACTTTAATGGGTTAAATCTAAAATTCCCGTCATAATTAATGGCAGAAATCTGTTTCCTCCACTATCCTCCATGTTTTCATACCTATGTTTGTAGAACAAACACGATGATAAACTGAGTCAATCACTGGTGATATTAATTTTTTGCTTATGCATTACTTCACTTCCGGCAGACATGGATCATTAGATTCCCCTACTTCTACTCTTCCGCAAAATAAAGGGTTTTTTCTTGTTCTTGATAACATAGGATTTTGTGCTGTTGGCTCTTGGACTACAACTTAAGATAGAAAATGCTGACGTTTGTGGTTAAAGCCTTGTACGTGACAGATCCCGGGAACTGCGCTGGTTTTGGCCACAGATCAATCAAAAGCTAATTAACCCATTAACCCCTTAACAGTGACATTTGTTTTTTTACAAAAAAATTAAAAATGGGGCTGGACTCCACTTTTTCCATACTAAAATATTTACCTTACTTAATCAAAAAATATCTGACAATCAATAAAGATAAATTTACAGTTACAAATTAGTGGCATCAAAATGCTTTTAATAACGAAGCAAGCAAAGTGTGCATTCGGGCCACACTGTTAAGGGGTTAAACTAAATATTCCTCCGAATTGAAACCTTCGCCCCCTGCTGGAAAATATTACAAGCCCCAACATATTAGCAAGAAAGCGCACGAAAAAGATTAAATTTTGCCCATTCAAGGTGCGTGCAACCAATGACCATGTAGGTCTCGAAATTGACGGAAATGGCTCGAGGGTCATCCGATCGAACTCGTGAAAATGACCGTAAGATGCAGCAAGGAAAAAAACGACTTCGTTTCACAAAGAGGTTCCCGAGTAAAATTCTTTACCCCCATTAATTTCCCAATTATTCTTTACATCAGCGGTATCAAACTGTGGCCCGCCGGATACCACTAAAATTTTAAAGAAATAGTCGACAAGTTGAATCGCAGCAATTCGACGATTAGATAAGGCAAAAATAACTGTAAAATTTTAGTGGTATCCGGAGGGCCGCAGTTTGGCACCCCTGCCTTAGATAGATATATATAGATATAGCTTTCTCTAATGCACGTACGCTGAATTTAAGTATATATGAAATTTAATTAACTTTTAAAACGACAAAAGCAGCTATTTGTACTGGTCGTAGTAGGAAGATTGAAAAGTCCTTCTTTGTTTTTTATACGAATTAAAAACTGAAAATTTGGTGGTAGGTCGCTCACATTTTATGGCTTTTCTCAATGCCAATTTGACAGAAAATAGAATTTCCAATAAAGACAAAGTAATATCTTTACTTGTTTTTCTTCCAGCTAACACCATTTTGCATTGGTTCACATCACAGAAGCCCCCATTACATGAAAATATTCATATGGAATCTTAAGAACACAAAAATTAGCGTGAAAACCAATCTTTGTGTGTTTGTGTGTGTGACGGAGATGGCTAGAAATATCTACCGCACGTGTTAGTCTAAAAATTTGGATGAGGGTAGTTCAAGGCAGATCCTGATGCACATGAGGCTCAGATTTCTTATTTTGGAGTCGGTAATTTTTTTTTTAATTTTTTCAAAAAGTTGACGGCGACCGTACAAAAGTTCGGAGAAAGAACCATACAGTGGAGAACATTCATTAAAAACCGAACTGAAAAGAGATCTCCTTCCCGGCCGAGCCCACCATTTAATTTCCGAAAATCGATGGATAAGACATTGAATAAGAGATAGTTAAGAAATGACATGTAGGCAATCAACTTAATTACAAAACGTTTCCAAATGCTAAAAATATAATTTAAAAGTATTTTATCAATTTAGTCGAAGATTATTAATTAGTTTTGTGGCAAGAGGCCCGTGATATGAGCTAACCCCTTGAGGGGCACCGGTATATATTATATACCACCTACGATTAATGAAGTTTTACACCAGAAAAAGTTTATTAAATTTTACTTTTCTAACTTTGGTGGAAAAAAGCCGTGAAATTGCTTTTAGTTATTTTGAAATAGAATTTTTCAAAGATTCTGGTGGGAATTCAGCATTTCACAAACGTAATTGCTTGCCCCTCAAGGGGTTAAGATTTCTTCTACGGGGGTTTCCCCCCTTTATTTACATTTAAAAGTATTTTTCCAAAATATAGTTATATAATATATAGTTATATACAAAATATAATTTCTTTTACCACAATTATCGAACATTAACAGCACATTATAGTTATATAATATATAGTTATATACAAAATATAATTTCTTTTACCACAATTATCGAACATTAACAGCACATTCTTTTCTCGGATTCTATTGGCCAGATTTCTACGGGAATTGCTTCATCCAACTTAGCTTACGATTTTATTGCAATTTTTAGCTCTTCCAGTGCAGGTGGCGCACTCTTATTTCGGGTTCGATAGACCCAATTTCAATTGGACTTTGCTCATTCAACTTGGCATTCGATTGTCTTACAGTTTATAGTTCTACCTTCCACCGTCAGTGGGCATTTTAATCTCAGGTTTCATGGGCCGATTTCACAGGAATTTTTTTCTTTCAACTCATCTTACGATTCTCTCCAGATTTTCTCGCGGGTGCGCAGCATACCTTATATACGGGAACGCAGAAAGAGAGACTCGTGTTGGAGATTTATTTTGAAAGACATAAATTTGAATGTAGGTTTTTAGTGGTTAAAGAAGCGTGCGTAGGAGGTCTGATCTACGCTGCTGAAGACAGTGGGGACCCACCCCAGAGATTCATTTTGAGATATTCTTCATATATTTTTTAATTTTAGTATGAATAGAGGTTTTATTCATGCGCGATTATTTTGAAAAAATCGATCGGAGGTCAGCTAGTATACAAATGAACAATGTTCTTTTTGATACCAGAAATGTAATGCCAACAGGCCTTTCGATTTATAAACTGGAGGTAGTTAGAAACCTACATCATCGATTGCAAATTATGGATCTCTCCACCCCCCCCCCCCTCCTTAACAGAAGTTTTTCAGAACTTTCACACATACACAGGAGAAAAATATCCACAATTCTTATTTATTTTCAAAATATCTGAAATAATTTCGGTTTAAAGTTCTTCTCAGTTTGGCGCCCCTTATTTAATGACTTTGCGCCTCAATTCAGGTACATAATTATCTTAGGACGAAGTGTATTAAACCATCCCTAGAAACATATACAGAAGCTTTTTCTTTCTTCATTATTTGGATATAACAAAATACCATACTAAAGAAAACATTCACACAGTGTCCCACACACAAAAAAAAATAAAAAAAATAGCAATTTTTATTTATTGTCAAAATATGTGGGATAATTTCGGATTAAACCTCTCGCAATTTGGCGCCCCTTGGCCTCGGCTCCCTGAGGCAGCCGCCCTCCTTGCCCCCCCCCCCCCTAGCAATGCCACTGATGTCAATGAATTTGATTACAGCCAGGTTAAATTTCCACCAGTAAATTTTAACAGAAATTTTCGCCATATGTAAACGCACTTTTCATGCAGGAAGTCTTAACTCTCTCGCATCTCAACTCGAGATATTCTCGGGCAACGTAAAAGTAGCAAAATTTGCACAACCCGAGATTTCCTCGGGGATGCATTTTTCCGTCTAATTAACCATCTTGATTATTCCCACCAGTTGTTTTTTATTGTAAACTTTTCCTTATTTAATCGTAGTATTTTCCCATTTAAATTAGACAAAAATTTTTGTCTTCAAAAACCGGTGACAAAAGAATAAACATTCTTAAAAAACGCTCGTCGCGAAAGTGTTAAATACGCAAGTTTTGAAGATATTTTGATAAAAAAAATACTCAGCGAGAGGGTGAAACATAGAAAAGTATAAACTTAGTTTTTACTTGCGAATTGTTGTCCGAACATTAAGCCCCCCCCCCCCTTAAATTACTACAAAAAATAGCCGCCAGGTTGTGACAACGTCCTCAGTTACTTTGCTCGCAACCGGGAGATACTACACTGCCTTTTTTTCCAAGCTAGTCCGTCGATCGAACCTATATTCCTAATCTGGTTGATTTTTACTCGCTGAGTCCCTATCAAATTTCTCTACCAATTTTGGCAAATTGCACTGGTTTGGAGGAAGTACGTTACAAACAAAATAAAGCAAAAATATATTTTTTAATTCTGTAATAGGTATTCTGCTTTTTTCTTGTGAAATGTTGCCCCAAAATTAAATAATACCTCTTTCGATTTGAAGAAAAAAACAGCCGCATATTATAATCGGGACCTATAGAATAGAATATTGTAACTGCCTCCTACTCGTGTAATTTTTTTCCAAGCATTTCCACCGATCGGACCGGATACTTGAAATATGATTGGTTTTTACTCGTTCAGTTCCTATCAAGTTGGCCTACCAACATTGTCGATTTTCACTGATTTGGAGGAAATACGTTACAAACAAAACAAAAAACAAAAAAAACCAAAAGAAAAGTTTTTAATTCCCTAATGGCCATTTGGCTGAATTTTATTTATATTTTTACAATTTGTACAATTACAAATACTAATTTAGTAATATTTTTTGTAATTGATTTATTTTTGTACGTTATATTTTTTATAACAAATTATACTTAATTTTTATTTAGTAAATTTTTTCGTGAGCTTGGAGACGAATTGAAAAAAGCGTATTTTTCTAGAACAATTTAACAATGATTCTAAACACTTTATAAAATACGCACATAAACAATTTACTTACATTTATAAAATATATTTTTCAATTGCTACAAACAAAATAAAGCAAAAATACGTTTTGTACAACATGAGTAATCTGCAGAACTCGCCCATTCCTGCATCGGGGTTGCTTCTGCTGCAATCTCAAGATTCATGGAATTCGTAAACGCAGTGATCAATTACACATGTCTAAAAAACACTAGTGCTTAGATTTTTCACTACAGCTGTCACTAAAGAACGACAACTGTATTACTTGATTAGTTATTTGGATGTAAGAGTGGTACTCCATAACGTAAAATGTATTTAATACATTCCATTTTACTAGTCAAACTTTCCCGGTGTCAGTGCATTTTTTGAAAAAAAAAAAATTCCGTTTCCGTTTTTCGTTCCGTTTTTAACTTTTTGTAAATGTGAAAAATTGTTAAAAATGGGTTGTGCAACATTTAATTAGATTAACGATTGAAATTAATGATTGGGTTTTTATTCATGACAAAAGACTGACCGAATAAAGTTTGTTTTAATCGTACTCGTAGACTGATAATTTATGATTAATTTAAGTTCAATCCCCCTCTTTGTTTAGCGATTACATAAATTTACAATCTAATTAATGATTAAAAACGTGGTTTATTGTTCCAACATTGAGAGCTTATATTTTCTTTCTGTTCTCTCTAGCTCTATTGACTTCTATTACTCTTTCTGTTTGCTAGAATCCTGCATCGGGACTGGTAACACGATTTTAGTAGAACCCGACCAGACAGGCATTTCGGGCAGATGATTTACGATTAATTAATTTAACACAAGATTTGCACTTAAACCTTCATAATTCATCACCCCTGTAACCTATTTTTTATTTAATCAATTCTCATTAGTCGTCATGGCTATACACTATAACCTCGATAATCCGTCACATAAATCTGCGCTTTTATGCAATAGAATGTACTTAACACTAAAACCGCCGGAAATTTTACTGAAGTGTTATAAAAATATTTTATACCGGAAATTTTAATTGAAACTACTTAACTTATTTAATTAACTTATTTCTCCGTGGTACATTTTAAACTTATTTTAGAAAGACATTTCTGGTGATAATCGAAATATTTTTATTTAGTAGCGGTCAAAATGAGCGCTACGGCGGTTCTAGTGTTAATTTACTTTAGATCTGCACTAAAATCTCGATAACTCGTTAACGGTCGATTCTCAAAATGTAGGCACAGGACACACGTCATAACTTTAAGCCTTTCAAACGTAACTTTAATTATCATTGATTTTATTTTTTTTTTACACTGAATTTTTAATTCTATTCAGAGACAGAAAATGACATAATTTATTGTAAAAGCTTTGTATAAATATTCTTAAAATTTTATTATTTTATGCTAAAGAGGCCAATTTCGGACATTCATAACGTTAACTGCTCCAGTGTACCACCAAGAAAAAGAGTTTTAACTTTTTTACAAGTGGTTCTAATGGTAAACAACGAATGCATAAAGGAAACGGATGATTTTTTTTTAATTTCGTTGAGAGATGGCAGGCTGATTTTTTTTTTTTTTTTTTTTTTTTTTTTTGAAGGTAGAAGGACTTTTCTATAAAGATTTTTTATTTTTATTTTGTTATGTCCGAAAGTAACGTACGCGACAAAGCATTTGATTTTATTATTATTATTACTGGATAACAAAAAGTTAATGATACATATATATTTTTACACATACAATTATAGGACACATTTACTACATTCTAAGTATTAAGAATTTTTTAAATACTAAGCGCAACGTCCAAAATCTGTAACGTACGTGCGAAAAAATGTCCAAAATTTGTAACGTACATAACTGCTAATTAAATGCTGTAATAATTAATTTTCCAGAATAGATGCTATCTTTTAATGTTTGTGTATAATTTGGTAGACATACTATTAAAAATTATATTTATAGACAAAATACTATACTATTAAAAAAATTGCCTTAAATTTGAACATTTTAAAAATTACATATAGTTAACGTTTAATGATCCCACCTTTTGAGAATGTCCCCTTAACACGAGAACAAACATAGCGGTCATTTTGACCGCTACCAAATAAAACTATTTCGATTCAAAAAGTAATTTCTTTATAAAATACTAATTTACTCCGTCCATGGAGAAGTAACTTAAATAAATGTTAAGAAGTTTTAAATAAAAATTCTGATATATAATATTTTTATAGCACTTGAGTAAAATTTCCGGTTGTTTTAGTGTTAATAAACAATATTGTTATATGCAAATATCTCGTTATTTCGGCAACCTTATAAATTTGCGTTACTATTAAATCGGATATAAATTCCCTATTTATACCCATTAAAATCGCATAATGTCATGTTTCTCATGAATATGCATCTTTATTCAACCTAATGTCATTAATTGATTATGTACAAGCACAGCAAACTCGGTAACTTGTCATTCTCATAAATCTTGTGTTTTACTTACCAAAGAAACCTAATGTCATATATGCAATAAAACCTCCATAATTTGCCATACTTAATAATCTGTTCTTCTGTCCAACAGTAATTTACTTTAGATATGCAATAAAACTTTGATAATATGTTATTTTCTTAAGCAATGCTAATATTAAACGAAAGTTATTATCATTTCAATAGCATACGCTATGACTTTGTCAACTCTTTTCCATCATAAACTAGTTTTTCATTCTACTGATTCTATTAAATTGATAAATCTCACTTTATTTAAAATTTAATGTAATTTTTTTCGCCATATATATGTTGCATGTTCCCAATGAATCACAAAACGATGTTCATGTTGCAATTAAATATAATTAAATCATTTTAAATATAGATAGAACCGTTGAAATCTCTCAAACAAATATAATATTTATACGAAAGAATATGGTTCACTTTACATATGAACGAAAATTTCAATAAATCGGGAAACTATTGCACTGACGTTATGTTCATGAAATATCAATAATACTTTGACTTCATTTGCGAAACCCCCGATACTTCCTCAATTGCTTAAATTTACGTTTCCGTTATTGCAACGCACGCTAGTAAAACGCTATACCAGGCATTTAATGTAATTAGAAGTTCTGTGAGTTTATGATATGCAACATCATTTCTTTAATATTTTAAGTGTCACTAGCGAAATTGCATAAAATAAAGCTTTTGAAGATTAACTAGAACATTATGATTTTGAAAAGACAATGAATACAAATAACTGAATAACAATGAATACAAATCTGGAACTATTTTATTTCTGTCGGGTAGAAGCCCAATTGGCATGATTTAAGAAGTGAAAATATCTCCAATTGCCAAATAGTGGGGAATTTACTAATTAGTTTGGATTACATATGAGGACGTGAGTCTCAAAACTCGCCTTTTTCCAAAAAATGAAATTTCGAAAAATCGTGAAAAAACTCTAACTGCGTTCATTGGTTTTCATTGTAAACAAAGATTTACAATGGGAGAAATTCAAGAAAAAACTAGACTTTTTTTTAATATTGTTGTGTTTTTTCGGTGCATCTTTACAAATAGAATAGACTGATTGAAAAAAAACACGATTTTCTAGATTTTGGATAAGGCGAGTTTTGAAACTCACGTCCTCATATATATAACTTCCCAACTTCCGACTTAACTTCCGTAAAATGTGAAATAATTTAAACGATGTCAAAGTGGTTTTTAACCGGAAAATATTTTCGATGCATCAATAGCTATTTAACTGCACGTTTCTACCTGAAAATTGTTTGATATATTTTTTTAAAAATTTCTCGCTCTAAACAAGTTTAACCTGGTTTTAATTAACTCGCATTTTACGGAAGTTAAGTCGGAAGTTGGCAAGCACATGTGCAAGGTGTCCCAGCTAAGATGTTATATATTTTGAGGAGAAGTACGGTACACCAAGGCCACTCGGAATCAAATAGAAATGCCTGGTCCGAAACGCTTCCCTGACGGGGTAGAGGGCACTGGCAGTGTTGCCAGTGGACTATTTTTTAATTCCGATTTCTTGATCTGTTTTTTGAAATGGTAAAATTCCCTTTTGTTTTCAACTTAATTATTATGTCATTAAACAAAGTGAATTTTATCATTTCAAAATAGTGGTGCCAATCAGGAAATCGGAATTAAAAAAAGTAGCATACTGGCAACTCTGCCATGGCCAAAGATCAGCTTTGTGTGATCCAGAATTTTCAATACCCAGTGTGCCAGTGGGTTGCTTTTTTAAAATTCAGATTTCTTGATTGGCACCAGTTTTTTGAAATAGTAAAATTCGCCTTATTCAAATACATATTAATTAATGCGAAAAGAAGGTGAATTTTACCATTTCAGAAAAGTGGTGCCAATCAAGAAATCTAAATTTAAAAAAAGTAGCACACTGGCAACATTGTGAATGCCCTTACTGGGTCTATAAGGCGTTTCCGACCCGGCAGTCCTATGTGATTCCGTGTCGCCTAGGTATACACTACCTCTCCCTCGAAGTTTGTAACATCTTAGCTGGGACACCCAGTATAAAAATATACAGTGGTCGCCAAATTGTGGACAGTTTTTGAAAATTTCATGTTTTATCACTTTGTATGCTTATAGAATATATTAATTTAACTTAAATACAAATGTTTATATATCAAATTCAAGGAAATTTAATGCAGAATATAATAAAAAAAACAAAATATTTGCATTACAAAAAAAGTTACTTTTATTTTAGTCTAAAATACAAACACAATTAGTAATGAATGCTGAAGTCTATTGTAATAAAAGCTTCTTAGCCAATCACAATGGCTGATCTGAGGACCAATGAAATGTCAGTAACTAAACTGTAGTATATTTTGATTTGTAAAAGCGGTATTTTGCTGGAAGGAATTTTGAAGAAGTGTGAATACTAGTGTAACTAAATAAATTAATGTTTTTTTTTTTATGTTTCTATATTTTTCTTAATTCAAATAATGTCAGCAACAACAAGAGCTGATTGGACACACACAAAAAGAAGAAGAATTGTCATATTGAGATAAAATGGTTTCTCTTATGCTGAAATTGCAAGACAGATTGGTGGATCAGTCACTTTATCTGGCGTACGGAAGTTGTGCTTACGTTAGGAAGAAACTAAATAAGTGATACATATGGCAAGATAAGGCCGGAAAAAATGCGCAAGTGCTTCTGACGATAGAAAGATAAAAACGCTATGCCTCAAAGTTAGACGAATTTCATCAGGTGCTTTTAGATGTGAAATGAATGCAATAGTATTCCAGTTCGTTTCCGAACAATGAGAAGAAGAGTCACAGGTTTTGGACTTAAAAGTAGAATTCCAAGGAAAGAACCATTTTTAAATCTTCAGCAATGCAAGACACAAGTTCAGTGGGCAAAAGAACACATCAATTGGGCAGAAAATCAGTGGAAGCAAGTAATCTAGAGCGATGAGAGTAAAATATCGCTCTTCTCGGCGAAAATATGTGAGACGTAGAGTAGGGGAAGAGCTGCATCCTGATTGCATTGGAGCAACTTTGAAGAACCCAACAAATGTCATGATTTGTGCCTGTATGTCTGCACATAGAGTGGGTCGCATTCAAGTGATTGATAGCATTATGAATGCATCGAAAATGTCCAAGAACCAAAATTGATACCTTAAATCAGGGATTTCTTCCCCAATAAAGCACTATTTATCTTTCAGCAGGATTCGGCTGCATGCCAAGTATAAAAAAATAAGCAAAGAATAGTTTAAAACTAAAAGCATACAATTATTAACCTGGCCAAGAAACAGCCCTGATCTGAATCCTATAAAAATTGTGGCGATGTTTGAAAATCCTTGTAAAAATTAATCGTCTGTCTGATAAAATGTAACTTATTGAAGCTATAATTGATTCTTGGCATCATGTGATTAAAAAGGATGAACTCCAAACACCAGTTCTCTCATTCAAAAGACGCTGTGAAGCTGTAAGAAAAAACAAGGGTTATCCTGCTAAATATTGAATGTATAAATGTAACTTTAAAATAAAATGAAATCTAAGATAGATCTTATATTTTGTAAGCGTAACTTTTTTGTAGGACAGATATTTTAATTATTATTTTTTATTTGATATGTAAACATTTGTATTTAAGTGAAATTTGTTATAATCTTCAAGCACGCAAAGTTATAAAACATGAAAGTTTCGAAAATTGTCCATAACTTTGGTCAACACTGTATACATAGCTGTCAACCTTACACTAATCTTCCGTAATGCCTGGATTAATTTCACCCAGGTTAACCAGATTCTGAACCAGAAAATTTATTTCATGAATGCTTATTTATTTAATTCCAGGTTTCTAATTGGAACATATTTATTTTCATTTCTTAAAAAAAAAAAAAGAAAGGTAATAAATTTCTAGTTTGAAACGTATTAAACCAGGGTAAAATTAACGCAAGTATTACGGAAGATTCATTTGAGGTTGGCAGCTATGTGTAAGGTTAGTTGGGGTAACTGGACCCCCGAGGTAACTGGGCCAAGGGCTATTTTATAAGAAACGGTTGATGTATTTTAAGTTTTAGTTTTTGTGAACAATGCCCCTTAACCTCTACTTCCTAAAACAACGTGTATCAACTCAATCATAACTCTCTCTTTGCTCTGATAGGTTGTCGAAAATTAAAGTTTCTTTTTTTAACAACAACGCCAATTTGGTTGAATTTCCTCGGTTTTTTATTAACCCCTTAATTCTCGCTCCCGAGATATTCTCGGGCTGTGTCTTTTACTCAAATTGTTTGATTCCCACCAGTTTTATAAAATAGTGAAATCGGCTATATTTTAGTATCGTTTTTATTGTCATTAAATAAGGTGAATATTTCTTTTTCATAAAAGTGGTGCCAATAAGCAATTTGAATTATTCAACCATAATTTAATTCGAGCGTTAAAGGGTTAAAATACTGAAAGTACTTCTATGAAACAATCTTTTTTTTTAAGATTAGGCATATAACTAAGTTAATATTATTAGCTATCTATACGTATTTACTTCATGTTTCAAATGTAAGCCCGGTGTCCCAGTTACCCCATAAATTTTTCAAGAATGGTGTAACTGGGACATGTATCCGGGATAACTGGACCATGCAGGATCCAGTTACCCCAATAGTTATAAATAATTTTTTTGAGTTTCTCTTACAACGGGAAGTAAATTTCTCCATTGTTTTTTGCTTACAATAAATAAAATTATAGGGTACATTATTAAAATTACATAATAAAATTAAAAAATAAAAAGCATATTGATTATTGGGTGGTATCAAACCAAATTTCTTGACCCCTTGAGAGGTGATGCCGTTATGGCATCACATAATTTTAATTCCTAATTGCCACATTGGCACCGGAATTTTATAATGAAAATGTCACCTTTATTAAGTACGCAAAAATATACTTTTACTGGTCGAGTTGCTTTGGAGCTTTACAGTGAGGAGGTCGTATGAAATGATAGCTCCTTCGTATGTTACATTTACGCAGTGTTGAGTGGCAGATGGGGCGGTTCGTGTGAATAGCTTTATCGCTGTTTGAGGCTGCATTATGGCGTCTATTGATAATTCTGGATATATGAAAGATATTATTAACAATATCTCAAATGGTTCACTTAACAGAAATTTCGCTGAACAATTTGTTAATATATCATCGAATTTTGCGAACTTTGCCAAAAATATTCTGACTGATTTCTACTTCTTCACTGATCAATACATTTTGGATTTGAAAACCAAAGCTGGTTATCCTACTTTTCCAGCCGATCAAGAGGAGGTAAGAAATACTTGTTATGAAGCTTTTACTTTGCTAAGGGAGACAACTATCGATAACTTGTTAAATTCTGCTATCTTTAGTTTTTTCTGCACTTTTAAATATAAGAAAGCCCCAAACCTAATTATCACTACTACTAACCTAAAAAACAAACTCTTTAACGCTGTTAAAAATGGAATTAACCCCTTAATTCTTTTATGTCTTTTACTCAACTTGTTTGATTCCCACCAGTTTTATAAAATAATGAAATTGGCTATATTTTAGTATCGTTTTTCCTGTCATTAAATAAGGTGAATATTTCATTTTCATAAAAGTGGTGCCAATAAGCAATTTGAAATTTTCAACCGTAATTTAATCCATTCAGGGTCGGTGACTAGAGAGTCTAGCCACCTAATTTTAATTCCAAAACTGACTACTGGCACCAAGAATATTTTAATAAAAAGTTGCTTTGGTAATTAATGTGCAAAATAGCGTTTTGTTATTTAGTAAGGAATTCGTTTGAATATTCTGGTGTCAGTCAATTATTTTATCAGTTTACGAACAGAATCTCTGCCCCTGAAAGGGTTAAGTCGAGCGTTAAGTGGTTAAATGCCCATTAACCCTCTGTTACACTGATGTTAACCACTTCACCGGCTGCCCCGAGATAACTCGGGGGTAAAAGCACTGTTTCCCCATACCCTTCGCCGGTGAAGTGGTTAAACTAATTGAAGATAGCTTTAAAGAGTATAGTTACGAGGGCTGCCATGCTAAAAAATAGAAAAACAGGAAATCCTATGCCACTTTATATGGTTAATGTTATTCCACGTAGTAACTTTGAGGACATATACAAAATAAATTAGATACATTACATATCAGTCAAAATGAAGCCTTTACTACCAAATACAAAGTTAAACAATGCTACAAGTGTCAAGGCTACGGGCATAAGAGGTATGTGGCTTTGATGCCAAATGTGTTAAATAAGGAGAATCACACTTGAGCAGTGCCTATAAACACAAGGGCAGAATTAAACCTAAATGTGCCAATAGCGGGCTTGGACATCGCGTAAATTACTGCGGTCGTCCAAAAAATCCATACAGACTGGTAAATAAACACATCTGAAACATTACAAGTAATAGCTTCAGCAATCCCTCCACTGAAAATCAAATTCTTGCTGATATCTTTAAAAATTTCAACTACACCAAAAAACCTAAGCCCACTGAACCATCTACTAGTAATAACTTGTTAAATTCTGAAAATAATGATAGCGAAACCCCAAATACCCCTTCGTCCCCTACTACTGAAAATTCAAATAACACTCAAAATCTAAAATTCCCTATAAATTACTCTAATGACATCAAAGATATACTTAATACTTTTAAGGAACTCAAAGAAGTCTTTCAAATCACCAAATTCTTAAGCTGCAACAAAAATATTTCAACTCAAATCAAAAAATATGATAACCCCATGCAAAAAGTGGTAGTTATTATCAACGAGTTCGAGAAACTTGCTAACCTTCTTAACTTAAATGAAGAGTAATTTACTTCCTCTGTTAAAATATTGTCCTTTTTTTCGTGTCTTGTTTTGTCTGTTTTGTATTAAAAAAACAACAACAAAAACCAACAAAAAATACCCTCTTCTTACTGATATATTATTGTTTTATTCACGTATTTAAATATCCTACCTTATATTCTTTTGTTCTTGGTATCTTTTTATTATCTTTTTTCATCGAGTTACCAGACTAGGTGGGCGCCGTCCTCCTTTTTTCCCATGTTACCCTTAAAATGATGCATTTTTCTATTCAGTTAGTCTGAACCCTCCTCAGTCATTGTTTTTTAATATCGTTTTTTATTACTCTAATGTGTGTATTTTTATAATCACATGTACATATGTAAATTCTTTTTATTCTTTTTAAAATTTGTTTCGCACTGTGCTTTGCATTATTTTTTTTTTTGTTAATCTATGTATGGTCTCTGTAAAGAGTCTTTTTTTTATGCTGCGGCTTCTCTTTGTAGCTTTTTCGCCTGTCTACGGACTGTTAGCTTTTGGATCATATGGAACTCCTTTTTTTTCTTTTTACCTTATTGTTATACTAACATTTTTATTAGTAAGTTCTCTTACTCTTAAACATTAATTTTTCTTTTTTTGTGGCCACCAGCCGCGTCTATACATCTTTTTTCATGGCTCCCATTGCAAGTAACACACATTACCTCTATACTGGATGTTAAGTTGCCCAGCAACTAGGGAATCCATTCACCTGCTAACATTGTTCTATTGTGATGTTTACAGGATTAAAATTTGCATATAGGTATAGTAGTTGCGAAGAACTTTATTTATTTATTAACAATAGAACTACAGTAAATTTGAGTCAAGTTTTATAAAAATATTTCACACCTGAATTTTGATTTTAAAAAGTTTAACCTTATTATTTAGCGTTTTTCTTCTTTGTGTATTTTAAACGGAATCAAATTTCCGGTTTGAACTGAAACATATTTCTATGGTAGCTGTCAAAATGACGGCTCACAGAATTTCCCGTGTTAAATGTTTTAAAAAAAAGTAGTGTGATATACTGCGTATTTAACTCTTTAACACTTTAATTTTCGCTCCTGTCAATATCACTGCCTGAGATGTCGTCCCTTTTTCCTCGTGCCCGTCATCTTTCCGGACTGGAAATTTAATTGCTGGAAAAACTTCTTTGAATATTACAGTTTGGTTTGGTTATTGGCGCTGATTGTGACGTTGGACTTTGTATTGTATATTTCAAAATATATATCACTCTAACAATTATTAATAATCAAAATTTAATGTATATATATATAATATCGAATATTATTTGTAAAAATTTGTGTGACGATGATAAATAAAGATCGAACATGTGAAAAATAAAAGTCTTATTTGCATTAAATTGTATGGTGTAAAACAAACATTAAGACACAGAATTCTCGCATGATGACTTTTCTACAAATGTGAATTTGTTCTATAACATCTTTTTTTCACCTTAGAAAAAACTAATTACATATTTTATTTAGAAACCTTATAATTATTCAATATATGTAATAAAAAAATAGTTACTTTTTTATGGTTTTTCCAAATATTAAGCGATCTTTAACTGATTAAAGCTGTTTGGCAAAAAAAATTGTCAGGTAAAGCGAACAATTTTTTTTTTTAAATTTGGATACCAATACTTTAGTTTGGAAATTTTCATATTATTTAATCTCAGATTTTGAGCGATTAAATAAATCCAAATTACAATGTGGAAAAAACCGGTGTCGAGGAATTAAAAGAAATGTACAAGAGGCTCGTCCTTAATTTGTTAAGTGTTATGTATAATAAGATTTATAAATTTAATAGATATAATGCTAAAATAATTTCCAATGGTACAGAATTGTCAATCTCATAATGTCAGGGGTAACAAATTGTAGCCCTTCTGATACTAGTAAAATTTTATAGAAATCGCTGCGTTATCTAATCATCGAGTTTCCCGATTCAAGAATTCGACTATTTCTTTTAAAAGTGATTTGTATCCAGTGGGTCACAGATTAACACCCTTATTGTATACTATAAAAATAATAATAGTTTCGTTTAAAGCACTTGTACATCAGTACTTGTAGTGTATGTCACATGCTACAATTTTTGGCTAACAGTATTTTAGAACTGGAAAATGGAATTTTATCGGAAATATCTCATTAATTAAGTAAGGGCAAAAAAACTTTTCGAAAATAACGGTGGCCAACAAGCATAGTCATCATAAAATCAGCTATATAACTTACACTACAAAAAACCTTAAAACTAGCCCACAAGTTTTATTTCATATCTAAAGTAAGTTATTGTCAGGGGTCGTACGCTTAACCCTTTCAGAACCAATCAATTGAGTTTCTGTAGTGTCGAATTCACACCGGAAACTTTCAAAAAAATTATTACAAAAATAGAAAAACAATTTATCCTCTATTTTCCGCCGAAGTTAGAAAAGTAAATTTTAATAAAATTTTTCTGGTGCAAATCATCATTAATCTCTTAATTCTCGCTCCCGTCATATTGGGCTGTGTCTTTTACTCAGATTATTCTACTCCCACCAGTTTTATAATATAGTGTAATTGGTTTTATTTTAGTATCGTTTTACCTATCATTAAGTAAGGTGAATATTTATTTTTCAAAAAAGTTGTGACAATAAGAAATTTGAATTTTTAAATCGCAATTTAATTCGAGGCGTAAGGTCGTCGTAGGTGGGATATGATGTATCCCAACGCTCCTCAAGGGGTTAAGGGATTTTTTTCAGGACAATACATCACTATTTGTTCAGAGAAAAATAAATCTAGGTTAAACATGCGAAATTTCGCCTTGTTTAAGAAGAGAATTTTCCTTAAGAAAATACTGGTACCGCAGAAATTCCCGGTCGTGAAATTTCAGAACAAGTACAACCCCTGTTATTGTTCCATAGAAATACAGATTATCGAGGATGACGAATTATGAAGATTTTAGTGCATATATGGAATTATGTTTGTACTATCAGTAAAAACACAAGATTTATGAGAATGACAAATTATTGAGTTTGTAATGCGTATATATAATCAGTTAATGACATTAGACTGAATAAAAATGAATATTCACGAGGATGATGAATTATTGATGTTTTAGTGGATATCCATAAGAACGGACCATTCAATCGGATTGAATGGAAATACACGTTTATAAGAATGCCGAAGCAACGAGGTTTTTGCGTATAAAAAAATCGTTTATAAAGGATAACGAGTTATCGAGAATTTATTGCAGACCTAAAGTAAATTAAGTACATTCTTTTGCATAAAAGCACTAATTTATGGGGATGGCGATTAATCGAGGTTATAGTGTATGACAATGATGATTGTTGATAAATAAACACAGATTACATGGATAATGAATTATCAAGGCTTAAGTCTAAATCATGTATTAACTCTCTCCGGCGGGGAGTAATTGTGTTTGTAAAATGATATGATGGACTGACCAGAATTTACAAACTATTTTGTTTATTATGAAAAATTTATTAGAATATAACTTTATTATTTTCCCAGTCTTTATAAAAGAAAAAAAAATTAAATATCATTAGTGCCAATTCTCTAAAAATTAGGTATACATTTTTGTCGACACCTCTTGCTAAATGATTAAATTAATTAATAATATGTCATCTACCCGAACCCCCCGGTCTGGTTGAGTTCTAGGAACATAGGGTTACCGGACACGATCAGCAACGACCTACTATAATGGAAGCAAAATAAGCTAGAGAGAAAAGAAAGAAATAGAAACCACCTGTGCTGGAATAATACATGACTTTCTCAATTATAAGTTTGAGGATTAGATTGAAAATTTACTCAATCGTAAACAAATAGAGCGATTGAATTTAAACTTATCATTAATTATTAGTCTACGCGTAGGATTGAAACAAACTTTAATCGGTCAATATTTAGACAATTATAAAAATCTAATCGTTTGTGTTCTATTGTATTCAATTGTGCATCCGTGTTATAAAGCATTTTTCAATGATATCTCTTGAATTGCCTGTATGCCATATCACACAGTAGTAGCGACAAACCGTCGTTGAAATCACGTACACCTTACAATAGATTTCGCAGAATTGCTGAACGTCCATCGCCTCTGGGCTTTATACCATTCGACCTCCTCTCCTTACGTTATATTCCATATATGTGCATGCCCAACCGCATCGGTCTCAGGTGTATATCCTGATTGGTCTTTCAAACTGTTCCGTTGCGGTGTTCGGCTTTTATGCTAATTTACCTGCTTCCTCCTGCTTTTGTTAATTTTTGCACACCTTTGTATATATATATATATTGAAATGAAAACGGTGAATTATATCTGCATTGAAATTAAAGCTGTCTTAAAATTTAAATTAGCTGGTTTAAAATTAACTTTATAGTGTCTTCGCGTTACTAGCACAAACACTTAAGCTCGTACTTCGATTAAATGTCTGTGAAACCTGTATAATTTCTTTTGGTGAAATTTTGATTTTGGTATATAATAATAGCTGAACACAAATCGTGAACTATTGCTTTAGTTTTAAAAGAAGTAATCTTACTTAATCGAGTTTCATGAAAGTTAATTTATTTAAGATAATGCTACTTGCCGTCTATTTTTGTTTAACTTAATATATAATTAAGCATTCTCTAAGACAATACGTTACATGTAACCCGATTATGGGCTATTAACCTACCTTTCTCTCCGAGATAGCGTTTTAATATCGTTTCTAAGGAGCCATTAAGGATTTTCTAAAGAGTAAATGGATTGTAAAAAATTGAATTCGACAAATTTGTACAATCCATTGACAATTCATGTAATCCCATCAATTTTTTCTTAAGGTTTGCATTTTCTTTATATTATTTCAAATGTTACTTCAAGTTATTGTTGGAAACAATTGCTTTTTGTTCAGATAAAATTTTTGTTGTCGTTTTTACTTAATTCGAGAATTATTAGAAAATCATAAAAAATCTACAAACTGAGATACAGTTTTAAAACAAATTTAATTTAAAATTGTTTTTCAAACAAAATGGTATTAAAATCAAAACTATTCGATATTCAGAAGTTAAACCCTTGTGTACATTTGGCCACTGGTCCTTATTTTTACAGTCTTTTACACCACGATTCAAATGGACAAAAATTGTTGTATGTATATATTTCTGTTGCAAAAACCGTTAAAATATATATAAAGGATTTTTGTTTTGAGAAAGTGGTGAGAGATGGAATTAAAAAAGAAGCACCCAGGAAGCCCTGAACAGTGTTGCTAGATTGGGGACTTTTTTACTTCAGATTAAATTCCTGTCACCACTTTTTGCAAATAGTATAATTCGCTTATTTTTCATAAGTTCTATCTATTTTTAAATAGGCCGAATATTTCTGATTAAAAAAAGCGGTGGAGATTAACAATCTGAGGATACTGGCCCGGAAGCAAATCTGTACCCAAAGGGTTAATAAATTTGCGACAAAAAAAGTGTTTTCTCAGATTGTCGTTATTTGTGTAGTCCCTTGTAAATCAAGGTTTCAAGTACCACAATTCTAATTTCTTACATTTTATCTTCCCATCTTTAGTAACAGATAATTCGTTAGGATTTTCGGTTACCATTAGATAGGAGGAAGAAAATCCTTTTAAAATACTGGTGTCCAGAGCATTTAGAACCCCGATTTACTCGGGAAACATGGCAACACTAGTTGCCACCATCAGTGTTACTGAAGCAGGTGTATTGCTTTATAATACAGATTTTTCAATTTTTTCCCTCTTTAATTTGAATATAGCCACGAATAACTACTTTTCAATGAAGTTAATATTCATTATTAATTTGTTTAAAATAATGTAAAATATATAATTTTTATTCGAAATCGTTAAGGAGTTAGAACATACTCTCTGAATTCGTTTTCGAAAAAAAAAATATGTTTTATTAAAACGCATTTGTAGTCTTACTCAAATTAAAAAAGAACTTCAGACATTTTAGTAAAAGTGTTGAAATTAAAAATAGAACTCATTAAAATTTCTAAACATATAAAAGAAAAATTTGTAATAATAAACACAGAAATAGTTGCTTTAAATGTCATTTCAGAGAATATTATGTGTATATTTTTAGCTTCGTAAACAAGTGAGAAAAAATACTTGAACTCTCCCACAATCAGTGTTGCCAGATTGGGGACTTTTTTGTCCCTAGATAGTTTATTGCAGTGGCGTGGCGTGAAAATTTTCGGTGGTCATCGCAATTACTTAAGTTTGTGGTGAAAAATTATTAACTCTAAAATTCAATGGTTGAATGTTCAAAAAAGAAACTTTAAATCTTACCTTCACTTATACATGAACTCCAAATGTTCTGCTAAAACTGGATCGTAGAGTTTTAAAAGCTTATTAAGAGTTTTAAAATATTGCTTGGTCATCGCCGCATCCAGCGATGACCGGACGCCACGCCACTGGTTTATTGTCACCGCTTTTTTGAAATAGAAATATTCGGCATATTTAGAAATAAATTTAAAATTCAGAAAAATAAGGCTATTAATTATTAACTATTTTAAAAAAGTGGTTACAGTCAAATAATCTGAATTAAAAAAGTCCCTAATCTGGCAAGACTGCCGACAACACAAAAGTGCTGGAAGGAATAGAAGAAAAAAAAAAAAGAAAAATATCCTTCAAAACGCACCAAATGCTTTTCATATTTAGGATCTATATATTTTCTGATTTTTTTTTTCATTTAATGTTTCTTGATTATTCATATTTTTCAAAATAATTTTAACCCCTTGAGGAGCACCGGTATATATTATATACCACCTACGATTAATGAAGTTTTACAACAGAAAAATTTTATTAAATTTTACTTCTCTAACTTTGGTGGGAAAAAGGCCGTAAAATTGCTTTTAATTATTTTGAAATAGAATTTTTCAAATATTCCGGTGGGAATTCAGCATTTCACAAACGTAGTTGCTTGCCCCTCAAGGGGTTAATATCTCGCTGCATACCTTAAAAGAAGACTTTACGTTCATGCTTAAATGAAAAAAAAAAACCTGAAATGATATGGAATTTATCAAATAAAATTTTTAATCATCCATTAAAATATGTTTAGAGTTACTAAACAGTTCATGATGAGAAATAAAATTTCTTTGATGTTTTTGTTATTGTTTCTGTTTTAATTATGTTAAGAGTATCACTATAGCTACAATTACAAATTTATAATTGTCTTTTTATCTTATGCGGATGCTTATTTTCTTGCAATTCGTAATATGTTGCATTTTAATTAAAACGCAAATTTCTGTTTACTTTGTTTGACGTAAACCAATGAATAATTTATTAAAGATCATCGTACGCCAATTAAAAGAAAAGCTATTAGATAGGTTGTAGCAACATTAATTATTTCTACAGTGAAGTCATTGAGAAGCATAATTAAATGTCCAGAGTATAAAATATTTCTACCTTTAATTATGCTTTGTTGAAAATTGCTTTAAAGAAAAGTTTTATACAATTGATTGTAAACTACAATGCACTTCTTTTTTTTAAATATTTTGAATAGGACTTTTGCAAATAAATTGTTGGATTAAAATAACAATTAAAAAAATACTTTCACGTTTTCGGTAATTTTAGAAAACATACTGTTGATTGTTCTACATAATTAAATGTTCAGATGATAAACTATTCCTATTGTTGAATTTATTTTCTTTAAAATTATTTTTACATAATAACAAATAATTTTTACACGAAAACCGAAAGTAATTTAATGTAACTGTTTCGCAATCCATCGCATGTTTGTTATAAAGAAATTTCACATATTTAACATTGAATATAGTTTTATTTACATACTGAGCGCCAGTGGACGTGCTTTAACAAAAGAGTTTTGTATAAAAATATATTTATTTTACGAATATTTATTAATATTCATTTTCAATTTACGTTGTTCTTAATAAACCGCCTTTATAATGCAACTATTACACGATATGTCATAGTTGTCCTTTATGTGCGGCTATAGAATGTTTACCTGTGGCTTCAAGAAGAATTGCTCAAAACACGCAATTTTTAATTGCTGTTGTAACTTTGTCGCCTTAAGTATATTTTACTTTGTATAAAAGAACAATATCGCACGGAATGGCGAATGCAATTCTTGGGAAATTGACGAGGGAGCAGCCTTGATCATTGCGTTCTGGAGACTTTTGTCGCTTTAAACCAGACGTGTCAAACTGTGGCCCGACGGATACCACTAAAATTTTACAGATATCGTTGCCTTATCTGATCGTCGAATTGCTGCGATTCAACTTGTGGACTATTTCTTTAAAATTTTACTGGTATCCGGCAGGCCTCAGTTTGACACCACTGTTTTAAACTATTTCGTATAATAGGAAATTCAGTAAAAGACTGACGACGTACTCAGTAAATATATGGGCGTTTTGGGGCGTTTTTGTGCAAACTGTGTCAGCCAATATTCCAGAACATAGCTTCACGTGTTGTCCACATTCAAGAACCGACTGCGAAAAGATTGACTAGACGAATAAGATAAGTCAACAAACACGTGTTTGGTGATAATGACAGACTAGTCACGTACTAGTTCCAATATTCTCTCGACCAATCAAATTTTTTTTGTAACGAAAATTATAGACAGAGAGCCGGCAGCACAGACACATTATTCGTACAGGTACCGTTATTTCTCCATGGGAAATACCGGTATCTTTTTACAGAAAAAAAAATCTAGGATAAACGCACAAAATTTCACCTTCTTTTAAGAAGAGATTTTCTATAAGATAATACTGGTTCCGAAAAATGTTCTGGTCTGCAAAATTCAAGGTGGTGTATGAACCAAGAGACAACCACCTCATCGATTTGGAGGCTGAAATTCCAGAATTAGCTAAAACTCGATTCCCATATTAAAACGCAATCGGTCTGCCAAGTCATATCTAGGTGGAAAACACCTAAAAACCCGATTTTACCGGTTGACTCTTAGGTTTACCATTGTGTTTTCCAGCTCCCAGTTCCCCATGTTTTCATACCTTTGGGTGCCGAAAAACGTAATGGTAAACCTACGAGTCCTACGAATGGTAAACCTACCCGCTAAAATCGGTTTTTAGGTGTTTTCCACCAAGCTATGACTTGGCAATCCGATTGCGTTTTAATATGGGAATCGAGTTTTAGCTAATTCTGGAATTTCAGCCTCGAACTCGATATGGTGGTTGCCTCATGGTCCGTAGCCCTCTTTGAATTTTGCAGATCAGAAAAATTTTCTGCAACAGTATTATCTTACAGAAAATCTGTTCTTAAAAGAAGACGAAATTTTGCAGGTTGAACTCAGATTTATTTTTCTATAAAAATATACTGGTAGTTTTCCTGGAGAAATAATGGTATACGTTCGAACCATTTGCCTGTTCTCCCGGCTCCCATTGTAATTGAGACGTTCTGCCTAGTGTTGTCAGCGGAGCCGCGTAAATAGGGTTCCCAATTGCTCTAGAAACCAGTTTTTTAAAGTAATTTTCTTCGTCTTATCTAATGGCAGAATTTTCTACGATTAAAGACGGCGAAATAAACTGTAAGAACATTGTAAGAAGATGATTGTACATTTTTTACATAGAATAAATTCAACGTTATTAGCATAATTTATTATAGCATAAAAACATCTAATTTAAGTGTACCTTTCGAATAGTATTATGCGAACTTTTACTTAAATGCAGATATTTTAAACGAATGTTGAATTATCTCGTAAGAAATCGCGCACACACAAGAAATTAATATTTTTTACTTTTCCACCATTAAATAAAAATAGTAATCGCAACCTTATTTAGTCAGAGACAATTCTTACAAATTATGCTATAAAATAAGTTGAAGGTAGTTTTGGCAATGGAGTTATGAATAAAGAGGAGGAGAAATATAGTGTAGAAACTACCAGTTGATAATAAAAAAATAAGGGTAACTTAACCCTTAATTGCATAGTGATGTAAATTTCCATCACCTTTTTATTTAATTTTTAATACATAAATTAAGTTCTTACAACCACTATATTTATACAGAAATATTAATCCTATAAAACTTACAAAAGTATGCTACTGAATAATGTTTAAAATCTATCTTAAGATTTCTGGTGTCGAATCCTTAATATAAAAATAAAAAACACAATTCTAAAAGAATAATTCATGCAATTAAGGGTAACTGGAGAGGTTATCACAAGTTTGCAGCTCACTTTTTACATCGGATCAACAGTTTCTGATTACCACCGAAGCTAACTTCCACCAGTAAATTTTGAATAGAAAATTTCGCCTTATTTTAGTGATTTATTCACGCAAAATATTTTTCACAAATATGGTTAAAATTTCTATTCGTTTTCACTTGTGGATGTTCGTTCGAATTTTATAACGTATTTGACTGCCACTTACAGGAAGTTATTTAGTTTGTCATAATATGGCAGAAACGCAGGGCCTGACTGCCGAAGTAAACTTTCACCAGTAAAAATAAATATCTGTTTTGAGCCATAATTTTGACTGAAATGCTACATCAATAGTACGTTTAAATAAGGTGAAGATTTCGATTTAAATTTACTGATTGGAGATTGGGTTGGGTTGGGTTGATTTTTGACGGCCGATTATCTTCACGAGGGATATAGGCCCGGGGTGAGTGCCCTCCGTGGGGGTCTTTCTAAGGGAACCTAATCCGTATTTACGCATGGAAAATCCACGGCTCGAAGAAAACCACGAAAACTCCGAACGATTAGGCCGACAGGCGCGATTGGGATCGAACCCAGCACCTCCCGTCTACCAGATTCGAGAGCAGAACCTCTCGGCCACTGGTGGGGCAAGATTGGAGATTGACCAGACGGTGATGAGCCACTGCGAAAGCGGCTACAGTTGAAGCTTCAACATTTTGGGGATATGTCAGTTCCTCATAATCATAGTTTCATGGTTTTGCCAGGCATACAGAGTAAATCAAGGTTTTAAATGATCTGGACACCACCAATTTCTTACAGTTTATTTCGTCATCTTTAATCACAGATAATTCTACCATCAGATAAGGCAAAGAAAATTACTTTACCCTAAAATGCATGATTTTTTATTTTGTTTCTAAAAAATAATATATGATTTTATGAAAGGTTTATAACACTGGAAAAATATGAAAAAAATCAGAGATACATTTTTCGTATACTACGTCAACTTTTCTTATATTGCATATCTGCAATACAAGTAAAAACTACTGTTATAACTAAAACATTTCAAATTAGTAAATATTTTAATAAATTATGAAGAATCTAAACATCTTATCTTATGTAATTTTTTTTTATGTTGTAAAACCTAACCTTTAAATGGATATTTTTTTTTCATAATTATGTTTTTTACTCTAATATTAACCCTTAAATGCATAGTGATGTAAATTTCCATCACCTTTTTATTTAATTTTTAATACATATATTAAGTTCTTAGAACCACTATATTTATATAGAAATATTACTCCTCCAAAATTACAAAAATATGCTTCTAAATAAAGTTAAAAATCTATCTTAAGATTTCTGGCGTCTAATCCTTAACCCCTTAATCAAAGGGATATAAGTAAGCGTCCTATCTTAAATGGGAGAAGTAACCGCAAGATTAAAAGCGAGGTCACATCAATCAAGGTCATGCGCCACGTAGCGGATGCAGTGTGAACTACAGGTAGATACCTAACTGTTTTCTTACTGAAACCACTAAAATTATAAAGTTTTTTTCACCTTGATTAATAACTGAAGTTTTTTCGATAAGGCGAAGAAAACTTCGTGGTGTCAAGTGCGTCTGGATACCCTTCTCGCTGCGCCATTATTTGCAATAAATGTGGCAAACAAAATTCATTTCCATGCGGCATAAAGTATTAGAAAATATGCGCCGCACTAAAAGCCCGCGTATGTAAATTATCACTTTGTCCACAAGGTGGCGCAACTGTGTTAATTTACGCCTGATTCCAGCATTAAGTTTGTTCGCTTACTTATAACGCTTTGCCCCTTAATCGTCGCGTAGTTTTGGGAAAATCTCTTAAAAAATCGCCGATTTATTTATTTATTTTTTTTTTTTTTTGTTATCGCCCGATTTTATTATTCATAAAATTCTGAGTTCATTAGTAAAAAAAAAAAAAAAAAAAAAAAAAAAAAACAGGATATTTTCGTAATATTTAACCCTTTTAAGGGTGGTTTGAAGTATATGAAATCCTTTAATTTGAATACTCAAAGGTCCAATAATCCCAGAAATTTTATACAAAAATGTTTCTTTAGTAAATTTGTGAAATTTGGCTCTTTTATATTTCTAAAAAAATCTTTTCATAAATTCTGACATCATTCTCTTATTTCGACATTTAAGTAATGAAGGTGCTTTGTTCCTGAAAGTGTTCAGCATGGATAAAACTTTTAAAACTAACAATTTTATTTATCTTTTATTTAATTGTATTGCACACACATGACGTGCAGAGAAGCTTCGATGCAATGCTGCAACCTGCGGTTTCATTTTAAGTAAAGGTAAAGACATATATAAATCAAATAATTTTTTATGTTACTACGAATACGATAATTTCATTCAAATTTAATTTGAAAATTGGCATCCAATATTTTTTTCAAAATTTAGTAAATTTTCAATGTAAGGAAAACTTTGAAACATGACATGCATAATCCTAAATTACAGTCCTTGCATTCATATTTGGTTTGTTTTATAATTTTGTTTTCATATTTATTCTCACGGGAAGGACAAATTTTTCATTGTGTGTAAGGTTGTCCGTAGGGGTCATAACATCCAGAAAATGGTGTTCACATAAACGACTTGATGTTGATAATTGTTCTTTACAAATCATTCAGATGCGCACAAACAATCGAAGTTTTTCACAGTTTCGGATTAGGTGGATTTTGAGGATCCTGAGCTTCATTATTCCAAAAATGTAATTTTTTTAAATTCGCTGTACCTATTGTACGTCATGATATCGCGAATAAATTGGGTTTTAACGAATAAAGTGTAGTCGAAAATATATTTTCTTTCACTTTTACTTTTAACAATTTTTTTCTTTTTTTACAATTTTTTCGACAGTAGTAAGAGCAAGAAATAACGGCATTTTATTTTAAGAAATAGGCTGCCATTCCAATCTCCCTTTCTCGCCAAAACATTTCCCCATTTCTCACCACAGCGATCAGTTTCGATTAGAATATTATCCGCCAATTCATCTTTTATAAAATGTTCATAGTACTGCAGAATACCCGAAATAGCTTCAAAGAAACGTTAATCTTAGGCTTCGAATTGAATTGCAAGTATAGGAGTGCTTAATATTGGGTCATCATCACCATCCTTAGTTTCCGATTTTTCAAAGTCAAAAACATCTGAAAAAATGTAATCTCCTGATTCCTTTCCAGATATCTCAACACTAAAATCTTTTTCTTCACATGAGCTACTCAACGTAGAAATTTATAAAACGGTAACCCAGATGTATTCAGATTTGAAACAAGTAAAACGTGTGTTTCAACTCATACAATCCCTTAAATTAACCATTACGATCTTAAAAACAAACTTGTCATTTCAGAGTTTCCCATCTTTTAAGCTTTTATGACTTCCTTAACGGACCGATGCTGCAATATTGACATGAGATAATTTAATTCCTGAGCACCACTATTTGTTTAAGGAACAATATTATCCGATTTCTGAAAAAGTGCAAGAGAAATTTACTAGAAACTATACTTTAAAAATATAGTGGTGCGAACAGAATATAAAAATATAATCACGTATGTAAGGCTTAAAAATATTTTCGTGAAAGAAAAATGCAAAGTTGATACCAGAAAAAATTAGCTAAAGTCATTTGACGTCCAGCCCGTGAGTGTCCCGGGCGCGACGAAATTTGTTCATATGGGTTTGCCCGTGAATGTCTCGGGCGCGACGATTAAGGGGTTAATATAAAAAAAAAAAACACAATTCTAAAAGAATAATTTTTGCAATTAAGGGTTAAAGATTAGACGCTGGAAATTTTAAGATATATTATTTTTTTTTACATTTTTATAGGATTAATATTCATATATAAATAGACCGTTTGCTAAGAATTAAGTAAAAAGTGATGCAGATATGAATCCCTATGCATTTAAGGGTTAAAATACCGGTGTAAAGAGCATTTGGAGACCGGATTTAAGCGGGACACCTGGCAACAATATTTGAATGTTACTTTTCATGAATTGGCGACGACAAATTCGTACGCTCGTATAACATATCCTGCGCGACTGCTCCCGGATTTAAGTATTTCAAAACGTATATCAGAGAAATTTCCTTTTCTCTGCTCACTGACATTTCATTTGTTAATTGTTCCAATTAAAATGTAGAATTAAGTGTGTTACACGTTATTATTCCTCGCAAAGGGAAAAAAAATTAAATTACTACATGTGCATTTCAAAGGATTAAATGTACCGGTATTGGATGATATCGAATTATTAAATACATTGCTAAATATAAAGCAATAACTACTTTTTCAAAAGAAAGGAATTGTTAGATAAGAAAGCATTTTAAAAATGTTCATTTGGTTATCTAAACCAGTGATAAAATATTTTATATTGTTTATAAGTATTTGTATTTATATTTTAACTGCTTTTGAAGTTACGAATATTTTTGAAGTAGAAATGTTTATTTTTTAGCAAAACTTACAGAAAAAATCTACACTGTTAATTTGAATAAATAATATATAATTCATTATTTTAAATTGCGCTCCACTAGAAAAAAAAAAACTTTTAGAATCCACACGATTTTCGAACATGAAAGAAACTATAATATTACTTAAAATCAAATGAAAAAAGGCTTCCCATCTTTTTAGAAATTGCTTAACAACAACATGAGTGGATGATTATACATATTGCAATCATTTTTAAATTCATTGGAAAAAGGATTGACTTTACCCCATTAACACACCTTTTTAAACTAAACATTCAGTTTAAATAATCTTTTTCGCAACTGTAATACGACTGTTCCTTTAAGTAAAATAAGTAAGATAAATGCACAAAGAGTATCTCCTTTAGGGTATATCTTAACCCTCCGTCTACCAGACGGGTCCATTGGACCCGACAGGTACATACAAAATATTCATTCAAACCAGAAATTTCTTTAAAATAAACTAAGTATATAAACCAGACAAAAATAAGGTAAATAAATAAGTTAAATAGTTTTAAATAAAAATTCTGGTGTAGAACGTTTTATTAAAACTTGAATAAAATTCCCGGTAGATTTAGGGTTAAGAAAGGTAAAGTAATATTGAAGAATTCCTCTTAACTAACAACCATTTTTTTTTTTAATTTCTTTACAAGTATCAGTTTAAACTTCTTTAAAATATGATCAGAGAAATTTCCTTTTCACTGCTCGATGATTGTTCTTTAACGAATTGTTTCGTCTAAACACATGAAAATGAATGTACCACATGTCATTATTATTTACAGAGCAAAAGACATCACTTTAAACTCATTTTATACATTTTGTAAATATTATTGTAAAAAAATAAATTAATTAATCGTTTATAATTAATCTGATTATTTTCATTCGCTTAGTCGTATCAAGTCCCTGTAACAATTTTGGCAAATTGCACTAGTTTGGAGGAAGTGCATTACAGTGTTGGAAAATTGGCGCAGAGGAGGAACCTATTGACACCACTAAATTTTTATAGTATTCTTCACCTTAATAAAAACTCACAAATTCTGTCATTAGATAAGCCGAAAAATACCACTAAAATTTAGTGGTGTCAATAGGCTCCACCTCTGCGCCAATTTTCCAGCGCTGGCATTACAAACAAAATAAAGCAAAATATTTTTTTTTTATTTCTACAGTAGGTATATTGCTTTTGTCTTGCGAAATGTCGCCCCAAAATTAAGCAATCTCTTGTTCGATTTGAAGAAAAAACAGCCGCCATATTGCAATCGGGAGATACTGCACTGCCTCATACACATGTAATTTTTTTTTTCAACCATGTCCGTCGATCGGAATACTCGAAATCTGATAGGTTTTTACTCGTTCAGTTCCTATCAAGTTGTCCTACCAACTTTTTCGATTTGAACTGTTTTGGAGGAAATACGTTACAAATTAAAAAAAAAAAAAAAAAAAAAAAATTAATTCCGTGATGGTTAATCTGTTAAAATTTATTTACAGTTTTAGAATTTGCACAATTACAAATACTAATTTAGTGATATTTTTTTGTAATTTATTTATTTTTGTACGGTATATTTTTTATAACTAATTTCAATGAATATTTATTTCTATTTATTAAACGTTTTCGTGAGCTTGGAGACGCATTGAAAAGCGTATTTTTTATAACAGTTTAATGATGATTCTAAACAATTTATAAAATAGGTACATAAACAATTTACTTACTTTTATGAAATATATTTTTCATTTGCTACAAACAAAATAAAGCAAAAATACGTTTTTTACAACATGAGTAATCTGCTGAACTCGCCCATTCTGGCCTCGGCACTGCTCCTGTAGCAATCTCAAAATTCATGAAATTCGTAAAAGCAGTGATCAATTACGCACGTATGGGCACGTTGCAGCAATGTAAATAATAAAAAAAAAACACTAGTGTTAACATTTTTCATTACAGTTACATGAAAAACTATCTTAAGGTAAAAACCTACCCCGAAGCATCTGCAATATATTTATTGCATTGCATTTTGCTATTCAAACTTTCCCGGTGTCAGTGGATTTTTTGATATATTTTTTCCCGTTTACTACATTTTTAACTTTTTGTAAATGCGAAAAATTGTTAATAACAGGATTGTTCAACATTTAATTAGAATAGAGATTAAAAATTAACAATTAAATTTTTAATCATGGCTAAAGATTGACCGAATAAAGTTTGTTTTAATCGTACTCGTAGGCTGATAATTTATGATTAATTTAAGTTCAATTCCCCTATTTGTTTAACAATTACATAAATTCTTAATCTAATTAATGATTAAAAACATCGTGTATTGTTCCAACATTGGGGACTCTTATTGTCTTTATTTTTTCTCTAGCTTAATTTACCTTTATTACTCTGTGTCGTTGCTAGAGTCCTGCATCGGGTCTGAACACGATTTTACAAGAAGCCGACCTAACAAGTGTGCGATTCGGGGAGATGATTTATGATTAATTAATTTAACACAAGATTTGCACTTAAACATTCATAATTCATTACCCCTGTAATCTATGATTTTATTTAAAGAATTCTCATTAGTCATCATGTCTATACACTATCACCTCGATAACTCGTAATCGCTATACATCAGCGCTTTTATAGAATAGAATGTACTTAATTTGCTTTAGATCTGCACTGAAATCTCGATAACCTGCTATCCTTAACACTAGAACAACCATAGCGGTCAAAATGACTGCTATGGTTTATAGATTATTATGGTTTATATATATTATCGAAATAGTTTTAATTGGTAGCAGTCAAAATGACCGCTACCAAATAAAACTATTTCGATTCAAACAAGTAATTTCTTTATAAAATACTAATTTAATATGTTCCATGGAGTAATAAGTTAAATAAATGTTAAGACGTTTTAAATAAAAATTCTGGTATATAATATTTTAATGGCACTTTAGTAAAATTTCCGGTCGTTTCAGTGTTAATGAACAATATTTTTTTATGCAAATATCTCGTTGTTTCGGCATCCTTGTAAATTTGCGTTCCTCTTAAATCGGATATAAATTTTAGTGGGTATAAATTTCCTATTTATATGCACTAAAATTTCCAAATGTCATTTTTCTCATGAATATTCATCTTTATTCAACCTAATGTCGTTAATTGATTACATATATAAGTACAGCAAACTCGTTAACTTGTCATTCTCATAAATCTTGTGTTTTACTAACCAAAGAAACCTAATGCCATATATGCAATAAAACTTTCATAATTCGCTGTACTTAATAATTTGTTCTTCTGACCATCAGTAATTTACTTTAGATATGCAATAAAACTTTGATAATATGTTATTTTCTTAAGCAATGCTAATATTAAACGAACGCTATTATCATACACTATAGCATACACTATGACTTTAACAACTCTTTACCATCATAAACAAGTTTTTCATTCTACCGATTCTATTAAATTGATAAATCTTACTTTATTTAAAATTTAATGTTATTTTTTTGCCATATGTATGTTGCATGTTCCCAATGAATCACAAAACGATGTTCATGTTGCAATTCAATATAATTAAATCATTTTATATAATCGAACCGTTGAAATTTCTCAAACAAATATAAGATTTATACGAAAGAATATGTTTCATTTTACATATGAATGAAAATATCAATAAATCGTGAAATTATTGCACTGACGTTATGTTCATGAAATATCAATAATACTTTGACTTCATTTGCGAAACCCCCGATACTTCCTCAACTGCTTAAATTTCCGTTTCCGTTATAGGAAAGTACGCTAGTACAACGCTATAGCATGCATTTAATGTGATTTCAAGTTCTGCGAGTTTATGATATACAACATCATTTCTTTAATATTTTAAGTGTCAGTAGCGAAATTGCATAAAATAAAGCTTTTGAAGTTTACCTAGAACATTATGATTTTGAACGGACATAACTACAAATATCTTTTCCTAATGGAAAATTTGGAACTATTTTAGTTCTGTCAGGGAGAAGCACAATTGCATGATTATTGTCAAATAGTAGGGAACTCACAAATAAGTATTGGTATATACATATGAGGATGTGAGTCTCAAAACTCGCCTTTTCCAGAAAAATCAAATTTTGGAAAATCGGCAGAAAACTGTAACTGCGTCCATTGTTTTTCATTGTAAACAAAGATTTTACAATGAATGGCAGAAATACAAGATAAAACTAGTTTTTTTGCATATTGTTGTGTTTTTTGGGTGCATATTTGCGAATAAAATTGATTGAATAAACTCGATTTTTTATATTTTGGATAAGGCGAGTTTTGAAACTCGCATCCTCATATATATATATGTACGTACTCGCCAACTTCCGACTTAATTACCGTAAAATGTAAAATACTTTAAAAGAGATCGAAAATGTTTTTTACTAGAAAATATTTTACATGTATAATTAGCTATTTAATGACCTTTTTCTATATGGAAATTGTTTGATATTTCTTTAAAAAAATGTTTAACCTGATTTTAATATTAACTCACATTTTACGGAAGTTAAGTCGGATGTTGCAAAGTACACACACACATTAATATAGGGGAGACTAGGGAGGGTTGACCCACTTTTTACAAAATTATTTTCTATTTTTTAAATATTGAATGTAGAATAAAGTTTTATATATCATTTTATTCGTTATACAATCAGTTATCAAAATAAAATTTCTACATAAGTGTAATATATAAGAAATTGGAAAAATGATTGATTTTATTCATGAGAAAATAATGGGTCAAGGCTTCCCACATACGGGAGGGTTGACCCACTATATGGGAGGCTTGACCCACTTTGTTTTATATTGAAATATTTGAGAAGATAAATAAAATCCGTTAAAAACAAAACAAAATAACTTTATGCTACATGCTTTAATTATAATATATATATATATATATATATTTGAAAATATGACGCATAAACAAACCTGTTTTGACGCAATCGCAAGTCATAGGAGAAAACATTTGTTTTAAACATGATTTTGTCTGAGCATTTGTAATTGTACAGCAGGGAAAATGAAATTTAAACATTTAAGAGAGTATTCCGTTAGAGACAGGTTCTGTTTTCATAGGATTTCATGTCCTGATTCAGAAGACGCTGTTCCGCCTTTTTTTGTCTCCTTGTACTACTTTTTGAGACCCTTGACCTGACAACTCTAGTTGTCCCATAGTTTGGCTTCATCTAACTGTATTCATCCTGGTGAAATTTGTCTACATGACTTCCTAAAGTTTTTCGATCAGTGCTACTTTCTTTTGCAGCCGCATTGAGCACTTAACTTATTATTAACATCGTTTAGTCCTTTCAGGGGCAAAGTACTTTCAGTACTAAAATGTTGAAATAAATGACTGGCACCGGAATTTACGAACAAATTTATTTGGAAATAAGAAAAAGGCTATATATCACATACGTAGTAAATGGAAAATATTTTAACAAAATTCTGGTGTCATTATGGCGTTTGGGAATTAAAATTCAGTGGTTTCATAAACATGCCACTGCCTCTGAAAGAGTTAATATTGCTGTTTTCATACTTTCCAGTCTTTTCCACTGTTTCTATTTACCTGTTTTAAGTAATATTTAGATGGAGAAAAGCTCCTATCAACTTTCCCATTTATATTTCATTAAGTATTTTCTTGCAGTGGATACTACAGCAATTTTTCACATCTTTCTTTAAGCAGTTTCAAACATTTCAGGGTTCGTACGGGTGCTTGAATTCCATGACAAAGAAGTTCTTCGCTACCAGTATTTCCTTATGGAAAATCTCTCCTGAAATTAGACGAAATTTCGCCCGATTAAAGTAGATTTATTTTTCTATACAAAAATTCTGATATTGCTCCTTGAAAATAACGGTACCCGTACGAACCCTGCATTTTCTTTTCCATCACCCCATTTTACAGTAGGTTTACAGAATAAATATACATTCTTTTTTATATATAACCCTTTTCAGTATGCACAGTGTATAATAAACAGATTTCCAAAACCACTTAATTAAGAGAGCCTTGAGCATCTGGTCAACCCACCCTCACATTGACTGGGTCAAACCTCCCCACATACCACTTTTCTAAAGAATAGCACATTGTTATGTTAAGCCTAACTAACTGTACAATCTTTATGCCTGGAATGAAAGCTCGATATTTCTGCATTACTTTAAACCTACTTACTTAAATTTCTATGGTATATTTTATCTGCAAAAAGCTTACAAAATATTTCTAAAAAACGCACTTTTTAGGTTGAAAACACTTCACAATTGATTTTTCCACACCCATTTCGATTAGCTGTATGAAACAAAGACTGTGGTTTGAGCATTCCAGTAGCTTTGGTTGACACCTATTGATAAAACTCTGAAATTATTTTAAATATGAAAACTGATGGGTGGGTCAAGCCTCCCGTATGGTCAACCCTCCCTAGTCTCCCTATATATTTACATAAAGATGTGTCCTTTCGAACACAGGTCATTTATCAGTTAGCTTGTCCGAAAGACAAATTTCGCGCACGGCTGTTTAGGATTTCACCACAGTTGTCACTAAGCAACAACTGTACCACTTGATTACAAAGTTCCAGAAATTATACCTTCTTGCGCAGCATATTATGAGTGTGGTTTTACATTATGTTTTGCTCGACAAACTTTCCCGGTGTTAATGCACTTTTTTAATTTTTTTTTTCTTTGTACTATATTTTTAATACTTCGCAAGTTTGGAAATTAGTTTCTAACACGGTGGTGTAAAATTTAATACAGTTGAAAACAAACGATTAGATTTTGAATCATGTATAAAGATAGACCGATCAAAGTTTCTTTCAATCCTTCTGTTAGACTAATAATTAATGATAAGTTTAATTTCAATAGCTCTCTTTGTTTACGATTAAATAAATTTAAATAAATCTAATTCTCGAACTTATTAATGATTAAGAACGTCATGTATTCTTCCAACATAAGATATCGATATTTATTTCTTTTTTCTCCTGCATCTTTTGCTTTAATTACCCTAGGTCGTTGCTAGTGTCGTGATCCGGTAGGCAACACGATTTTACTAGAACACAACCAGACCGGGGGTTCGGGTAGATGATTTATGATTAATTTAATACAAGATTCAGACTTAAACCTTGGTAATTCATTACCCATGTAACTTATGTGTTTATTTTTATTAATCGTCATTGTTATGCCCTAATCTCGATTAATCGTCATCCCCATAAATCAGTGTTTTTATGCAATAGAATGTGCTTAACACTAGAAACGACGGAAATTTCACTCGTGTTATATATATATATATACATACTAGAAGTTTTATTTAAGGGAACCGGGTGAGCTGTATCTTGGCCATGTAAAATACACCAACTGTATGTACCTTTTTTTCTATATTTTTTACAGTAGTTTGAATAACATACTTTACGTATTTGAACAAACCCTTTTCTTTCTAAGTGAAACTGAAAATTAATTATTAATTATTTATTGAAAGACATTTTTAAATTAGCATTTTTGGTAAGATTTCACTTCCTAAAATGAATAAGTCTCGATAAATCAATAAATCTCTGTGTTAAAGTATGCACTATGAGATGCATAATATAAGCATTTAGAAAAATCTGAGTTCTTAAGTTTAATATATATTGAAAAAAAGGAACACAAACATGAAAAATCGAAGTTTTGAGAAAAAGTCAAATAAAGCTGAGAAACAGTTTTTCCAATGTGCTACTTTTTTAATTTCTGATAACTTGATTGGCACCACTTTTTTGAAATAGTAAAATTCACCTTTTTTAATAACATATTAATCAGGGCGAAAAGTGTGGAAATTTTACCAGTTCAGAAAAGTGGTGCCAATCAAGAAATCTGAAATAGTAGCTGTGAAGTGCCCTTAGTTAAAATTAAAAAATCCAACACATTTTTTATGTATAAATATGTGTAATACACCGTTGAAAAGATAAACGTTTAAACTATTTAATGATATAAAAAAGTATAAATCGATTTTTTGGTTGAACGTAGCTTACCTGGTCCCCTTAAAGCCTTTTCACTTACCCGTATATATATATATATATATATATATACATACATATATATATAACTCTTTTTTCAATAATGTTCTGGTTCTTTCGAATTATTCTAATATACATATTTGGTAGCAGTCAAATTGACTGCTCTTGGTGCTTCTAGTGTTAATTTACACTAGACCTGCAATAAATTCTCGATAACTCTTTATCCTTTATAAACGATATTTATATACGGGAAAACTTCATTGCTTTGGCATATTTATAAATTTATGTTTCAATTCAATCCGATATAAATTTGCTATGGATATCCACAAAAACATCTGTAAGTCACCACCCTTGTGATTCTTCATTTTTATTCAACCCAATGTGATTTACTGATTATGTATACGCACACAAACTCGATAAATTGCCATTCTCACAAATCTTGTGTTTTTACTGATCGAACAAACCTAATGCCATATATACACTACAACCTTAATAAATCGTCATCCTTGATGACCCGTGCTTCTATGCTACAGTGACGTACTTTAGATATGCAATAAAACTTTGATAATGCAACATTTTCTTAAACAATGCTAATATTGAACGAAAGCCATTATTATTTTGATAGTATACAACAGGGATGTCATACAAATAATTTTTTAAAGAAATAGTCGAATTCTTGAATCGGAGAAACTCAATGATTAGATAAGGCAGTGATTTCTATAAAGTTTTTACTAGTATCCGGCAGACCATAAATTGATAAACTTGACACTATGAATTTATCAACTCGGTACCATAGGAAAGTATTTTCGCATTCTATCGAATAAATTAATAAATCTTATTATACTTAAAATCGAGTTTCATTTATTCGCCTTAGATATATTGCAGGTCCCCAGTCACTCATACCGCACAAAAATCGTTGTTTCTGTTTTAATAAAATAAAATAAAATTCTTTTATGTTTGGATCAAACCGTATATAACTCATCGCTTAATGTTTTCGATTCATTATAGACATGAACTAAAAATTGAATAAATCGTAAAACTATTTCACTGACATCACGTTAATCAAATATCAGTGATAATTTGATTACATTTGTGAAACCCTTGATAATTCGTCAACATCTTAACCTCTTAATTCTCACTACCGTGATATTCACGGGCTGTATTTTTTGTTCAGATTGCTTGATTTCCAGCAGTTTTACAAACAAGAATAATTCACATTATTTGATATCACTTTACTTGTCATTAAAATAAGGTAATTTTTTTTTTCCAAAAAGTGGTGGCAAGCAATCTGAATTTTTAAACCGTAATTTAATGTGACTCTTAAAGAGTTAAATTCCCGTTTCCATTCAACTAATCATAAATCCCGTGTGAATTTGCTATGTCAGCTTGATATTTATTCACTCTTGGCTAGTTCCGTTCGTTTTTATAGTGTAAGTCACAGACCTAATGAATGCTATGCTTGTTGGTCACCGTTATTTATGAAAACTTTGCTTCACCTTATTCAATTAATGAGATATCGTCAATAAAATAAGTCACATTTTTCAGTTCTGAAATATTGGTAGCGAAAAACCATGACATAGACATTACACTAGAAGTACTCATGGAAAATTCTTATATAAATAATCCTCTTTAAAATAAATTATTATTTCATTAAGTAAACTCTCATTTGGGAATCGTGACTTTTTTTTTTGAGGAGGCGGGGAGCGCTAGACGCACTGCTGAGAAATGAATTCTTTGCCTGTCACTATTCTTTAAAAGCATATTTTGATATGTTTTTGTTTAATGACAGTATTTTTTGCCTATAAATAAGAGAAAAATTGGTTTTAAAAAATCGTGGTAAAAAAAAAGTTGCAACAATACAATTAGTGCCTTAAATGATGGCAGCCACCAGCCGCCACGGTTGTACCTTTATCTTCGATTTATCGCCACACACATAAATCAGAGTTTTCATGAAGATGAATATAATTAATTCTTTTTAGCTATGCATTAAAACCCCTAAAATCGTCACACACTTATCAAGTACTAATCTTTATATTCACCCATTGCCATTAATGATGACATGCACTAAAACCTGCGCAATTCTTTCCCAAAATAAGTCACATTTTTAACAATGAAATATATTCTGTGCAACAGAACTTTGATATCTCGTCACCTTTACAAATCGTTTTTTCTAGTTGTTTGTCTGTCACTGTTTTACTATAGATAATAATTTAGTTCTCCATAACTCGACACACATTATAATGAGAGTTTTATTTTTAATAAAATTTAAAAAATTCCCTTTAATTACACTGACGTGCAAGTAAATACTTTCGGAAATTTGTTTTAATTTTGGTGACTATTTTCATGTTATTTTTAATGCTGATTCCAAAAATGAAATCTTTTTTTTTTCTGTCAAGTAAGGGCTGATAAAGTGATTGCATATTTTGAAGGAAACAGTTGCAATCACGAAATTTTGACATTTCATTTAAATTTCATTAATTCATAAATCCTTAAAAATTACATGTAAGTGTGTCCTAGTTTAAGAAAATGTTAAGCATATATTGGGTAGTTCTACGAGCACTTGTCTTGTAAGTCACATACCATGCTGATGGCCACCGCTATTTTATTAAAGTTTGCTTAGCCTTTTTCTATTAATGAGATATATCCCATAAAATAAGTCACATTTTTCCGTTCTAAAATACTGGTAATCAAAACTACAGTATGTGACTTACACGACAAATGCTCGTGGAAATGCCCATATGTATAAAGGTACAATACTTTATAGTAACGTTTTTTCTTTACCTAAAGACTTTATTTGACAATTTTTCTCTTGTGAAAATTGCACGAATTGTCTCTTTGTACCACCCAATAGTAATGGGCTGTCTTACTGACATTATACTTTCATTGATATCGCCTCTCCATTTTATTTATTGCCTGGTGAAATATTTCACTTTGTTCCACACTAAGTGCACCTACATTTTTAGGAAATTAGCCTAGGTACAAATCGAGAAAAAGAACTTTCCAGCTCATAATACAGCCTAAAATCGTGACATTTTTTACTATTTCTTTTAAAATAAATTAGTTGTTCGGGTACTTCTTGTTTCCAAGAAAGCTAGTAATCACTAAATTCAAAGCTTTCCATACATTTTTTTTCATTTATTTCCCTTTAATCTCAAAATTTTCATCTTTCATCTTTTTCCTGATGTCTCGTCCTACAAACACACCTTCCTCCAGTATTGCTTCGGATAAACCCGGTATTTGGTCACAAAGTTACTTCAAGCATCCATCTTCTTCTGGTAAATCCTTGACAAATTATTTCATAAGACCTAAATGTAATTGTGGATGTAACACTTTTTTTGGATCAGCCAGATTTTGCTACACAAATACAACACATTGTATGTGAAGTTCAAGTCTTCCAAACAAACACCAAGAATCTGGCCGCATTCTGGGAGTTTTGGGGCCAAACAGAATTCCGGCCATTTGTATCAAACCACCGTTTTATATTAACTGGTGCGCCATTACATCCGGCAGCCATCGTCTAACTGATAACGGGCGAGTGTGGAGAAAACGAGTGCTTTTTTCCTGCCCTCTAGCCACTGAAGTTAAATTTCCGGCTAGTATATAAAAGACCAGAATCGGGTGAAAATAACTGGGCCAGTTTAATCTGCTTGATATAGTGATTGAAAGAAATAGAAAATTCTTTTTCTTCAATTTTTCAACATAATTTTCCTCATTCAAAATCTATGTTTCGGGGAAAGTATTCAATAAGGTGCAAAATTTATATTTTATGCACTAAAATATATATTAAAAGACTTATTTTTTTACGTATTTTAATAAATTACAAATAAAATTTTCTTGTCTACAAATTACATCTTAAAATATATATATGTATGTTTTTTCTAAGCACACTGGAATGAAATAGAATACACTTTTTATGCATTCCTTCTTTTTTTTTTTTTAAATAGAAATGTAAAATGTAAAAAAATAATATGAAATGTTCAGTTGAACAATACGAAAAATTATAACAATATTTATTATCAGTTTCAATGGAAAACATTTTCCCTAATCAAAAGCAAAATATGCCACTCTGAATACATCATCAAAAACTTAAAAAAAAAAAAAAAAAACTTTAACCATCAAACAAAATCCAATCTGACGAATCTTTTAATAAAATACAATTCATAATGATAGATTGGCTGAGGATAGATAGGAATGATAGAGATAGGAATGATATAGAGAGGAATGATAGATTGGCGAGGAATTTTTCATATAATTTGAAATGTGATTTAAAGTGTAAGTATCGAAGATATTTCTTAAGAATGTTCTCAAATCCAAAGAGCGTCTAATTTCTGATATATATTTAATTTTTTTTTTTTTTTCGGAAACACATGAAATGGCAGGTACTGTTACTCAGAAACTATGTAGTCAAAAAGCGTTTTCCATTTTTTGCTAAATGCAAAAATTCTTTCAGAAAATACAGATAAAGTGGATATTTTAAACGGATTTTCCGAACGCGAGACAGGAGAAAAAACGGTTGTCACGTGACAACAATTGCTTATAATTTTATATATAATTTATTTATCAGAAAATGGAAAACTCATTTCAATTCAAAATCCTTCCAGTAGTTAGGCTTGCCAATTTTATGCCTTTATATTTAAAATTGAGTCAGAAATTGTATCAGAACGTTTCGTGCTGTTGAACAGGCGATTTGAGAACAACCTAAAGGTTGAATGATATGTTTTGTGGTTTTCTGAAAACGAAACACTGTATGAAATTATTTTAATAAATATAGATTATATCCTACAAGATATTTATTATCAATGTTTTATAAGATGTAATTCATATTTATTTTGTTAAGAAGTTACTTAATTTCTTAGAAAAGTAATTGTAAACCCAAAGAAAGTAGTTATTTTTATTAAATTTTGATTGTTAAAATAATTTTAATAGTATATCCCCCCCCCCCCCCCTCCATTACATTTTGAAATTTCCTAAAAACCTTCGTTATCGTTCAAAAACAGAGGAAAAAATCCAGGCAACAAAAGAAATAAATATGAAAAAGATATGTTTGAAGGCAATTTTTTTTTATTTATTTATTATAATAAAAACTGATAACAACTACTAAATATATCCCCCCAAATATTTTTGCACCCTCCCATTTCTTCAGCTTTCTTCGGTATAGAGAAATGTACTCTCTAAAACACATTTCGTACAAGGCATAGGGGGGATGAGAGAGATATTCTTCAAGGTCAGGGTTGCCTGGAGGCATTTCGGAGAAATTCATCTCATAACTACTTTGAATCCTGCTTTGTCATTCAGGTTGTAGCTTGCATAGAAGAAAGGTAGTTTACAGAGCATGATCTACGTTAGTAAGTGTCTTTAAGTCTATGTTGATTTATTAAAGTATTATACGATTATAATCTGATATTTATTTTGCATCATTTAACATTAAAGTGTTGTAGGGTGTAAAATTGTTATATACTAATTATTTAATTCCACAAGTAATTTTATCAAACGCAGAATGGTATTTGCTTTATAATATTTTTGATACAGTGCGTATAATTAAAAAATGTCGGACAGAAAATAAGTAATTTTTTTTTTCACTCTATATTTTTACGATTGTTTTACAAGAAAATATATTAGCTTTTATAAAATCACAAGTATTTTTTAATTAATTTTATTATATTATAATTTTAGTAAATATATATTACGTAATTCATCGATTCTTCATTATATTAAAATTGTGTGTAAATTATGAAATAATGAGGGTATTTTACTAATTTTTCTCTCAAAATTTTTTATTATTTTTTTATTAAGGAATTTTATCACCTTTTCGAAGTAGTGATTATCAGTTTCTGATCATGTATGTAATAAAAAATTTTGCGAAAGCTGGAATAGTTTAATTTAAGTAAAGTTTATTTTTACTATACTAGGGGGCTCGGCCCCCTACGAGCTACGCTCGCCAACCCCCGTCCAGACACCGCAGACTCTAAATGCACGCTAATTTGATCGGCTTTAAAAAGATTTCGAAAGATTGAATTATAATTTAAAAAACAGTGGCGATCTCCCTATGAACGAATTTCTATTCATTTCTCTTTGATTGGGGAATTTTAACGCCGAATCCGCTGCGGTACTACTTGATTATCCTGTCGACCAATTTCGCCAAATTATATAAATCGCCAAACCACTCGCCAAATTATACAAATTGATATAATTTTTATTTTAAATAACGAAAGAACAAATAAATTCGTACAACATTAATAAAAACACAAATAAAACGTCGAAATAAAAATAACTTGATGACGTATACACGTGTAACAACATTTCAAAATAAGCTAATATAAAAGGAATTAAGTAAAGAGAGTCTTTGTCTCCTGGTATTTTTTAACAAAGCGAAAAGAAAGTTCTTTTAAATGAGACATTTTAAATTAATTCTCAAAATATCAAATAAATGTGTAGCGCAATTTCTAAATTTAAACTTTTTTGCAATATTATTTTGTGTTCATTTTATGTAATAACTATAATATGACGTAAATATGACGTAATTTCTCCTAAGACTTCTAACGCATGTTAATGAATTTATTATTTTACAATATCCTTTCTCTTTTAAAATTCACGTGTATACTTTTTATGACGTAATTTTTAATAAGTTCCTGCTTTTTATACGTAATTATTTAATTCTAATTTGAAAGTTTTTTTCCTGTTTATAATAGTCACGTGTAAATAAATTTTTAATTTGAAGCAAACATTATTGCTTGCGCTTTTTATACAGTTGGCAACAGTTTAAATTAGTACAATTTTCTGAAATCTGTAAAAAATATCTCTAGAAATGCTAAAAATTTGAATTTAAAATAGAAATAAAACCTGATAAAATGAGTCAAAATAAAAAAATTAATGCAATCTGCACTCCGACAAATTCTAACGCATAAAATGATCTAAAAATGATTACACTGCCATGTATAGTTTTTGCTGCTATAAAACTTTTTTAGTGGAACAATTTTGTCCAACTTTAGCATTAAATAACTCTTAAAATAATTCTTCGATTTGAAAACTGTCTGCATCAGCGTGTTTATCAAACATTATTGTATAAAACCACCGATTTTCATATTTTTGTATGCATTATTTTTGTTAATATTAACGAAGAAAGGCCTCCGGTCACAAAAAAATCAAAACCGGCGGCGGCGGCGGCGGCGGCGGCGGTGACAGCGGTAGTTACTTTTTTTTAGAATAGAGAGAAAGAAAAAATATGCATCTTTTTAGAAAAAATGTTAAAATAGTGATGAAATTTTAAATTACTGCAAATAATTTTCATAGTTTTTGAAATATTAAAGTAACATATTGTTGTAAAGTTTGACTATTGGTGCTAGATCACTCATACGCGAAAACATCCGCTTGCTAATGTTAATCCTAGGGAAAAAAATATTTTAACTATTTCGCTCGCATTTGATTATTTTTTCTTTTTTCGCATTGGATAGCTGAGATTGACCTTTAAAAAGACCTTTTTAACTTTTTCGATTTTGTTTAGTAACTAAAATATCCTATTAAAAAAAGCCTGTCTTTATAGAGGCAGACCTCAGCTACCAATGCAAAAAAATATTATAAAATATTAAATTCAAACGAGATATTGTTTTAAAAATTTCCCTCTTAGGATAAACATTAGAAAGCCAGTTTTTTCGCGTGAATGAGGTAGCCTCTTAAGCTGTGAAGGGAAAATCTAAATGTAAAATTTGGAAATACTTAAATGATGCAAAAATATTCATTGTGTTTCAGATTATGATTTGCCTTAATAAACAAACATATACTAGTAACAGGCTTATTAATAAGTTAAAAAACCAGATAAAAAGAAAGTAATGTATATATATTCGCAAACACATACTTTTAATATAAAACACATAATTAAATGTAAAAAAAAAAAAAAAAAAAAAAAAAAAAAAAAAAAACATGTATTAAGATTATATAAATTGTTTAGCCGTAAATTCAAAATTTGTTCTATAAAAATACTTATTGTAAGTTCATTTAAATGATTAAGTGTTTTGCATGAAAAACAATATACAGGGATGAGAGTTCCGACTTTTTGCACAACAGTATAATCTTGGGGGAAAATATTGTTCTGTTAAATCATAAAAATGTTCCGATTAAATCAAATAACATTTTCTCTAAGATTATACTGGTGTGCAAAAAGTCGGAACTCTCATCCCTGAATATTTTAATAATTATTTAGGTACATTTCTAAAAAAATATATATATAAAAATTTATTTACCTTGAACTTTTTCGATGATTTTCAAAATGCAGTGCTTTGCATAGTGAATTAATTAATTATTTTATTTTTTCAATAATTATTTTTAAAATGTATATGAAATGCAATTATTTAAAAATGACATCACATATACATTTTTTAAATGCATAATTGAATAAATAAACAAATTAATAAATTCACTATGTCAAGTATTGTATTTCGGAAATTTTTCAAAATTTTCAACATAAATAAATTAGTAATTTTTTTCGAAGTGTAACTAAATGATTAATAATATATTAGTTGTTCCTGTACAAACACTTTATCTTTTAAACATTTTTTCAACAAGTATTTTTTATGCAACAAATTTTGAATTTATGTTTAAATAATCTTTATGGCATGGCAGTGGCATTTTTGCGGTCAGCTTTGGGCTAAATTTAATTCTTGCAAACACAAATTGGCTGGATTAAGGTGAGCTTCTGGTTATCCATTAATTTTAGTGGCCTTTAAAATAATAAATATGTCCAGTTTAAGGCTATGTATCATTTTTAGTTAAAAATTAGTGGCATGATTGTAGGCAAATTCTTGTATTTACGGCCAATTTTCTTGTGGCCTGATTGTGTCCGGCGTGACACTTTTTTTACGGGCCCGAAACTTTCAATGATAGCGGGCCAGCATCGAACACTTTCGGCCAAGGCTAATGGAACCATCAATGTGTCGAAAGTTCTGTGTTTGTTGGGTTATCTCGATTACCTTTTTTCTCAGCAAAATAAACGAAGAACACATTTTCTTTTACAAATTTCTAAATGCTTCTATTTTTTCACCATATAGTTGTAAGAAATACAGCATAAACTAGTCAGATGTGGCAATCCGAAAACATGCAGGTTAATACTTCCAGAAAAATGCAGTATATCAGCACCACCTGTCATATGATTTACACCAAAATCTAATTATCAACAACTTTGACAACTTCTAACTGAATTTGGAGTTTGATGAAAATTCATGCATTAGTTTTTTAGATACAGCTATTGCAGAAATTGTAAAAAATTCTGCAGAGCAGCGCCACCTGTTGGGCGAATTACACCATAAACTAATTAGGACGAATTTATAGCAGGAAGTAACTGAATCTGAAGCTTCATGAAAATTCATGCATTAGTTCTTGAGATATAGCTATTGCAGAAATCTTGAAAACTGCAGTTCAGCAGCTCCACCTGTTGGACGATATACACCAAAAATTAAACAGCACTAATTTATATCAGGGACTAACTGAATCTAAAATTTGATGAAAATTCGTGCATTTATTCTTAAGTTAGAACTATTGCGATAATCATGAATAATGCAGCATAGCAGATCCACCCTTTGGACGATTTTCACCAAATTGTGTTGAGTATCTAACTATATCTGGATTAACATAATCTGAATTTTTATGAAATTCCGTGCAGTAGTTCCTGATTTATAGCTATTGCAGAAATCGTGAAAAATGCCACATAGCAGTGCCACCTCTTGGGCGATATTCACCAAAAACCAATCAGGTCCAGTTTATACCAAGGTCTAACTGACTCTAAAGTTTTGTGAAATTCCGTGCATTAGTTCTTGAGATATAGCGCCCATAATTTTTTTCACACATACAGACTCACAGAGTGACAGACAAAGTGACAGAGTGACAGACAGTCTCACAGACAGACATTTCCTAAAAACCATCAAATCGTGTTCATGACATTCTAAAACGTATAAATCCGTCGAAAACCGGAAGTAGAAAATTTTCACGATTCCAATACTTTCTTCTTGTAAAGATAGAAGAAAGCAAAAATTCTGTGAATTAAGACACTGATTAAGGATTAGAGATAATGTCGATGAAAAGCGGGTTGAAAACAGTGTGAAATGCAAAAAAGTGTAAACAGGAGAGGCCTCTGTCTTCAATACTGTGTTTAACTCTTTGAGGGGCAAATCATTTCTATTCGTAAAATTCTGAACTGATTGAGTGACACCAGAAATTAAAAACAAATTTATTTCAAAGTGGGTAAACGCTTTTCTCCACGTACTTAATAAAATTAAAATTTTCATTTCAAAATTATGGTGTCAATGCGGCATTACGCAATTAAAATTAAGTGGGGTATATTATATCTCACCGCCCTTAAAGGGCTTAATAGACAGTTTATCGATGCAGAGGAATATTTTGGATTAAAGTAATTTCTTCTTTCTTTTTTAGTGTCTCCTAGTGGCGTAGTCAGTACCAACAGCTTCGGCCACGGCGGGGCCCCTGCTTCGAATCATCGTGTAACACATGTATGTAATTGTGAATGCCCATTTGTAGTTATATAAATATTTAATGGAAAAATGTAATAAAATTTTTGTTGCTTATTGTTGTTTCTGTGTCTAATAAAGATATTCGAGGCGAAATCCATAGTTGCTATAAGCCTTATAGTAATACCATTATCAATTTTTTTTTAGTAATTTAATGCACCAATTTACTATATTAAGTCTATAAGTATATTTATCAAACTCATATAAATAATACTTTTTAGGTACTTAACAAATTTCGAATTAACTAAAATGTGCCATTGCCCCCTAGTAGGACATAAGACCCACGTTGGTTATCATTGCTCTAGATATAATATGTTTATTGCAAAAGGAAAAAAAAGAATTTTTTTTTATTCCAAATAACTTCAATAATATGATTGCAATAATCATCCATTTAAATTTCGAAATATGGAAATAAATTTGTCAGAGTCAGAGAAATTCCCGTTATTGATTAGAGAAAAATATTATTATGAGATCAACTCCCTTAACTCCTTGAGGAGCGACGATTAATGAAGCTTTGCACGAGAAAAATCCTATTAAATTTTAGTTTTCTAATTTTGGTGGGAAAAAGTTGTAAATTGATTTTCTTAAAGTTGTAATAAAGATTTTGGAAGATTTCGGTGTGATTTCGACATTGCAGAAACGCAATTTCTTGCACCTCAAAGGGTTAAGACACTATTAGTGCTATGTGAAGATACTCCAAAGTTAATGTTCGCACATGTTTTTCCGGTCTTCTTCAATTTGTTTGCAGCTTTTCTTGTTTTCTGAGAACACTTTCAGTTTATAATCCTCTTCCGAAACTAAAATAGTCTTCAGAAAAAACAGCTGCAATCAAAATCGAAAAAAATGCCAACGTGCGCGGTTAATTATATATATAAAGGGTTCGTACGGGTACCGTTATTTGCAAGGCTAAATATCAGTATTTTTTATAGAAAAATAAATATAGTTTAAATGGACGAAATTTCTCCTTATTAAAGGAGAGATTTTCCATAAGAAAATACATGTACAAAAGAATTTCTTAGCCTGAAAATTCAACGACCCGTACGAACCTTGATATATATACAAAGTGAAACTTCTGAATAACGGTTACCAATGGGACCAGTGAAAAGTGACCGCGCTTCAGAGGTGGGTGTTACAGTGTTGCCAGTGGGCTATTTTTTTAAAATTCAGATTTCTTAATTGGCACCATTTTTTTGAAATTCCAAAATTCGCATTATTTAAAGACATATTAATTAAGGAAAAAGAAAGGGAAATTTTACCATTTCAGAAAAGTGGTGCCAATCACAAATCACAATTTAAAAAAAGTAGCCCACAAGCAACACTGTGTTGTTATTCAGAGGTTTCTTTAAAAAAATTTCAAAATTATATAAAGGTAAATAGGAATATAAACAGTCATTTTAATAAATTCTGATTGTTTTAATACACTAAAAAAATCAGTGATTTGCAGTTGCTTTTTTTTTTCTGCAAATGTCTTTCCCCAAAGAAATAACAATATGAATTGATTTGCTATACAACTCAACATCATTATGATTTAATATGAAATTTTGGATTTCACGAAGGTTCGTTCATCAAATCTTCGGTATATATATTAACCCCTTAACAGTGACATTTGTTTTCTTACAAAAAAATTAAATATGGGGCTGGACACAACTTTTTCCATACTAAAATATTTACCTTACTTAATCGAAAAATATCTGACAATCAATAAAGATAAATTTACAGTTACAAATTAGTGGTTTCAAAATGCTTTTAATAACGAAGCAAGCAAAGTGTTCTTGCCCGAATTCAGTTCGGGCCACACTGTTAAGGGGTTAATACTGGATATTTTGTGTGATGCTATAATCCATCTTCCTCCGTTTGCAGTACGGAATCAAATGTGGCAGTAACTGCCAAATCTTTGTCCAGACATACAGACGTGCTGGTCTGTATGTTAGTTATGTCTGCCGTTCTAAGAGTATCATCTAAATATCCCTCATAATTATTAATGGCTTCCTTTTCTGGTTGTTGACACATCAAGTAAATTTTGTTTGATCTGCTTCACATTTATGTTTGCAAATAAATATGAAACTGTACTAGGTGCAGTAAATTTGCTCTTCTCGTGACTTTTGAGTGGCCGATGTTCAGAATTCCTTTTTTAGAGGTTCGTACTAATGTTAATGCTATGGAACGTGTTTGGTACCGTCAACATGTAGACGGTATTCGGAGGTTGTTTTCGTTTAGAGGTGGTCGTTCAAGGAGGTTTCACTGTATATATATTTAAATGAAAACGGATAATCTTTTCCGCTTTGAAGTAGAAGCTTAAAGTGATTTCAAATCAATTTTACGGTGTCTTTTCGGTACTAGTTAAGATTATTAAATACGTACTTCAATTACATCTCTGTAAAACCTATGTAATTTTTTTTGATGAACTTTTAATTTTGGTATAAAATAATAGCTGCAAACAAATTCTTTGTTTTAAGAGGACCAGGTAAGCGAAATTCAACCAAAAAATCAATTTCAACTTTTCATATTATTAAATAGTTTAAACTTTTATCTTTTCAACGATATATTACATATGTTTATATATATATATAAAGAAGTGTTGGATTTATAATTTTTTCCAAGAGCCCTTCACAGCAGTGTTGCCAGATGGCTACTTTTTTAAAAATCAGATTCTTGATTGGGACCGCTTTTTTGAAATGGTAAAATTTGCCTTATTTAATTACATATTATTTAAGGCAAAAACAAGATGAATTTTACCGTTTAAAAAAATGGTGCCAATCAAGAAATCTGAACAAAGAAAAGTAGCCCACTGGCAACACTGCTTCACAGCAGTGGGCTACTTTTTTAAAATTCAGATTTCTTGATTGGCACCACTTTTCTGAAGTAGTAAAATTTTCACAGTTTTCGCCTTGATTAATATGTTATTAAATAAGGTGAATTTTACAATTTCAAAAAAGTGGTGCAAATCAAGAAACCAGAATTTAAAAAAAGTAGTCCACTGGCAACACTGCTTCACCGCTTTAATTGACTTTTTCTCAAATTTCGATTTTTCAGGTTTGTGTTCCTTTTTTTTTCAATATATATTAAACTTAATAACTCAGATTTTTCTAAATACTTGTATTATGTTATAGTGCATAACACATGGATTTAATTATTTGTTGAGAATTATTTATTTTGGGAAGTGAAATCTTACCAAAAATGCTAATTTAAAAATGTGTTTCAATAAATAATTAATAATTAATTTTTAATTTCCCTTAGAAAGAAAATGGTTTGTTAAAATACGTAAAGCATGTTATTCAAAGTACTGTAAAAAATATAGACCTCTATCTTTCACCATTTCTGAGGAAAAGGTAGATAAAGTTGGTGTATTTTAAAAAGGCCGAGATAGAGTTTACCCGGTCCATTTAAATGAGCGCAAGTTAATCTTACCTAATCGAGCTGCACCCAAGTTAGTGTGTTTAAGATAATGCTACTTGTTGTCGAGCTGTGTTTAACTTAATGCATCATTAACCCTTTCGAGAAGGGAGCCTTTTACGAAATTTTTAATCTTTTTTCACCGTTTTTTAAAAACATAAATTTGTGTCTTCTTGAATCGAGAAAATGCGTTGTTTGAAAAAGAGAAATTTTAGCGTAAAATTTTACTGGTGAGGAAAAACATGGATTCTGAGCGCTTCATGCGTACGTACACGTGCCGCTCGTCCCCAGTTGGTTAAGCGTGTTTTTAGACAATACGTGACTTGTTACACAATTATGGACGATTAACCTACACTAAGGCTTAGTATATACAAAATTGAGTTTTAATCTCGTTTCTAAAGAGTCTTCGTTGATTTCGACAAATTTGTATAATACTTGCCAACTCATATAACCCCATCAGTTTTTTTCTAAAGTTTCGCATTTTGTTTATATCAATTCAATCGTATTGCAAGTTATTGCTGCAAACAAATGATTTTAGTTTAGATAGATCTTTTGTTGTCGTTAAAGAATTTGAAAATTATTTGACAACCAAAAAAAAAAAAAAAAACTGCAAATTTAGATACAGTTTTAAAATAAATTTAATTTGAAGTTATTTTTTTTTACCTGCGCTATTAAAATTAAAATTTTTCGTTATTTAGAAATTTAGCCCATTAAAACCGGTTGAACAAAACATTTAAATTTGAATACCAGTATTTTAGTTAGGAAATTTTCACATTACCCAATCTCAAATTTTGAGTGATTCTCTAAATGAAAATTACAATGTGGAAAAAACTGGTGTCGAAGAATTAAAAGAAATGTAAAAGAGGCTCGTGCTTAATGGGTAAATAAATTTGCGACGAAAGTAAAATTGTTTTCTCAGGTTTTCGACACTAGTGTTATCAGCTGTTTCGTGTAAATCAAGGCTGTGCCATTAATTTCTCACTGTTTATTTCCCCAATATCATAGCTGCCAAAATCTTACGCTTTTTTGTACGACAAAAATTTTATAGTAAATTTTACTTTTTTTAATCGCCGAAATCTGCCTATAAAATAAGGCAAATTTTCTATTAAATTTTGCGGTACGAAAAAAAAGCGGACGAGTTGGCAGCCATGTCATTATTAAGTGTAAATAAATCTACCATTAGACAAGGTGAAGAATAATCCCTTTAAAATACTGGAGTAAAGAGCATTTGGAGCTCCGATTTTCGTGGAACACCTGGCAACATTATTCATTCAGTATTGTTGAAGAAAATATCCTGTTTTATAATACAGAGTTTTCAATTGATTCGTGTTTTACTTTTAATTTAGTCACAAATAACTACTTATCAATGAAGTTTATATTCATTCATTATTACTTACTGTAATAATAATAATAATAAATATAAAAAATAGATAAAACAAATAATGTTTATTTGAATTCGTTACGTCATATACATTTTCAATTCGTTTTTTGGAATAAAATTATGTTTTATTTAAATGTATTTGTATTTATACCGAGATTTAAAAATAACTACTGTCATTTAAAAATTTTGGGTACAAATTAAAGTAGAACTCATTAAAATCTCTAAGTATATAAGATGAAAATTTGTAATAAAGAACATAGAATCGTCGCTATAAATGTTTTTTCGGAGAATATTCTGTGCTTATTTTTAACTACGTAAACTCGTGAGAAAAAAACGCTTGAGCTCCTCCATAGCACAAGATTGCGGGGAAGGAGAAAAGAAAAAAAAGCAAAATATCCTTACAAAACACACCAAATGATTCTGATATTCTGGATCTATATATTTTCTGATTATTTTTTCGTTTAATGTTTCATGATTATTTATTTTTTTCAAAAAACTTTTAATACTTGAAAAGGACACATTACGTTAATGCCTAAATGAAAAAAAAAAATGATTTACAATTTATCAAATAAAAATTTTAATGATCCATTAAAATGTGTTTAGATTTACTAAATAGTTCATGATGAGAAATGCAATTTCTTTAATGCTTTTGTTATTGTTTCTGCTTTTATTTCACATATCTCTACAACTACAAATCTATACTTATCTTTTTATCTTAGTCGAATACTTACTTTCTTGCAGTACGTAATGTGATGCATTTTAATTAAAACGCAATTTTCTATTTACTTTATTTGACGTAAACCAAAGAATAATTTATTAAAGAGTATTGTTCTCCAATTAAAAGAAAATCTTTTAGATAGATTGTTGCAACATTAATTAATTCTACAGTGAACTCATTGAGAAGCATAATTAAATGCCCAGATGATAAAATATTTCTACCTTTAATTATGCTTTGTTGAAAATTCTTTTAAAGAAAAGTTTTATACCATTGATTGTAAACTACGATGCATTTCATTTTTTAAATATTTTGAATAGAACTTTTGCAAATAAATTGCTGGATTAACAATTAAAAAATACTTTTACGTTTTCGGTAATTTTAGAAAAGATACTGTTGAATGTTCTACGTAATTAAAATTTCAGATAATAAAATATTTCTATTGTTGAATGTATTTTCTTTAAAATTATTTTTACATAATAACAAGTGATTTTTAAATGAAAACCGAAAGTAATTTAAAGTAACTGTTTCGCAATGTAAGACATGTTTAGTATAAAGAAATTTACATTACTATAGTTTTAATTACTTAGTTACTAACTAATTAATTAGTTACTTGAACATTGACTATAGTTTTAATTACTTACATAGTGCCAGTTGGCGTGCTTTAACAAAAACGGTTTAGCAAAAAAGAATTTTTTAATGACAATCTATTAAGATCCATTTTTAATTTACTTTGTTGTTAATAAACCGCCTTTATAATGCAACTATTACACGATACGTCATAGTTGCCGCTTATATGCGGCGATATAATGTTAACATATGGCTTCAAAAACAATTGCTCAAAACACGCAACCTTTTATTGCTGCTGTAATTTTGTCGCCTTTAGCATATTTTACTTTCTATAAAAGACCAATTTCGCAAGGAATAGCGAATGCAATGCTTGGGAAATTGACGAAGGAGTGGCCTTGATCATTGTGTTCTGGCAACTTTTATCGCTTTAAATTTTTGTGTATAATAGGGAATTTAGTAAGAGACTGACGACATACGCAGTAAATATATGGGGATTATGGGCGTTTTTGTGCAAACTGTGTCAGCCAATATTCCAGAACACAGCCTCATTTGTTGTCAACATTCATGAACTGACCGCGTAAATAGTGACTAGACGAATAAGATAAGTCACCAAACACTTCTTTGGTGATAATGACAGGCTCGCCATGTTTTAAGTCCAATATTATCTCGACCAATCAAATTTCATTTGTAACAAAAATTACCTTTTATGCAAGTTTCTGTAAAATTTTAAAGAGCAAAAGAAAGACTTTTCTTTAAAAAATGGTATTAAAAAACAGAACAAATGATAGTCTTGCACTTTTTCAACCAATACAAAAAATGGAATTGATTAAGACGCGCTTTGTTGATAAAAATCTCAATTTATTTAAAATATTCTTTTGTATATCTGTTTACTTTTAAAAGAAAATCTTACTTCAAAAAATGTATTATACAAACATAAAGAAAATTTAATGCACTGATAGGGCTTCTAAATGGTCCGCCAACTGAATACGAATAATTTTTTACAGAATATTTTATGGCAGGTTTGCGCTAGAATCAACTTTCAAAGTTTTTTTCCGGGGCGCTTTGTAAGAAAAATCTAAAAGGAAAATTTTTCTAAAATATTGGTATTCAGTTGGCGGACCATTTGGGAGGCCTGCACTGATCTTCATTTTTAATATCTTAACACTTTCCGTCACAGTGTGCCCGGGTCGGGATACCTAATTTTAATTCCAAACTTACGAATTGCAGCAAGAATATTTTAGAAAAATTTTGCTTTTACAATGAATAGTTAAAATAACACGTTTTTAATTTCTAAAAAAGTCGTTTTAAAATTCCGGTGTCAGTCAATCATTTCATCATTTTACAACAAAAATTGCCCGTGCCGGAAAGGGTTAAGAGAAATGAAAACAAGTATAAACATGTTGGACAATAAAAAATGCTTTCTATGCCACATTTAAATTAAAAAAAAATTAAATTAGCACAAAACTTAATCCAAATGACGTTTATTTTCTTGTAAGTTAAATATCTCTTATTTATTTTCTCATTAAATCATGCTTATGTAAATGCGTCGTAAATCATTAAGCTTAAAAAAATCAACACATTTTTGAAGTTGCAACTTATGATTCTGTCTATTTTGAAAACAGAATTATTATGAAAAAAGAATTATCTCCCTTTATTTAGAAAACAAACTGCACTTAATAAATGAAATATAACAAGAAATGTTTCAAAATTTATTCGTCGCTTGTTTAATTATTATAAGGTGCTTTCTTAAAATATACTTTGCATATTTTTTTAAGAGTTTGCAATAAATTTTGAAGATAAAATGTATATTAAATTCACAAATAATCGTCTGGTTTGTTTAATCGATTTCGTTAAAAAGAAATTAACATTTATATTATAAATAAATAATTAAATATATACTTAACAGTCGAATTTTAATGATTTTTATGATTGATTTAAATATAAAACTAGATATGAGTAAGTAAATACCCAGCAAACACTATCGGTAAGCTGTTCGGTAAACAATCGGCCGATAGCCGCTTGCGACTATCGGCGGTATTGGCACGATACCGGTTGCCGTTTTCGGTTCCGTGTCTTTTTTGATACGCCGTGCGAAAGCGGTCTGATTCATGAGGCACGCAGCCGGACGCAAATTCACAAACACTCAACGTCCCAGCGCTCTTAACGCCAACCTCTGTTGCCAAGCGCTTTGGTGAGAAAATGAACTTTGACGCGCATGCATGAATGCTGAAGTCTATTTTTAATATCGTAGTTCGAAATCTGCATGTGCGAATATTTATTTCCGCTTTATATGAATATTTTGGATACGCTTACAAAGTTCAAAGAGTTTTTCTTTTCTTTTTAGCTTTCGCAGATTAATTCAGTCTACACAAATTGATTATACTAAGTCGAATACTGATGCTGTTAGAATAAGATTATCGCTAAAAAGTAAGGATGCACATTCTAAATGAATACAGCACTGCAATAATCCCACAAATTCAATAATAAAGTAATGATCATATTTAGGTTTGTACTTTTTGAAATTCATCTTAATTAAGAAAAAATTTTAATTTGTTTTAAATAAATTTGATAGCCGTACAGAGAAGAAAATTAATTGAGTATTTCATTAATGGATAAATATGGAAAAAATTTGTAAAAAAGAGAAATAGATAAAATATCCTAAAATCTTTGAAATAAATGCAATTTTGTAAATGGCCATTAGTATATAAAATTCACAGTTTTCTATTACTTTGAAAAGAAAATGCAAATTTTCTGCTTCCTAAGTGGTTTAATTATGAAGCATGCATAGAAAAGTTATGAAAAAAATAATAAAAACTAAATTATTATTTACTATTTATTTACGAATCAAAAACTTTGATTGTATGTGTGTGTGTGTGTGTGTGAAGGGGGGGGGGGTGTTCATTACTGGTCAGGAGACTATGCAGGCTTTTTTTTCGGGATGGGGGGCATTTTGTGAAAAGCAAAAGTTATTTATGTGAATTATTTATATTTTTGTTAAAAATAAATTTTACAACGAAAGATGAAATCCAGTTACTCAAATCTGAACAAAGTATTAATTAATAATAACGGCTTTAAGTCATCCTGCAAAGTTTTGTTTCCTAGTGAACTTATTTTGTTTACAAATTGCACATTTTAAAATCTGACAAAATAATAAATAATTAATGAAGGGTATGTTTTTATGAAATGACCTTTGTGAAGGGGTTATTTTATTAAGAAGAATTTTATGAAGGGGCCATTTTTATTAAAAATAATTTGGTGAACGGGCCTGTTTTATTAAATTGATTTTTTTTTCGAAAGTGCCAAAAATAGGCCCAAAATTTTGCCTGGATCGTCCCCTGCTAGTTATTTTTATTTATTTTACTTATTTATATTATAGAACGGATCTATAAGAATAAACATTTCACTTATTCACAATATACATATACATGCATATACATATACATGTCATAATTATTCAGAGGATGAAATAAGGAATTGTTATTGTAATGTATTTAGTACTTATGTTTGCAATAGATGGCAGCACATTACTACATACCACTACAGAAATAAATACTTTAGCTTGGGAGGAAAAAAATACAAAGTTATAGAGCAGATCTATAAAATTAAATATTTGACTTGTTTACAATATGTAATGCGTGCATATCTATTACAATTATTCAGAAGGTGAAGTAATGATTTAGTATTTCGCACTCGTATTCTTGCAAGTTTTCCACAAACAAGAAATACGCAGTTGAATGGATAAATTAAAGTAGCTTCAGATTTTTGCAAACATATTTGTATAAGAACACACGCATGCGCGTCGAAGTTCATTTCCTCGCCAAAGCGCTTGGCAACATAGGTTGGCGTTAAGAGCGCTGGGACGTTGAGTATTTGTGAATTTACCAGCCGGACCGGTATCGGCAGAACACTATGCCGAAAGCACACCGATAGCAATTCTTGCGAATTCCGGCCGCACCGCGACAGTAGCACAAATAAAAAAAAAAAAATCTGTTTCTACGGCGCCATCTATAAGCCATCCTGTCATGTACATTTGAAAGGAACTCATTTCGGTGAATGGAAGAGTCCAATGTAAATCGAGATGCAACCTTTACAAGGAATTTTTATAAATTATACCATCCAGGTCAAATTTCGAATATTTATGTTTAAAACTGCTTAAGTAATTACCAGTGCGATTTAAAGGAACATGAGCTGTCCTAACATTAACATCCTTGAGTATGATTGATTTTTTCCCCCTGAAATATCACTGTAATAAGGCAAAGATACAGTTCCTATAGGATTGACACGCTGGTAAGGAGTGAGACATTGATCAGATTTAATCGTAAGTTCTGAAATAACTCTATGACACCGACGACGTGGATAGTCGTTGAGACGTAAATCATTAATTATTTTATTAATTTCATTATCAAAACTAATTATGTCGCTGCAAAATCTCAAGGCTCTGTTATATAATGATCTAACGATTGCAATTTTATGTGAAAGTGAGCTATTGGATTTAAAATTTAAATATTGCCCGGAGGAAGTACTTTTTCTGCAGACAGAAGTTTTCAATACTGGAATATTATTATCAAGTTCTCTTTGGAGGAAAACATCAAGGAAAGGGAGTGACTTGTTATTTTCAAATTCTATAGTGAATTGGATTGAAGAGAAAAATGAGTTCACTTTGTTTAAAATTTCCACAAGTGTATATTCTTCAGCAATTATAAAAACATCATCCGCATACCGCCTCTAAAAGTTATTGTTATTGCCCAAACTGAAAATAATATCTTTCTCCAAGTACTGCATAACAATCTCTGCCACTCTCACGGACAAGAAGGAGCCTATTACTGTTCCTTTTAACTGTTTATAAAATGTATCATGAAAAACGAAACAATTTGATGTCAAACAAAATTCAATGAATTTAATAGCAACACCCATATCTAAATTAACCTCTTGGGAGCGGTGGTATTTCTATGAAAACACTAAATTTTAATTCCCAAATGCTGCAATGGCACCAGAATTTTGGTAAAATTTTTTTCGGTTTATTATATATACGAAATATAGCTTTTTATTATTTACAAATAAACTTGTTTTCAAATTCCGGTGCCAATCATTTATTTCAACACTTTAGCAATGAAATTGCTTTGCCCCTGAAAGGGTTAATAACATTAGCGAAATCGGACCATGCTCAAAACAGCGAGAGAAGATAGCCATCACAAAGTTGTGAGGTGAATCAAAATTCTTGAAATCATCAAAAAATTTAAATGAGGAATTAATACTGTAAGGAGAGGAAACTGTCATCGGTTTGAGAATAACTGACAAAAATCTAAAGAATTTACACAAGGGGGAATGACTGTAATCAATAATAGTTCTAAGAGAAATTTTATGTTTATGCGTCTTCGGTAACCCATAAAATCTTGGAACGGAACCAGTATAGCATTTAACACTAGAACCACTATTAGGGGTCTTTTTGACCCCTGCTAAATTGATAATAGTAGATTGGAACCAGGCTTTTTTTCATTAAATATGTTAAATGTATGTAGCACAAAAATATGCTAATCAAATAAGTTAAATAGTTTGAAATAAAAATTCTGTTGTGAAATACTATTTATAAAAGTTGAGTGAAATTGCCGGCTGTTCTAGTGTTAAGACTTTTGGCAAGTGTACTACAAAATTTACTGGACTTCGTTAAATCTTTCAGGACGTTATTCATGTTTCTCTGGATACATGGAGTTAAATCTTTATTAACCCCTTGGGGACGAGCGGCACATATACGTGCCGCATGAAGCGCTCAGAATCCTTGTTTTTTCTCACTAGTAAAATTTTACTGTAAAATTTACCTTATTTAATCAGCGCATTTTCTTGATTCAAGAAGATACAAATTTCTGTTTTAAAAAACGGTGACAAAAGATTAAAAATTTCGTAAAAGGCTCCCGTCCCGAATGGGTTAACAATACTGTAAGTTTTATCATCGTTCAGTAAATCAAGAGACTTATTGATATAGTCAGACCTATCCATAACCACAGTAACACGCTTCACTCCTTAACAGCGTCAATCCAAATGGAAATATAGCTTTGCTTTCTTATTACAGTAATACTTCGGAAAAAATTTCAGTCATACTCAAGGATGTTAATATTGGGACAGCTCATGTTCATTTAACTTCTTGAGGGGCGGTGGTATGTTTATGAAAACACTTAATTTTAATTCCCAAATGCCACATTTGCACCAGAATTTTGTTTTAAAATATTTCTGTTTATTATGTGTATGAAATATAGCTTTTAGCTTTTTCTTATTTACAAATAATTTTTTTTTTCTTAATTCCGGTGTCAGTTATTAATTTCAACACTTTAGCAATCGGATTGCATTGCCCCTGAAATGGTTAAATCGCATTGGTAATTTTTTCAGTAGTTTTAACTCCTTGAGGGGCGGTGGGATATATTTTTTCCCACCTACGATTAATGAAGATTTACATCATAAAAAAATTACGAAATTTTACGTTTGTAACTTTGGTGAAAAAAAGTCGTAAAATTGCCTTTCCTTATTTGGAAATAAAATTTTTCTAGTTTTCCGGTGGGAATTCAGCATTACACAAACTCAATTGCTTGACCCTCAAGGGGTTAAACATAAATATTCGAAATTTGACCTGAATGATAAAATTCCTTGTAAAGATTGCAGATCGATTTACATTGGTGAGACTGGATTCTCTTTCGATACAAAACAAAAGGAACATAAACATTCTTTCAATACAAGTACTCAAAATTCAAGATTGGTTGCTCGTGCACTTGAGTTTGATCATGTTCCCGATTTTGAGAATGGACAAATTGTGGAATTAAATTACATCGTATATATTAGTCGTGTCCCCCTTAAAAGTTGTATGACTGTTTTGGATGAATCGCCAATTAACACGTATCTACCCAGGTTCCTGCTGATTATGCTATCCAGGTTAAAGCGTAATTTTAACTGTTTTTCGATTGCTGCTGATCTTGCTGCTTTGTGACTCTGTTCGTGTACTGATGCAGGCTATGGAAATATCCGACGCGTTTACTTTTAATTATATTTTAATTGTTTTAATAAATTTTATCTGTAGTTATGTAATTTATGTTAATTATTAAGTTATCCAGACTTAATTATGTATGTATTTTTGAATTTAACAGTTACATTTAGGCTTACAAATTTAAACAAACGAAACGAATTCTTAGCAATAATTTTTACCAATATTCCAACAATTCTGGCAAGAGAATGTTTAATAGACAAGAAAATATGCCTATCTCAGTGTTTGTTCCCACTTGACCGTGCTATACCCACCAGTCCTAGCACTGAAAAATTTTTACAAGCTAAACTGTTTCAAACCCTCCGATTGCTAGCCAGATCTGTGAAAGCAATACAGTCGAGAACTTGTGACGTACTCTGTCATGGAAAGTTTGTGAACATTGAATTATATATGACATATTAAGTACCTACTCACAGTTTTCTTATTTTATAACTGTCACTAGAGTGTTTCTTTTTTAACCCCATGAGGGGCGGCGGTATATATTATATACCAATTATGATTAATAAAGTTTTACACCAGAAAAAATTAATTAAATTTTACTTTTCTAACTTTAGTGGGAAAAAAGCCGTAAAATTGCTTTTACTTAATTTGAAATAAAATTTTTCAAAGATTACGGTGTAGGTTCAACATTACAGGAACACAATCACTTGGACCTCAAGGGGTTAATATATACAAATGTGTAATAGCATCAATTAAGATTAACACGTAGCGATATGGGGACTTTTGAAGAAAAAACAAATTGCATGAAACATTTCAAATTTGTATAGATTGCAGAAAATTTGTTTTGAGAAAAATATTACGTCATTTTATTTTCATAAATTAATTTTATATGAATTTTCAGAATTAAATTCAGCCAATTATATGAAAATATATATATATATGTGTGTGTGTATAATTTAAATAATAAAGTTTAATATAAAATGAAAATTCATAATTTTGCTTTTTTAAAAGTCCATTTACATTTTAAGAAATAAATAAATCTAAATTATTAATGTATTTGTGTTATCAGGAAATACAATGAAAAAACATTTCTTCACAACGTTAATTCTAAAAATACTTTACAAAATATACGACAAATGCTAAAAAATGTATTGTCCTTCTTAATGTTTCATTACAATGAAAAACTAATAATAAAGAATTCCCACGAAATAATATGTTTCTTTTCGTAGTTTAACACATATCATTAAACTTCTTTCTTTTAAACACAGTTCAAAGACATTTCCTTTCTGCGGGTGAATGATTGTTCTTTTATTAATTTTTCCATTAAAAAAATGGAAGTGAATGTATTACATGTTATTACCTTTCAGAATAGTCCAGGAAATAGGGAATTTTACCTAGCAAAATTAATGGTAATACTGGAAATCGTTTTTTCTAGATGTTTTTTGGGTAGCTGAATCCGAATTTGTAACTTCCCACCAAAATTTCCACCGGCAACCTCCCCAAATTTTGGTAAAAAGCCCCCTAAAAAGGTTTTTATTAAAAAAAATCAATTTGTTTTATTGTTTTAGAGAAAAAGTATCTATAAATTCAGAAAGTAGACAAAATTTCCAACAAACTAGGTATATGATATTATGACTTAGGATGAAGGGGAAGGGGGGATCTGCCTCGGATCATGCGCGCGGTGCTGCGTAAACTAAGTTGCGCAATTCCACTTAACCACTCACACGTTTACATTCGCCCTCCCATCGCCCCTCCGAACTTTCTCTATAAGGTTTACTTTAAGATTTTTGGGTCGCTGAATCCGAATTTTTAACTTTCCCCCAAAAATTCCCCTCCCCGAACCCCCCCCCCCCTCCAAATAGTTGTTTTTAACTTAAATTTCTTATTGTTTTAGGGGAAAAGGATTACGAAATTCAGAAACTAGACAAAATTTGCAACAAATGGGATATACGACATTATGAATTAGGATGAACGGGGAGGGTGAAGGCTGCCTCTGAGCATGCACTGCGGCGCTACGTGCACTAAATTATGAATTCCAGGCAACAGGGGATTTTATCTTGCAAAATTAATACTAGTTCAGAATTTCGACTGATTTTATGTTTTTTGGGTCGCTGAATCCGAATTTGTAACTTTCCACCAAAATTTCACCCGGCAACCCTTCCTAAATATTGATTTTTTGAAAAAAATTGGAGTTTGAGAAAAGCGCGCGGGGAATGTTCCGAGGCAGCCGCCTCTCTCCCCGTTTATCCTACGTCATAATGTCATATATCCTATTTGTTGCAAATTTTGTATAGTTTCTGAATTTCGTAATGCTTTTCCCCTAAAACAATAAGAAATTTAAGTTAAAAACAACTAATTGGGCGGTGGGGGGAAATTTTGGGGGTAAGTTAAAAATTCGGATTCAGCGACCCAAAAAACTTAAAGTAAACCTTATAGAGAAAGTTTGGAGGGAAAATGAGAGGGCTAATGTAAACATGTGAGTGGTTAAGTGGAATTGCGCAACTTAGTCCACGCAGCACTGCGGCGCATGTTCCGAGGCAGATCGCCCCTTCCCCTTCATCCTAAGTCGTAATGTCATATATCTAATTTGTTGCAAATTTTGTCTGCTTTCTGAATTTCTAGCTACTTTTCCCCTAAAACAATAAAAAATGGAATTTTTTAACCCTCCGTCTACCAGACGGGTCCATTGGACCCGACAGGTACATACAAAATATTCATTCAAACCAGAAATTTCTTTAAAATAAACTAAGTATATAAACCAGACAAAAATAAGGTAAATAAATAAGTTAAATAGTTTTAAATAAAAATTCTGGTGTAGAACGTTTTATTAAAACTTGAATAAAATTCCCGGTAGATCTAGGGTTAATAAAAACCTTTTTTTTTGGGGGGGGGGGGGTGTTGCCGGGGGAAATTTTGGTGGGAAGTTACAAATTCGGATTCAGCGACCCAAAAAACATCTAGAAAGCCGATTTCCAGTACTACCATTAATTATGCTTGGTGGAGTCCCTATACGACCTCTATTGCCTGGACTAAAAGCAAAATACATTATTTTAACCTATTGTTAAAACAATTCATATTTTTTATTACTTGGGAGTCTATTGTAAAGTTGTTTAACCCCTTGAGGGGAGGTGATATTTTTATGAAACCACTTAATTTTAATTCCCAAATGCCACATTGGTACCAGAATTTTGATAAAAATATGCTTGGTTTATTATATATCCGAAATATAGCTTTTTCTTATTTAAAAATAAATTTGCTTTCTAGTTCCCGTGTCATTCATTAATTTCAACACGTTAGCAATGGAATTGCTTTGCCTCTGAAAGGGTTAACACAAGAAGGACCGCTTGGGAACATTTTGATCACTTCTAAGTGAATATATTGCAGTTAAAATGAAAAATTATTTTAACCCTTTCGGCACAGACACATTTTGTTGTAAAATGATGAAATCATCGACTGCCACCAGCATTTACATACTACATTTTTAGAAATTAAAAACTTGTCACTTTATATTTTGATTGCTAATGATCTCTCCTCTGATCACCTGCCTGTCTGCTTTAAAATAGATATTATTAATCCTCTTTCTCCCCCCCTCCTTCCGTGCTATTGACTGGAATAAATTTACTAATTACCTTAATTCTCAGGACATCACCTTCCCTGATATTAACAATACCGATGACATTGATGCGGCTGTTGAACATCTCAACTCTCACATCACTAATGCTCAAAATTTTTCTACATTTAATACCTTCAAAAATAATTTTGCCTTCGTCCCACCCCGTTATATCTACAACCTTATCAAACAGCGTAATCGACTCCGGCGACAATTTCAAAATTCAAGAGACCCCTCCATTAAACCCCTTCTCAATAGGTTAAACAATAAAATTAAAAACAGTCTTTACAAAGAAAAACAGAAAAATTGGAACAACTTTCTCAAAACATTATTGTGCGAGGACAACTCTCTTTGGATTCTTAAACGCAAACTGAATAAACATTACACTCTCATTCCCCCCTCACAACTAATAATGTTACTGCTTATACTGACCAAGAAAAAGCTAACATGCTTGCTAATTCTTATGCCACCCAATTTTCTCCTAATCCTACCCTTGCAAACCAAGCTCACCTTGATCATGTTAACGAGACAGTTCGGAACTTTTTGGCTACCCCACCTCAAGATCCCCCCCCCCTAAAATTCAACCTATTGTTATCCACAATATTATCAAAAAACTCAAAAAGCGTAAAACCCCAGGATACGATAAAATTACTAACTCTGCTCTTAGAAACCTTCCTCCTAATTGCATAATCTATATCACTGACCTCACTAATGCTATCTTAAAACATAACTACTCCCCTAAACCTTGGAAACTTTCTATAATCTCTCCTATTCCAAAACCTGGAACTAACCTGTCAGACCCCACTAATTACAGACCTATCTCCTTGCTACCTTCTATCAGTAAAGTTGTGGAACGTGTCATTCGTACCCAGTTGCAGGATTTCATTCAACAACACAATATTCTCATGCCCGAGCAGTTTGGCTTTCGCCCAAAACACTCGACACAACACCAGCTTCTTAGGGTTGTTGAGTTTCTCAGCGAGAAACTCAATGCAAAAATTCCCGCAGCTGCCATCTTTCTTGATGTCGCAAAGGCATTTGACAAGGTCTGGCATATGGGCCTCATTTACAAACTAATTAAGCTCGGTTTTCATCCCAGACTTATACATTTAATATATTCGTACCTTTGCGACCGCTCTTTTCAAGTCCGCATAAACAACAGTCTTTCTATTATTCTCCTTATCCTAGCGGGCATCCTCCAGGGGAGCGTGTTGGGCCCATTTTTATTTAACATTTTCTTTAACGATATCCCACGCTCCTTGCGCACTCACCTCGCTCTTTATGCGGACGACACCTGTATTTATGCTTCGGCACACCACCCGTATACTCTATACAGGTACCTACAGACTCATGTTGATGACTTCATGAACTTGTGTATGCTTTGGCGCGTTGTCATAAATGAAACTAAAACTACTGCAGTATATTTCTCTCGCAAAATAATTTTCCCTAACAGAATCATTATTAATAACACTGTTATCCCTTAGTCAGACCATGCTAAGTATCTTGGGGTCATTCTGGACCGCCGCTTAACTTGGAAAAAGCACATTTTCTCCATCAGAGGTAAAGTCGCTGGAGCCTTTAACTCTATAAAAACTCTCCTTAACAGTAAAACCTTGTCTGTCCACAATAAATTAATTCTGTATAATTCATGCATCCTTCCCATCATAACCCATGCCAGTCCGGTCTGGGGCTTCACATGTAAGACCACTATGGACACCTTTAGTCGCTTACACAATTCCAACCTGCGTACTGTCCGTAACGCATCTCGTTATCTTCGCAACTCCACGGTCCGAAGAGACCTAAAAACTACTACCTTACGTAAGCGCATAAATGACTTAGCCAAAAAATTTTATGAAAAAATTTTCGACCTCCCTAATGAAATCGTAGCGGAGCTACCGGATTATGACGTTTTTGAACCCCACCATCGGAAACGTCCCAGGTTTTCCATAATTATGTATACTCAGTAACATCTGAGTTCACCACGCTATATTTTGCCTCTTCTATTTTTTTCTTACCTTTTTATATATTTTTCTTATCATAAAAAAACCCCTCTCTATATACTATAGAGACCATAAAAATTGTGAAACTTAAAAAATAAAATGTATGGCCCTGATTAGTCCATTTTTTGTTTGGATGTTGTGCTCTTTGCCACCCTAGCTTTTCTTCCCCATGATTGGTGAGTGTTTCTCTGAACAGTACTATCTTTAACTTTCTAAAGTCCTCATAGTAGTTATACAACTGCAGTTTGACTTTACTTATTTTAAGATTCTTGTATTTTTTAAGATTTATCGTTAACTTTCTTTCATCTTAAGTTTATACTTTAAAATTCAATTTTATTCCTTTTTTTCTTAATTTTCTTATTTTCTCTTGTTAACTTCTTTTACTCTTCTAGTAGCATTGCTACAGTTTAACTTTATCCCAATGGCTCATTAACCCTAGAACTACCGGAAATTTTACTCAAGTTTTATAAAAACATTCTACACCAGAATTTTTACTTAAAACTATTTAATTTGTTTATTTAACTTATTATTGTCTGATTTATACATTTAGTTTGTTTTGAAGAAATTTCTGGTTTGAATAAATATTTTGAATGTACATGTCGGGTCCAATGGACCCGTCTGGTCGACGGAAGGTTAAAACATAAGACATTTCAATTTCCTAAAGTTAAGCTGTGTTAAGCTGTCATCAGATAGGAAACCCGTCAATGCTGATTACCTGTTCAGTATTTTGCTTGCTAATGCAAAATTTTATTAAAATATTCTTGATGCGGTTTGTAAGTTTGGAGCTAAAATTAGGTACCCCTACCTGGGCACACTGTTTGGGAAAGGGTTAAAAATGATTTTAAAAGAAACAAACAAAAGTTAAAATATTAAGTTTACAGTTTTCAAAAAAATTCTGGTTTAAAATATTTTATAAAATTTGAGTAAAATTTCTGTCATTTGTAGTGACTCCTTGAAATGTCAGGTTTAATATTTAAAGTTTTTTATAATATAATAAATTTTGTTTACAGTATAATACATTTATCCGGAAAGACGTCCGATGTTTAATTTCTTGATGCGGTGTTAGCTTAACGTACTCACCTCAGCTGTCATTAAACAACTGAGTTACTTGATTGTTTGAAAATTACTAATCAATTCACCAAGCTCATACAATATATATATTTTTATATACTATTTTTCTTATCAAAATTTCCCGGTGCCTAATGCGTTTTTCAAATATATTCTCGGTTTATTGTCTGAGCGAAGCGAAGGCTAATACTCAGCGAAATATTACTGTCCGGACACTTTACTACTACGATGGATATTAACGTCATGTCCTACTAAAAAAAAAGCCTAATAAAAACCTTTCGTCAAGCATAACTCAAAAAATATTTGTCGGATTTCGTTTCTGATTGCACCAGAAGGTACCTAAGAGGGTCGCCTACTGAATGCACCTACTATGAAGAATAAATTCCAAACCGTTTAAAAATTATATAGAAAAAACTCTTTAAAAAAGCACAATTTATCTGCATACGTCACAGAAATTTGGTGCGCGTCACTTTCACCGGTTGATGTTTTCGTAGACAACTGGTTTGAAGACATGGAGCAAATAACAATAAAAAAAAAATACGCACGCAGTAATATTGAATAGATCAGTTTCAACCACGTGATCACAAACCTTGCAACAACCCGTGGCAACCAGTTTTGGTGGGCAAACAAATAATTATACAGTATTCCGTACCACGGTGACCGTTTTTAGCCTGTTGTATAAAATCTGGCATGTTGTATGACATACAATTGTGGATGATTAAAACAAAAGACATGAGTTAAAGGTATATATAAATATTATACAGACATACAAACAATAAATACATTAAACCCAACTGGAGTGAAAAATGAGCCAGAGCCAGGAATCGAACCCGGGACCACAGTATACAAGACTGCTGCTCTAACCACTGAGCTACTCCGGCCGATGCCTGAGTCTGCAATTTCTCACTAATAAACCATGTTGGGGAAGTCACCATCCATCTATACGATAGCCTTGGATGACCGGAGAACGATGAATAGATTTTACTATTACATCGATCTAGGATAATTATAATAAAACACTCATACTACAATATATATTAAAACACACATACACACATAAATAACGCTTGCATTCAACAGTTAAAGGTATATATAAATATTATACAGACATACAAACAATAAATACAATAAATCCAACTGGAGTGAAAAATTAGCCAGAGCCAGGAATCGAACCCGGGACCACAGTATACAAGACTGCTGCTCTAACCACTGAGCTACTCCGGCCGATGCCTGAGTCTGCAATTTCTCACTAATAAACCATGTTGGGGAAGTCACCAGCCATCTATACGACAGCCTTGGATGACCGGTCAACGATGACTAGATTTTACTATTACATCGGTCTAGGATAATTATAATAAAACACTCATACTACAATATATATTAAAACACACATACACACATAAATAACGCCTGCATTCAACAGTTAAAGGTATATATCATGGAAGACGATAGTATTCCGAGTGACGCAGCCTTAAGCCTAAAATCGTATCGTAGAATTCGTAGATGGCGGAACTCATATATACAGCTAACTCGACATCAAAGAAAACGCGAAAAGCCGCCTGTTAATAACTCAGCAAATATAGGTCTTATTGTTCTGATTTTTTTAAAACAGTCTTATATATGCAGTCTAATCCTATTCTGAAATTTTTACAATTCTAAGAGCAGTATATTTTGAGATCTGAAAACCCATTTTGAAAGCAATTTCGATGGTGTAAGTTTGTCTTTTTTTTTTTCTCTGAAACGGTCTAGATTTTTTTAAAAACATTAATATACAAAAGGAATCCGTTTTTGATGAAGTGGATAAGACTAACCTAGTATCTAGGAAAACTCTTAATTTTTATGTAATCCGTATAAAAAATTGGACTTCTTAGGATCGCGGATTACATGTTATTCTATGGGCTAGCAGACACAACGTTGCAATCCGGTTTTGTGCGGATAAGGTCACAGTTTAAAATCTGAATATTGGCAATAAATCTTTTTTTAAACTACAAAAACAGTTTATTATGTGCTTTAAAATACTTAGATTGATTTTTTTATATGGACCAGTATTTTATAATTATATGTATTTTATTTCATTGTTATTCATAGTAAGGAAACAATTTTTAAGGAGAAAATATTTCCCATTTTTTCGAAAATTCTCGTATCGAAATTCGATATTTATCGAAAATGCTCGTATCGAAATGAAAATTCATCGCGTCCGCAATAAGACTTCGCCATGTATCACTACGCCGCAAAGTTGACTGAAGAAATAAGAAATTAAATATCAAAGATCTTGAAAAGAAGAAAGTGAGCACAATTTCTAATTATCCAGACAGCATCTAATGTAATTATTTGTAACCGATCCTTTCTAATTAATATAATGTTCTGAATTGTTGTTATTTTCATCAATACTTATTATAACTGTTGTTCTTACAAAATAACACTCATGTGTGGCATAGGTATTACTTGTTACATGTGAGTGTAATACAGATAATTACCAATTTAATTTTGGGTTTTCTTTTAAAGAAATTAAACAAAATCTTTCATTTTTAAAGAACGCACAATTTAAATAAAAGGTATGACGAAATCAAAATTCAGATTTCCAATCACGTTTATAAAATGATTCATTTGCGAATCGTTTCTAATAACATTATAAACGAAAATTGACTTAAAATGACCTCTTTTTCGAAATATGAGTATCTTTTGCTGATTTTTTTTCTTTTATATATATGTATATCTCTTTTCAGCTTCAAAAATTAAAGCATCCTAGTATTTTATTTTTGTAAAATTAAACCTAATGGGGAAAAAAAAATTCTTATTACCGTTTATCTCTGTAACAAAAGAAAAACAGGAGAAAATAAAAAACAAAATAAAACCTGAAGCATTTCTTTTAGGCTAATTGATTACAGCCATGGTTGCAAGACATTCAGTCTCAGGTCTGATTTCAGTCTTGGACATATTTTTGACTGATATTAAATTGTACTTTATATACTTAAATTATCACGATTAACTCAAAACGAACCATTTTATCCTGACTGGTTGTGTTTGTGTTGAGCTCCTAAAAGTAAAAATTTTCATCATGGTACTTTTCCTTATTTAGTAATTAAAGTTTGTAGATAAATAAGATAAAACAGCTTTTTTGCAAAAGTAAGATACTTGTTTTTATTTAATTTTAAAGCTAATATGCTTAAAAGAAAGCTTTAAATAATTTACTTTTTAAAAATATAAAAGTAGTATAAAAGTAGTATATAAACTCCCGGTATTTGTGGTAATCAAGTATTATTGTAAATAAGAACAATTCAGAACATGTTACTTTTTAGAAAAGATCGGTTTCACAAAATTACATTAGCAGCTGCATTGTAGCTGTCATGATAATTAGACTTTGTATAAACTAATAAAGTAATAACCCAGTAGCTATTTCGTAATATTAATCTGACTCGCATCTTAATTTAAATATTAAGTTTTTATTCTGCTTTCATTAAACTATTCACTATTCTTTAACATTCTGCATATTCAAACTACAAAAACTCTTTTTTTCAATTCCACCTGTACACTGGAGGGTTGCCGTGCCACTTACACAGTGTTGATTTCAGGGGGTGGTCTGGGGGGGGGACATTCCCCCCGGAGCAATGAGATTCCCTCCCCGTAAAATTTAAGATTTTGTGTTTTCAATGGTAAAAAACCGCAATCCCCCCCCACACACACACACCGGAACTGTACAAAGCCACCCCGGAGAAAAGTGTCCGAATTCAACACTGCACTTACAGACAGATGCGTTTATCGCCCGTTGGGTGATAGCATTTGAAAGATCACCACATTAACATAAAAAGTAGCAAAAAAACAAAATTAATCAGTTGATTATAAAAAACCCAAACATTCTCGGTAGTGGGAGGAACATCACAAGGAAAAAAAACCCTTGCGAGTTTTGACAGTATGTCGGGGGGGGATCCAAAACTTCATGCAATGTTCACGTGAAAAATGTCGCTGATATGTTACTTTTACGTATAAGAACGTGGAATTCTGCTTTTTCAGCACATTGAATTTTATCATCCCTGGGATCGGTGCAAATCTGCATTAAATTTTTTTGACATTTTTAGGAGGGTGGGAGGTGGCAGTATCAAATGCAACAAAAATGTGAGTACAAACAGTACCAAATTGAGTTAATTTCTCTCCCTTTCTCTTTCGACCTTTTCTTTCCTGTTACCTACCACACATTTAGCCCATGTATAGAACTGAACAGCATGAAAACATAGCCACCCTCACACAACTATCGCCTGCTCTGCCTGAAGGATTGTAGGAAAACCGCGAATTTCGTCAGACGATATGTTATTTTCGTCAAATTATCTCACAAAACGCAATTTTCGTCTAAGTATTGTGGGAAAACACAATTTTCATCAAAAGAATGGGGATTTCGTCAAAGGATCAAGGAAAAAACACTAATTTTGTCAACAAATTGCAAAAAAATCAGTAATTTTGTCAAAGGATCGTGGGAAAAATGCGAATTTCGTGAACAGGCCATGAAAAAACACTAATTTCGCAAAGTATTGCAGAAAAAAAATCAGAATTTTGTAAAAGGGTGTCAACGAATTGCAAAAAAGTCACTGATTTCGTTAAAAGATTGCGAATTTCATCAAAAGGCCGTGAAAACATACGAATTTTGTCAAACGATCATGAGAAAACGCATATTTCATGAATGGATCGCGGAATAAATGCACATTTCGTCACAGGATCATAAAAAATGTGATTTTCGTTAAATAATCACAGAAAAATCATGAATTTTAACCGAGGATCGCAGAAAAAAATGCGAATTTCATCAAAAGGCTGCAAAAACACAAATTTCATCATAGGATACTGTAAAAAATGTAAATTTTGTCAAAGAATCACAAGAAAAATGTGAAATTTGTCAAAAGTGTGAAAAAAAATAATTTTGTCAAAAAATTGTAAAAAAAAATCACAAATTTCATCAACAGATTGCAGAAAAAATGTGAATTTCATGAACAGGCCATGAAAAAACACTAATTTCATCAAACTATTGCAGAAAAAATGAGAATTTTGTAAAAGGGTGTCAACAAATTGCAAACACATCACTAATTTCGTCAAAGGATTGCAGAAAAATGCAAATTTCATCAAAAGGCTGCAAAAAAACACGAATTTCGTCAAACGTTCACGAGAAAATGCATATTTCGTGAGTGGATTGCTGAAAAAATGCACATTTCGTCAAAGGATTGTGGAAAATGTGAATTTCGACAAATAATCGCAGAAAAAATGTGAATTTCATCAAAAGGCTGCAAAAACGCAAATTTCATCATAGGATCCTGGAAAAAAAACACAAATTTTGTCAAAGAATTGCAAGAAAAGTGTGTAATTTGTCAAGTGTACGAAAAAACACTTGTTTTGTCAACGAATTGCAAAGAAATCACTAATTTCATCAAAGGATTACAGAAAAAATGCAAATTTCGTGATCAGGCCATGAAAAAACACTATCATCAAAGTATTGTAGAAAAAATGAGAATTTCGTCAAAGGATCTCGGAAAAAATGCGAATTTCATCAAAATGCCACAAAAAAACACAAATTTCATCAAACGATCATGCAAAAATGCATATTTTGTGAATGGATTGCGAAAAAAATGCACATTTCGCAAAAGGATCGTGGAAAAAATGCAAATTTTGTGAACAGGCCGTGTAAAAACACTAATTTCATCAAGGTATTGCAGAAAAAATGAGAATTTCATAAAAGGGTGTCAACGAATTGCAAAAATATCACTAATTTCATCAAAGGATCAAGGAAAAAATGTAAATTTCATCAAAATGCCGCGAAAAAACACGAAATAAAATTGTCCAATTAAATAATATATAATAATGGCTGGGTTGTTTTGTGAGTTGGAGCAGTAAAGCAATGGATGGTACCTTTTAATGGTGTTAACACATCTTAGTCTTAAGGTAAGTGATGTAATCATTTTACAGAAGTATATTTATACGTTAAAAAATATATGTATATTCAAGCCTCTATATTAATTGCATTTTTAAAACTATTGAAAAAGACATACTATAGCCTTCAAAGTTTAAAATAATGTTGTAGGTTAAATTAAAAAAAAATTATATGATTTAAATCAAAATAAACTGATTTTTTTCATACCCTGTTTGAAAGTTCATTTTCTATAACCATGTTAGCCAATCAGTGTGTTCAGAATATAGCAGTCTAATGGTTATTTACAAGATAAACAACATATTTCCTTCTAATGACTGTAGAAATGCCTTAAAATTTTCTTTATAGATTCAATCATCTAATAGTATTTTATTACAGTCAAAATCTGCATTATCTCACTTAGAAAAACGTTTGTTTACATTAGAAGAAACAGCACCAAAAACTGGTGATTTATAAAAAGTTTTATTATTTAATTGTTTGTTTACATCTGAAATGTATTGCAGATTATAGGCTTTTGCGAATTATAGAGTCGTCTAATACATGATTGATTAGTTTGTATATTATGTCTCCCTCACCCAACTTTGATTTGACACTGGCCTCTTTCTTAGGTATCTTTGTTTTTGTACCTTCAGTACAGCTGAATTAACTCCTTTATTTAAAGTCAAAATGTATTTTAAGTCTTTGAAAGAAAACAAACGAGCTAGATATGTTTATTTTATGTAAAAACTAAACTGTTGATATTGTCTTGCGAACCTAACAAAGTATATTGACTTGACTGTTAAGGGAAAAGGGGGGGTGGAGATCTGAGAGCTAAAATGCCTTTCCCTTCAAAATCAGTCACTTTTTTTAAAGAGATTATTGGTCTTAGATTCTCTTCCTACTCTGTAACAAAAGCTTGTTTGCATTACTCATTGACTTTTAACTAACCAAAGATTATGTATCCTTACACTGCAAGAATAACCAGTTTATAAAAAGAATTCTTTATTTTGATCTTAAAGTTTGCTTGGCCATTAAAATAATATGTAATAATCGCAGGGTTGTTTTGTGAGTTGGAGCAGAAAGGCAATGATTGGTACCTTTAATGCTTTTAACACATCTTAGGCTTAAGGTAAGTGATGCAATCACTTCACAGAAGTATAAATACTTCTACATTAAAAATATATGGTACTAATTAGTTATCCTGTCGACCAATTTCACCGAACTATATAAATCGCCAAACCACTCGTCAAATTATACAAATTGACATAATTTTTATTTTAAATATCGAAAGAACAAATAAATTAGTATAACATTAATAAAAATACAAATAAAACATCGAAATAAAAATCACTTGATGTAGTAAAACGCGTAACTTGCTTAAAGTCAAATAATGTAACATTTACGATCAACCATTATTGGCAGTTGATCTTATAGTTTGGCGATAGATTTTTGATAGGCAGGATAACTAAGTAATACCAAATATATATATATATATTCAAGTTTCTATATTAGTTGCATTTTTAAAACTATTGAAAAGGACATGCTATAGCCTTCAAAGCTTAAAATAATGTTGTAGGTTAATTTAAATTTAAAAAATTATATGATTTAAATCAAAATAAACTGATTTGTTTCATACTCAGCTTCAAAGTTAGTTTTCTACGATCTTTGCCAATGAATGTTTTCAGAATATAGCAGTCTAATGGTTATTTACAAGATAAATCAAACATTTATCTTTTAGTGACTGCAGAAATGCCTTAGAATCCTCTTTATAAATTCAATCATCTAATTTTTATTACAGTCAAAATCTGCATTATCTTGCTTAGAAAAATACTTAACTGTTTGTTTATATTTAGAAGAAACAGCACCAACAAGTGGTGATTTATACAAAATTTTATTATTTGTTTGCTTATATCCGAAATGTATTGCAGATTATAGGCTTTTTCGAATTATAGAGTCATGTTATTGACTTTTAACAAGCCAAAGATTGTGGATCCTTATGCTGCAATAATAACCAGTTTATAAAACGAATTCTTTATTTTGATCTCAAAGTTTGTTCCCAGAGTCAGTTTATACCCTGCTGAACTCTCATCATCACTGAATGGGTCAGAGCTTTTAAAACTTTATGAAAATAGTTATGACATTTGAAATAAAGATCTGGCATACCAGAACAGGCGAGACATTTGGCGACTTTGAATTTGACAAGGTGATCAATCGTTACTTCTGGTAATCTCACTTTTTGTATTTTTGGCTATCCCTATTTGGAAATCTAGTTTTATTGACATCATTGATGATGAAATCTGACATTTGAGGGTGCAACTCATCTGTGTGTGTTCTAAAATGGAATAGCTCAAATAAATATACAGTAGAAGATCTTTATAGCGCAAACCTAAAAACGCAAGGTTGTGCGTTATATAGAATTTTGCATTATATGGATCACATCATTAAATTCACCTTGTAAACATAGCCAAATATGTCTGAAACACATCAAAATACATTAGAATATCTTTATACTGCATTCCTTGTTACCAAGAGTTATCCAAATTATAAATTTTTGCATAATATAGGTCAGACATTGTTAAATTTACTTTATAAACATGATCCAAATATAACTGACACAACCATCCCTTATATTAGACATTTTCAGAAATGTTTATTGTAATAATAGTATTTTTTCACTAAAAAGGTCTTAAATTAGAAAATAAAGTTGAACTAATGTATCAAATTTAGTCCTAGAGTAGCAATATGTTACAATGTAAAAGTGCAGGTGCTTTTTAACTGCAAAAATCATTGTTTACATCTGAGAAGTTGTGCGTTATATGGAGAATTGCGTTATAAAGATCTTCTACTGTATTAATATAAACATACAAATAACCAAAAAAAGTAGAATCCCTGATAGTAGGTAAAAATAAATTTTTTTGACCTTGTAGGAAAGTGGTTGCTGACAGACAATTTCTTAATAGCCAATTTTTATCATTTAGTGTCCCTATGCCCAGTGGCAAGTGCTAATTTTGCCCTTTAATGCATGCATTTAGTGATCGAGACAAGATATTTGTGAGTTTTGTGCATTTTTCATATTGCTGTATCCAATGATTTTTTGTTTATTTTCATGAACATGCAGTGTTCATTACATGCATTATTAATCATTCCAATAAGTTGCTATATCCAGTGATGTTACTGTGGTTTTAATAAATGCAAAGTGTTCATACATACATAAATTAGAATTTGAATTGTTGAATATTTACTCTATTGTAAGTAGATATTTTTAAAGATTAAAATGACATGACTTTTTCTCAAAGTTATTGAAAAATCAGAATTTCAATCGTTAAATGATTACTCTGATTTAGAAAAGTTGTTTAAAAGATATAACATTTTTCAATTAATTTATGTTGAAATTGTTTTTTTTTTTACTTTATTTTGATTGTTGCATTAAAATGAGCTTTCCTGTGTTTTCTAATATGCCGTTATTTATAAATATTGTATTTACATGATTCATAAATAATGATATAGTAGAAAATGATAGTCTGGCAGCAATAAAAAATGTAAACCAATCGCAACAGTTTTCAGGTTGCCATATTTTAGTTTGAGTTGGGTTGCATGGGAATGTTTATGCGTGCCAAAAAAATCACTGGGTATTTCTCTTGTTCTGGGATTCTGCTGAAGATCTTTATAATGCAATTATCTACATAATTTATTTCTGAGATGTAAACAATAGATTTGGCAGTTACAAATCTCCTGTATTTCAGATTCATATTGTTGAAATATCTGTTATTTCCCAAAACACTAAATTTTACATAGTTGGATGTTTAAAATCTTATTTTAGAATTCTGTTATGAAAACATTGTTGCAGTGAAAGCCCTTTATAATGCAATTCTCTGTATAACAGACAGCTTCTTTAATGTAAACAATGAATTTTACATTTAAGAAGAGCCTGCAATCTATTTTGTAGAAATATTGCTACCCTCTAGAGGGCTAAATTCAAAACATTATTTCCTCTATCTCCATAATTCTGATTTTTTTAATAAAAAAATTGCTATCATTAAATTAAAAAATTTTGAAATAAGTAATATAATGATTTTGTCCAGAGGTACTTTTGATCATGTTTATTAAGCATCATTTTGTTTACATTTTAAAACTTCATCAAAATAGTTGTAACTTTTCTAATAAATATGTTACATATAACATATGGTAGTAATAATCAGTATATCTGATGAAAATACAAGTATTTTTTTTTTTTTTTAAATGAACTATTTAAAGATTTTTTTTATCGCTATTACTGCATTTGATTAATAGTAGTTCAAGAGCCATAATTTTATATTCTAAAACCATTAAAAGCACTCTGCAAGCAGTCCTTGTTCAATCACAAAAGCCTGCCACTAAAAAATTTTAATGCAGAAGATGTAATGTATTTCTGAGATGTAAACAATGAATTTTGCAGTTAAGAAGCACATGTGCTTCACAAATATTGCTATTTCTTGGAACACTAAATTTGATTCATTATCGTCTTTATAAACATTAATTTGGAATAACAAACAAATTTAGAATTATAAACATTGTTATTATATTAAAATTTTTTGTAAATGGTTTTAAACCAGGTTTTTTTAAATATAATTTCCTATTGCATACAGATGCATATCTGTTGATAAAATAAACATTTTTAGATATTATATAAACTTTGGAAAATATTTAAATGAAATAAATACAGTCAATTATATAGAAAATTGAAATCATTTCTAATTTAAACATTATTAGTAACAGCTATGTCTTATGTTCAAAGTAAACTGCTCTACACAGTGAAACATTGATACCTTTTAAAATCGTATGAAGAATCCTTTGATTAATAATATAATAATCAATCAATAAACATTTGATGCAGTTTCATGAATATAATATATTATTCTGTGGTTATTATTATTAGTATTTTTTTAATATCCAAATACTTCTGGTTATTTTGTTTTCTGAGTGATGACTCCAAGTGTCCAAATCAACATTTTTGGCCGTTAGATTCAGCAACTAACAGAAAAGATTGATTGGTATTATTGAAATGCTATAACTAGTACTCAATTTTTGCAAGCTGTGTTGTTCAATCTGATATCTTAAGTTACTCTTATAAATTCTTTAAGGATAATCTTTCCCAATCCAGAAAATTTTCTTTTACAACTTAACCAAAATCTTAAAGATCATCGTATTTTGTTATTAACTGCTGCAAATAATCTGCATTTTTTAAATGAAAATATTTTATGCTAAATATTGAATATTATTTATCTATTTTATCTTTTCTAATTTCACATGTTTTAAGAAAAATCTTTAGGGTATGAGATATGTTCATCAGCACATGTTAATTTTCATTCTACATGCATAGAAACATAACCTTGGCTCATTATCTCTCATGTTGACTGCTGAGATGAAGTGTTAAAAGTGGAAATTATTTCTATCAATAATTTAAAACAACTAAATTACAAAAAAGGGGAAATATTATATTAGATTTTTCTAAAAAAACCAATTGGTTTAAACCGTGCCAACCCTGTCAAAAACCTTAAAGATTTAGTATCTGTGACTGCTCTGAAGAGGGCATTATTATAACTTTATAATTTTTTCATTCTGTAACACAAATTACTCAGCTTAGAATTTACCAATCAAAACATTGCCATCTTGATTTTTTTCCACTGTCTTTGTTTGATTCAGAAGTGGTTAAGATTTTTTTATATTGTAAATCCTAAAGTTTATAATAGCAAAAAAGCATCTTTAACTCCTTGGGGATGAGCGACTGGTATACTTTCCACTTAAGGTGTTCAGAATCCTCCATTATTCTCACCACTTATTTTTAATTGTAAAGTTTACCTTTCTTTAATTGGAGCATTTCTGTGATTCAATTACAGAAAATTTTCTGATTTTAGAAACCTGTAGTAAAAGGTTAAAAATTAAGCAAAGGACTCTTGTCACGAAGGGGTTAAACATCTTGAATTAAAGTGAACTTTAATAACCTTTGGCTTTAATTGCCAGTACTCTCAATTGAGCTATCTGTACGACAACCCAGCCAACACAATATTCGCTCAGAACAACTATTATCATGACATCAATTGATTGTGTGAAAAATAATTAAAAGTGTACATGATTATATATTTTATTTTATTACTAAGCAACAGACTTTGCAGATCCATTTTTCTAAAAAGCTTTAAAGACTGAAATCTCTAGGCTGGAGTGGGAAAGTGGTAATTTTGAGTAATAAGAGGATAATTTATATAGAAGAATTTTCTGTATAAAAATAAAGATTTGAATTTTTTTTAAGGCTGGGGAGTAGGGGGGGGGAGAAGAGGAGAATTGTGCATTAGGGAAGTCAGTGCTTATTTATTTATTTATGTTAGTGAGCAACAAATGTTGCAGATTTTTTTCTTTTCAAACTAAGGTTTGAAAGATTAATTATTTAGGTAATCTGGAGAGGTGGGTGCAAAGGGAGAAGTGGAAACTTTGGAGCTCAGGGGATTATTTTATATGATTTATTATTATTGTTAATAAAGAATTTTAAATCGGGATGGTCAAAGATTATTTTATATAAAATTAAAGAATTTATAATGTTTAATTTTTTTTTTGCACTAGGAATGGGAAAAGGGGGAAGCAGAAATTTGTAGTTTTGGATTTAATATAAATGTATGTAATTACTTTTATAAGTGAGTGATGATTGCTATATATACATATAAAGGTTTAAAGAGTAATATTTCTTGTTACTTAACAAAGTAAATTTTTTAGATAGTAAAATTTAACATTGCTTTTCATATTTCTGAAACAAACCAACAGAAATACCCTTTAAACATGCATGTTGTACATTACTTCCATATCTTGCCAAAGAGTTCTTATAAAAATATCATAGCATGGTGCTCTTTAAAATTGAAGTATGGTCATCCTTTTTTGCGGGGCGAAAGGGGGAGGATTGAAGGTGAATGGAAATCCTATGTATTCTTTGTATTGGTCTTTATTATTATTTTTTTTTTCAATAACCTTAAAAAAGTAATGATATCAATACAAAAACCCTTAACGGGTTAAAAGTTTGTGACGCAGCACTTTATCTTATGCTCTAAGAATTTAAAATATGGAACTTAAAAATAATGATATCAAATTTTGAGTGACGCTATGCTATCAATTATAATCTCTCTCTATATTATTTATTTCATCTTTTTTTTTTTTTTATAATCGCATGTGCAAAAATTATGTTCAATTTAAAAAAAATGTATAAAAGTTTATTCATTGATGCTTTATCATTTACATCTCTCATAAATGCAAAGTATGAGTTTTAAAAGATATGATATCAAAATTTTAGTGACGCTTTGATGTGGCTTTAAACGATTTGTTTTGAAATTAAATTAAATTTTTTTTTGGTTTGGCTAAGATATATTCACACATCTAAACAATAGTTTTAATTTTCCAATATGCTTTAAATATGCCACTTTCACTGAATTTATATAATGCATTTAAATGTATTTATTTGAATAAATTGATTTATCCTTTGTCCAATGCTATTAAAAATTTAAAATAAGATTTACGTGAATAATTTTTTTGCGTCATTGTACCCATTTGAATACATTTCACTTAGTTTGGATACAATGACGCAAAAAAATTATTCACGTAAATCTTATTTTAAATTTTTAATAGCATTGGACAAAGGATAAATCAATTTATTCAAATAAATACATTTAAATGCATTATATAAATTCAGTGAAAGTGGCATATTTAAAGCATATTGGAAAATTAAAACTATTGTTTAGATGTGTGAATATATCTTAGCCAAACCAAAAAATAATTTAATTTAATTTCAAAACAAATCGTTTAAAGCCACATCAAAGCGTCACTAAAATTTTGATATCATATCTTTTAAAACTCATACTTTGCATTTATGAGAGATGTAAATGATAAAGCATCAATGAATAAACTTTTATACATTTTTTTAAATTGAACATAATTTTTGCACATGCGATTATAAAAAAAAAAAAAAAAAAAGATGAAATAAATAATATAGAGAGAGATTATAATTGATAGCATAGCGTCACTCAAAATTTGATATCATTATTTTTAAGTTCCATATTTTAAATTCTTAGAGCATAAGATAAAGTGCTGCGTCACAAACTTTTAACCCGTTAAGGGTTTTTGTATTGATAAATATTATACAGACATACAAACAATAAATACAATAAACCCAACTGGAGTGAAAAATTAGCCAGAGCCAGGAATCGAACCCGGGACCACAGTATACAAGACTGCTGTTCTAAAGGCTGTCGTATAGATGGCTGTCGTATAGATGGCTGTCGTATAGAAGGCTGTCGTATAGATGGCTGGTGACTTCCCCAACATGGTTTATTAGTGAGAAATTGCAGACTCAGGCATCGGCCGGAGTAGCTCAGTGGTTAGAGCAGCAGTCTTGTATACTGTGATCCCGGGTTCGATTCCTGGCTCTGGCTAATTTTTCACTCCAGTTGGGTTTATTGTATTTATTGTTTGTATGTCTGTATAATATTTATATATATCTTTAACTGTTGAATGCAGGCGTTATTTATGTGTGTATGTGTGTTTTAATATATATTGTAGTATGAGTGTTTTATTATAAAAAGACAGGAGTGTTTATTGATCCAGAGGTTATCTTTCTCTGGATGTCTGTCTGTCTATCATACAGCATGCATTTCTCTTGTAAAGGATGATATTATTATACAGTAAAAACTCCATAACGGACACACCCGATTAGTGGACACCTCTATTTAGCGGGTATTTTTTCGATTACCAACCCTTAAATAACTGTACATTTTTTACTCTCAGTAGCGAACACCTCCAAATAGAGGACAAATTCTGCCCTCCCGAGGTTTTCGCTATTCAGAAGTTTTACTGCTAAAACCTCCATAGCGGACACACCCGATTAGCGGATACCTCTATTTAGCGGACATTTTTTCGATTACCAACTCTTAAATAACTGTACATGTTTTACTCTCAGTAGCGGTCACCTCTAAATAGAGGACAAATTCTGCATTCTCGGGGTGTCCGCTATTTAGAGGTTTTACTGTATATAATATTGATAATTATTTTACAGGGCCGCACAAAATAATAAGAATATATGAAACGAATATAAACTAAATTCGGGATTGGTAGATCGCTGATGGTAATGTAATTTTAGGATGTTGTTACAGTCATCCGCAGCATGTTTTTAGAGTTTCGTCCATCTAACGAAACCCTACCTGTCTCACTCCTTTGTCTGTCTGTTTGTCCGTCTGTCACAGAGCCCGTTCTCAGAAACTATATATGTCAGAGACTTGAAAATTTGCATACTTATAGCTGAACACCACACATCAAACGGCAAATACTAAATTTTTAAAAAGTTTAATATTTAACCCTCTGGGTTCTAACTTGTGTATTTAAAGCAATTTTTCTAACTCAGCCCCTAATTAAGTTGGAGACATGAAAGTTTTCATGCTTATAGCTGAACATTTGCGATAACACGACAAATCATAAAATTTTGAAAAAGTTATATTTAACCCTCCGGTCTCTAACTTCTGTATTTTAAGCAATTTTTTCTAACTCAGCCCCTAATTAAGTTGGAGACATGACATTTTGCATAATTATAGCTGAACACCTCACATCAAACGACAAATAATAAATTTTTTTAAAAAGGTCTAATATTTAACCCTCTGGGCTCTAACTTATGTATTTTAAACAATGTATCTAACTCAGCCCCTAATTAAGTTGGAGACATGAAATTTCGCATACTTATAGCTGAACACCTCACATCAAACGACAAATAATAAAATTTTGAAAAAGGTCTAATATTTAACCCTCTGGGCTCTAACTTGTGTATTTTAAGCAATTTTTCTAACTCAGGCCCTAATTAAGTTGGAGACATGAAAGTTTGCATACTTATAGCTGAACACTTGCGATAACACGATAAATCATAAAATTTTGAAAAAAGTCATATTTAACCCTCCGGTCTCTAACTTCTGTATTTTAAGCAATTTTTCTAACTCAGCCCCTAATTAAGTTGGAGACATGACATTTTACATACTTATAGCTGAACACCTCACATCAAACGACAAATAATAAAATTTTGAAAAAAATCTAATATTTAACCTCTAATATTTTGTCTCGCGCAATTTTTAAATTTAAACTGTTTTGCAATACTATTTTTTGTTCATTTTGCATAATAAGTGTAATGTGACGTAACTTGTTCTATTTCAGATTTCTAACGCATGTTAATGAATTTATTTTACAATATCCTTTCTCTTTTAAAATTCACATGTTTATATGGTTTAGTATAGTTTTTATGGCGTAATTTCCAATAAGTGCCTGCTTTTTATACCTAATTATTTAATTGTAATTTGAAGGTTTTTTTCTGTTTATAATAGTAACGTGTAAATATTTTTTTTCTATTTGAAGCAAACATTATTGTTTGCGCTGTTTATACAGTTGGCAACAGTTTAAATTAATACCATTTTCTAAAATATGTAAAAAATATCTGTCAAAATGCTGAATATTTGAATTTAAAATAGAAATAAAACCTCAAAAAATGAGTCAAATTAAAAAAACATTAATGAAGTCTGCAGACCGGGATCTTTTATTGAATAAAATGATCTAAAAATGATTAAATTCCCATGTATAGCTTTTGCTCTTATAATTTTTTTTAATGGAACAATTTTTTCCAACTTTAGCATTAAATATCTCTTAAAATAATTCTTCGATTTGAAAACTGTATGCATTAGTGTGTTGATCAAATATTTCGCTATAATACCACCGATTTTCATATATTTGTATGCAATAGTTTTTTAATATTAACGAAGAAAGACCTCCGGTCACGAAAAATTCAAAACCGGCGGCGGCGGTGACAACGTTAGTTACTTTTCATAGAATAGAGAGATATATAAAAATGAAAACTTGTCTATCTGTCTGTTTGTAATTCTATAAAAAATCCACAATTTGGAAGCCAAAATTGTGAAGAGATACGGACATGTGTATTAAAACATGGCCGAGACAACTAAAGTAATCCGGAATCGAAATAACTTATAGTTAATTTTTAATTAATAAAAAACAAACAATTTAACGGCAATTTCTTATCAAATTTAAGCATTTTTCGTTATAGCAGTTGCCAACAATTAAAAAACACAACTAAATTATTACTACAACAATTAATTTTCTACTGCAAGATTTCCACGTGAAAAATGAAAATGAAATAAATAGTTTGCCGAATTTAAAAAAAAGGTGATTATTACGTCATAACTTTTCTATTGCAAGATATTCACGTGAAAAAGGAAAATGAAATAAATGGTTTGACGAATTCAAATGAAAGTGAATATAACTTCATAACTTTTCTATTTCAAGATAACTTTTCTATTTCAAAAGACGAAAATATTACGTCATATTGGAAATATAAAGTGCATGGTGGATATAGTATAACGTCATATGAGTGTGAAAAATGTATTGAAGCATAATAAAAACCCGATTAGGGAAATATTGGCGTATTTTAACATTATTTCTCCAATTATAAATTGAAATAAGTTCATTTATAGCTGTATTCTTTTGCGTCTGTTATGTACATTTATACATTTTTATATAGCGTTTTCATATGATTCATTCAACAACATTTCGACTGCTTTTTTTAATGTTTGTTTTGTGTTGTATGTTAAATTTTGAAATTGATTTTTCAGAACAAACATCCTTCAAATTCTGGGCAACGCCGGCACTTTAGCTTGTAACAGATAAATGGCTTTTGTATCTGTACATCTAATGCTAATATTATAAAGCGTTATAATATTATAAAGTATATATTATTATTAATGCTTGTACGTTTGTGAGGTGTTATCTCTGAAACTACATAGCCAACTTAAAAAAATGTTGGTGCCCATCTCTGCTCCGAAAAAAAGACTATTTTATGTCAGTGCAAGAACCTACATCGCTGCAGGAGCAAAAAAGTTCTAAAATTGTGATTTCTGCGATATTGATTGGGTTAGAAACTTTAAATTTGGTGCTGTAGTTACTTTTAAGATGTAAATACTCGTAATGAATGCTCTCTAAAAGGTTCAATTTGACGGATAAACGTAAAAATTTCTAGAAAGTTTCTAAACTAAAGATCTAAAGATGATTTAAGTAATGAAGAACATGGAACTGTTAGGAATATAAACATGAAAATTGACATGGCTGTATTTATCATGACGTAAATTCTCGCAATAGAACAATTTCTAAAAATGTCGCTATAAAAAACAGTGCAGAAACAAAAAACTTTCAAAAATTTTCTATTTCTCTGTTACTACTGAGCCCAAAATCTTGAAATTTTGCTTCGGGTTAGTTTTAAAATATACAATTGTCTCTATGAATGGTTTCTAAAAAATTTAAAATTTAAAAAGATGAAATTAACGGAAAGCGATCTCAATTACCATTAATTTGGAATTATTAGGTACAGCAACGTTAAATATTTCATAATGCTGCATTTCCTCCGCAAAACATGCGATTTAAGTGCAACAAAACTGATAGATACCCACCTAGCATTAAATAAATTGTGTAAATATTGAATAAAGACCTGTATGAAACAGTGAGTAGGTTGCCCGAAATTACTTGTTAAAGTGTTCCTTCTCTAGGCTTTTCTCTCTCTCGCCAAGGCCACTAACAGAGGGAAATGCCGTTTTAAATGTGATATGAATTTTTTATCCGATTCATTTTTCTAGACATTTTATCATAAGGTCATATTCTCAATTATCATTAGTAGATTTTTTATATATTAACTTATTCTGGTGAAATTTTGTAATCGAGTTCATATTAGCGTATGTTAGCTTGCATGATTTGCTGGATAAATATGCATGGATTTGTAAATTACTTCAAATGACACTTTGACAGCTCAAAGGTTATGCAGACGATACATTCTGATCTTGTGTCATACTTTATGTTGTAATCATTGCCGATTTCTTTTATTTAATACATGCTAAATACAGCTCAACTTGTGCAGAATATGTTTGAAAATAAAACAATACAGCGTATGTAGTGGCCAGCATACACTCATCATTTAAATCCGATCGAGCATATCTAAAACACACTCTAACGAAGCATTGCATGCCACTTTTGATGTATTCCGTACTTTGATACTATATTAGATTTTGAAAAGAGAATTCCTTAAATGTTATCGACAACCCCATTGCATCCGTGGAAAACAGATATTGTACAATATTAACTATTCCGGCGGAGCACACACCATATAAAGTATAGTTCATTCTTTTTAAACATCATATATTTGTCATTTAAAGTTACTCAAATTGGTGCGGAGCGTCTGATTATGCTCTTGACATCATTTTATGCAGTTAAAATTCCGATATAAGTAAATTAGTGTTTCATTTTCTATTTTACTTTTAATATATTGCGTACTTTCAATTTTATATCCATGCATGGCTGTCTTGAATGGTTTGATTTCCCATTTTTTTAAACAGAGTATACGAATTTATATATAAGATTTTGTAATTCTACAATTCGTTTATTTTCATCATTTCAATTTTTCGCAGTATATGGAGAATTAAAGATAACATCTCATTTTCTTTGCTTCCACATGTTATTATTAAATCTATGTTCTCAGTAATATCGGTCAGACTAATCCCTCTGAGGGAAGTCCTAGTTATATTCATGTTTCGTAGGTATAAGGAATAAAAAAAAAATTAGCCAGTTTAGTATTAGGATTTTTTAAGAGTATTATTTGACTTATTTAATGCAAAACATTCCTAACTTCGGATATATCCATCACTACGTTACGAAATTTTTGGTACTAAATTGTCTAAAACTTTTTTCAATCCCTTATACTTACGAAACATGTATATTACTTTCTTCTACCTTCAATAGAAGTAAGTATTGTAATCGAAATTTTTTTCGCAGGTTTACAATTTTATGGGTCAGAGATCCCCAAAAACTTGTTTATACAAAGGGTCTGTCTGTCCGTGTTTGTATCCGTCTGTTCGTGTGTCGCCATTTCACCATCGAAAAGAAGTTATGCATTGAATTGAACCAATTTTTTGTGTACGTTTTTGGCTACGGCCAACAGGTCCTCCTCGAATTTAGAAATATTCCACTTGAAGGGAGCGCTGTAATAACGATATTTTTTCCATTATTATTATTGTACCAGCGAAAAGTGTGTTAACCCTCTCGCTGCGCAACCCGATATTTTCTCGGTGATGCATTTTTTTCGTGTAATTAATCCTCCTTGATTATTCCCACCAGTTATTTTTTATTGTACATTTTGTCTTATTTAATCGGATCATTTTCGCCTTTAAATCATGCTAAAACTTTTATTTTGAAAAACCTGTGGCAGAAGAATAAAAATTCTTAAAAGATGCTCGTCGCAAAGCTATTTTGATAAAACTATTACGCAGCGAGAGGATTAAGTTATGCATAGAATTGAAACAATTTCAAATTTATATTTTTGCCTATTGCAAGCAGGTCCTACTTGAATTTCGAAATATTCTGTCGTAAATGGGGCGCTGTAATATCCATTTTTGCATAAGTTTCTTGGTTTTTCGTAGCTGTACTGTACGTCGGCGGCTACTGCAGCGTCGGGGACTTCGCATAGGAAACAACTGGTGAACAACAGAATACCAAAAAGCTATTGATTTGAATAAACATCATGATCAAGATTAACTCTTTTTCACTCCGATTAATTGACTGAAACAAAAAAAAAAAGATCAAAATCAAATTTGGTATAGTATTGAGCTAATACAAGGTTGAGCAAAAAGTTCTGGAAATTTGTAAAAGTTGCGTTGTTATGCGCAAATTAACAATGAAAGCAACAAAGACTATTCTGCAAAGTAGAGACCATAATAGTCCATGGCTTTCTGCAAGATTCCGAATTTGCTGGAAACAGTGTTGCCAGATTGGGGACTGTTTTGTCCTCAGATTGTTGATTGTCACCGCTTTTTTGGAATAGAAATATTCGGTATATTTAAAATCAATTAAAAATTCTGAAAAATAGGGCGAACTATACTATTTTAAAAAGCGGTGACAGTCAAATAATCTGAATTTTAAAAGTCCCCAATCTGGCAACACTGGCTGTAAGTACGAAGTTTGTCGTCGTATCAGCACCTTCACCCGCATTAATCTCATTGACGGATTTCAGAGTCGTTAGACCTTTTCTCCAATAATGCCAGATCAACACACGCAAATCACAGTGTTCAATAGGCATTTTGGAGCCGAAATTCCTGAACTCGTATAGATATACCACTAGTACTTCTATACACGATACAAATTCTGGAAACTATTACATTAAAAATTTCCCAGAACTATTTGCTCAACCTAGTAATATTAAAGCTGTAAGATTTGTAATTACTTTTCAAAATATTAAGATGTATAAGATAACAGAAAGTTTTGGGATTGTCATATCCGTTATTCTTGTTATTAATACTTTGTCACGTAAAAAAACATTGCTAGACGTAAGTAATTAAAACTATCTTAACTGTACATAATGAAGAATGTTCAAATAATCTAGATGGGTGATAAATTTATAAGGCAAATCAGAATTCTACTTGTTACAGATTTCCACAGCGGAGCAGCCAGGATGGAGAGTAAGATAAAAATACTTTTTTATTATCGTAATTGTCTTATTATTTAATTTCTAATTTTTTACAATTAAATAAAGCATAGAAAAACTCTTAGAAAAAAAATGAGGTATCCAGTTTCTATGAACTCCTACCCTGGCTGCGCAACTGTGCCACAATACTACTACAAATTGTTTCTTGTACCCTTGGGCTTCTGGAAGTCACTCAGGGGAACAGTCATAAAATAAGGATCTTTTAAAGAATTCTGGATGGAAGTATGATGGTCAGAATGAATGATTTCACTACTGAATCAATCATTCGTGCAGGCACAAATACATATTTTCCATCCTTTGTATATCTTTTTTAGCAATTACCACCAGAAATTTTTTAAAATGATAACAACCAAAATCATAGTTGTCAGCCTTCATATTTTTTTATGAATTATTTTCAGAAATTTTGAAGATAAAAAGAAATTTTAGATTTTTATGGGGTTCTTAAATTAATTCTAATTAAAAATCAAGAAAAAAAATTCTGTACGAAATTTATGGTATAAATTGAATTTAAAAAAAAAAAAAAAAAAAAAAAAAAAGGCTGGCAGCTATGCTTTTAAGCATCACCGAATGATTCATTTGAATAATAGAATCATATATTCTACTCATCGCCAGATGGAAGTAACTTATACGTAATCTTGGTATATTTTTCTACATTTCTAAATAAAAATTCAGCCACATGCGGAATGCCACAGTGCTGCAGCGTCTGACGGATTTTTTACTGAGGGATTCCAAATTCTCACCAGTAAATTTAAATATTATTGTTTTATAAGATGATAGGCATTCTTCCCCCAAATAAAGTGAAATAAAATTGCTATTCAAAATTTTCCGGTGTGAATTCCAACACATGTGAAAAGTCGGTCGATTAGTGATGACGTTACAGTCGTTTCCTCTCTGTTCTTTGAGTATTTCGATGGCAGCGGTATGGAGCTTACTTTCTTGTACCAGAATATATTAGTTGTAATACACTATTATGTATCTTTTCTGTGACTTCCATTATTAACCCGTTAATAGTCGCGCGTTGGTCTTTCCCCCGCCCGAAATTCGTTATCTTCCTGTAACTCATTTCCCGTTAAAGTTACGATAGCAAAATTCCGTGTAGCTGATCTTGAGTGTTCACACTCTTGTGTAGTAAAATTGTAAGTCATTCCTGCTATTTCTTAGCATTTTATCGCATTCTTAAGTTTCAATCGGTCTAAATGACTGCGTTGCGACCACTTGCGTTAGTTGAATTTTTCCCCTCGTGTTCATCCTTTCCCATTTCCGCGAAATCTGTGGGGGAAAGTTTCTTCGAAGTACGGAGTCTCTGCCTGTTATTAGTTCGTCTTTCTTTCTTTCTGCTATTTTACCCGTTCATAGAGTACTTTTTTTACTTTTAGAATGTGACTTAAAATTGTTTTATTATATTAGTTGTGAAGTCAGTTCGCACAAAAAACTGATGGATGGCACTTACATTTTTGTTTCATAGTCAAATATTGCGCGAATAAATTCTCAAATTGATAATCGTTTAAATATGGAAAAAAAGGGGAAATTCATCATCATTATTTGAAAGAACTTGCTTTCCATTTACTACCGGAACATATAAGTGAAAGAAAACAGACAATAACACTGCCAAACCATTAAAAAAGAGAGAAGAGAATTTTGTGGGAATCAGTAAAAAAATTGCCGTATCTCCAAAATCTGAAAAGTATCGTTTTTGTACAATAAAACAAATTCGAAAGATAAAACAATTTTCTCAGAAATGTAGTATGTATATCTGCGAAGAACATACATATAATTTATTTGTACAATAAGAAAAACAATGAGAATTTTATAATGTAGGTTAGAAATTACGCAAATGAAAATCTCTTTTGGATAATTCAGTGAATTTTTATACTATGATTTTAAAATTATTTTAAGTATTTTTCTAAAATTTATCTATTGTTAAATTTTCATACTGTAAGTAAAAACACATTCTTTTTTTTTTTAACAATGCCGCAGAAAATGTTTTATTATTATTATTATTATTATTGAAATCCAATAGAGGCTTGGGGACGGTATCTAACAAATTTAAATTTGTTGTCCTTCATCAATTGTTCAAACTATTTTTCAGAATAATGTCTTCAGAATATGAGAGAAAATTCATTTAAATTACATTATTGCTGCATATTTATAATTTCGGAGAAAATTTTCGTATTGTTTTTATTATTTTAATGAGTGTTATTATAAAACAATAAATTATAACATTAATACCTTATTATGAAATGTACAATTGAATATTTATTTTAATTAAATAGTTGCTGTAAAATACATCCCTAATAAGATGAACGTTTCAGTGATTCTATTAATTAAAATAATTTATCCATCTTAGGATTTAAATCTACAATTGCAAGTGTATTTAAATTAAATACATAATTTCAATAACTTATTTATTATTTGCTTTATATAAGCGGAGTTCGTATCCAGAGTTTTTATTCAAGGGCGCTGCTCCCACCCTGAAATAAGTAGAAAAACTACAAATCGTGCATTTTCATTTGAAAAATGGATTTAATCACAAAATCTCGCACCCCCCCCCCTCCTCTCCCCCCTCATACACACACAGACACCCCACAAAATAAATAAATAAACAAAACGTAGTTACAACATTTACATTTATAATTTCGAAGTTAAGTATTTTTTACCTTTTTCTTTATTATATATATATATATATATATATATAATTATACATTTTTAATAATATTTGGTGTTTGTGATTTCATAATTATTGGTCATTTTCATTATTTTTCAATGGTATTATTGTACAGAAAGTTTATGGTAAGTTATCAAATTTGATGGTTTTTTATATGTTTTTAATGAATTAATCGTCCGCAATATGCTGGTGAATCAGTGGTATTGTATTTGATTTAATGTCAGTGTAATATATTGATGCTAAATTTATTTATTTTATTTTATTAAATGGATAGAGTGCAGGAGTATCATAAAAATCTACCTGACTCTGATTCTGTCCTTCGAAAAAAAAAAAAAATACCCCTATCACGAATTTAGATTCATATTCGTAAATGTTTTCCTACTAATTATTGATTTATAGTAACATCATAAATTCAATCAAATAATTTACTATTTACTTTTAAGTATTTGTGCAAAACGAAGAAAGAGTTATAAAAACATTTATCTAGATGCCAACTGAATTATACTTAAGCGAAATAAATAATTGCTGTAAAAAGTTGTAAAATGAATAATTGCTGTAATCTTTTAAAGTTCAGTCAATATTTTTACCCTACGTTATCCGTCTTCGATCATCTGATAACACCGGCAAGTTTCCTCTTCGTTTTCGGCCTGCTGGTAACGGCGACAAATGGACCGAACGCGACTACTAACGTTCTAAAAAATTTCGCGACTACTCTCGTGTTAAAACAAGGGTAAATTTATCATTCCTGAATTGAACGCTCGTTGCGAATGGGTTACAAAAAACGTTGAAAGTTTTTTTTTTTTTTTTTTTTTTAGAAAATCCAAATTCATACCGGAAATTTCGAATAAAAAATTATTCCTTAGGATAATTACCAAATGCCTATTAAAAAAAGCACAGATTTTTATTTGAAATTTCTTAGTGTAAAAAGAAAAAAAAAAACAAAAAAAAAAAAAAAAAAAAAACTGGCAGCCCAGGTTACAAAATAATTCTATAATATCGCTCATACGCAAGAAAAGTGACACAGCTCGCAAAAATTCATTTTGCGTTTTATTCCACTAATAGGCCTGTCATCGCTACGTACATCTGGTTAAACGAAAAGGTTCATGTATGGTTATCCGGAAAATCGCTTTATTGCACTATATATCCATTAACATTTTGAGGGGCAAGCAATTGCGTTTTATGTAATGTTGAATTCACACCGGAAAGTTCGAAAATTATGTTTCTAAATAAAGAAAAGCAATTTTGTGGTGTTTTTCCACCAAAGTTAGAGAAGTATAATCTAATAAATTTTTTCTGGTGCAAATCTTCATTAATCGTAGGTGGCATAAGATATATCCCACCGCCCCTTAAGGGGTTAATGACCAAAGAAGGGAGGGAAATTGTCTGGGAGGTAAAATTACTCTACCCTCCAAACCTCATCTATGTCTTTGATCTTAAGGGTTTTACTCTTCTATGCTCGTTTTTAGGTACGTTCGTAATTACAGTATAAAAACGTAGTACATATAGTCGTCATTCGGTCCGTTTATATGTCTGTCTGTCCATCCGCATATAACAAAGCAAAAACTACCTAACCAAATGGTCTGAAATTTTAAATATATAATTGTTGCAAAATTTGTCGAGTCATTTCAAATTTTATCAAATTTGGATGCATAGTTTATTAAAAGGGGCAGTCAAAAGTTTTCCGTTACATTACGGCCAATGGGAAAAAAATATTTCAAGTGCATTTTAATGACGTTACAGCCTTTCGAACAGAATGAAACTGAAATTCACCAAAATATACATTCAGTACCATATGCGGAACAAAACATATTTGAGGAGCAATTTCCAACATGTTACGGCTGCATGCATTGAGAGATAAGTGCTAAAACTTCATTCTACAGTAAAAACATGCGAATCTCCCCCTTTTGCCTCCCCTGTGATATTTACTTCTGTAGAAATGTGTTACCTTTTTCGCGGTTGAGCGATATAAAAAAAAAAAGAGTCAAAATTGAATTTTGCATGCTAGTGCTAACATACAGAGCCTGATCACCAACGGGGCACATTCCCACCAGTAAAAAGAAACAGAAAATTTTGCCTCATTCAATGCAAACATTTTACATGAATACAGCGTTTTGATAAGTCGAACATTTCTTTTAAAATTTATTGGTGTAAGTGTGCCCCGTTGGTAATCAGGCCCTGCTAACGTATTTACCGCAGCCGTCGTTAAAAGACAACAGCATTACTTGACCGAAGACTATAATTTCCGGCAACTGGTATGCTATTCATAATATTTTTAGTGTATAATATTTTCCTTGTCAAATTTTACCGGTGTTATACTCCTGGAGTCGGCTGCGCAATACCTCACCTGATCGATCTGACGGCTGAAATTCCAAGATTAGATAAAATTGGATTCGTATATTTAAATAAAACTGGTCTGCTAAGACATACCTTTGTGGAAAGCATCTGTAAACAATGGAGTTATGAGTAAAGACGAGGATACATATAGTGTATTGTCTACTAGTTGCAAGTGAAGCAACTGAGAAGGTTGTCACAAGATGGCAACTGTTTTTTTTTAATCGATCAACAGTTTCTGATTTCAAACTTCCACCAGTAAATTTGAATAGAAAATTGTGTCTTATTTAAACGCCTTATTTATGGAAAATTTCTCTCACAAATATGGCAAATATATCTACAGTAAACCCCCTTCTACCCGGCATAATGTGGCGGAAGTGTAGGCCGGATAACAAAAAAGCCAAATATGCCGGAGCTCAATAAATGTTTACTCTTTCCCTCCCGCCGCCATGATATATTAGAAAAACATATTACACATTTTAAGATAAATTTCATATTATACATTACATACAGTTTCAGAATAAGCAAAACATTAACGTAAAACGCAAGCCCAATTCGTAGGAAATGAGTAAATCTAATTTTACTGCTCATTAATAAATTATTGCTCAAATATGAAAAGTTATGCAGAAGATAAAAGAATCAAAATTTACATTTTTAAGTTTTTGGAAAAAGCCTTTAGTTTTTTGCTTCTTTCTGTTATCCCTCTTCTTCGACGTAATATTCCTCCGTTTACGCAATGAAATAATATCAGCTGGCGTCGCTTACTCCGGCTGACTAATGTACTGCAGTGCTACCTGAATAGTCTTGAACACTTCCGAATGTGGGATGAGATTTTTCCTGCAATCCTCCTCCTGTTTTTTTCTCTGTTATTTCTCCCTCTGTAACCGTTTCTACAATATTATTGTCAGTTAATTCTTTAACTTCGTCGTTTTCCATCTATTCTGTAATGTCCTCTGCTTGAACATCGTCAGATCCCGGTCTATTTTTCAGCAACAAAAGAAGCTTATCGTTCTCACCTTCCACTTCAGTTTCCCACACGTGTTTATGCCCACCTTTATCGTCCAAAAGAATGTTCCAATACCTTGCAATTACTATGTTTCGAATTCTCTGCAGTTGCCTTTTGAAAACCCTTCTTGCTGCTTCTTGTCGTGAGTCAGCATTTTCAAACGGACGGGAACCTGCCTCTCTCGGCCACTAGCAGTTGTTAGTAGTACTTTCAACTTTTTACTAGGCCGGATAGTACGGAGGGTCGGATAGTTTGGAGCCGGATAGACGGGCGTTTACTGTATTTCTTTTTAATGGTGACAGTTTACACAGGTATTACAATATTTTTTCATTGGCACTGACAGAAAGTAGTCCAGGTTGTCACAATATGGCGGAAACGCAGGGCTTGACAACCGCCAAGTTAAACTTCCACCAGTAAAAATGAATTTTTGTCTTTGCCATTATTTATGATTGAAATTTTGCTTTAACCCTTTCCGGCGCGGTGTCCTTAAAAAAGGTCATCTAATTTTAATTCCAAAACTGACAAACGGCACCAAGAGTATTTAATTAAAAATTTCCTATTATAATGTACATGAAAATAAGCAAGTTCGTATTTTCTAATAAATCCGTTTACAAATTGCGGTGTCAGTCCATTATTTCATCCGTTTATAAACAGAATTACTCCGCGCCGGTAAGGGTTAATAAGGAGAAAATTCGAAAATCAGATGAAGAAATTTCTCTGTTTTGCCATCATAGTAAATATTGAAATGATCATTATAAGAATTCATTCCATTTGACAATTATTATGCTTATTCAAATCATTATTACATTCTTTCATTAATAAATTAAATATATGCTATTTACACAGTTTATTTTAGAAAAAAAAAAACATTTTGTTCGAAAACATTTTTGTAAGCGAATTTTTCTTCAATTACTAATTTGCAGATATTTGCACGGTGAGTACTATCCTTTAGAGTGTAACATAACAATGGTAAAATAATAATGAGTAGTTCCTCGAAACTAGTGACTTTCTTTTCGAATTTCTTTACTAATGTCAATTAAACTTGTTTAAAATATGTTGAGAGAAATTTCCTTTTCTCGTCCACATTTTTTATTTAGAAATATTGAATTCACGCCAAAACTTGTTGAAATGAATGTATTGCATGTCAGTAATTCAAGAAACATAGAAGACATAACTTCAAATTAATCTTTCTATTATTCATAAAATTTATACTATCGAAAATAATTACGATTTCTTATAAGCAAAGATTGTATTAAAGAAAAACTATTTTAGATTGTTGTTCGGCTAGTTAACCCTTTCCGGCGCGGTGTCCTTAAAAAAAGGCATCTAATTTTAATTCCAAAACTGAGAAACGGCACCAAGAAGATTTAATTAAAATTTTTCTGTTATAATGTACATGAAAATAAGCAAGTTCGTGTTTTCTAATAAATTCGTTTACAAATTGCGGTGTCAGTCCATTATTTCATTCGTTTATAAACAGAATTACTCCGCGCCGGTAAGGGTTAATAAGGAGTATAAATAAGGAGAAAATTCGAAAATCAGATATAGAAATTTCTCTGTTTTGCCATCATGGTAAATATTGAAATGATCATTATAAGAATTCATTCCATTTAACAATTATTATTCTTATTCAAATCATTATTACATTCTTTCAATAATGAATTAAATATATGCTATTTACACACTTTATTTTAGAAAAGAAAAACATTTTGTTCGAATAAATTTTTGCAAGCGAATTTTTCTTTAATTAATAAATTGCATATAAATACAGGGTGAGTACTATCCTTTAGAGTGTAACATAACAATGGTAAAATAGTAATGAATAATTCCTCGAAACTAGTGACTTTCTTTTCGAATTTCTTTACTAATGTCAATTACACTTGTTTAAAATATGTTGAGAGAAATTTCCTTTTCGCGTCCACATTTTTTTATTTAGAAATATTAAATTCACGCCAATACTTGTTGAAATGAATGTATTGCATGTCAATAATTCGAGAAACATAAAAGCCATAACTTCAAATTAATCTTTCTATTATTCATAAAATTTATACTATCGAAAATAATTACGATTTCTTAAAAGCAAAGATTGCATTAAAGAAAAACTATTTGAGATTGTTGTTCGGCTAGTTAAGTCTTTCCGGTGCGGTGTCCTTTAAAAAAGGACACATAATTTTAATTCCAAAACTGAAAAAAAGGCACCAAGAATATTTAACTAAAATTTTCCTGTTATAACATATATGAAAATAAGCAAGTTCTTATTTCCTAATAAACTCGTTTATAAATTGCGGTGTCAGTCCATTATTTCATCAGTTTATAAACAGAATTACTCCACGCCGGTAAGGGTTATGTCCGGTGATTCGTATTAAAAAATTCATTTTTGTTTCTTATTCTTCTACTTATTTTTTATTTGAAAGTTATGTCGTAAAGTTTTTATAATTGAGAATTTAAGATAAAGCATGCTAATGATAAATAACTTTATGGAATTACTATATTTCATTTCGAAAAACTTTGTGAATGTTTCATTTAACCCCTTAATTCTCGTTCACGTCATATTCTCGGGCTGTGTCTTTTACTCAAATTGTTTGATTCCCACCAGTTTTATAAAATAGTGAAATTGGCTATATTTTATTATCGTTTTTCCTGTCATTAAATAAGCTGAATATTTCTTTTTCATAAAAGTGGTGCCAATAAGCAATTTAAATTTTTCAACCGTAATTTAATTCGAGCGTTAAGGGGTTAACACGTTTAAAATACAGAAATTCTGGAATCATTTTGTACATAAAAAGGAAAAATTCCCAGATTATTTTTTTTTATTATAAGTAACAAAAAGAACATTCAATCATGTACGTCATTATTTTAATAAGGTAATTACGAGCACGATTTCCCTGACATAATATAATCGACATTACTGCTCAGCATCTTTAACGTCTTAATTCGCGCTTTGATAACTTTCACAGTCAGTGTAGGTTACTTTTCTTCTATTCAGATTGTTTGATTCACACCAATTTTTTTACATAGTACAATTGACTTGTTTCTCGCATCATTTTATCTGCCATTAAGTCAGGTGATATATTTCTACTTCAAAAAAGTGATGACAATCAAACAATCTGAATTTTTTTAATGTAGCCATACAGTTAATGTCATTTATAATGTACAGTCGTGGGAAAAAAAAAGTAAACACCCCCTACTAACTCCTGAACAAATTATTGTAGACAAAAGTTGCTGGTACCGGACGATTGGAAATAAAGTCTACTTTTAAATGATGTGTATAAACTTTGCTTAGGGGGCCATATACATATTAAAACGAATTCAAACTTCATTTTTTTCAACGGCAGTACCCAAATTTAACGAGATATTTCAAATCTTCGTTTCAACATATGCCTAGAAACCAAATTTCAAGTCATTCGAATGATAAGTTTTTGAATTATAGACATTCAAAATTTAGTACTTCTAATGTTAAATTACATTTTCATATTTTTATTTATATCTCCTGAAATTATGCTCCTAATGAGCTATTTTTTTGTGTAGCAATAATACTAATATACCCAAACGTAAATACGTTAAATTTGCAATTTTTATAATTTTATAATATGAATTATGAATTATGAAATTAATATTTGAAAAAATTATGAATTGCAATATACAATTTTTTTGATGAATTTAGATTTATTAAGTCGTGCTTTATGGAAATCCAAAATTTCACATTTTTCTTCCAAGTAGTTTTCAAATTATGCTTAAAAAACGGCAAAATGATGGTTTAAGGGGCCGTCTGTGATTGAAGTGAGTAAATTTTTGAAATTTATTCTGCTATCCTGTAATCAAACAGGTTTGATTGACGCTTAAACGTGCCTTAATCAAGAAGGCGGCTCTCTCGGTTAACAATCGAGTTTGGAACTTCAATTTGGATACAGCCCTTAAAATACGCTCGATTTAAAATAATTAATTTCTCGGAAACTTATGGCACGAAATGCATAAAAATTTGTTTATAGGCTAATTGAAAAGTGTAGAGTTCATTTATGCTGTCAGAATTGTGTACTGCTATTGAAAAAAACAAAGTTATGGTTCGTTTTAATATGTAGATGGCCCCCTAAGCAAATTTTATATACATCATTTAAAAGTAGACTTTATTTCCAATCGTTCGGTACCAGTAACTTTCTTCTACGATAATTTGTTGAGAAGTTAGCAGGGGGTGTTTACTTTTTTTTCCACGACTGTACATGAAAATAAGCAAGTTCGTAATTTCCTTTAATTTTCCGTTAATTCCTTTGATTAATATTTATAAAAACGATTTAAAAAGTACCTATTTTTTATCGCAGAAATTGAGTAATTATAAGATTTTTAAATAAAATATGCCATTAGTTGTGTCTTTGAGGCGAAAAAAAAAAAGATGTTATATAACAAATTCACATTAACCGATAAGCCTTCATGGCGCATCTGAATGTTTGTTTAACACTAGAACGCCCGGAAGGAGTAGATTCGACTCCGACCATATGATTAAATGTTAATTGGAACCAGAGATTCTTCTGCAAAATAAGTTATATTTGAAAACCGCAGATTAACGTTAAATAAATCAGTCAAATAATTTTAAATAAAAATTCTGGTGTAAAATATTTCTATGAATTTTGAGTAAAATTTCCGGGCGTTCTTGTGTTAAACCATACAAAATAATACGAATCAGATGCATCTTTTAAAAATTTTTACAACTTTGCAAATGTTTACAAATAATATTTTAAGTAATACTACATAAAATGTTGATAATCTATTAAAATAAATTACCATCGGAAATGCTTGATTCATCTGTATCTATTATTGACTCAAACATAGACCTTTCAAACCATACTCGAATGCCAATTTTCAAAGATTTCACATGCAAATTCAATTACGTTTTCCTTGATTCAGAAGATTTTTATGGTTTTAAATCTTCAACTCGGCAATATGACGGGCGTGAAATATAGACAACGACACCTTAGCTCGACATATTGATGGGAACGAGAATTAAACTGTAGAGGGGTTAATCACACACAACTTTTTTCCGTTATGGGATATCGAACTTCGTAAATAGCAGAATTTACTTCCAATAACTTACAAAAAAAAGAAACAAATCCTCTCATGAAAAAAAAGACAGGAAAAATTCAGCTTTTTAGACAAGGCGTTGTTATCTAATAAAATAAGATTATTACTATGCGCCATTCTCAATTTCACACTTTTATTTTTTGTAGATTCGGAGGAATACAAAGTCAAAAATCACTGTTTTGGAATTTTTTCAGTTCCTGAATCAAACCTATGTGATTTAAATTCTACCAGCTACTTCAAATGTATTTAGAAAATAGAAAGGCTGTACATGAAGAGCGATTTAGATATAACCGAAATAAAACAAAATTGAAAATAAGAAAAAAACATTTTTACTTCATTTGTAAAACTCAAAAATTCCAATACATTTATGTTCTTGTACGCACTATTTTGCCCTTTCCAAGCGTATAAAAACATCACCCTTGTATAACAACACCACGTTCGGCACCTTCTCGCACCTTTACTTTTTAGTTCCGACCATGCATTCTTTAATGAAAGTTGTTTGTTTGGATGTGTACTATCACCTCTTAAAGTTTTAGCCATCTTTTATTAAACACCCTGTATCTTTAAACATGCAATTTTTAAATGTGTACAGGGCTGTCACTGACGACTATTTTTTTTTTTTATTCTGTTGTACCACATTTTAAAAATTATATATTTTATAGTATGTTTCTTTTACACATGCTGTCAAAGTATGTATAAAAGAATTTTCTTTTAAAAAAGTGGTGCGCGATATAATAATAGAATATATTAGTCCTTGAGAGCCCGATATGTATTATAAGAAAAGCATGATAAATATTTTTTAAATGGGTTAAACATCATTTTATGTTTGAATAAAATATAATATATTCCGAAATTAACGTGACTGCAGTGATAGAAACTATTTTTCGTTGGTAAAAGGTTTTGATGAAAACAAGCTTATTAAAGTTCTGGATGATATTTTCTAAATTTTAAAAAATTTCTAATATTAGCCTCGATAACCTACTGTACTCAAGTAAAAATAAAAATATACATATATGAACAAACTACTATTAAACATGCTAGAACACACGGAAAATTTTGACTCCATTTTATTATACGCCCGTCATTTAGTAAAGTAAACTAAAGTAGTGACTTTTTTCTGGTGTGAGTTCAGAATTTTAATAATAACGGAAGCCAAACTTGCATGTGATTTAAATATTGAAAAGGTTCACTGTCACCAGAATCTACAAACACATTGATTTTTAAATAAAAAGCAGGTACTTTTTCATCAAGTACATTAAATCAAAATATTCTACTAACAATACTGGTATGAGTCGATCAGGTATCGATAAAAATTAAGTGTGAAGTATATTTCCATTACCCGATAAAGGGTTAATGTCAAAGTTCGATAAATTTGTTTTTAAGTAAATTTCTGAATCAACAGTTTTTAAAATCATGATTTATATATAAAACTGCCGGCGCGAGAAACATATTGAGTTCAGCAGAAAACCATTACGGACACATATGCATACATTTTTCTCCAGAAACATGCTTAATGACGCACAAAAAAGAGAGAGTTTTACAGTCATTATATGAATAAAAAATGTTAATTTCTAAAAGCTTCTTATCATTCGTATAAAAAAAAAACTAAGAAAGTAAACTTGAAGCTTTAATTACTTAATTCTTGGAAAGCGTATCGGCAGTTTATATTAAGAAAAATCTTAATTTATTGAAATAAAAACAATTTTCATTTAGGCAGAATAAGTAATAGGCAATAATTACAGTAATTCAAATAAATAATAAGATAAATTTGAAATTCCTTAAATGTCTTATTAAAACTCATGCATAAGTTGTTGTTTTTTTTATTCCAGAATTACTTCTCAACTATTTGAAACTTTAATGCTGCTGTTTGCTTCCCTTTTTTATTCATTGCACAACTATAATGCAGCCATAAACTTTAACCAAATGAATTACACTATTTTTCCTTCAAATTAGTATCTTAACCCCTTGCGCTCTGGATGTTAGCGGATGTATGTCACTAGCCACCAGTGTTGCCGCATGTGGCTGGTTTTTTTCTTTTCTTTCTTTTTTTTTTTTTTGAAATTTTGAATATACACAACAAAAATGTAATTGGTAATTTTATTTCCATTTATGGATAATCAATCATCTATCTGTAAACCAAAAATAAGCGTTAAAACTTTCTGGTGAACATTTGAAATGTCTAATTAAAAAATCAGCTAAATATCATAACGTACTTGATACGTCATTGTGGAAAAGACCACCGCCCCCTAAATACTAGACCTGAGCGCTGACAGAAAAATGGCGGCTGCCGAAAATGGATTTAGTTTAACGTATTTATTGTCCCTTAAATATTACCACCAGTATTATGTAACAGATTTCTTTCACTTGTTTAATCTCAGGAAAATAAAACGGGGAGAACTTAAAAAAATTATTGGTGCCAAATTTCAAGGGACCGTACGCACTCTGAAAAAAATCCGCCTTCGGCAGCCGCCATTTTCGTGTCAGCGCTCAGGCCTACTATTCAGGATGCGGTGAAAAGATCGAAATAGCATGATGTACGCTGCGTACGTCACAGAGAGCAGAAAGATAATGTGTTCGTACTATGCAATTACGAATAGACATATCTTCAAAATCGTGACGCTTGAACAGTAACCGGTTTAGCAGTGACTCATTACCGCTAGGGCAAACTTACACCAGTAAATTTGTGTAGAAATTTTCTTCTTATTTAAATGCCTTATTAATGCAGAATTTCAGTCATATTTATGGGCAAAAACATATATTTATTTTTACCGGTGGAAGTGTATTTTGGTGGTAGTCAGGCACTGCGTTTCAGCCATATTATGACGACTTAAACAGTCTCCTGTCAATGCCAGCAGTGTTGCCAGTGGGCTACTATTTTTAAATTCAGATTTCTTGATTGCCACCACTTTTTTTAAACGGTAAAATTACCTTTGTTTTCGCCTTAATTAACATGTCATTAACCCTAGAACTACCGGAAATTTTACTCAAGTTTTATAAAATCATTCTACACCAGAATTTTTACTTAAAACTATTTAATTTGTTTATTTAACTTATTATTGTCTGATTTATACATTTAGTTTGTTTTGAAGAAATTTCTGGTTTGAATAAATATTTTGAATGTACATGTCGGGTCCAATGGACCCGTCTGGTAGACGGAAGGTTAAATAATGTGCATTTTACCAGTTCAAAAAAGTGCTGCCAATCAAGAATCTCAATTTAAAAAAAGTAGCCCATCTGGCCAAAGCGTTATAAGTATGCGAACAAACTTAATGCTCGAATCAGGCATAAATTAACACAGTTGCGCCATCTTGTGGACGGAGCGATAATTCACATACGCGGGCTTTTAGTGTGGCGCGTATTTAATAAATCTTTAGTCACTCATGGAAATGAATTTTGTTTGCCACATTCATTGCATAATAATGGCGTAGCGAGAGGGGCATCCAGATGCACTAGACACCACGAAGTTTTCTTCGCCGTAGCAGAACAGGTACTGAACAGGTAATCAGCATTGAGGGGTTTCCTAGCTGATGACAGCTTAACATCCAGACTAGGAAATTGAAATGTCTTATGTTTTAATGAGCCATTGGGAAAAAGTTAAACTGTAGCAAAGCTACTAGAAGAGTAAAAGAAGTTAACAAGAGAAAATAAGAAATTTAAGAAAAAAAGGAATAAAATTAAATTTTAAAGTATAAACTTAAGATGAAAGAAAGTTAACGATAAATCTTAAAAAATACAAGAATCTTAAAATAAGTATAGTCAAACTGCAGTTGTAAAACTTTCAGTTATTAAACAAGGTGAAAAAAACTTTACAATTTTAGTGGTGTGAGTAAGAAAACTGTTAGGTATCTACCTGTAGTTCACACTCCATCCGCTACATGGCGCATGACCTTGATTGATGTGACCTCGCTTTTAATCTTGCGGTTACTTCTCCCATTTAAGATAGGACGCTTACTTATACCGCTTTGCATCTGGCAATACTGAATGCCAATGTAAGAGATTATAATACCAGAGCCAACTTCCACAAGTCAAAAACAATAGAATTTCCTATCCAGGATTCGTATGCTTCAAGGACTTTCAAGCACATTTTACCTTAATTTTCGTTAAGTAATATTTGGTTTATTGGGGAAAAAAAATTCTATCTTCAGTTATGGCGACCAGTACTTAACGAAATTTCTGGTGCGAGAACACCTAAAATTTTCTGAAATCCCTGATGCGTACGAACTCTGTTACTATACTTATGAAAAAAATGTTACATGATTAAGCCCCTAAAATAAGTTGAAATATTCTATTGAAAATTTATTAGTGGAAGTTTGCCTCAGCGTTAATCAAAAACTGTTTATCATATGTACAAAATCAGCCGCCAACTTGTGGCAACTTCTTTAGTTACTTCAGTCGCAAATGGGACTCTACACTATATATCAGGAGCTTGGAAGAGAAAAAGTGAACTCGAAAAATCGATCTTTTTTTCCTCGGCAGATAGATATAGGCAACTCGTAGGTAAGTCGTTTTGCCCTGGTTCGCCCTTAGTATTCTGACAGTTTTGAGCTAAAGTGAGTAAAACCCTATTCTATATCACTACTCGCAAAACTTTGGGCTGGATTTCCCAACACCACAATTTCGAGATTCGCCGTTTCTCTTCCAAGGTCCTGATATATCCTCTTTTTTATTCGTAACTCTATTGTTCATGCACCGCCCCATGAATACTTGGCCTACTCGCTGAGAAAGAAATGGCGCCTCCATTTCTTTCTCAGCTTATTCATGTAACATTTCGTGTAACATTTCATGTAACATTCATGTAACATAATTTTAAGGGCTTATTCATGTAACATTTTTTTCATAAGTATAGTAACAGAGTTCGTACGCATCAGGGATTTCAGAAAATTTTAGGTGTTCTCGCACCAGAAATTTCATTAAGTACTGGTCGCCATATCTGAAGATAGAATTTTTTTCCCCCCAATAAACCAAATATTACTTAACGAAAATTAAAGTAAAACGTGCTTGAAAGTCCTTGAAGCATACGAATCCTGGATAGGAAATTCTATTGTTTTTGACTTGTGGAAGTTGGCTTTGGTATTATAATCCAGGGCTCGCAGCGTTCCTAAAATTTTCGCACTTTGCTACCACTAAATTAAAACGATAATCTTTGTTGTATAATTCCATTATAGATGTTAAAGGAAACTACCACGAAGAATTCTTATTTAAAATACTGGTAGCAACGTGCGAAAATTTTAGGAACGGTGCGAGCCCTGATAATCTCTTACATTGGCATTCAGTGTTGCCAGATGCAAAGCGATATAAGTAAGCAACTGTCGGAAGCAAAATTTCTTTAGCCTGTGTACGGTCCCTTTAATTTGAATGCCAATAATTTATAGAAGTTTTATCCGCCCTTATTTTTGGAGAATAAAGAAAACAAATAGAAAATATCCTTGTCCAAATTCGAGTGACCGTACACATGCTTAAAAATATCTGCCCAAGACAGTCGATAGTTTTATGTCAGAGAGTAGGCACAGCATTCAAAGGGCTCTAGTTATACTGACGTCTGCCTTGTAACAATAGAGATTGTTGACTTAAATTTGGAATGCAACTAAACGAAAAGTTACAAAATCACGAAATCTTTCATAAGTTTTTCTAAAAATTTAAAACTTATTCTATTTATATATTATTTATAAATTATTTATATCTACTTCATGCATGTCTCCATATCCTAAAAATATAGTTGAACGGAGAGAGCGATAGCTGTGCATGTGGGTTAACGGTATAATGAACTGAAATTGCCCAGTTTAATACAATCGGCATGAGCACAACTAGTGCCAAAATTTAGAAAATATTGATTATATCGCGAAAAATATCCACTATCTCGAAAACAATAAGGAATAACAAACAAACAAAAAAAGCCAATTTCAAAAGTGTGAGCATAGCTACTTTACTTACTATGAAAAAATACCTGTCATATAAAAATGGCAAAACTATGGAACTAAATTTAATTTGAATAAAAAAAAATAAACAAAATGGTTTGAAAGGCTTCGAACTTTAGTATGGATAAACAGAGAATTCACGTTAGGAAATATATAAAAATTTTATTCGATTTATACATATACGTTGTTTATATGCGTTAATTCCCACTGGCTCTTAAAATAACAACAAAAAGAGAAAACATTCTTTCACAACAATAAAAAATACTTTAGCGATTCATTTATTTTAAATCACAACTCTTCATAGTCAAAAATGAAATTTCCTGAAGACATTCATCAATATTATTAAAGTATATTTTATTCTTCTTAAAATGAAAATCTATTTTTAATATTTCAAATTGTTTCCTTCAAAGAAACCTTATAGAAGACACCTGCCTGAAGACATTGCTATGATCCTCTATAAGCTACATATTTATTTTATATTTCGAAATAAAAAAAAACTCTAATAGATGGATTATAATTTTATTTTTGAAAACAGTCATTATAATTCATTGATAAAAATACACGTAAACTCATATTGATAACATAAAGTCGGTTTTAATCATGGAACTATTAATAAAATTAGGGACTGACATATCCTTAGTATAGTGAAGCTTGATTGTAACCACTTTCACAGGGGTTGATTACTGCCGGATAAATCTACCACCAGAAAATTTATACAGAAAATTTTTCCTTATTTAAACGCATTATTCAATCAAAATTTCAGTCATAAATAATGGAAGAAACATATTTTCATTTTTACTGGTGAATGCTTATTTTGGCGGAAATCAGGCTCATCGTTTTCGCCATATTGTGATAACCAGTGAAACAAAGTGACTGTTTTGCAAGTCAAACTAACACCAGTAAAAGCAAATAGAAAATGTTACCATACTTGTGAGAAAATATTAGCATAAATAAGACACTTAAATAAGATGAAATTTTCTATTCAATTTTACTGGTGGGAAGTTTGCCTCGGTGGTAATCAGAAACAGTAGATCCGATTTTTAAAAAATCAGCCACCAACTTGTGACAACCACCTCAGTTACTTAACTAGCAACTGGTATGCAGTATACTATATGTCTCCTCCTCTTTATATCTAACTCCATTGTTTTAATGCTTTGCGGTGTAATGTCAAGTTTGACACTACATCATCTTTCTATGCAAAGTATATTTTTGGTGCCAGTAAAAATGCACAGTGATATTTCTTTAGCGTTCTTAGAGCATTTTAGAAATTTTTTAATTAAAGGTAAAATTTGTCTTAAAGTGGTGCAAATCGAATTATATTTGTGTAAGAGACGCCGCTCTGGGAAGGTTTAAGATTAGTAGTAGGTTAATGATTCAAAAAGTATAATATAGAAAAGTTTATTTTAATAACTTATTAACGTTTGTTTTAAGTAAAGACCGTATTTCATATTTAAAAAAGAAGGGATTTACTGTGATATCAGTACATATTAGACTAATATATTCGTGTTCAAAATATAATAAAAACAGATGGTTATAGCAAAGTTATTTTAATTTAAACTTTTGATGAATATTTAAATATGCTTGCGTTTTGTGTGTGTGTATGCCACTAAACGAATAAATGTTAGAATTCTTACCTGTATTACATGTATGCACATGTGTACATTTATATCGGGGTGTGAAACTGTGGTCACGCCGGGCCGGATACCACTAATTTTTAAGGAAATAGTCGACTTCTTAAATCCCAGAGATTCAATGATCAGATTAGGCAATGATTACTTTAAAATTTTAGTGGTATCCGTCAAGCCTCAATTTGACACCCCTGATTTATATTGCTACTGATTTTCATGTAATTGTACAACAAATAGATTCTAGTTGTAGACAGCCAGACGAACTCCACAGTTAAACTAAACTAAACTAAACTCTGTGGTTATAATGGAGTTATAAATAAAGAGGAGGAGACATTTAGTGTACTGTCTACCTGTTGAGACTGATGTAACTGAAAGGGTTTTCACAGGATGGCGGCTGCTTTTTTTAAATTGGATCTTCAGTTCCTAATTACCGCAAAGGCAAACCTCCCACCAGTAAAATTGAATAGAAAATTTCGTTTTATTTAATCGTCTTATTCATGGAATTTCTTCTGAAAAATTGCCTAAACATTTCAAATTGATCTTACTGGTGACAGTATGCCTTGTAAAACTGTAAGTGTATTTCCCTGGTTGTCACAGTATGGCGGAAACGCAGGACCTAACTACGGCCAACGTAAACTCCTACGATTAAAATTAATATCCTGTTTCTACCATTATTTATGACTGAAATTTTGCAATAATAAGGTGTTTAAATAAGTTGAAAATTTCTATATAAATCTACTGGTGGAAGTTCCACCCGGCGATGAGCAACGCCTGCGATAGTGGATACAGTTGATGCTTCGCTATTTTAAGGATATGTCAGTTCCTCTTTATTAACCCCTTAATTCTCGCTCCCGTCATATTCTCGGGCTGTGTCTTTTACTCAATTTTTTTTTATTCCCACCAGTTTTATAAAATAGTGAAATTGGCTATATTTTAGTATCGTTGTTACTGTCATTAAACAAGGTGAATATTTCTTTTTCATAAAAGTGGTGCCAATAAGCAATTTCTATTATTCAACCGTAATTTAATTCGAGCGTTAAGGGGTTAATAGTTCCATGGTGGTTATACGATACATGAAGGAACTATGCCAATTGTGCCCATCCCTGTTTTTTTTTTTTTTTTTTTTTTTTTTTTTTTTTTTTTTTTCCCGAGGTGCTATATTGCAGATGTCCCGATCAGGTAGCCAGCCTAAAGCGAGACCCTCGCTGTTTATTTCCCAAAGTAGCTTGGTACTAATTTTATCAACCCCGAAGGGACGAAGGGCTGATCACAGTTAAACAGATACACTTTTAAAATGAACCTTTTGTTTGAACCACTTGATGCTCGATTTTTCTACCATTTAAACAGCCACGTTTCATATTGTTCGTTTTGATGTTACCAAAGGAAATTAATATTTCGTTTTTAATTAATATACTTTTTTCATTTAGCTCTATTATAGATCGCACATCTTGAGTATACATTGAAATAAGTAGTTTTTCTAAAATTGGTGCATCCCGTTTCAAATAATGAATAAATTCTGCTTCATTTCTCGACTTGCTATGAAGTTTATACTTGAAAACAGCAGTAGGAGGAGGCACTTAACCGTTGTTTTTCAATAAATCGATGTAGTACGTATTGGGGAATACAACTTCGATACGCTGTAAAGGAGCTTCTCATTATGTTTCACTATAAATGCATTTATAACATAACGGAAAATATGCATAAACTAACACTAGAACGCCCGGAAATTTTACTCAACTTTCATAAAAGCATTCCCGAAATTCTATTTAAAATTATTTGACTGATTTATTTAACGTAAATCTGCGTGTTTTAAATTTAACTTATTTTATGAAAGAGTTTCTAGTTCCCGTTGACATTTAATCATATGGTCGGAGTCGGATCGACTCCTTCCGAGAGTTCTTTTATGTCCGTCCATAGACAGAGGCTGTGAATCAGATATTTGTTCAGAATGGGGAAGCGTCAAATGTAACCGGTTCCGCAGGGCTTGATTGCAAACGGGGCAAACTTTCACTAGTGAAAATATACTTAAGGGGGTCCGGGACACATTTAAAAAAAAAAAAAAAAATTATTCATTGAGTTAAAATTTTGAATTTTTTTGTGATGGTTAACCATATCATTTGTAAACAAAATCAAATGATAAAACTTCTCATAGCTTTTTTAAAATAATTTTAAATTTAAAATTTATGAAAAAAATGGTACAACTTAAAATCGTTATAACTCGAAGTATTATTTGTAGAATTTAAATTGTTTTCATTTAAATAAACATAAATATATATATTTTAATTTAGAGCCAGCATTTAAAAAAATATTTTTTTAATTAAAAATATTTAACGAAAAATTTACAAAAAAAGTGGTGTAACTTTTTTTTTTTTTTTTAAATCATATTTTCAAAAGTAAATATTTTTTTCAAATATGCTGGCTCAAAAGTAAAGTAAAATAATTGAAAAATATATTTTCCGAGTTTCAACCCTGTATCTTTAGTGGTTCTCGAGTTATGAGAATTTAAATATGAGAAATGGTGAAAAGACCTATCATGAAGAAAAACGCAATTTCACAAGAACTCGTTTCCTTGACAAACCATAGCTTGAAAGGCAGATTTTGAAAACAAACTAAAACGAAAAAAAATTAACATTTCCTGTTCTAATTAAGATAGAAACAGGATTTAAAGATCATTTCAAGCAGAAAACGGCAGAGAAATTTTTAATCCAATAAAAAAAAAAGTTGAAAATTTGAAGATTTTTGTGTCCCGGACTCCCTTAAGTAAATTTGAATAAAATTTCTTCCTAATTTAAACGCTTTATTCATGCAAAATTTCAGTCATAAGTTTGATCCAATCATAGGCACTGTGACAGCATAAAGAATCCTCCTGTAAAAGTCAGTGTATTCGATAATCGCAGGGGCAGTCTCCATCATTAAATTTGAACGCAAGTTTTCGTGTTATTTAAATTACTTATTCACCGACCCTGGATAACAGGTCTGGGTGCTGACAAAAAAAAATAAAGGTTTCCGAATGTGTTTTTCCCCTAAATTTATGCATCGGTATTTTATACACCAGTATTTTTTTTTCTTACTATCAGATGAGCTGTTTTTATATTGCAGGAGAGATTTGCATTTCTTGATTAGAAAAGTAATCCAATTATCACACGTAAAAAACTCATACTTACAATGTAGGTTAACCCATTAATGGTCGCATTAAATTACCGTTTAAAAATTCAAATTTCTTATTGGCACCACTTTTTTTAAAAAGAAATAATCACCATCTTTATTGACAGGTAAAATAATACCATAATAAAGCCAATTACACTATTTTATAAAACTGGTGGGAATCAAACAATCTGATGAAAAGATACATCCGGTAAATATCAAGTTAGCGAGAATTAAGGGGTTAAATGGAAATTACGAAAACTACGTTATACAGATTGAGTGAATTTTGATGGAAAATTTTAATTGTGAAATCATTTAAGTTTCGTTTTATAATTTAGTGATCTAGTGAAATGAAAGTGACGTCGCATTGACAAAGTTGCAACAAAATGTTTTACGACTTTGAAGTATAATTACTGGTTTATAAGAATAACAAAATAGATCATTTTTAACCTATAAACCATTTTATTTTTAGTCTCTTTGTACAACATTTTTACCACTATTTTTCCAAAATTTTTAATTGAAAATATTATATGATTTATCTTTAAATAGAATTCCTGTGAATATAGGGCAGTAATTGTCCACCTAAATGAATGGAGTTATTGGATAGAGAATAATTGGAAGAGGAGAAGAGAGAATAGAATAGAGAATTATATAGGAGGAGACATATTGTGCAGGTTTGCCAGTTTAGCCTCCATTTTCCATTAGAAGTTCCAATTTTGTACCAGACTTTAAACAGAGATTTTTCTTTTTTATTCTTTACTTAATTACAGATATTTCATAAAAATTCTTCTTTTTGAAATTCCGGTATGAATTTGAAATTTCGGAAAAAATGGAGACCAAACTGGCAACCCTGATATCGTGTAGTATCTACCAATTACGACTAATGTAACTGAGGTGGTAGTCACAAGATGGTGGCTGATTTTTTAAAAAATCGGATTAGCAGTTTTTGATCACCGCCGTGGCAAACTTCCACCAGTAAGTTTAAATAGAAAATTTCGCCTGATTTAAGCGCTTTATTGACTCGGAATATTTCTCACAAATATGGTAAAAAATTCTATTTGTTTTTACTTGTGAAAGTTTGTCCTATTACTGTAATCGCTTTCACTGACACTGGCAGGAGTTTGTTTACGTTGGAATATGGTGGAAATGCAAGGCCTGACTACCGCCGTAGTCAAGTTCCACCGGTAAAAATAAATATATGTTTTTGATGTGATTATGACTGGAATTCAGCAATAATAATGAGCTTAAAGAAAGAGAAAATTTCTATTCAAATTTACTGGTGGTAGTATGCCCCAACGGTAATCAGCCCCTGCGAAAACGGTTACAGTTCAATCTTCACCATTTTGAGTCTATGCATACTTGCCAACCTCCGGCATTAAAAAAATAGAAAATCATACTTTGCGCCAGAAAATTTGTTTAATTAAGCGCGCTTTCAAAATAATGCTATAGTCATTTTAAATCTTTTAATTTCGTTCTCTAAAAAAATTTCTGGTTCAAAGAAATTTTGTTTATTAAGAAATATACTTTATTAAAAAAAAATATTTATATGTCTCTTCCTCTTTATTTGTATTAGCATGCCTAATTGCAAGGATCTTAAACTTTCTTACTTTATTGAATTAAAAGCGAAACACAATCTACGATGACATGATTTCTAACTGTCAAAACGTCACTACATGAATTTCCATTCTGTATAACAAATTGTTTCATGATTCTTGAATATGTGAAACTATACTTATATTTCTTGAAATTTTGTTAGAAAATTTAATTTTATCAAGATTATTTTCCCCACCTGTTTAAGTTTAGAATAATTTCTCTCTTCAATATTAATAAATAATTATCGTCAAAAATTAAGTCTTCTAATTCCTACCATTTAAACTTTTCTCACTTTTATCCACAAAAAAGGAGAAATTTAGTTGTCACCATTCCAGAAATGTCATTAAAAAATACAAAATAATAGTAATAATAAAAATGATGCATCTAAAACTATTCCAAATTTTAAAATTCTGAGATCTTATTTGACATTCTCGGATGCATGAGGATTGATCGTAATAATTTTATCCTAAAACGTACGATATTCTACTAGAATTAGTTGTGAAATTTAAACAGACAGGAAGATTTTAACCTTCCTACCCTGTTGAAATATTACTCAACCGTCATAAAAGTATTTCATACCAGATTTTTTATTTAGAACTATTTAAGATATTTATTTAACTTAATTTTTTACAGGTTTTATTTATTTTACTTTTATAAAGAAATTTCTGGTTCAAACTAAATGAAATGAGTTATAGAAATGGGTCGATTAGAACCATTCAGGGTAGGAAGTTTAATATAGTGATGATTATTTCCCAACCAAAGCAGATTATATTAGGTTGGATTATTTCTACATTTCGCATTGGAAACTGTCAGTGAATAAAAATGTGAGAATACCAGTAATTGATTGATTAAGAAAGAATATTCTTGATTTCCTAAATCTCCCTTCATCGACCATGCTATCGTAAAACAATGTTTAATTAACAGGTTTTCTTCGTTTCTTTTTATCCTGCATAAAAGTTTGTAAAACACATCCGTCTACATTGTGTATTATGTTCTAACTAGGGAAATGTAAAAAGCGTTAGGCGCCGATTTTGACGAGAGTGGTAACTTTGGAATGATCTCGTCGTGGGGTGTATAAAACTCAATGGAATTAGCAGTTGCAAATCACCCGTTTTCGATATATCCGACAATATTTTTCACACAACTTGTTTATTGATTACAATGTATTTATGCTGTTACGTTTTTCATATCGTTAAGTTTATATATTTTTTGTTAAATGGCTTTCTAATTCTAAAGTGGCGCAAAGCGAATAAAATTAGTCATTGAGATACTGGTGCCGATGTCACGTGGAAAATATAGACCGGTATGGGTTAATCGACACATTCTGCGATTTAGAAAAACGACATTTTTTTTCTAAGAAAATACTCGTTTTCCGAAAGCTGGAGGCTTAGAAACTCTGCCAAACATAATATTTTGCGGCTATACATCCGTCAAATATTGTATATTTCCTACGGGGCAAGAAGTAAAAATTGAACATTAATGCTGTTTTTAGGAAGGATGTAATATTAACTAATCAAGTGTTTGGAGTTAATTCATAGATAGTTTAGTTAAGCAAACTTGGAAAAACAAATTATAAACTTTGTAAAATGCTAGTGTTTTTTTTTAATAATTCCCATTTAATTAAAAAAATAGAAAAATATATGTATTTTGATACAATTAATGATGAATTATTTCTATTACATTCACACATAGAAAGTTCCTTCAACTATATTTTCTGTTAAAAAAAAAAAAAAAAAAAATGTAAAATTTTCAGACATGTATTATTATTTAGCCAACTAAATCTTGTTTTTATTAATATATGATTTCTGCATTATAAACTTAACAAGAAAGAAAAATCACGCGTCGCCCATAGATTATGAAATAATTTCAAAACCTTTGTAATACTTAAGAACATCTTTTTCAACATCAGAAAAATTATGCTTAAGTACATGGAATTGGAAAATGCATAACTTATTTAATACCCAATTTCATCAGTTATCATCAATAATCTGAAAAATAGCGGAATTCATTTTTCACAGCTCTGTATATGGTCTATGTATTTGTGCATGTAATACAAATCTGGCTCTGTCCAAATTTGTATTACATGCACATGCACGTCTGTCAATTATATCTCGTAGAAGACAGTACTGTAAACGAATTCTTTTGTGTGTCTCTATAAATAAACGATACATTCTATACACACCGTATTCTTTAATAAGTAACTTGTAGTGTACCTCATTCATGTATATCAATTTTATTACGTTTAAAATAGTGAAACAGCATTAAAATACACTGCAAACGATTTTTTCCTATAGACCAAAAAATAACGGCGTTATTTTGAGTCTCCGAACTGTAAGTGTTAGACACTACATTTTGAATATCGTGCATGCTATGGTAAACCTCAGTTATATACATAAATTAAATAGCATTCCGACTATATTTACGCAAGTTAAAACACGTACAGACAGTCAGCCAGACAAACGGAATTCATAAACAATTTTTAACTATTTTGGACAGTGTCAAAAACGAAACAAACAAATTTTTAGGCGAAAAACAAGAATAGTGCATAATATTCTTGCTTAATATTAGTGCTAATATAAGTGCTTAATATTAACTATTTTGGACAGTGTTAAAAACGAAACAAACAAATTTTTAGGCGAAAAACAAGAATAGTGCTTAATATTAAATTTAATTTAAAATTATAATCTAAGTTTAAATTTCTTCTTTTGTCAAGAGATTTCAGATAATATAATAACATTATTCATCTAATTTTAAATAATATTATTCTTTTGTTATAATAGGAAAATCTTGTAGACTTTACTAATTACAAATTAGATGACAATGTTTTTTATTCTTCTAAATCTTTACACAATTTTTTACACCACTTTATTATCATGATATATAATTCATGCAACATATTTTTAAAAGTTTAAATAAAGCAATACGAAAGAGAATTTGCGAAGACAATTCAAAATTAAATAAACTACAAAGAAGCTTTGAGATGAATTTTGTTTATTTATAGTTTTGAAATTCAAATTGTTTTTTACTAAAAGCTAAAGCAATTGATTTTTTTAATCATGCATTTTCTTTGCAAAATATACAAAATCATCAGTAACTACTTGACAAATGCTTGATGATTTTTAAAGATTAATGATTTATGAAGTATTCGTGCAAGCATGATTCAATGAGAAAATTACAAAGGAAAATTTGTCCGCCATGAAAAAGGATTTCGTTTGAATTGCGATATGTGTTTATCTAAACATATATTTATTTTGAAATGCGGCGTAAAAAGATTTTTTACTGTAAAATTGCTGGCATTCACTTTCTTTTTGGTATGAACATATTGGAAAAGGAAATTAATTCATTAAAAATTATTATATCTTACACGGCGTAAAATTATTTTTCCCTCTTAAAACTATATTGCAAACAAGAAAATGTTTGAAATAAATTGGCATTTTTATTATTTTGATGTCATTGATTATTTTAAATTACTTTTATATGTCGATCAAGTACGTTCGATGTATTTTACTGTTTATAAACAGATAGACAAGGAAAAAATAATTTAAAATTTTCTATATTATAGGGAGAATAATTTAAATATGCTATTGACCGTCAAATCGTTATAGGTGCATAATTTTCATGACACGCTCTTAACCCCTTGAAGGGCAGTGGTATGTAATATATATATCACTTAATTTTAAATCTAAACTACCCCATTGGCACCCGAATTTTGAATGAAAAAATTTCTTTCTATTGAGTACGTGAAGAAAAGTATTTGCTGATTTCAAGTAAATTTTATTGTAAATTCTGGTGTCATTCAACCATTTTAACATTTTGTGAATAGAAGTGCTGAATGGGTTAACCCTTTTCGGTCGAGGGTCGGCAAATAGCCGGCCATGCTTTATATTCAAATTTCTAGATTCTATTTTGTATTCTATTCACACCACTTTATTTTAAAAGTATTTTATATTAACCCCTTGAGGGGCAAGCAAAAAGGTATCTAAATATTTAATTCTCACCGGAATAATCAAAACATTTTATTTTTAAATAAGGAAAAGCAATTTATTAACGGTTTTCCTCCAAAGTTAAAAATATAAAATTCAGTTAAAATTTTCTGGTGAAAATCTTGTTTAAATTAGGTGGGATATATTTTATCCCACCCAAGCGGTTAAAATTCTCTTGCACATGATGTCAGAATGAAAGTGAAAAAAAAAGCAAAGCGATATAAGTAAGCGTCCTATCTTAAATGCGAGAAATAACTGCAAGATTAAAAGCGAGGTCACATCAATCAAGGTCATGCGCCACGTAGAGGATGGAGTGTGAACTACAGGAACTACCTAACTGTTTTCTTACTCACACCACTAAAATTGTAAAGTTTTTGTCACCTTGATTAATAACTGAAGTGCCTTTGATAAGCCGAAGAAAACTTTGTGATGTCAAGTGCATCTGGATGCTCTTCTCGCTACGCCATTATTTTGCATTAAATGTGGCAAACAAATGTCATTTCCATGAGTGACTAAAGATTAAGAAAATACGCGCCACACTAAAAGCCCGCGTATGTGAATTATCACTCCATCGACAAGGTGGCGCAACTGTGTTAATTTATGACTGATTCTAGCATTAAGTTTGTTCGCTTACTTATAACGCTTTGAAAAAAAAGTGGGACCGATCGAGAAAATTCGAGTAAGAAATACATGTATTTAGGAGGAGTACTTTGATCGCAAAGGGTTAAAAAAAAACAATTACACCCAATTAACAAAATATTCAAAATATAGACAAATTAAAAAAAGTCCTTTTGGCCTGTACCAGGATTAAAAAGTAGCTTCCCTATTTATTGTTTTGAAAAATCAGCTAACTGTATTGAAACACATTAAGCTAAAATGCGTGGAACCCGATTACAGATCATTCAATCCTATTTTTTTTTGTCAATACTGAATATGTATGAGATTTCTCATATTTACTCACATATATCCAATTTGGCTTCAGTCTATTTTTGTCACAAAATCTGGCTATATTTCGAGAAGTAGCGCAATGCTTGGTGAGAATTTCACGCTGGCAGATTTTATTAAATAGGCGCCAAGTACTGCTGCCAGGTGTCCTGTAGAAATCAAAGCTCAAAATGCTCTGGGCACCACTAATTTCTTACATTTTTTTCCGCTACCTTTAATCTCAGGTAAGCATCCCGTTAATATAACGAAGGAAATTACTGTAAAATACTGGTATCCAGAGCATTTGATGCCCGGATATTCGCGAAACACCTGTAGTCACTAGGGCCAACATCCATGTGATTTTCCGTAATATTTGACTTCACCCACCGCTCCCTGAATACTAGGCCTGAGCGCTAATACAAAAATGGAGGCTGCGGAAGGCGCATTTTTTAAATTGTGTGTAAGGTCCCTTAAATATCCGTACCAATAATTTTTTCAATCTTTTTCCGCTTTATTTTTCTGAGATTAAACAAGTCAGAGAAAACTTTTATAAAATATAGGTGTCTACATTTAAGGGACGATACCACGTTTAAAAAAAAAAATCCGTCCTTGTCAGCTGCCACTTTTGTGTCAGCGCTCTGGCCTAATATTCAGGGGACGGTGGCTTCACCCCTTGGGGATGAGCGATCGGTCGTGCCGACTAAAGTGTTCAGAATCCGTGATTATTCTTATCAATACATTTTTATTGTAAATTTTGCCTTATTTAAGCCCTTGGGGACGAGCGAACAGTATCCGTGCCGCGTAAGGTGCTCAGAATCGGTGATTATTCTCACCGGTAAATTTTTATTGTAAATTTTGCCTTAATTGATCCGAGCAATTTCCCGATTCAATTAGTCAAAAATTTATGTTTTATAAAACCGGTGATTAAAGATTAAAAATTCTGTAAAAGACGTTCGTCCCGAAGTTTCTATTAAACTAGGCAAAAATGTCTGTTTTGAAAAACCGGTAATACGCCTCTAAAATAAGATAAAATTTTCTATTTAAATTTACTGGTAGAAGTTTGTTTCGATGGTAATAAAAAACTGTTGATCCGCTTTTTAACCCCTTGAGGGGCACTGGTATATAATATATACCACCTACGATTAATGAAATTTTACATCAGAAAAATTCTATTAAATTTTACTTTTCTATCTTTGGCGGAAAAAAGCCGTAAATTTGCTTTTACTTATTTTGAAATATAATTTTTCAAAGATTCCGGTGGGAATTCAGCATTTCACAAACGTAATTGCTTGCCCCTCAAGGGGTTAAAGAAATCAGCCACCATGTTTTAACAACCTACTTATTTACAACTCCCAAATTTTAGACTGAACTATATGTCTGCTTTTCTTTATTCATAACTCCATTATATAAATATGGGGACTGTAGTATTCAGATTTTTTTCAGCGATTGTAGACTCCCTTGATTTGAAATACCAATAAATTCTAAAAAAATTTCCCTGCCGTATTTTTGTAAGATTTAACAAATCAAAGAAAAAGAAACTTTTAGAAAATAGTAGTGTCTAAATTCAGAGGACAGTAGAAATATTTTTAAAAAATTGCCTACGACAGCTGTCATCTATATGTCAGCGCGTATGTATAGTAGTCAAAGGTTGGTGGCCAGTTTCAATATGATGTAGTGTTACTAACGAAAATGCTTTTGTTTTATAATATAGATTTGTCAATTTTTATTAAGCGTAAAATACATTTCGATAATTTATATTTTTAAATTGTATTAACAGTGTCCGTATGCCTAAGAGGATTTGAATACAACATATTTCGTAAAGTAATATTTGCCTTATTTAATGAAGGAATTATGTGTTCGAGTATGGCAACTGTTACTTTACAAAAAACTTGTATACAAATTTCTCCGAATTTCCTGAGGCGTATAAATCTTGATTAGGAAATGCTTTTTTATGTATTATAATAATATTTTTCAGAAAAAGTTTTTCAATGACAACAAACATAATAACCATATTTTAAAAATTTTAAATATTACAGAATAATATACAGGTCATGTTCACATCATTAAAATATATTCAGGTAAAAATGTGTTTATGCATGGAGAATGTTGATTGTTTTAAATAAACATTTATTTATTATAAAATGACTTTACTCTTATTAATTTTTTTTGCAGGATAAAATATTTTACAAAACTTTAAGGTCATTAAAACATCTTTACTTGTATTTTTTTTACTACAAAATATAATGAATACTTTAAGCAAACATTTTTTATATATTAAATAAATATTTTCATATTATAATTTTTTATGAATGAAATATGATTCCAGATTTCAGATCATTAAAAATTCGTCAGTGAGATTTAATTTGATCGTTGAAAAATAACGAATGCTTTAAATAAACATTCTAGAATGAATAAACTATATGATTTTTTCTTATTGTTGTTTAAAGTATAAATATGGTGCATCTCCAGGATAATATTTTTTGCGAAACATTATAATAAAAGAACTCATAGCGATAATGTATCTCTTAATTTTTAAAGCATGTTAGTTATTTCCTCTTTATTATTATCTCGTATCAATCACGCCCACAATCATTTACATTTGCACCTAATATCTGTATAAAAAAATAATTTTACTCAAATAAAATTGCTCTATATCTTATCTTTTATGTGTACCGGCACATACATTGTTAAAAGAATGTTTAACCATCATACTATCAACAACAACAACAACAACAAAAAAGCATACAAAAATTACAATAATGCATTCAACCACAGAATTAATTAGTCATATTTCGATATTCTTTTTTAAACATTTCTAGAATTTTAGGAATTTAGATTTAAAAAAAAATAAAAGTTGTCAAAAAAATTTCTTAATTGAAAAAAACACTATACATATTTTTAGTTTTAATCAAATAAATTAAACTAAAATGTCTGTGGTACAAACAACGGAATTTAAAGTTTACTTTATCATTTCCTTCTGCGTCTGTATAACTTTAATTTGTGTAATTAAAATTAAATTCTCCAGATTCGTTGATATTTTGATGAATTTAGGGCTTCGTAAGCATGCGGGCGGCATTTTCAGTGCTATTGAACGTGTGGCTGCAAATCAACTTATTGCGCATGAGAATTAACTTGTAATAAACTACTAAACTACTTGTAATAAACTAAACTTTGAATCAATACTCAGTAAATGACAAGTACTACGATGGCGTTTTTTTTCGTAGAAAAATACCACTCTTCTGTGAGTAATTGCTCGAAACGTCTGTATGTTCACGAACACTGCAAGAAGAATTTGATCACATCAGCAGTGTCGCAAATTTGACAGAATTTGTATTTAAGAAATTTCGAATTCTCGGTAGAAAGTTTGAATAGAAATTTATAATTTAAATAACAATATCTTTCCAATATGATGTGTTCTTAATTCAGAACAACTTGTTGCCGGCCGTTAAGTGTGATGCTTCCATTATATGGTGTAACTGTGAGAAAACTGTTGGTTAGCTGTAGTAGTACGGTTGAAACCAATTTGCATCATTATGAAAACATTTCTTGTCACAAAAAATGTTTTTTATTGCATCAGAATGTGAATGTATCTTACTGATAATTTGTGTAAATAAAACAGCGGATCATATAAACATTTATCTATACTCAGACGATTTAACAATGAAGAAAAACACATTATAATACGAACAGGGCTCACAAATGATCGGCCAACTGAATACCAATATTATTTTATAGAAAATTTTCATGATAGGTGTCTACAAAATTTGCGCCACAGTTAATTTTCAAAGGTGATTGCTGGAAAATTTGCAAAAAAAAAAAAAAAAAAAAAAAAAAAAAAAAAAAATCTAAAATGGAAATTTTTCAGAGAAAATGTTTGTCCCAGCTGCCAACATCTTACGATTTTTTTGTACCATAAAAATTTTGTAGTGAATTCTAACTTTTTAAATCGCCGTAATATGTCGGTTAAATAAGTCAAACATTTCTATTAAATTTTTGTGGTACAAGAAAAAGCTGAAGAGTTGGCAGCTAGTCTTATATTAAAAAAAAGGGTCTACTTGGTATGAAGTAGAAACCTGATCAGGTCGGTTTATACCCGTTCCGAACATGAAAATTCAATTTTTCTGTCAAGTCGAAATCCAACTTCAACCGAACACACGATTTAACTCGATCAAAACCCAACATGATCCGAATTCAAAATTGTAGATTGCTAATTCATTTTTAATATAGTCCAAGAGCTGTTAAACATTTTAGGGAAGGTATTTGAGGCACCCTGAAAATTTGTGCAACACTTCGTTTGTAATGGCTGAAGGATCGCGGCCCCAAAACTGTGCCAGACACCTGTCAAGTGCCATTTTTCGACTACCCCCCCCCCCCCCAAAAAAAAAAAAAGTATTTGAGTCACGCTGAGATTGAGACAGAATAATATTTATACTTAGAAAAAAAAATATTTTGAAAACGACAGACACCTTAGTCGGCAGCAAGGGGTTTCGGCTTAATATAATAATTGTAGGTAAATGAGCGTTAGTCGTACAGACAGATTAAACAATATCGTCTTGACAATAATAAGCAGTTTCTCTATTTGTAAATAAAGACAAACGTCGGCTGGAACTGCGATTGATGTTGAAAATAAATTATAGGAAATACTCCAAACATGGAAACGGCTGATACTTTGAAACGGCCAATATTGAATCATTTTAATTGAAGGGTATTATTTTGTCTCCGTGGTAACCCTCCCCCTGAAGTGAAAATAGAGACGTTACATAAACCCACCAACATCGTTCAGGATATTTATCTCACAACGATCTTTTCACGTTTCAAGAACAGACAATACAGCACTTTTAATCCCACCAACATCGTTCAAGAGTTTATCTCACAACTCATCAAAAAGTTCTTTTCACGTTTCAAGGACATAACATACAGCACTTTTAACCCCTTAATTCTCGCTCCCGTCATATTCTCGGGCTGTGTCTTTTACTCAAATTGTTTGATTCCCACCAGTTTTATAAAATAGTGAAATTGGCTATATTTTAGTATCGTTTTTCCTGTCATTAAATAAGGTTACTATTTCTTTTTCATAAAAGTGGTGCCAATAAGCAATTTGAATTTTTCAACCGTAATTTAATTCGAGCGTTAAGGGGTTAAATATATAGACAAAGGGAATACAAGTCTAAATATTTGGTCGATTGGAAAGTCGTGTCGTGTTAAGAAAATCAGTTTTAACCGGAAAATTCTGCCCGGTAATTATTAGACATTAGATATCGGAGTCAACGTCTAATAACTAAATGATAGAATTTTACGGTACGAATTGATTTTCCCGACACGACACGACTTTCCGATCCCCCCAATACATCCGAAGGAATGCTTCTTGGTGAGAACAAATTCCATATGTATAGTCGTGGAAAAAATAGTAAAGACCCCTAATGTCTCTGCAAATAATTATAATAGAAGAAAGCTACTGTTACCAAACGATTGGAAATAAAATCTACTTTTAAATGATGTGTATAAAATTTTATTATATGCCATTTCCAAATCAAAAACAGACCATTTTTTTTTTTTTTTTTTTAATGGCAAACCCAAGTTTGACAATATATTTTAAATCTTTAGTTCAAACTTATACCAGAAATGAAATTTCAAATAATTTCGAAGACAAGTTTTTGAATTATAAACATTCAAAATTTAGAACTTCTAATGTTAAATTACATTTTGATATTTTAATTGATATCTTCTGAAATTATAATCCTAATGTGATATTGCTTTGTGCGTTTTTTATATTAAAACCCCTACACATACGTACATACGTAGAATTTGTAATTTTAAAAGTTTATAATATTAATTAATAATTATGAAATTAAACCAGTAAAACCCCGGTTATCCGAAAAGCATGGGACCAAAGCATTTTCGGTTGGGTTCCATTGGAATTTTCGGATAACCAGGAATTCCAAAGAAAATTTCGAATAACCGGGAGGCTGGTGAAAACTTGTTTGATGTGTCCGGCCAAGCCCACAGCATTCAAGAATCTCAACATGAGATCTTTTCCAGTAAAATACTAATCACAAAAAAAAAAAGATAATCGTCGATGACGTGTGACAGTTTCAGTGAATACTTTCTAAACAAATTTGTTCCAGAGGTTAAAAAAAAAACAACAACCTTCCCCAGAAGGCTGTTTTTTTGTTGCATAATGTATATTCTCACCCATGAGAAAGAGCTTGTAAATGATGGGATTAGAGCCATTTTCTTGCCTCCGAATTCGACTTCCCTGATTCAACCAATGGATCAAGGAGTTATTGAGAACATTAAGAGACATTACAGAAAAAGGCCGATCCGATTTTTCATTGAATGACTCGCTGATGGAGCAGAAGTTGTTCAACATTTGAAACTTGTAGATATGAAGAAAGTTAATTACTGTGTAGCTTCTTCATGGGATGAAATTCAAAGCAAAACGTTAGTGAAATATTGGCGTAAGTTATAGCCTAAGGTTGAATCACTAGTCTTTGAAAGACAGGAGTTTGCAGAAACTGTTGGCATTGGAATTGTTTACAGAAATGATGACGATACTAATACCGAAGTGTTTTTGAACATGTTCAAGCAGCCTCCCGGAGAAATATCTGGAGTTGAAATTGACGCATGGCTTGGTCCAACCACTGATGAGCAAGATTTGGCTGATGTGGAAATAGTTGCTGCGGTGAATCGAGGAGATTCTGATACTGAAGAAGAAGAGCCTGAAGAGATTGATGATGTTAGGATTACACACATTCAAGCTACTGAGATTTTAGGTGCGGCACTTCGATATGTTGAAGTACAAGAAGATGCCACAGCATCACATGCGTTGTTATTTAAAAGTGACTGATAAAGCAGCATTGAATCGATGCAAAGTTTTAAAACAAAATAAAATCACAACATATTTTGTAAAAATAATGAAGTGTCGTACGTGTCTATCTAATAAAGTGCCCGAAATTACGCAATAGATCAAATACGTAACTTGACTTTGTTTATTTATTTCATAAAGAACATGCTTTTTTAACTCTATTTCTACCAATGTCCAATAACACCTTTCAAAGTTTCCATTTTTACTTATTTTGCTTCTAATTTTTAAAGCTAACGAGTATTAAAACAACTCTTCAGTGTAATAAAAACGATTTAAAATTATTTTGATCTAAAACTTACAAATAAAATAGTAATCATAAATCAAAATTGAAATTTGTTAAAAGGTGTCATTTGACATCGGTAAAAAATAGTGTATACAATAAAAATTTCATATTTAAAAAGGACTTTAAGGAATTTTAAGGTCTTTCGGTTAAGCCGATTTTCGGATAACCGGGGTTCTACTGTATTCGAAAACAAATATCAGTTGCAACGTACAATTTTTTGACAGATTTATATGTATTATGAGAATTCTCAATTTGAAATTTTTCTTCTAAGTAGAATTATAATTAAAAAACGTCGAAATGATGGTTTAAGTAACACTGTAATAGTGATTACAGTAAGTTATTGTGAGTCTATGATGTTCAGAAGAGTATAATTTGAAAAAATATACAGAGGTGCCAAGTTCGCACTAATCCTCCGTAATGCGTGGATTAGTTTAACCCAGTTTAACAACATTTCGAACCAGAAAAATTATTTGATGAACCTTTATTTACTTAATTCCAGTTTTCTACGTGTAACTTATTTAATTTCATCACTGAAAAAAAATTCTGGTGCGAAATGTATTAAACCAGGGTTAAATTAACCCACATATTACGGAGGATTAGTGGCAACTTGGCACCTATGAATATATTTTAGTCATTTTATTGAAACATTTGGACTGGCAATAGTCAAATCAAATTAACCCCTTCACGCTCGAATTAAATTGCGGTTAAAAAATTCAAATTGCTTATTGGCACCACTTTCATGAAAAAGAAATATTCACCTTATTTAATGACAGGTAAATCCATACTAAAATATAGCCAATTTCACTATTTTATAAAACTGGTGGGAGTCAAACAATCTGAGTAAAAGACGCAGCCCGAGAATATGACGGGAGCGAGAGTTAAGGGGTTAAAGGGGTGAAATGCAAGAAATGATACATTAATAAAAGTGACATGGTCAGGCTGTAGGATTATAACAATCGGGTACCGCCTTTAATTTGGATATATCTGTTGCGAAATCACGTAACTCCTCTTACCCCTTACCCCTTGAATAAAAAACATAAACAAAACGCAGCTGCGTTGTGTTACGTCAGACCGAACGATCCTACTGCGCAAGAGCAGATAGAACTTTTTTTTCCTTTTTTCTGTGAGAATTGACTGAGATTTAGAACAGAATAGAAACCAGATATGAACGTAGATGAAAAGAAAATAACTTTAACCCCTTAATTCTCGCTCCCGTCATATTCTCGGGCTGTGTCTTTTACTCAAATTGTTTGATTCCCACCAGTTTTTAAAATAGTGAAATTGGCTATATTTTAGTATAGTTTTTCCTGTCATTAAATAAGGTGAATATTTCTTTTTCATAAAAGTGGTGCCAATGAGCAATTTGAATTTTTCAACCGTAATTTAATTCGAGCATTAAGGGGTTAAAAAGAAACTTTAATACTCGAATTGTAACTTGTATATAATGTTTATTTTGTGTCTAATCATGTTGTGTGTAGTGTGTATGTCTCTTCATGATTATTTAACGTAATACAACTTTCTTTATTTCGAAGATTCAAGATTTATTATTTGGATGTTGTTTCATTTACTGCATAGAATGCCCGGCTATTTCCCCTTATACAAAGGAAAGAACAGGTAGGCCATTTAGCTTTTATTTTATGATTGTATAAGTTGAAAGCTTTTTATTAGATAATAAGATTAATGAGAAAATTAGAACCACAGAATAAGAAAAGTAATAATATCTATAAAACATGCTCATTTTAAAATAATGAATTTTTCTGAAACTAATCGTACAAATTGCATGCAAATTTGTATTTAGGCTAATTGAATGATATAATTTATTTATGGTGTCAAACTTGGATATTGCTATTTTAAAAAACAAAGTTTGGTTTCGTTTGATATGTAGATTTCACCCTAAGCAAATTTTATGTACAGTCGTGGAAAAAAAAATAAACACCCACTACTAACTCCTCAACCAATTATCGTAAAAGAAAGTTACTGGTACCGAACGATTGGAAATAAAGTCTACTTTTAAATGACGTATATAAAATCTGCTTAGGGGTCCATCTACATATTAAAACGAACGATAACTTTTTTTTTTTTTTAAATAGCAGTACACAATTCTGACAGAATAAAGGAATTCTACACCCTTTAATTAGCCTAAAAACAAATTTTTATGCAATTCGTACCATACGTTTCCGAGAAATTAATTATTTTAAAACGAACGCACTTTAAGGGCTGTATCTAAATTGCAGTTCGGTACTCGATTGTTAACCGAGAGAGCCCCCTTCTTGATCAAGGCACCTTAAGCGCTACTCAAGCAATCAATGAAGCCTGCTAGATTACAGAATACCAGAGGAAATTTCAAAATATCTAATCACTTAATATCATAGACGGCCACTTAAACCATCATCTTACCGTTTTTAACCCCTTGAGGGGCAAGCAATTACGTTTGTGAAATGCTGAATTCCCACCGGTATCTTTGAAGAATTCTATTTCATAATAAGTAAAAGCAATTATACGTGTTTTTTCCACCAAAGTTAGAAAAGTAAAATTTAATAAAATTTTTCTGGTGCAAAACTTCATTAATCGTAGGTGGTATATAATATATACCGGTGCCCCTCAAGGGGTTAAGCATAATTCCAAAACTACTTGGAAGAAAATTCTGAAATTTTGGATTTCCATAAAGCAGGCACTTAATAAATCTAAATCCCTCAAGAAAATCGTAGGTTGCAATTCATAATTTTTTCGAATATTAATTTCATAATTCATAATTCATATCATAAAATTATAAAAATTGCAAATTCAGCGTATTTATGTTTGGGTATATTAGTATTATTGCTACACAAAAATTAGCACATTAGGAGCATAATTTCAGGAGATATAAATAAAAATATGAAAATGTAATTTAACATTACAAGCACTAAATTTTTAATGTTTATAATTCAAAAACTTATCATTCAAATGACTTGAAATTTGGTATCTAGGCATAGTTTGAACCAAAGACTTGAAATATTTCGTTAAAATTGGGTATTGCAATTGAAAAAAATAAAGTTCTGGTTCGTTTTACAATGTAGATGGTCCCCCTAAGCAAATTTTATAAACGTCATTTAAAAGTAGACTTTATTTCCAATCGTTCGGTACCAGTAACTTTCGTCTACGATAATTTGTTGATGAGTTAGTAGGGGGTGTTTACTTTTTTTTCCACGACTGTACATTATTTTAACATACTGACTGCCACGCTACGAGTATACTCCTAGCTTTAATATTCCTGGCTTTAATTTATTACTTTCTCTCCATAATTTTAAAATAAAAAAATGCCTTATTTATTGGCAGAAATTTCGCTGTATTAGTAAAGCGAAATTTACCTTTCAGAATTTTTGGTGGCAAACGACTTTCTAGAAGAAATTTGAAAATTCTTACTTTTTGCGGCAGTGAACGTGTTAAACAGACTTTATTTCCAATCGTTTGTTAACAGTGTCTTTCTTCTACAATAATTTATTGCAGAGTTAGTAGGGGGTGTTTAGTTTTTTCCGCAACTGTACAAATCAATAAACATTAAACTGTTAAGAAAGTACAAATAGCACGATACGTGGTGTAAAACAATTTACCAATTTTAGAGAGTTTCTTTTATTTAAAAAAAAGTCCTTTATGCTAAAAAAAAATACTTTGATTAAATGAAACTTAACCCCTTCGGGACGGGAGCCTTTTACGAAATTTTTAATCTTTTGTCACCGTTTTTTAAAAACAGAAATTTGTGTCTTCGTGAATCGGGAAAATGCGCTGATTATATAAGGCAAATTTTACAGTAAAATTTTTCTGGTGAGGAAAACCAGGGATTCTGAGCGCTTCATGCGGCACGTATACGTGTCGCTCGTCTTTAAGGGGTTAATAAATTAAAATGATATATTTATAATAAGTGGTTAAGCTTGCTGTTTTTTTTAGATGAATAAAATATGAAACGCATGAATTATATAAGTAATTCCATACAAGAAAAGTAAAGAGTCTTAAAGACATTAAAAATGTAAGAAATGCATTTACATTAGAATAAATTTCATAGTAAATACATAATGACTAATTCCGTTAAATGTATTGGCAGTACTTTTCATTTTTAAATGTAAATATATTACGAATTATTTTATGAAAACTCAACACTAAATTAAAAATCCTCAACAGTAAATACTATACACGTTAAATTACGTTTTTATGCAAATATCAGAAAACATACAGTTGGATTATAAAAATAAATGTATATGTATATTTAATTATAAAATTTTAAAGAAATATTTTAAATATTTTAATGTATACAGCAAAATGTACTTATGAAAGGACGTTTATGGGGCATTCTCATAATCTTTTGATTTTCATGTCCCTAAATAATAATTTTTATTTTAATACACTTTTTTGTGTGTTTTTTTTTTATTTCATATACTGGAATCCCATTGCATGATTGCATAACAATATTAACGAGATAAATAAGTTTTGGACGATGTTGGGGGCCCAAATACCAGGAAAACTCCTATACCGTCCCGTGTCCCTGATGCTGATTTTTTAAGTATGGAGCTGTCTGTATAAAATTGTTTCAATAAAAGTAATTCAAGGTAATTTGTTTCCGAAACTAGGACAATTGTTTTATATAAATATGTAGCAAAAAATTAACCTGCACACATTTTTACGGTTGATATTATTTTTTGAACTCTGTCCCTGGGTTTTTCATTCTTACCGTCCCTCTTGCTAAACTTATACAGAAAATCCGTTCAGATGCAGCCACAGAAATTTTTCAAGTTTTTTTCTCATGCAGAAGTACGATAGAGAAAGAATGTCTAAAATTCTTTGACAGGAAATTAACTGCAGAATTTAAATCAGGATTTAAATATGAATTTCAAGATCGTGGCTTTATTGGTAGTCTTAAAGTACCCAAGGTTTATTCCTGCACTTTTCGAGGTAAATTTAAAAAAAAATAATTTAATCCAATGTTAACAACTGTTTCTAAAAATCAATGAACATTGTGGCTATCACATAGTCTTAACATGATTTGCCTAAAAATAGGTGGTAATTTTTCACATTTTCCATAATTTTTTCACATTTCGTCCCTTTTTTTCACATTTCCTTCCTTTTTTTCCTATGCCGTCCCCCTTTTTTTACCTTACCGTCCCTTCTTTAACACCCCTTTGAGACAAAAACTCTGTATTAAAAGTACTACATTTTTATTATTTCTTATTTGAATGTCCTGTGGGTACTATGCAAATTCATTATAAGTAAAAATTTAGAAGAAAATAAAAAGTTATAGTGGTAAAATGGTAAGAAATATTTAACTCGCAAGTTTAACTTAAACCTCAGTTAAATAAAATATTTTTCACTGCTGACCATTTTTTCTTTATTTAAAATTTTACAGTTATATTTGCCTTATCTAATCGTCGAATCGCTGCGATTCAACTTGTCGACTATTTCCTTAAAATTTTAGTGGTATCCGGCGGGCCACAATTTGACACCACTGGTCTATCAGATTAAAATGTTATCTTAGCAAGTTTAATTTCACCAGATTTTTTTTCTCCCGAAAGTCGAAAGATTGTGAGAATACCCCATATCAGTGAAATAGGTAATGACTCGTTTTTTTCATTTTAAGTTCAAGAGAACGACGAAAAATCAAAAAGTACATTTTGGTACTACAAAAATGGAATTTTTACTCTCAGATTTTATTTGAGTAAAAAAAAAAAAAAAAAAAAAAAATAGTAAAAGAATGAATTAAAAGAATTTTTAAACAAAACTTAAATATTCCAAGGATCACAGAATAATTTTAATTTCGTAACTTTATAAAAATATTTATTTTAACGTACAAGAATTTTCAATTTCTAAGAGCAACATTTAAAACATCTTTGCAATCAGATTTGTAAATGTAAAACAATGGAGCTATGAATAAAGAGGAAGAGATACCGTAATTTCGGGTGTATAAGCCGCGGCTCAAATAATTCTGTTTCCTACCAGATATTTTATTTCTCAAAGTGTAACTTATTCAATCTTCGAACTTATTTGACAATATATATTTAAAAAAAAAAATTCTGGCTTGAAACTGACTTATTTTACCCGCGGCTTATACACCCGAAATTACGGTACAGTAATCCAGTTGAAGGGGATGCAGGATGCAGTCACAAGATGGCGGGTTTAGTTTATTTACATCGAGTTATTAGCGGTTGATTACCATCGAGGTCTTATCATGGAACTGTTAATAAAGAGGAGCTGACATATCCTTAAAATAGTGAATCTTCAACTGTAACCGCTTTCGCAGTGGTTGATTATCGCCGGGGGAAACTTCCACCAGTAAATTTAAATAGAAATATTCTCCTTATTTAAAAAACTCATTGTTCCAAACTTTCAGCCATAAATAATGGCAGAAACAGATATTCATTTTCATTGGCAGAAGTTTTTTGGCGATAGTCAAGGCGTGCATTTACCCCATACTGTGACAACCAAGACAACCTCTCGTTAATGTCAGTGAAAAATATTATAATACGTAGACAATCTGACACCAGTAAAAATAAATAGAAATTTTAACTATGTTTCTGAGAAAATATTTCCATGATTAAGGCGCTTTAACCCTTTCCGACACAGTGTGCCCAGGTCGGGACACATAAGTTTAATTCCAAACTTACGAACGGCGCTAACAATATTTTAGTAAAATTTTGCATTTACTATAAACACGTAAAGTAACATGTTTATAATATCTAAAAAGTCGTTTCTAAATTCCGGTGTCAGTCAATCATTTCGTCTTTTGCAACAAAAATTGTCGGTGCCGGAAAGGGTTAAAGAAGACGTAATTTTCTGTTTGAATTTAGTGGTGGGAAGTTTGCGCCATCGGAAATGAGAAACTGTTGATCCGATTAAAAAATAAAAGCTGCCATCTTGTGACAACCTCCTCAGTTACTTCACTCGTAACTAGTAGAAAATACGCTATATGTCTCCTCCTATTTATTCATAACACCATTGGTCTTATACACAACTAAACATTTCAATAGAAATTTTTGCGTTATCTAAACGTCTTATAAATTAAAAATTTTAGTCATAAATAAGGCATTAATTTCTATTAGATTTAACTGGTGCATATTTGTACCGGGGTTTTATAATTTCTGTCACTAACGTTTTTTTTTTTTTTTTTTTTTTTTTTTTTTTTTTTTTTTTTGAATAGTCACAATATGGTTTTAAGGGCCTTTGGGGTTAAGGTTTAAGGGGTTAAGGGTTTAACCTTTGAACCAATAAAGTACATGGAAAAGTGACCTCTGTAAGAATTGCAGTCCTTCTTTAACTAATTAACTTTTAATTATAAAATTAAAAACACATGTTAGGAACGACTTATTTCATCAATCAAAGTTGTTAGAAAGGTATACACATATATAGTTTCTTTTTATTTGTTTTTAAAGATAATACAATATTCACGATAGAATTATTCTTGCATCCATTCCGCGCATGAATTTTCCCATTTGAATGGCTGAAACAAGCCAAGATTTTTTTAATGAGTACAGATATAAAGTGTTTTAAAAATGACCTACAATGAAAAAAAAAAAAAAAAAAAAAAAAAAAAAACCTTGTAGATCCCGAGGGGGAAAAAAATAGAGTAATTTGAAATATCGAGATTTTTTCCTATACAAGAGTAGCCGTGAATTCTAAACTTCTTACTTGAGAAACATAATAATAGGTCATTTTGTGCTTCTGTACGTTTAATACATCCACCAAAAATTTCGTGAAATTCTAGGCAACCGTTTTTCAGAAATCGTGCGCGCAGTGATCAAACTCGCTGTTTTGAGAAAATTGGCTTTAAAGATTGAAAAACCCGTTGATCATATAGGAAATGCACAAAGTGTTTTAGACATAATTTCTCTTCAAATGCGAATTTTTGCATGGGGTTTGATTTTAATTGTTCCCAAATAATCGTATTTAATTATAAGCTATTTTATTTAAATCGATTTTTGGACGCTTCAAAGGTTACCTGACCCCTTAACAGAGTAACTTTATGAGAAAATGAGAACAAACAGACGATAAAATTTGACTGATCGATAGGATAGATTTCGGACAAAACTGGATGTGATTGATATTATCGACAAGCTAATGTTTGTTTATTTTCCTAACTCCGTGAAGCTAACACGCTCATGTGAATATCGCCGACATCTGTATTGTAAGTTGTTGTAGTTTTGACAAAAACATCCAATTTCAGCATATGTGACCGTGTGTCAATTTCCATTCATCAACATTTTAAAGAAATTAAGAAAACTGTTCATTTACGTGTCATTAAATAAGGTGAATATTTCTTTTTCACAAAAAGTGGTGCCAATAAGCAATTTGAAATTTTGAACCGCAATTTAATGCGACCGTAAAGGGTTAAGTAGTACACTTTATAAAATCTTTTTCATAGACAGACATTTTTAAGCGATAATTTGTAATTGCAATCTATTTTTAAAATTCTATTATAAAAACATTCTTTTAAAAGGTGTTGTTTAAAAAAACAGCTGTTTTTAAAAGAACGTGAATATTTCAATTGAGTGAAAGTAAATTCATGCGTATGCAAAGCAATGTTGTGTAAAATTATCTTATCAAAAATCACATTCCATTTCCCTTTTGTTTATTATTTCAGATGTAAATTTTATAAAATCTCTTTCCTAGATGAACTTTTTATGGATTAATTTGTAGTTGTAATCTATTTTAAAAACTGCATTGTAAAAAAAAATTCCTTTAACCTTCCGTCTACCAGACGGGTCCATTGGACCCGACATGTACATTCAAAATATTTATTCAAACCAGAAATTTCTTCAAAACAAACTAAATGTATAAATCAGACAATAATAAGTTAAATAAACAAATTAAATAGTTCTAAGTAAAAATTCTGGTGTAGAATGTTTTTATAAAACTTGAGTAAAATTTCCGGTAGTTCTAGGGTTAAAAGTCACTTGTTTAAAAAAACATGTCTTTTAAAAGAACATGAATATTTCAAATGTGTGAAATTACAGCGATGCATTCTTTTCTGTAAAAATATCTCGTGCAAAAACGTTTTTCATTCCACTTCGTTTTATTACTTCATATGTAAACTTTCATTCCACTTCGTTTTATTACTTCATATGTAAACTTCACAAAATATCTTTCCTAGATGCTCTTTTTATGGGTTAATTTGTAATTGCAATTTTTTTTAATTATATCCTAAAAAATTCTTTTAAATGCCACTTTACTGCATTTCGCTTTATTATTTAAGATGTAAACTTTATAAAATCTCTTTCGACATTTTTGTGCGTTAATTTATAATTGCAATCTATTTTAAAAATTGTATTCTAAAACTATGCAGGATGAGATTCTCTTGAATAATTAATCAGTTGCATTTCGTTATTCTACAAATAAATAAATAAATAAATAAAACACAGACGCATTTAAAAATAGGATTATTTTGTGAATTGGCTTTTTAATTATTTTCCGATATGAAACGTTGATTAAAATCATAATTCATGTTGCTACAATTTATCTAAAATATTTCCTTTTAATTGACGGCAATATTGTTCTATGAAAAGTATGTATTCATTATGATAAATAAAGTAAAAGAGAAATTAAGTTAGAATTAAAATGCATAATATTAGGAACATCGAAATATAGGTATATGTCAAAGCTAAAAATGTAATTATAATTTATAAATTGTAAGCGATGATATAATGTCAAAGATACAGCTAAGAATTAAATGTTTTAAAGAATAGTGTTTCAGAACATCAATTATTCAGCAAGTTTGAGAAATTTTAATAGATAATTAGCAAGAACTATCGAAAATGGTAGTTATTGTGAAATCATTTACAAATAAACATTCATTTCATGGAACTCTGATTAGAGAGGAACTGACATATTCTCAAAATGTTGAAGCTTCAACTGTAACCGGTTCTACAGGTTCTGACTGCAGGAAAATCAGACTTCTATCAGTAAATTTAAATAGAAATATTCTCTTTCTTGATTCATGCAATATTTCTGTCATGTCTAAATCAAAAACGCCCATTCCTTATTACTGGTGCAGTTGTTTTTTAATTTAGTCAGACATTGCGATTTTGCCCTATTCTGACAGCCTAAACAATCCCCTACAATATCAACGAATTGGATTGTTACCGCCGGGGCAAACTTCCAGCAGTAAATTTGTATGGAAATTTTCATCGTTATTTAAACGCCTTATTCATACAAAATCTCTGCAATAAATATGGAAGTAAAATTATTCGTTTATAGTTGTTGAAAGCTGCCATGTCTCCGGCTTTTTGAATACCAGTATTATAATACAGAAAATGTTCTTTTATTTGATTGGAGCATTTGGGCGAGTTAAAACAACCAGATTTTCTCTAATATAATTATAGGGTGCAAAAAGCCAGACACTTCGCAATGCAGCCTTAGAATTACATAGTTCAATTTTTAACCCTTGAAGGCCCGTAGTTCATTTTTGGACCAATTAATTTTAATTCTAAATGCCACATTGACACCAGAATTAGGAAACCAAAATTTTTCCACGCACACACACAACACACACACACACACAAAAAAGAAAAGTCTTTTACTTATTTTTAAATAATTCAGTTGTAATTTCTAGTGTCAGTCAAACATTTCAGCATTTTACGAGTAGACGTACTTTGCCTCTGAAAGGGTTAATTAACACTTTAGTGCGCATCTTTGGTATATGCAAACAACACTATTTTGAATTTAGTAGATTTTCGTTATTCGCATATACCTAATTCACACCAGAAAACTAAAATATCAATATTTGCTTTAATTAAAAAACAGACATTCCGTATTTAAATAAAGCGAAACTAACCATTGGGACTTTCTGGTGTGAAGTCGGATTCTGTGAAATACGTGATTTTTAGAACGCATTCTATTATGGGAATTAAAGGGTTAAAGGTTAAGTTTTATAAAATAAATAATTATAAAAAATATATATTTTTTGGAGACATACTTATTAAAGTATTTACTAATTTGCATTATTTTAGCATAAAACACCCACACAACAGTAGTTTTTACTTATAAAGTACTCAGTAAAAGTTTAGACAATTATCGATTATGCTTCTGTACTGAGAAGTATGTTACGAATTGTTGTAACTCAACTGTCATATATTACTGGGGACTTATCTTTTATACCCAAGCAATAAATTTTAATTTATACACTTTAGATAATATATAATGACAAAAAAACAAATTTAACATTGTGGCAAAAGTATAGCCAATTTGTCTGTTAACAGAAAAATATCCATAAATTAAAATCGAACTGCACCTACATTGATTGCTATTAATGCAAAAATGTGACTTCCCATCGAAGAAACTAAATCCTGGATTACTTGGTGGCCTATTTCGTACCAAACATGTTCAACAGCTAATAGAAGTTCATTTACAGTGGAGTAATGTCAAAAAAATGCGTAAACCGTATGAGATATGATGCCACAAAAGTTTTCGATTGGGTTCAGATCAGGGCTACATGCGGGCCTGTCGATAACAGTAATATTTTGAGAATTAAACCAATTTTTTGATTTGTATACAACATCAACAGACGCATTATCGTGCTTAAATACATACTTTGGAAGATGTAAAAGTTCACTAAATGGCTGTAAATTGTTTTCCAATGTATGTATGTAATCTTATGCTGCCTGGCGACCATTGAGAAACTCCAGAGATACCTTAGTATTAAAACAAAGTGAGGCCAAATCATTAACTGTTTCGAGAGCAGTGTCCTTAACCCATTTGTGCCTGGCATCCTAATTTTGGGACGCTTTCTTAAAAAAATTCTCATTACAATTTGAATTTGGATATTCTTTCAAAACTTAGTAAAATATATCCTTAGTATTTGTTTTCAATATTTATTCATAAATGGCAGTCCATTTTTAAGAATAAGAAGGTGAAATAAATGTTTGTTGTAGCACGAAGTTGGATTTTCTTGAAATAAAATGGCGCATAAGAAAAGGTAAGATATTTCTTTTATTTTTTTATCGATCATTTTATAAGTAGTATTATTTATAAGATGAAACATTACTTTAGAATACGTATTTTTAATTTTTTTCAGATTTCTATTTTTTTGCTCGAATTTGAACCTTTATATATCGTCCCAATTTTGGGACGCTAGGCACGAATGGGTAGGGGTTTTCTCCGTTACTCTCTATGCATTAAATGTATGTTTTATGCTATTTATTTTGTTACGAAATGGTTACATACTTCTCGGATTACTACTCAATCTACTGCGAAATCGTAATCAGTAAATCTGTAATCAACTACTGCGAAATCGATTACAGTTGAAGCTTCACTATTTTAAGCCCTCGAGGGGCGGTGGGATAAAATATATCCCACCTAATTTAAAGAAGATTCTCATCAGAAAATTTTAACAAAATTTTATATTTTTAACTTTGGCGGAAAATCAATAAAAATTGCTTTTCCTTATTCAAAAATAATATTTTTTGATTATTTCGGTGAGAATTCAATATTTAGAGACATTTCTGCTTGCCCCTCAAGGGGTTAAGGATATGTCAGTTCCTTTTTAGGTGCGTTCGTAATTATATAAATACGTAGCACCTATAGTCGTCGTTCAGTCCGTCCGTCTGTCCGTCCGTCTGTCCGCATGTAACAGAGCAAAAACTACCCAACCGAATGGTCTGAAATTTCAAATATATGATTGTTGCAAAATTTTGTCGAGCCATTTCAAATTTTATGAAGATCGGATGTATAGTTTAATTACAGGGACAGTCAAAAGTATTTCTTTACATTACGGCCAATGGGAAAAATTATTGCAAGTGGATTTTAATGATATTAGAGCCTTCCGAATGATCTGAAATTTTAAAGATATAACTGTTGCAAAATTTTGTCGAGCCCTTTCAAATTTTAGGAAAATCGGATGTATAGTTTAATTACAGGGACAGTCAAAAGTTTTTCTTTACATTACGGCCAATGGGAAAAATTATTGCAAGTGCATTTTAATGATATTACAGCCTTCCGAATGGTCTGAAATTTTAAAGATATAATTGTTGCAAAATGTTGTTGAGCTATTTCAAATTTTAGGAAAATCGGATGTATAGTTTAATTACAGGGACAGTCAAAAGTTTTTCTTTACATTACGGCCAATGGGAAAAATTATTGCAAGTGCATTTTAATGATATTACAGCCTTCCGAATGGTCTGAAATTTTAAAGATATAATAGTTGCAAAATTTTGTTGAGCTATTTCAAATTTTAGGAAAATCGGATGTATAGTTTAATTACAGGGACAGTCAAAAGTTTTTCTTTACATTACGGCCAATGGGAAAAATTATTGCAAGTGGATTTTAATGATATTAGAGCCTTCCGAATGATCTGAAATTTTAAAGATATAACTGTTGCAAAATTTTGTCAAGCCCTTTCAAATTTTTGGAAAATCGGATGTATAGTTTAATTACAGGGACAGTCAAATTTTTTTCTTTACATTACGGCTAATGGGAAAAATTATTGTAAGTGCATTTTAATGATATTACAGCCTTCCGAATGGTCTGAAATTTTAAAGATATAATTGTTGCAAAATTTTGTTGAGCTATTTCAAATTTTAGGAAAATCGGATGTATAGTTTAATTACAGGGACAGTCAAAAGTGTTCCGTTACATTACGGGGAATGGGGAAAAAAAATATTGGAAGTGCATTTTAATGATGTATCGGACTATGCGCTTTATGAAGTGCAAAAAATTATACATTCAGTACAATATGGAGTGCAAAAAATAATTATAAAACTAGTTATAGTATGAACGCACCTCATTTGCCACGTTTGACGAGCAATTTCCAACTTGTTATTTATAGTTCCATGGAGGAGTTAAGGACGTCTGGTGTAACTTAGTGAATAACGCCCGTGATTCTCTGATTCAAATGAAGGCGACATCGAACACTGCCATCGAAATACTCAAGGCCAGAGGACGCTAGTTGTGACGTCATCACTAATCAACCGACTTCTCACGAGTTTTGGAATTCACACCGGAAAAAGTTTAATAACAATTTTCTTTTATTTTATTTGTGGAATAACTAGCATCTTATAAAACAATAATAACTGCTTAAACTTACTGGTGAGAATTTGGAATCCCCCAATAAACATTGAGACAGATGCGACGACACTGTTGCAATCCGCATCTGGCTGAATTTTTATTTAGGAATTCCAAATTATCACCAGTAAGTTTAAATAGTTATTATTGTTTTATAAGACGTTACATATTCTACAAATAAAATAAAAGAAAATTGCTACTTAAAATTTCCCGGTGTGAATTACAACACTAGTGAGATGTCGGTCGATTAGTGATGACGTCACAACTCCTGCCCTCTGGCCTTGAGTGTTTCGATGACAGCGCATCGATCTGCACTGAATAGGTATGAAACTTGGAGAGGTTTTTTTTTTTTTTTTGAAGGTTTCACTTTTCCATACTGTTTGTTGATTTCCTGCGACCGCTCAAAATTGCACCATGGATTTAAGGACACACTGTATATATTCTAAAACAGGTGTGTCCAACTGTGGCCCGCCGGATACCACTAAAATTTTACAGATATTTTTGCCTTATCTAAACGTCGAATTGCTGCGATTCAACTTGTCGACTATTTCTTTAAAATTTTAATGGTATCCAGCCGGCCACAGTTGGACACCCCTGTTCTAAAACATAAAACGGCATTTTATTTTATAGTAATATATCTATAAAGTATGACTTTTGCAAAAGTTGTTCTACATATTTCACGAGAGACACCTTTTTTTATCGAATGAACACATAATACCGCGTCTTTTACTGTTAACCCTTTCATGGGCAAGGTACTTCTAATCGCAAAATCCTGAAATGAGTGAATGACACCATAATTGACAGGCAAATTTGTTTAAAGATAAGAAAAAGCTTTTGTTCACGTACTTAATAAAATAAAATTTTTCATTCAAATATTCTGGTGCCAATGTGACATTTAGGGATTAAAATTAAGCGGTCCAAAAATGAACCACCGCACGGTGGGTGATTTAGCGATTCTAGCTGGCCAAAATTATTTTCGGCGTCAATATAGTCGCATCGCCATGAAATTGAAAAATGTTATTGATAATCACTATTGAATGTTAGGTATTGAAAATGTAGCTTGTAGCAGCCATAATTTCGTTACAGAGACTTTCAAAAGTATTTCATAACATTACGGCATATGGGGAAAAATGGTTTGCGGTGGTTTTTAATGATGTTTCATAATTTCAAACACTTTGAAATTTATATACATATCTACGAAGTGAAATACAAGATGATTGCTATAGAATATAGTATGGATAGCATTTATCGATCATTTACAAGGACTCTAAAAAGAATTATGTTACATTACGGTCTATGTAGAAAAATTGTTTGTGATGCATTTTGTTCATGTTTCACTATTTCAAAAGTAATTAAATTGATATATATCTCCAAGGTGCTCTATAAGATGCTTACTATTGAATATGATACGCCATTCATCTTTCATATACAGGGGCACACAAAATAAATCAGTTATATTTTTCACTGTATGAACAATAATTGATGGAAGTGCGTTTTCAGTTGTGAAACAGTTTTTTTAATTATACAAAATTGCATACTATTTAGTGTGTATAAATTCTATAAAACATATACAGGGCTTCACGAAACATCTGAAGTACATTTCCGTTTATTGACGGAAATTGCTGACGAGGAATTTTCAACTGTGCTATGCTTTCACTAATTGTTCTAAACTTTAGCATATTGGGAATTATATGATAAATGTATAGTCTATATACAGGGATACACAAAAATTTCAGCTATTTCTTTTTCGACTTTGGTTGAAATTGTGTTTTCAAACGTGTTATATGTTTTACAAATTATTACTTAGACATCGTTTTTCACGTTATTAAGCTATGAAGTTTTATTATAATAGTCCGAATGCGTTGAAAAATGTTTCATAATCTGATTGACCCATGATTTTACGTTCTTCTTGATAATTTTAATCATACTTTCTTAACGGTATGGAAGCTAAAGTGATAAAACTATTTTTGCATTATTATAACAAATCATAAAATTTCTTTTTCTAAAATTTAAGATACGGGGCAAATATTCGACAGCTTTAATGAAAATTGCTGTGTTGTATATCCTGTTGTATATATATACTTATCTCTGACAGAAGGACCTTAAGTAAAGAATGGGAATCATAAGATATCACGAGAAAATGCATACATTATGTTTTGCATTGCATCAAATCTGAATTTGGTGAATTTTTCTGGATCAATTTTGTAACCACTCAAAATTTGCAGCCAAATAATATATTTTAAATAATTTTGTCTTGAGATATCTAAATACAACTGGCAATTGTTGTCCAAATTTGATCATAAATTTAAACATTTTGCTCTTGCAAAACTTCATGTGCCCTTCATTACAATTTTCCTTTCGCAACAAAACATTTTCCGCCAAATCAAGTTTTTCGTTAAATGTGGAAGCTTGTTGCTGTTTTATAATGTTATAAAAGCTTATTCGTGTGATTGGCTTAAATTCCTCTGCCCCAGGTAAAAGAAAAATATAGTAAGAAGTAAAATTTTGAAATCTTAATTTTAGACTTCATACAATAAAAATTGCCGTAAAATCTAGGGATGCACCTAGTTGCAGACAAATACACTTTTATCAAATAGCTAAGACTTTAAACTGTTTATTAAAATTAAAAATTGAGATTAATCGAGCTTTATCATATAACTTTTCCAATTTTCAAAATGAAAATTTACGAAAAAAATGTAAAGTCACTAACAACATTAAATGTAAAAAATCTATTGATGAAATAAAAATGTATACACATAAATTAAAAAAAGTAAAGTACATACCTTCTTCTGAAACATTCATACTGTATTATTTCTCTTAATTTTACTTACTAGTAGAGACTAAAACAGTATACAAAAAAACATCGATTTGTTCTCCATTAAGTAACGCCAACTTCACATTAACCTACTGGTCGTACGGTTGGAAGTATATCAAAAACATCTGCTGGGACACATCACCTGCACTTTTAAGATACATGCGGTAAAAAAAATATTTCCGGATGAACCAACTTTGAAAAATCGACTTTTGGCCAGCTAGAATCGGTAAATCACCAACCGTGCACCGCCCTTGAAGGAGTTAAGCAGCCTTGCCAGAGGGCTAATTTTTTAAAACTCAGCTTTTTTGGCACAGCTTTTTTGAAATAGTAAAATTCGACTTATTTATTGACATATTAATTAAGACAAAACAAGGGGAATTTTACCATTTCAGAAAAGTGTTGCCAATCAAGAAATCTGATTTTAAAAAAGTAGCCCACTGGCAGCACTGCTGTTAATATCGTATTTGAAGGAATTGATGAACGAAATGTTAAAAATTTTTATCATGATACTTAATGACGTCAAAACGAAAAAGCTTGTAAGCTAACCTAATTTAATTTCAAATAGAGACATAAATACTAGTTGCTAATAACAAACGCTTTTTTTTCAAAAATTATATTTGGATAAAATCAAAAGCGAGAAAACCGAAAAACTTTAAAAAATATAATTTTTAAACGTATAAAAATCTGTTTAAACAGTACATATTATTCTATTAACTGTCTACAACTGTTGATGCTGAAACAAAACAATTTAATTAAATACTTCTACGAAAGGAAATTAACGAAATAGAGAAATTTAAATTGCATTTCTTTTTCTACTTGAATTTTTAATTAATACATGTTGCAGAGTTGAGAAACGTATTTATAGAAAAAATTTATTTTAAGATATATGTATAATATATATAATTGCTATACCCTATGAAATAATTAAGTTTCTTCCAGTTTAAAACTTTGAAATGTATGAATAACTAATGACAGTTATTATTTCGAAAATTAGTGTAAAATTATGTTTTTGAACAAATGCATTAAAATTATTAAAATATATCAAATATGTTGATAAAAAAAACAACACTAGTTTCGGCATTTTTTTTTTTTTTTAATTTTGTATGTTAACTAGTATGAATTCTTCATATACTTACTGATTTATTACTGTTATATTATTTTACTTAATTTATGTGAAAAAAATACCATTAATAATTTTAATAAATATTTTTTACAAAATATTTCCATGAAGTAAATTATCATCTTAATTTTAATCGAATCCTTTGAAAGTCGCAGCTGTAAAGAAAAATACTGTAATTAGAAATTCTTGTAATTATAAAAATGTTATAATTTAATTAATGTTTGAATTGTTTAATATGTTTTATCATATTCAATAATATTACATTTGTACTATATGTTTTCCAAACTAAATTAGAAAATTCTAGGAGAACGTAACTAAAAAACGTCTAAAAATTTGTAATTGAATTGGGAGTTCCAGAAAACGATATCAAAAGAATATTGTTTTCTTCTATAATTTTATTCAAAAACTTTATCTGTATAGTAGAGCACCGATTATCCGAGCAAGTTGGAACCGACCCTAGTTCGGGTAAGCAAATTTCGGATAAATGGACAGACAATTTAAGGGATGTTTCTGACTATACTAAAACCTTCACGCGTTATCTAAGCTTACGACTGGCAGTACCAGTTAATGCTGGCAGGCTAAAAATTTGTTTTTCTTTCTTTTTCTGGCTTTAAAAAAAATTGTTGTTGTTCTTTATATTTTTATCAGTATTTTTTTTTTCTCTTTTTATCATTTTATGAACTACAGAGATTATAATTTAAGATAAAAAGTTTTTGATTGTTGCTTGGTTCAACGAAGACATTCTTTTGAATGTTACCATACATCTAATTCTTCTTAAATATCGTTTGTTGAATAAATTCAGCGTTCTTCTGCCATTCGAGCCATTTCATAGCTGTTTCCAAAGATTCAAAGACTTCGTTATGTGATGGACTTGGGTTATTTCCAGAGCATTCGTTTTCATTTTCTTCATTTTCTTTTTCATCATGAATCTCATCCACAATCTCATCATCATTTAAAATCTGATATCCAGGGTCATGTATACTTCATTATTTAACCACTCATTAATTTCATTTTGTTCATAGCTTACGATTCTTTCCATCTCCTTTATTGTTTTTACATTCCTTATTTTTTAATCCACTATCAGTTTTTTTTCTTTATTTAAAATTTTATTCCAAGCCAATGGATAATTGGGAGTTCGGTTAAAAAAAATGGAGAAATAGGCTGTTTGGATAACTGGAAGTTTGGTTTTAAAAAAAAAATTCTGAGGGAAATAAGCTGTGCGGATAATTGGAAGTTCGGTTAACTGGAGTTCGGATAATCGGCGCTGTACTGTATTAGTATTTTAAATTAAGACATTCAGGAATCAGGCTTTCAAATAATGGAATTCATAGTACCGTAATTTCCCGCGTATAAGCAGCGGCTTAGTTAAGTGTTTTTCAGACCGGAAATTTTATTTAAAAAATGAAGTCAAATAAATGCTATGCAGAAGTTAGTCATATTTTACTTAAAACGAATTCTGGTAGGAAATCGAGTTATCTGAGCTGCGGCTTATACGCGGGAAATTACGGTAATATATATATATATTAGAATAAAAAGAAAAGTAATATTAAAAATATTATAAAAAATGGAATAAATATTACAAATATTTGAAAGTTAGAATATAAAGATATATATTAGATTATTAAAACTAATATATAATAAATAAATATTAGAATAAATATAAAAATAAAGAAACTAATCATACATAAAAATAATGCTTTGACTTGAAGAACACTTGAACATATGACATAATCACTTTTATACAACTAGTAGAATAAGAAGCGAGAAATATCGCCAAATAACATTTTTTTAATTTGAATTAATTAAAGTAAATAATAAAACAGAAGATACACATAAAAGTACTAGTATCCGTCAGGCCGAAATGTCGGAGCATGGAGTCTCATAAACTTAAAACGTAATATTTTAAAATATAAAAAAAGTTTTATTTTCTTGATTACTGTTTAATAGTATAAAATTAAGTTTGACATAACAGTCGTTGAATCTTCATTTTCAAGTCGTCAGTTGCCTCAGATAATGCTCAAACCCTAATTTGTCATCAAATGATCCCATCCTTCTAATTTCTTATCGAAAAGCAGTTTAATGAGGATTTCCTCTAAACGACAATATATACTAAAAATGGCAAATGTTGCTTCATGTAACAAATCATTTATACCAATGTCCACAGCAGTTTTTGACAATGTTAAACTCTTGGATACGTGTATGATAGCAAGATATGCATCTGTTAAAGGCAACTGAGTTCGTAAGCATGAGGTCTTTTCTTCTTTCCAATATTTACAAATAGGAAGGAAATATATAAGGAAAATATAAGGAAAAATCTTTCAGTTAGAAATGGCCCATGATAATCATCAAATGCAACATTATAGACCGTGACAATCCTGGAGGTAGAAATCTTGCTTCATATACAATATATTTTACCGTACTCAGTGTACCGCTTACCAAACCTCACTCCGTCCAGATATTGGTCTGTAACACAACTTTGTACCCAACGGTTGAGAAAAGTCCAGACTGAAGTCTAGACGCGTGATACTCTTAACTCCATCTTGCTATTTAATTACCGTGGTCTGCTAATACTCTTGTGATTAGCCCCACATAGATTTAACCCTTTCCGGCACGGGCAATTTTTGTTGTAAAATGAAGAAATGATTGACTGACACCGGAATTTTAAAACAACATTTTTAGAAATTAAAAAACGTGTTATTTCTACTATTCATTGTAAAAGTAAAATTTTACTAAAATATTCTTGGTGCCGATCGTAAGTTTGGAATTAAAATTAGGTATCCCAACTCGGGCACACTGTGCCGGGAAGGGTTAAGAAGCACTTCTTGATTATTTTTTTTAGCTTGCTTGTTTTTGTGAAAAAGACATATGGCATCTTGATATCCAGTGTTGAGTTCAGGGGGTGGCCCGGGCGAACATTTCCCCACCGGATCAATTAGATGTCCTCCTGGGAGATTTGAGATTTTGAGACCCCTCTCCCCACCGGAAGTCTATAATTTCCCCTCTGTAGGGAAGTGTCTTAATTCAACACTGTTGAAATCATTCAAGTTCAGCCGGAAGCAGTATAGCTTTTCGTTGCATAAAGGATTAGAGGTAATCTGAAATTTGACTGACGCAAAGTGAGTTTCGAAACTGTCTTTGCTGGTCGTCTTTTTGTGACAATGAATTTGTTATTAAGAAACATTTTTCAAAAGCCCTAGGCATTGTTTGTCTGCAAAGAGCCAATATTTTTATAGAATGTCTCTTATATAGAGGGTTGTATTTTACGCTATGTAACTGCCTAATATCTCAAAGTATTTGAACAAAAGAACTCTATATCTGAATGCTATCTGTTTATTTTTGCGACATCTTTGTTCAAGGTCAACCATAAGATGATATCCGATCGTGGAAAATTGGTAAATAATGAGAAATATCAGTGGATTTTTGTTGAGCAGTAAATTTCTAGACGTCTGACTTTTTAAATCAGCGAACCATTTAAAATAGATTGGTATTTTCAAAGCAGAGTGAATTACCTTGCCTTCCACATTAAATACAGCAGTACGGATTAGTGTAAAAATAATGGTAGCTTCTCATCCTAACTGCTCAATGACTGTTTTACTAATTTCTTTGATTATCGTACTTTTTACAGCTCTTGCTTCCAATAATAAATTTTAATTTTGGTAAATTTGTAACTTTTTTTGCAATGACGAATGCTGTTCTGTGCATCACTAAAGTATTTCCTGCTGCTCATCTGTAAATCTGATGTCAGAATTATCATAATTTTCATGCAGTGTAATTTGTTGTTCGTTCGAATAATTCAGCAGTGTTAAATGTAAAGAGAAACCACTGGATAAAAGAGTCTACGGTAAAGAATAATCACAGGATGTAATTGATTGATTACGATTTGTTCAATGTAGTCCGATTTTTCAGACAATCAAAAATTGGAATGGGATCCATTGAGTTAGTGGCAGAAAACTTCAATTCCTCCTCAAAGATTTGCGTGTCTGGCAGAGCCCAGACTATGGGGCTATGAATAGAAAAGGAGTAGATATAACATTCTCCTGTGGAAAGTGATGCCGAAAAATTAGTTAATTCCCTCTTTCATGCGTCCGCCATATTTGAATTTGACCAATAGCAGTCCAATCAGCAGTCTCCAGTGCAAGACACGGTTAAATATGGCGGACGCGGAAAGGAGGTATCAACGGCATCAAATGATGTCATTTATGTCGACTACTTTAATCATCATAGCTCAGACTTATTTAATATGGTGTCAGGAAAAGGTTTGTAACACGAGTGCAACACACACACATATAAATAGTCTGCCCAACTCTTCTATCAAACTTGATAGTTTTATTCATCTGAGTTGTCATATCGTTACTCCGAAAATACTCGAAAAGGATCTGGTTTATTGTTATGCGACTTTCCCATGTAGAATTACGCTGAATAACTCTTTTCATCTCAATTGTTTTCTTTTAACCGGCATTTTCGCAACTTCTGTATGTAACGTTGCACATTTAAAAATATGTACATTTTTAAAATGTATACTAAATCTAGGCAACATATTAAAAAAAATCAGATATTGATTTATGAGTTTTAGTAAAGGTGATTTTTCAAAAAAAATTATCTTTCATTGTTGTTACCATTTTCCCGATCATAACCCTAAAACTATATATTTATATACATTAAAGTAAAATATCTCGCCAAGCTTGGAGGCTTTTGGAAAAATATCGCCAAATTTAGCGACCAAAAGTAAGTCGCCATCAATTAAGTCAATGTAACTATCTGATTAATTTGGCGAAATTTTCATTGGAATTCAGTAATGATGATTCTTCTGTAATCGTGTTCTTTACATTTGCTTCGTGTTTTCCAGTAAAATTATCTAAAATCTTAAAACTAAGAAATAGGAAAGTTACCTTTTGCATCCATGGCATGAATGTTTTAGTTTGTATTCTACATATTTCCGATATCAAGTGTACCGCTTGGCAAAAAATGCTTATCTGATTCACTTCAGAATGTTTAGTTGCATTTCAGTTGCAACATATTTACTTATAGTGAATAAAAAAAAATGTGTAACTATCTGTAATTGGGACCGCTACCAAATGCTTCAGTTTTCGCGTCGAACAACGCTCACTAAGTTATGCCAATTTCTACGAACCCAATTACGGCAATTTCCCAATACAAACACTCATACATAAGAATATATACATATACCTGCATTCATATTACTATATACATACATATAAGTTATAAGTAATACATACATGACAACTTCTTTGATTAATATTTGTAGCCATGCGACTAATACCCAAAATCGGATTTTCCGTATTTGATTTCTTTTCGTTTCTCATAACCCCTTGAGGGGCGAGCAATTACGTTTGGGTAATGCTGAATTGTCACCTGAAAATTAGAAAATTTTTATTTCAAAATAAGAAAAAGCAATTTGACGACCTTTTTCCACCAAAGTTAGAAAAGTAAAAAATTATAAAATTTTTCGGGTGTAAATCTTCATTAATCGTAGGTGGGATAAAATATATCCCACTGCCCCTCAAGGGGTTAGGCATAAAACTGCTTTTTCTTATTTTGAAATAATTTTTTTCTAATTTTCCGGTGAATTCAGCATTACCCAAACGTAATTATTCGCCCCTCAATGTGTTATTAACGAGATGAAACTGGTCGAACTTCGAGAAGGACAAAAATTGTTTAAATAGGAACTCTTACATTGGCTAGTTTTGCGCTTGAATCAAATATTATTTTTAAACTAAAGTTACCAAAATATTAATTCCATAAACGTCAACTATTGAAATTATTGAAAAATTAAACTGCATTTGCATACCTAATCCAGATAAGTATTAGTGATAAAGTTATCAATTTAGGTTCTTTTGTTTGGTATTACCGAATGAAAACTAGCAAAAATCATTTCAATTTTACACAATCGCAGAAATATCTGTCGCATGAAATCTGAATCTAATGTCATTTTCCCATCTCAAAAATTACATACATATTTTTAACATTCTACCCTTGCAATGAAATCTAAAGAAAACGCTTTCAAACAAGGCCCGATTTAGACTATTATCATATTTACATTCACCATTTCAAAAATATTGTAATACGCAATAGGTTATTAATACATATGTATTCTAAACCTGAAATCAAATTTGTCAAAAACGGTTTTGCATGTGAACATTCGCACTCTTGACTTGAAGTCCTAATCTCAGTACCTGCGTGTAAACATTCCAGAGATTTATAACTTTTAGAGGCATTCGTAATAAAATATTTAGTTTATCAAAGAAAAGTATTGTTTTATTTTAAATATGATGTCATTTTGCCTCACTGAAGTATTCCACCTACCGTTGCAAACACAGAATAAACGAATGAAAAAGTGTTGAATTGCAACAGCTTCTTGAGGAAAAAAATCCGTGCTTTTTAAAGCGGGATTTTTTTTTTTTTTTTTTTTTTTTTTTTTTTTTTTTTTTTAAGGTTGTAAAATATGTTAAGAATCCGGGTTAAAAACTATTTTAGTTACAAAATAAAACTTGATAACTTTTCATCAACTAATAAATTTAATATTTACAACGTATTTACATGTTATTATTTACAAAAATAACTTAGTTAATTTAAAATATCGGCTTAGCTCAGGTAGATGCCTTGTCGTCAACAACTTTGTAACCATTCTTCTCCTCTCGTAAAGTCTAATTTACTCAGCTTGTCAGTTCTTTTGAAAGAAAAGAAAAAAAAGAAAAGGCGAGAAAATATGATGGAGTGCGTATTGTTCGAGCGTTACACTCTTCCCCTCACACTGAATTACTGGTTCCTCAGATGCAGTGTGCATTTCCTGGGTGGATTCCTTCGGGATGCTTTCTGGTGCCTAAAATCCTCTATGGTTCTCGTGTTTTGTGATCCTTACGTAAATATTTGCTGGCTGGGCGTCTGACGTTTCTGGCGACCTCGTCAGTTACTTCTTACAAAAATTTAAACACATAAATTTAGACAAATAAACAGATAAACATAAAACAAAAGCTTATCACGTTATGCAGATGAGTTATCGCATGGCTTCATATATTCTGTATCTTGATCTCTATCTCTAAAATCAGCATACCTATTTTCACTGTAATTTCTTTCTGTATATTGATCTCTATCTTTAGAAGCTGTATACCTATTACCTCTAGAATTATAAGAATTGGAATAAGCATATCTTCCACTATAAGCTCTTTTAAATCCATGATGAGAACTACTTCTACCGTCGTTATACCTTTGTTTTACATAGTACCCATTATCATGTCTGTAACTTACAGACCTATAATCCGATTTGTAATTATCCTGATCATTAGTTCTAACAAGGAAGGTCTCCATACTTGGCATACTCAGAATATTTTGAAAAAAAAATACCAATTAAACTACTTACGTATGTAATAAAGGATCAGTGAAATTTAGCGGCGGAATTACAGTAGAAAGTCTGTAAAAAAATAAAATACTTTCGAGTATTTGGCGCGAAAAGACGAAAGCGTCATGCAATTTGGCGAGCAGTACTTTTCCTCGCCAAAAGCAAACGATTTTAATGCATCTGAAAATTGTTTGTTAATTGATTTTTAGAATGCGTGTAAAAAGTATTTAATGAATTTAAACATAAACAATGAGAGAGTTTAATAAATACATTTTTTCGTATTACATATTTATGTTGCTTGTTACTTAATTTTATTACTTTAAAAACAATTTCATCTATAAAAAATACTTTCATATATTGAAGCGTATTCCAAAATAAAGGCAAGATTCATTTAGCAGTTATTCATTTCAAACCAAGGAATTCGTCGTTTCCATAGCAACAAAATTGAACCGACAGCGCTCAATTGGACTTAATTTTGAGATATTGAAACAATTTTAATTTTGTTTTAATTCATAAAATTTGATATTTAACTTTCATTATAAATACATATATGACAAAACTATAGCTAAATTAAACTAAAACTGGCAAAACTACAGTTATTTAAGTTAAAATTATTTAAACAAGTTCAATATAAAATAATTTAACTTAAAGAGTATTCGGCATGAAAAAGTATTTTTCAAAATTTCATTTCATCGCCAACCATTGATAAATCGCCAAATAAACGAAAATTTCATTATTTTTTTACGAACGTTTTATCGGGGTTCCGACAAAAAATTTTTTATAAACATATATATCCACATGAGACGAACACTCTGTAATTATTTCAATTTTTTCTGAATATGCCCATATGGAGACCTTCCTTGTAAGATCATTTTCATATCTTTTTTCAAATTTGCTAGACGAATCTGCAGTTCGCTGTGCACTATACCTGTGTGATGGTTGGTAATTTCTTTGCTCCTGATAGCTACCTCTACCTGATCGTCAGCCATCATAATTATAATTATTTCGAGCATGATAGTAGCCTCTATTTTTGTACCTAGGAGAAACATTTGGAATATACTTTACTTTTGAAGTAAGTGAAGCACTTTCTAGCGTTTCAGATGCATCATTAGGTTCAACCATATCCGATGAACTATTCACCAAACCTTCACTTTCTGTCATATCTTGAGATATTAAAGAATCTTTAGTCTCAAAATTTTGAGGAATCTCTGATTCATCTTGGTAAGAATTCTCTGAACCAGGATTCTCATAACTATTTTTATTGTAATTTTCATGGTTAAATGACTGTTTAACATATTTTTTGGCCATATCTATTATTGCTTCTGTTAACAATTGGTCTATTAAAATTTCTGCTCTTACCTTTATAATCGAAATTCCTACGGCAATCTTTTACATTGCCTTTTCTGTCATGTGCAGGACTATCAATTTCATCAGATAAAATTATGCCCATCCATGATCCTGTATCAATGTAATGTTTAACTTTAGGTGTAGTCTCTTTCCCTTGTTGGAAGATACTAGTACATTTTTCAAGCAGGTCATTCAACCTAACTTGTTGCTCTGAAGTGAGATGTCTACCTTCATCTTCTCTATGAAAAACGGTGTATAATTCAACGGATTTTATCGCTAATTCACTGGGAGGTCTATTTGTATCTTCAGCGAATCTATACTTCCACCTACATCTATAAGCAAACAACCATTCTTGATTTACTACATCCAAAACAATTTTTGCTTTGCGTAAAAAATCGATTCCCAAAATTGTACGATTATTTCTGGCATTCTGCAGAGCATAAAGTGTTGTTTTAATGTCGCAACCTTCAATTTTAACATGAATTCTATTTTATAAACTTCGGTAGTGTTTTGTAGGCCAAGACTAAGACTACGATCATTTGAGATTTTTTAAACTTCACACCTTGGTCTTTTAATAAAGAATAGAAAACTTCACCCCCAACGCAATATGTTGCGCCAGTGTCAGCACAAGCTGTGCCAGAGAGACCATTTATGCTTATTTTTACCAATAATGTTGGTGATGTTTGCATATTACATGTACGAAATTCTAGTCATTGAAAGTGCACCTATACATTTTTCGGAGAACAGGTTGGACACTTGGATTTAATAACTCCATGGTTTCCACAACCATAACAACTTAACATTGGTCGATTTAAATTCGAAGGATAATTACTTTTATTTCCCTTGGACTCCTTTTGATTGCCAATTTTACCAAACTCATTTCTTTTAAAATCTAAAGGCGTTTTTTCGAAGCGATTAGAATTCCCGACCTCACTAATTTTATTTGATCTCTTTATTTCTACTTTGTGTGACCTCGAATTATCATATAAATCTAACTTTTCAGGTAATTCAATAGGATCTGTTAAATTCTCCCATTGGTCTAAATAGTGTTCTTTGCAATCAGGGGAAACCTTTTTCTTTAATTGGTCAGCAATAATTAATTCCGATAATTTTTTAAAGGAATTTATATTTAATTCGGATAGCCATCCCTCAAAATAGCTTCTAATTTCAAAATAATATTCTTTCCAACTAATATCGATTAGCTTTGGATGTCGACTAAACAAAACTCTAAACCTTTTAGCAGTTAATTTGAACCTCTGCAACAATATATCTTTAATATCAGAATAATTCTCAAATTTTTCTTCCGGTTCACGCGCTATTAATTTACCGATTTCACTTGGAAGGACTCCAATTAAATACGTAATCCACAGTTCTTTAGAAACCTTTAAAAGTCTCATTTGCCTCTCAAAAGTTATTAAAAATAAATTCATATCATCCTTTTCAGGATTGAAATCGGGTAAAACCCTTTCCAAGTCAACGCGGATTGAAGAAGATTCTGAAGGGTCGCTTTTATTTGCAACAAAATCTCTTGTTCCTGCTTCTAACCTGAGCTTCTGTAGCTCAAATTCTCTTTCTTCGGCTAAACGTTTCTCTTCCTCAAGAGTCTTTCTTTCTTCCACGATATTTTCAAAATTCCCTGTACAAAATCTACGTTAACTTTAAATGTTTCACTATTTACAATTTTATCACGTAATTTTCGGACTTTACCATCGCTACTTATTTCTACTTTTAATTCTGAAGCTAATGTGATTAAATCAATTTTATTACCCTTAGAAAGAAACGCCATCATTTGAACTAACTATGTTTTAGCTAACTTCAAACTTAATTCGTGTTACGAATAACTCTTAGCAAAATACTTTACTTTTACGTAATTTATATAGAACATATATTGAACATAAATAACATACAATATCTTTCAAAATTCAATATAATGACACCAACTATTTGCTTTTTGTTTACACAATAATATCAATCAATTCTTCATATAATAATTAAAAAAATGTCAAGCACTCATTTATAATAATAACTTCAATCGTAAAATAGCTCAGTGCAACTATATAAATGTATAAAATAAAGCAAACAATTTTTATTTTTCAATAAAATTATTAGATATCTTTCTCTTATGAATATATTCATTTAATTCAGATACTAAAATACTTGAAGCTGCAGACGGTTTTTCATATTTAAATTCCAAGGAAAATATCATTCAGGTTGAATAGAATAATTCCAAAATATTTCGATTCTGGACGAATCAAATACAATTTTCAAAAATCCTCAGATTCCGGATGAATCAAAAGTACTTTTGTATAAATTTTTGTACTTTAGTATCTAAATTTTCTTATTAAAACAGTTTAACACAATTTAAAAATAATACTTATCTTCATATCTTGCTTCGATTCGGGCCCGACGTTGGGGAGCCACTTCTGTAACATATTATTCATAATCCGGCGTGAAAACTATATTAGTTACAAAATAAAAGTTGATAACTTTTCATCAACTAATAAATTTAATATTTACAATGTATTTACATGTTATTATTTACAAAAACAACTCAGTTAATTTAAAATATCGGCTTAGCTCAGATAAATGCCTTGTCGGGAACAACTTTGTAAACATTCTTCTCATCTCGTAAAGTCTAATTTACCAGTCAGTTTTTTTGAAAGAAAAGAAAAAAAGAAAAGGAGAGAAAATATGATGGAGTGCGTATTGTTCGAGTGTTAAAAGTTTACTTTGATTTTTTATGAGAAATGGCATCAATAAAGTTAAACCTTATTTTTTTTCTTTCTTTGCAACAATGGAAATAATCAAAATGCCACCATTTTGAAAAAAAAATCTTACGAAATTTTGAAATTTTAATCTATTTATATAAAATCCAAGTCTCTGTGTGTCCCTCACGATTCCGGTAGGACCGCCTCATTGAAATGAGCAATTGTTGAAAAAAACTAATGCAGGGTTACCACAGTAGCGCCAAAGGTTAGCCAACTTGGCGATAGCTGGCTAATTTGGCGAAATTCCCATTTAAAACCATTAATCTTTCATAATGGAGGTCACCGAAATTTAATTTAAACTCCACTCTTTCAAGATATTTTTTCGAAATCTATGAGTGAGAATTTAAAGTACATTTTCCTCCCGATGCTACTAATAAAATAACCGCCAATAGACAACGGTGTACTGTGTGAGCTCCTAACTGCGCGATTTTAATGTGCTTTAGGTACTTTTCCAATATAGGGGCCTTGGCGAAAAAGGAAATTTGGTAACATATTTTCCGGGAACTTATTCACTGTTTCATTTTATATACACACGCATTATTTTCGATATTTATACGATTTATTTAACATAAAAAAGCCGTTTCTCTAATTTTATACAGAAACAGATGTAATTTGTACATAAAAACATCAATAATATACATATAAAACAAACAAAAACGCTCATCAAATTTGTTTTCATAGCTGTTTATATGATTTGACAACAAATCTCGATATTTTTCCGTTATACGAACACCATGGCAAAATGTTTGCTAATGCGCCATTTATTTCAAAATGCTAAAAGATATTTGTAATTTTATGTCAGCAGTTTAATATGAGTTTTATTTTATTGCTTTATTTTATAGCAGTTATTTGCTCACTTATTTTAAGTATATATTTGTGATTTAATGAAATATTTCGTAAAAGTCTGGAATTTTCAAATGCTATATTTTTTAAATGCTCACTTTAGTATCGACAATGGTTTTTCTTTTATTTTTCAAATGCTTCAATTCACGATTTTGCGCCAACTATTACGCTTGGCGACAATGGTGTCCGCATAACGGAAAAGTACCCATATCTCACTTTCTGATGCCAAAATTACACCAAGCTTTTTTTAAAAAAATGCCAAAGCCCCTAGAGTGGAAAAGTACCAAACTGTCTATTATTTTGCGCTATCCGTGTTATAGTTTATACTTTATGCAAGGGGAGTGGAGCGAAGAGTTTAAACATTAAATATTAAAGTTTCGGCACAGATGTCATTAATTAATATTGGCGCGATTTTTTTCTGACGCCAATGTCATATACACAACGGGTACTTAACTGGCGCCAAAGTGTCGTAATTTTGCTTGATATGGTATTCCGGATGTTGTTGTTATTGGCGTCGGAAAAAAAATCGCGCCAATATATGATAACGTATATGACAACTGTGCCAAAGTTTCTTTAAAGCAGTATAAGACTAAAAACTTAAGAATAAAATAAATGCAAAATAAGATTTAAGAAGAAAGAAAAATCATGCGTTAAGCATAGAATATGAAACACTTTCCAACACATCCTGAATGCTTTAACAAAATTTCGTTATTTAGAAAAATAAGGTAAATAAGATAACGTTACTTCTTAGATATCCCGTCGACCAATTTCGCCAAATTATATAAATTGCCAAATCAATAGTAAGACATTAATAAAAATACAAATAAAACGTCGAATTAATGGTTTTAGTGGGCATTATTGGCATTTAATTAATTAATTAATGGCAACCATTATTGGCAATTAATCTTACAATTTGGCGACAGTAATTTGGTCGACGGGATAACTAAGAAGTACCAAGATAACTAAGTAAACATTTTAGAAAACGCATACAAAAATTTAAAAATTGATTTCAGCAGTTACCGTCCATAGCCAATAGTACCGTTATTACATGCCACTATTTAGCTAAAATTTAATTTAAACTACTCTTAAAACTACTGAAATCACATTTCCAGATATTATCATCCATAGACGGTTATGTATCCAATTCTTTGCGTGGCCATGTATGTCATTTTATCTATATTCCACAAACATTTCTTAAGAAACTAAATGCAGTTCAGCGTAAAAATGCATAACTCCTTTAAAAACCACCTTTAGGCAATTTACTCTCATACTCAGTAACCCTTACGAATTCTTTTGTGTAGCCCTGCATATGAACTGTAGCATTTATACACATAGTATGCATAAATGTAGTGAAACATAAAAGCGCATATCATAATTAAAAATGCATTTCTAGCAATCATTGCTTATGTACAATACTTCGGAGAAAAGTTTCTTGGCGAGAAAGAAGTTTGCCAACGTATTTTCTGGCACCCTATTTACTGCTTCATACTCACAAGCAATTTTTTCCATATGCATACAATTTGGCACAGATGTCATATACGCCGCATATAGGCGAAATTTTTTTTCCGGCGCCAATTTGGCGAAAGCATCAACAGCATAAACAACATTCGGGTTTCAAAAATACATATTCTAAAAACACACTCAAAATATATATTAAACATTTAATTGCTAAAAAGGACGTCAAACGTTAATAAAATACATTAAAAGATCTTAATAATTTGACATGTTTCGATTGAATTTACTCAATCATCATCAGAAAAACGAATAAACACAAAGATGGAAAATGACAATAAACTATTACAAATGAAATTTAAAAATAAATTATTTTATTTATTTTATTTTTAAATTTCATTTGTAACAGTTTATTGTCATTTTCCATCTTTGTGTTTATTTGTTTTTCTGATGATGATTGAGTAAATTCAATCGAAACATGTCAAATTATTAAGATCTTTTAATGTATTTTATTAACGTTTGACGTCCTTTTTAGCAATTAAATGTTTAATATATATTTTGAGTGTGTTTTTAGAATATATATTTTTGAAATATTTTTAATGGACGTATAAGAGAACTTCTGCTTATAATTTAATAACATTCGGGTTACCATTACAAGCAAAATAACGACACTTTGGCGCCAGTTAAGTACCCGGTGCGTATATGACATCGGCGTCAAAAAAAAAATCGCGCCAATATGGGCGTATATGACATCTGTGCCGACAATTTAATATAAAAAAAGCTATTTACACATTTTTATAAAGAAACAGAAGTAATTTTTGCACAGATGTCATATACGCATGGGGGTTGGCGTGATTTTTCTATGACGTCAATTTGGCAGAAATCTCGCTTTCGAATACCAGTTACTTATATGGTACTTTTCGGTTAGCCGGGCGCCAGTGTTTTATATACATATTTATATACATACATCTATATAAATATACATATATATGCATATACATATATTGTATATAAACACATATAGATATATGTAAATATATATCTATACATACATACATTTATATATACATATATATGTATATATGACACTGGCGCCCGGCTAGCCGAAAAGTACCACTTATATATTTTTCAATTATTTGCTATTATTTTGATACGGAAATAACTATAAATAAATAAAAGTTAGAATAATAACTGTGGAACAAAGCAGTTTATATAATTAAAAAACAGAAAATAAAAGTAAATAAACAATTTATTAATAAATAAAAAACAATAGCCGGGTTACCATAGCAGGCAAAATAACACCATTTTGGCGCCAGTTAGGTATCCCGGTTCATATCTGAAATCTGTGACGTAATTTGTATATAAAAAAATTATATATATATTAGATAACGATTTTTTTATGCATATAAGTGCATATATAAACAAAGATAAAAGTTCATTAGATTTGTTTACATAGCTGTTTATATATTTTTGCAACATATCTCACTTTCTGATGCCCGAATTGCGCCAAGCTTTTGTTAAAAATGCGCTATAATGGAAAAGTACTTAAATAAATAATTAACAGAAATAACAAATTATACAAACTAAAACTTTTTATTTCGAGATCAACGCATTGTTTTTAATTTCGATTAAAAATACATATATCCTTGGATAACTTCAATTGAAATTATTTTCACAGCTTAATATCTCATTCCATAAACCTAAACAAACACAAGTGATTCATTCATCGTGAAACGTCAAAAATATTAAATCATTGAGGTAATCATTCACAAAGTAAGTTCTCCAACAATCAATGGGCAATATTCTAATGACGTCATAGTAGGTAAAATGGTAGCGGTATCGTTTGTTTATGGTTTGTAATCACAAAGATTTAATTTTGCAATGTCTCTTAGTTACATTATTTTATTGTCATATTTATGAGCTCAGAACAAAAGCCTATTTTTTCATTATTTAGTTATTAAAGACGGAAAAAATCATAAATGCATGATTTGAAAATTTTAAATAATTTTCTTTCTTAATACTAAAAAATAACATCGGGAAGTAACAGCGGGTTTAAGTTAAATAAGTTTAACTGTTTAATTCTGTTGTAATATTCAAAATAACTGTATTTATTAGATTTCAGTACTCAACATCAGGGCCCGATTAAACTTTGAAGTTAGAGGAATTACAATGTCATTTCAGGACTTTTCTTCTGGAGAAGCTTTTCTAAATTCCATATATACATGGAAAATCTTCAGTGTTAGAAATATTATTCCTAGGACTGACATAACACGAGAACGGCCTGCAATTTTACACAAGTTTTTGAAAGCTACTTTATATCAGAAATTTTACTAAAAACTGGTTACTTTTTTGTTATAGCGGCCCACACTATTAGGATTATGACAAGTTGCAGCCAATTTCGCCAACGTCGTAACCAAGATCGTGAAGCACACACATATAACACCATACAATACCATTTCATGAAATCGTATACGATAATTTAATAGTTTTTAACCTTACTTCAAGTGTGTTATTTATTTATTTTTAAGGCTCAACAATCTAAATTATCCAATATATGAATTTAAAAAAATGTAAACAAAGATTGAATAGACATGACCGCAAAAAGCCTCAAATCTGCATAACACTTGGAAGCAAACTGTGCAGATTAGTGGTCTTCTACTGTACACAGCTTTTCATAAATGTGTTTCGTTCTTAAAATGTGTTATTTTCATCTATCACTGCGGAACAAGCGAGAAAACTCATATTCTTGCACATGAGTTGCATATATCTTTATATCTAAATTTCCGTCATTTTTGACGGGCTACCTTTCTAGTTTTAAATATAAAAGTTAGAATATTTAAAAAAATAGCTAGTGCGGGTAAATCTACAAAAAAAAAAAAACGGACTTCATTTTAAAAAAAGAATTATTAAAATTGGTTCAGAAGAAAGTTTATGACAGATGACTAAAAAAACAGCCTTGTCTATTAAATATCTAAATTTGAACTCGCAATGTTATCTCTATGGGAAAATTCTGACCAGACATTTCATGCCGTTAGGGTTGACGAATATTTTTCCTTTTGAATATGCGCCGAGATTTTGATACTACCAACTACTATTTCATTTTTCCAGTCGATGCGACAATATTTTGGTGGCTATCGTGCTAACAAAAGTACAGAAGTGTAATTTTTGCAGGGAAGCCCCGACAATAATGCTTTTGTATTTTTTCCATAGAGAAAAAAAAAAACACTTTTAAGCCATTGTCGTCATTTTAGAAATGCTTCGGTTGAGCATAGCCAATAAAAGGTTGGGAAATCTTAGAAGTCGCTTAAACCTTTATCTACTGACTGTACCTATAAGTACTAGTCACTTTAAACTTTGATCTCATAGTGAATATTACTAATAATCTAACGGTACTTTGCAAAAACATAACTCCACTTTATAAGTATGCATGGCAGCAGTATTCTAGGTTTGTTATTTTAGCGAGGAAAGAGGCTATCTTTGAAACATTTGATGCGTTTAGTGCCGACATTTTGTACAGATTGTCACGCTCGTTTTTTTACTGCTTCAAACACAGTAAATGATATAAGATAAGTGTTGGATTTTTCCATGCGTTCATTTATTGTAATTTGTAATGTATTGTAATTTATAATCTTTTTAGATATAGCCTTCAAATTACACATAAGTTCCATATATTGTTCTAAAAGGTATAAAAAAGCATTTCAGCCAATTAATTTATATTTGTAAAAGTTACGAAATTTAAAATTGAATACACTTCTGCAGTCATATAAAATATATTTAGAAAAACAATCTTTAATCTATAACAGGCATAGTTGGTTGGTTGGTTGCTGGTATATGATTTTATGGCGCAAATCCGTTTAAGGGTATGCTGCGCCAAAATAAGGAACAAAAGAACAACACTAAAAACTTACAAAAAGTTAAACTAAAGCCTTTTCATCAAAATAAAAATATGTAATGCTATGAAAAATGCTAACTGGATGGGGTATCTCATCCAAATATAAAGAACAATAAATATCCAGATGGATAGGCAGTGAAATAATTAAAAAATCATATTCTCTTAGAGTAAAAATTTACAGAGTTGTGATACTATTCTTTTTAATTCTTTACGTTTTCCTTCATTAAATAATGAGACTTTCCGATTTTACTATCAGTCATTCCGAAATGCATAAAATTCAAAGTATGTAGTGTAAGAAAGATTTAGGTCTTCTTCAAAGTTTTTATTGTTTTTATCAGATCAAGTAAAATAAAACTAATATACTCCAAAACTATATAAAATTTAAACATTCGTTAGTTTAAGGAGAAATAACTATTTTAAGCAATTTTTCAATATCATAAATAACAACATTTGGAAATATATATATATATATATTACGGTGTCCCAAAAAAATGAAAGTCGTTTTATTTTTTTTGCATACCCTCTTATTTTTTTCCTTTTATGTCAAAACAATTGTAAATAAAGTTTCATGTAATTTGGACCACGGGAACCCATGCCGACTTGCATCTAAATGTCTCAGTCAGTACTTGTGTACTTAGCGAGCGAACGTTGACACATGTCACCCTGTCACCAGAGCACTCAGCAGTGGCAAATGAAAAAGATAAAACAAAACAAAAAGAAAGGTATTGGAACGCTTGTGACAATGCGCATTCCGTGAAGAAACAGTGTGAAACGTGTCAGTACCAGTTTAATCAGTACAGCGCGTCTATGTGTCAATGTGCGTATAATTCCAAGTTAGTCTTTTGTTAGTAAATGTCTGAATAGTTTTTAATCAATGAGCAGAACATGTCAGTGGAATTGTGTAGTTAAAAAAAAGTGATATTTTTAATATGAAAAATTAAACATCAAATAACGGGTTGAAAACTTCTGTCAAATGGACAAGTTCTCGCAGTTTTTTTTTTTTTTTTTTTTTTTTTTGCAATATTCGAGAAGTGAATTTAACTGTTAATGAAAATGCAAATATCGCTACTCGTGAAAGTATTATCATTTGGGAAAAGGCACACATGCCTAAGAAATCGTTGCCAAATTGTGTGAGGAATCTTGTTAATATGTATCAAGTTTGTAGAGATTAACAAAAAAATGCAGAGAAATTACAAGACGTATTCAAGCGGCGACAACAAGAATTTGTAACTACTTTAGACAATTTGTTCGGCATTGCACACGCTGATGCACTTCAAATAATGAAAATCGAGGAAGATAGGATGTTCTTGCAGCGCTAAAAAGAGCCGAGCCGGTCAGTTAAGTAGAGTGGATAAAAAAATAAACGAAAAAAAAAAAGGGGAAGGGGCCCGACTTCGAGTTGTCAAAGAAGAAAATTGGCGAATCAAATATGGTCCCGCTTCAACATCCTCAGCATCATACGAACCATTGGAAGAATATTCCTCTTCGAATCCTAATGAAAATATGGATAAAGCAGATTTCACAACACTGATCGAAAGCTCAGAACCAGGGACAAGTAAATCAGAATTGAGGAAAGATTTTATTATTAAAGTTAGTTGCTGCATTAGACAGGTGACAATTAAGTATGTGAAATTATGTGTTTATTCTTGAAGCTACTATTGGGGGAGGGGGAATATGGATTTAACATTGACAAATTTCCGTTAAGTAAGTCTTCAATTAAAAGAATCCGAACAGAAAAACGGAAGGAACACGCGGAAAATATGGAATTTGAGTTCCAAAATGAGGTACAAGATGTAGTGACCTTACATTAGGATGGCAAACTTTTGCCCGCTTTGAGTGCTCGAAAATCGGAAGAAGTACGCTTGCTTATAGTTATTTCATATGAACTTAAAGAACCCCTCATTGCTGCGTCGAGACTTTATAATTATACGGGCAAAGAACAGCCGCAGTCTTTTTAGAAGGCTATCTTAGATTAGAATCTCGAAAACAAAGTCCAAATTCTATGTTGTGATACTTGGCTTCGAATACAGTTTGTCTTAATGGTGCCTGTGGGCTCCCCGAAGAAAAAATTGATAGGGAAATGCTTTTCTTTGCTTGCTGCCATTATGTATACGATATGGTATTAAAGGCAGTATTCGAAGTGAACATTAAGCAAGTGACAACAAGTCCCGATATTACACTCTTTAAAAAGCACAAAGAGAATTGGAAAAACATCTATCCCACTAAAATACAGTGCTATGGGGAAACAATGGAATTTTTCTAACCCGTATATGAACTTGGCAATTTGCTTGAATTTTACCGCTCTGAACTTTAAAATGTTATGATCAGAGAGGACTACTGAGAGTTGATCGAAATTTCTGTCATATTTTTAGGTGGGGATGCAGAAAAAGAAATTAAATCAGACCTCTGGATGCTTTGTACCAAGCTAGATGCATGGCCCGAGCAGTTTACTCCATAAAACTCTCGTTATTTAGTTCTCATCTGAAGTGAAACACCAAGAATAAGAAATCATTGTTTATCGTGACAATCTATGTTAAACGTGACAATCTATGTTATGGCTTCAATACATTTTGGCAGTTAAAGAACCCTAAAACGAATTGTTTTTCTTTTAAATCTTTTAAAATCTACGAAAATGTGAATGAAAGAGCTCGAAAACTGCTTTACAGAAATTTCTCCAGCATTTATGGTATTTGACTGATGAAATAGCAGTATTAGCACTTTTTGATGATGATGATGTTGACAAAGAAACAAAAATGATGACAAATTTACACAGATAAAATTTCTCGACCCTTGAAAAAACATACATTCCATCGAAGGAAGAAAGTAGTTCAATGTATGGCGAGTTTCATATATTGATTTTGTAATTGTTGTTTTAGTTATTCATTTATATAACGTGATTGTTACCTGTTACACTTTACAGAAAAAAGTATCGATGATCTCATATCTGTCAAAAGCCATTTATTGTTTTCTAGACTCAAAATTTAACAGTCCCTCTTCATGGGAGAATAATGCTTCGTTTCCCGACGCGAAAAAGACGATCTCAATGCTCAGAGCAATGAACAATACATCTGTAAGAGCGGTAAAATTGATGCAGGACTTTCATGATTTAATAACGGTGACGGAAGAACAAAAACAATTTCGTTATGTTGCGTACAAGAACACACGAAGGTCTATCCCGACTGTAAAAAGAAAACATTGAAATGAAAATAAGTTCAGTAATGTTTCTTTTACTGTAATATGTTAATAAATATCTTCTTTGAATAAAGTAGTGTTTTATGTACCAAAGAAACATACATTTTACAATCTTTCCATAGAATTTCCCATACAAGATTTCATGTTTAAGTTTGACCTAAAGTCGGCACGAGTTATCGTTATCTGATTGCAATAATATTTTTTATTTATGTTTCTCAGGTGAAATAGAAAAAAAATAGAGGGCATGCGTATTTGATTTTGCCAAAAAAAAAAAAATTACCTTGTATCCTGGGAAACCCTAATATATATATATTATTTGTAACTATATTCAACATCTAGCTGTATAGGAATATCTAATGGACAACGATAAAAGTGACACTCTGTTACAAGGTTGCTAGTCTGGTCTCAATTTTTATTCCAAAATTCCGAACTGACACTGGAAATTCCTAAAGAAGAATTTTTAATTTAGATTATCACGGATTGCCTGTCATTCATTAAATCAGAAAAAACTGCTCGTATTTTCTGGTACAAATTTAGATTTTATGACTAAAAATTTAGATTTTATGACCAAACTGGCAACTATGCTCTTTAGTGTATACGTGTATGCGTGCATATGTATATGAGTACTGAACTAAACTTTAATTTAAAATGTACTGAACCCGGAAAAATTTAAAAGAAATATTATATAAAACAAATACGTCTTCCTGCTTGTGTAACGTTAATTCTAAAACAGCATTTCCGTCAAGCAATACAGTTGTTGTTTAGAAACAGCTGTGGAAAAAAAATGTGAATCACGGCGTTATCCCTACCCTGGAAATGACGTGACTTTGGAAACCACTACTATTCTTCCGCTGAAATTTATTGAAAGTGGTAAGAAATTTTCGTTAATTAAATATTCGAGAACGGTCGTGAACGCAGACAATAATAAACGAAACAGACATGTGTTAATATATAATTTTTTCACTCGAGATTTTCTATATAAACGACTTTCGCACCGAGAACTTAAAAACCACAATTCCAAATTTTAGGGATTATTAAGAAAAGAAATGATTTCGTACTGACTGGCAATTGAAAGAATATTCTACGATACAAACTGGCAATATTCTTTTAAAATATTTTTAGTTGTAGGATAATGCTGGTAGGAGCAACGTTTGATTTTTACCTGGAAAATGATACGGCCTTGGTAAAGACATTTTAGTAAAGAGTTTTAGCAAGATGGTTGGTATGACATATATTCTGGTAAGCAATTTTAGTGATTCATTGTAAGTTTCACTGCCGAATTTAAACATTTTTCTGCCGATATTTTTTTTTTTTTTTTGTGTGTGTGTGTGTGGGGGGGGGGATTGTTCCACCAAAGAAATTATATATAAGCCTGAACGGATGAATGGAATAAATTTCGCAAGTTGAAAACACGCTCTTACGACTGGTGTTCTACTTGCATGCTGTAAAATGAAAAGTTTAAATAAAAAAAATTAAAAAGTGAAAATGAAAATTATTAATTCAAGTAGAAACGCAAAGCCTGTCTAATCGTTGATCTTATATTAAAAATTTTAATGCGGCAATGGATTATGGTAACTAAGAGTTACTTGTAGCTGTTTTTTTCTCCCCATGCTCTATCGTTTGGCAACTCGTCCAGTAGATGGGTGTGCCTCTCATGTTCGGAAACAAAATTCACATTTTATGCGCTTGTAGGTGAATTCGATTTTGGACACCGGCCGATACGCGGTGCTAGTGTGCGCTAGCAAATTTAACTCGCAGTGCGCAGGCTTAATATTCATGGACTTTGGGTTCCACTCTCAGGCCAATTCCATCCATTGGTTTTATCATTAGATACACCCATATTGTTAAACCCTTGAGGGGTAGTGGAATATGTTGTATCCTACTTAATTTTATATCAGATTCGCACCAGAATGTTTTGATTAAATTTTACATTTGTAACTGTGAATAAAAGTTGTAAAAGGGCATTTCCTCATTTTCAAATATTTTCTTTCGAAAATTCCGGTGTGAATTCAACATTATAGTATCCCAATTACTTGCTCTCGAAATTTACGCAAAACCGAACACAAGAACAAGAAGTAACGAAAGGATATCGGCGCCTCCTGCACGCGCTTGCATGGAAACGTTGTATCTACAGCGTCATACATTTGGTAGGATGTTAAACTTTTTCTTTTTTTCTTTTGTAACGTGATAAATGATAGCATACGTATTGTAAATGAAGTAGAGTATCTATATTATAAAGGACAAACATATCTGTGCGTAACGCATACGTCATTTTGCGAATGGCAACACTTTGAAATTTGAAATAAAATTTTGGTTTTGCAATTTTCTCTACTGCAAATTTTTAAACTTCTAAACATCGCACATTTTAAATTTTTACACCGTCGTATAAGGAAAAAATGTACTTTTAAATGCAATTTGTTCGAAAGCTGTATCTCGATTTATTTTTGAGATACTAATTTTTTTGTAGTTTTTAATACCATTTTTCTTATCGTGGCAACAAAAGTACCTAATTTCTATTGAAAGTCATTGAAAGTAAACGGAAAATAGTCGAAAATAAGAGATACTGTATATTTTTGTTGCCATTTTATCATAAAACTTGAAAAGAAAGTTGAAATTAAAATATGGGCTATGTCAAGAATATTGTCTGTTATTTCGTGATAAGGACGTCATATGCACACTTTTTTATAGACGAAGTTTAAGACTGTATTGTAAAAGTGGATTGCTTTAGAGGATGCAAATGAGGTCATTTTATAAAAAAGCGTGTATTTTAATTCTTAAACCTGAATTATGTTTTGTAGAAGTGCGTCATTTTCACAGCTCAGCTGCTTTGAAATTCTGCACAGGTGAAACGGTTTCACTTTTGAAAATAATGTAATCGAAATCACACACTGATAAACCGCAATGTTTTACAAAAATTTAGTGTCTTTATAAAAGAGAGTCGACATGAAAATAATAGCGATTTACATTACAGAAATTGATGATTTTCGCCTGGATGAGTTTGCTTCGCCGAGGTAGACAAGCAAACAAATAATCCGTGGTTTAAAATAATATCGTGATTCTGAAGTTTTTGTCGAAAATTCTATCGAATAATAAAATTTTAATGCTATTCTTTAGGAAATTCTACTATAATTTTATCAAAATAACATAATTTGCTTAATTTAATTTTTCTAATTTTATATAATCTATCTATATTTTAAAGGACAAACATATCTGTGCGTAACGCATACGTCATTTTGCGAACGGCAACACTTTGAAATTTGATAGGAAAATTCAGTTTTGCAATTTTCGCTACTGCAATTTATTAAACTTCTAAATATTGCACATCTTCAGTTTTTACGTCGTCGTATGGGAAAAAATGTACTTTTAAATGCAATTTGTTTGAAAGCTGTATCTCAATTTAATTTTTATAAATTCATTTTTTTGTAGTTTTAAATACATTTTTTGTAATAATGGCAACTGAAGTACTCCATTTCTGTTGAAAGTCATAGAGGGTTGAAAGTAAAGGGGGGAAATAATCACAGAGGAAAGAAAATAATATATTACTGTACCTTTTTGTTGCCATTTTCTCATAAAAACTGAAAAAAAAAAATGAAATTAAAATGCGTGCTATGTCAGCGATTTTTTAAATTTCTAAATATCGCACATTTTCAATTTTTACACCGTCAAAAAGAGAATAAAATCTACTTTCAAATGCAATTTGTTTGAAAATTGTATCTTAACTGACTGAGTTATTATGGTTTTTAAAATAACTATAGCCACCCGTAGCGACCAGTTTGGTCTCCCTTAAATGTATGCTAGGCATTGCATCATGTTACTTTTATTCATAATTTCATTTAGTTGCCCAAACCTTTGCCAAATCGAAAGATTATGATAGAGAAATCAAGAACTAGATATTTTTTTGTTAGTCGGGCACAGGTGATAAATCGCCAAACATTGTACCCGTCGCATTTTTTCATATTTCATTAATTTAGATTAAAATATAATCCTTTCACTCATTTTATTTAAAATGGATAACTTTAATTTGAAACAGAATCATTTAAAATTCATGACTTTCACTTAAAAAAAAAAATCTTTAAAAAATGAAAAAGAATAAGTAATTCCATAAACCATTTAATTTCAACATTGTTTCGACATTGACATTCAACATTGTTTTAATTTACCCCTCGAAAAATAAAAAATGTTGCTGGCGAGTTAAAAAATGTTATTGGCGAGAATTGCGCCCAGCTGACATAAAACTACGAACTCTTTGCAATCATGGCAACTTTTATGTAGTTTTATTCGATAAAAATATTTTGATTAAATAGGTTTCCAGAAAATACGTTGCCAATTTTTTTTTCTCGCCACGGACCTTTTCTCTACTTCACCAAATACCTATACTGGAAAAGTACCTTTATTTATTTATTTATTGTATTTTAAATGAGATGAATAAAAGACGGCACAGATGTCATATACGCACCACGTTGGCGCGATTTGTTTTTGACGCCAATGTCATATACGCACCGGGGTACTTAACTGGCGCCAAAGCGTCGTTATTATGCTTGATATGCTAATTCGGATGTTGTTGTTTATTTATTAATATATTGTTTATTTACTTTTATTTTATTTTTTAAAATTATATAAATTGTTTTGTTCTATAGTTATTAAATAAACTTTTTATTTATTGTTATTCCCTTTTTAAAAATATTACACAATAACCAATGAAATGCGTTTCATTCGGGCGTTGCCATTAAACAATTAACAAATATTCGCGATTTATGTGCCACGTACGATAGCGTAATATATATATAGATTTTTAAGCATAAATTATTTTTTAATTAATCTCTATCACGTTTAGCTCAATTACGAAAGATTAATTCGCTTGCCCTTAAAACAATGTAAAAATTTCAGCATTTATTTCCGTCTAATGTTCTATAACAAAATTAAAACTTCCTCTATAGGAAAATGAATAAAATAATGTAAATAAGAAACAAATTTAACAGACATGTGATTGAACCACGCGCTTAAAGCACTGAAATGATCGGAAAGACTGCCGCAAGTTGCAAAATCTTGGGTTAATAACTCCTGGCATGCGGTGACATGTGAATTTATCACTTTTAATAAATTTTAAAATATTTGATTGCATAATTGATATTTTTCATATAAAAATTCTTTTTTATGTTAGACGGCAATCTAAAATATATATTACACGTAAAAAAATAATTAGAGTGTTCAAAAAAAAAAAAAAAAAAAAAAAAAAAAAAAAGAATGGTTCTCACCTATACTCTGTAACCCGAGGAGCTCGGGTTTGATCCCCTAGTTTCTTTAAAAAATTAGTGGTTTCCGACGTGCCACAGTTGACCACCCCTGCCTTAAACAATAATCTGCTCCTTGGTTTGTTGTATTGATTGCAATATTATAAAATATGCAAGGCTGTTATAAAAAAATTAATTAAAATACTGAAAATTTTATTAAGCACACGAAATTAATTAAAAGCAGCTGTTTATAAAATGTTTGGTGTTATTACATTCTGGTCCGTATAATTAAAAAAATAAATAATATATATATTAAAAGTCGTATAAATTAAAAGTCAAAATGGCAAAATATTTTGTGCCCTATAAGCATTACTGAAATTGCACTTTTAGCAATGCTGGCATGGGGATCGGGTTGTTCATTGCTGAAAATTGTCTAATTGAGCATTCCAGTAATGGACACGAGTCTAAAAAACTTTTTAAAAATAAAATTTTGTAAATGACCATTAGTATATACAATACAAAGTTTTCTATTACTACCAAAACAAAAACATGCAATATTTGCAGGAAAATAAAGAATATATAAATTTAGTAAATGAAACCAGCTCTTAGCGTGATCATTAAGTCTTTCACTGAAAACAGTGAAAATCGAAACATTATTTTCTGCTTCCTGATTGGTTTCATTAAGAATGTAAACAGTAACCCATATAATACAACATGCAAGGGGGAATTGTGAAGCAAATAATAATAAAAGCTAAATTTTTATTGGTTATTTTTTTATAAACCAAAAACGTTGAAGAGTTTCTATTACTGGCACATCTATCATAAATTCCATTTTCTATGACAGTAAATATTACTGTATAAGAATTCCATAGCCATAATAACAAAATATAAAGTGACAATTAATGAGTATCACATCAATCACAATTGTAAGAAAATTATAAACTTATCAAAATCTAATTCCCAAAGATTTGAATTTAAAAAGGAAAAATAAATTTTCAAACAAAACAATAAAGAATAAAATGGATAAAAACTGCAAAAAAGCGATACATTTTACTCTCGGGTTTATACGGTGCTGGAAAGACCTTAAATTTCTCAGAAGTGATTTTTTGTCTTTAAAAGTACGTATTATTATGCAAAATCTGCAAAAAGTCATAATTTTAATTTTGTATTATTTCTTAATCAGGGTTGAAACTTTTCTACCTTTCAAAAAATTTCTATTTTTTTTATATCATCTAAATCAATTCTTCCCTCTCGTTCTTCCGAAATTTCTCTTCGTCCCCTGCCCCTTCCTCCCCCACACACAATACCAAAGTTAAAGACCTTTAAAATACTTTAACTTCTTTTTACTTTTTCTTCTCTATTTTTTACATTACTTTAACAATAAATAACCAATCATAAATTTCATTAACGTTCCACATTCATTTCATTAAAATGTAATCTAAATTCCCTTCTTCCAAAATTTCACTCCCCCTTTTTGCTCATCTTTCCTTTACAATACCCAATGTTTAAAACTTTAAAACTCTTTTTTTATACAAATTTCTGCCCTATTTGTCACTTTATTGTAATTGATCATAAAAATTTTCACCCCCCCCCCACCCGAAATTGTAGTTTACTCTACTCCCACCTCTATTACCAACACCATAAAATTTAAAGTCTTTAAAACTTCATAGTTTATTATTTTTGTCTTACCTATTTCGTGCTATTTCGATCTTCGAGCAGACGAAAAGCAAGGCTTTCTTAGAGCAAGTGTAAATTTTGTGATTCCCAGTTGCTGTAACATTCGTTCCCTGGCAGTCAAGCGAATTGCGCCGAACTACAGTTTTGAAAGTGGTGACTTGTATAAATACTGCGATATTAATATATTCTCACATAAACTTCTTTTAGCTCTCCCCACTTCCATGGAGGGGCTCATAAAATTGCGGTATTCAGTTTAAGCATTGTGGACCTCGAGCGGGGAGGGAAAGTTTTTATGATCGAATATAATAAAGTGATAAATATAGCAGAAATTTGTTCTAAAAAAGAGTTCTAAAGTTTGTGAACTCTGGGTATTGTAAAGGAAAGAAGAGCAAAAAGGGGAAGTAAAATTTTGAAAGAGGGGAATTTAGATGAAATTTTAATAAAATGAATGTAGATTGTTAATGAAATTTATGACTGGTTATTTATTGTTATGGTAAATTAAAAAAAAAAAAAAAGCAGTAGAAAAAGTCAAAATAAGTTAAGGTATTTTAAAGGTGTTTAACTTTGGTACTGTGTGTGTGTATGGGGGAGTGAATTTTCGGAAGAGGGAGAGGGAAGAATTGATCCGGATGGTTAAAAAAATTGAAATTCAATGAAAGGCAAATTATTTTAAACCCTGATTCAGAAATAATACAAAAATAAATTAAGGAATTTTTGCAGGTTTTGCATAAAAATAAATGCTTTTAAGGTAAAAAAAAAAAAAAAAAAAAAAAAAAAAAACTTCAGAAAAATGTAAGGACTTTCAGCTTTGTATAAACCTTGAAGTAAAATGTACCACATTTTAGTAGTTTTTATACATTTTATTATTTTTTTGTTTTGTTTGAAAAAGTATTTTTTCTTTCTGAATTCTCGGAGAATTAAATTTTGATAAGTATATAATTTTCTTAAAATTGTGATTGACGTGATACTCATGAATTGCCATTTTATATTTTATTATTATTAATATGGAATTTTTATATAATAAAATTATCTGTAATAGAAACTGGAATGCCTAGTAGATGTGCCAGTAATGGAGACTCTTCAATGTTTTTGGTTTATAAAAAAATAACAAATAAAACTTTAACTTCTATTATTTTTTTTCCATAATTCCCCCTTGCATGTTGTACTGTATGGGGGTATTGTTTACATTCTTAATGAAACCAACTTATTGTGTATGACTCAGAGTGATAATGTTTTGAGTCATATTTTTTCATTGGCTTATATTTCTTTTTCAGTCATTGTTAATCCCTTACGTTTGGGTCAGTGCACACTGGTATGTATTCTTCAATTCAGTAAAGGCCATAGAAGTTTTTTCGGAAGTATGGGGCGTTTTTAGAAGTATTCAGTTTTTAGGTGCGTTCGTAATTATATAAATACGTAGCACCTATAGTCGTCGTTCAGTCCGTCCGTCTGTCCATCTGTCCGCATGTAACAGAGCAAAAACTACCCAACCGAATAGTCTGAAATTTCAAATATGTGATTGTTGCAAAATTTTGTCGAGCCATTTCAAATTTTATGAAAATCGGATGTATAGTTTAATTACAGGGACAGTCAAAACTTTTTCTTTACATTACGGCCAATGGGAAAAATTATTGCAAGTGGATTTTAATGATATTAGAGCCTTCCGAATGATCTGAAATTTTAAAGATATAATTGTTGCAAAATTTTGTCGAGCCATTTCAAAATTTAGGAAAATCGGACGTATGGTTTAATTACAGGGACAGTCAAAAGTTTTTCTTTACATTACGGCCAATGGGAAAAATTATTGCAAGTGCATTTTAATGATATTACAGCCCTCCGAATGGTCTGAAATTTTAAAGATATAATTGTTGCAAAATTTTGTTGAGCTATTTCAAATTTTAGGAAAATCGGATGTATAGTTTAATTACAGGGACAGTCAAAAGTGTTCCGAAAAAAATATTGGAAGTGCATTTTAATGATGTATCAGACTATGCACGTTATGAAGTGCAAAAAATTATACATTCAGTACAATATGGGGTGCAAAAAATAATTTTTAAACTAGTTATAGTACGAACGCACCTCATTTGCCACGTTTGACGAGCAATTTCCAACTTGTTTTAGAGGCTCTCTGTTTTGGGGGCCCTTTGGATCCAATTTCTCAGCTACATCTTCTTCCTGCTCTACTGACCTTTTATGCTCTTCTATTTTCTAGGCCACACGTTCTTCACTTTCCCTCCATCTTTCTTTTCGATTTTGGTGGTTTTGGTTTAGTTTATCAAATTTTATTCCCTCAGCCACATTCCAAACCCTTCTTTATCTATTCACTAGTTCCTCGTAATTATACATCGTGTGGTTTTGCATCTCCTTCATATTCAACCGATTATTTCAACCTTTATTTTTTTTTATGGCGGCATAGTTTCCGAGATACTGAGCGTCTTTTGCTCCTCGTTTTGTTTTGTCTTGTCCCTTTCCCCTAGTTCCCTTCCTTTTCTTCATGGTTTTCATAATTTTAATACTCACGTAGTAAGTCCTGTTTTTTGATATAAATTTTGTCTGATCGTAGAATATTTTTACGCTTACTTGGTTTGTGCTACCGTCCAAAACATACTTTTCTTTAGCTAAATAATTTTTTTATGATTATCTAATCTCTTATCTATCTTATCAATTCGGGATTTTTTTGCCATTGTACTATTTTCTTTTTCCTCATTGACTGTTTCTTTTTCACCTTTTGACTATGTACATAACCAGGGCTGTCCAAATGCAAAAAGCCCACGGGCCAGAATTCCGGTCGCTGATCACCTGGTGGGCCGCAGTTTGAAAAAGTTGAACAATAACCTCTTACCTCTTGTACAATAACAATTAATAGTTTAAATATTAATTATAAAAAAATGGAACTAAAGGATTATAAAACAATTTGCTTACATTTTAATGGGAAAACTGAGGGCGATCAGCCTTCTTTACAAGGGCAGGAATGTCAACATCTATGTTTGTCATTGCCAGCCGAAGAGAGTCTAACAATGAACTGTCGGGGAGAGAGTTCCTATGACGATTCTTGATAAATTTCATCGCCAAAAAAGCACTTTCGCATAAATATGTGCTCCCAAACATGGAAGTTATTTTCAGTCCTGAGTCACGCAGATATGGAAACCGTTCAGTTGGAAGCAACTTGAAGAACTCAGGCCCCCTTTCGGTTCTTGTTTGAAAGAAGGAGTCAGCCTGGAGATCACAGAGCTCTAATTGTAGGTTGGCCGGTTGTTCTTCAATGCTTGCTGTGACTGGATTACTAAACAGAGCCATGTTATTCTTGATGCTCTCAAAATCTGAAAATCTCGTGTTGAATTCAACAATAATAGCCTGCAACTCAGGGCAAAATTCAGAAAAATCCAGCACTTCCTCACACTCTGACGCCAAACGACTGCAGCTGGCGAAGTGAGATAAGTTATTTTTTCCCAAAGTTGGATGGAAAATTTTCAGCTTGTTTCTAAACCCATTGATGTGTGCCATTAGGTCAGACACCAGTTGGCCTCTTCCTTGTAGTTTTAAGTTCACATCGTTGAGGTGGCAGTAATATCAGTTATAAATGACAGGTGACATGAAAAATCCATGCTTAAAAATTCTTGTTCAAGGTTTTCTGATGGAGAAAACTGGTGAAGGAAAAGAGGGATTTCTTTTCTCAACTCGAAAAATCTCTTGAGGCAGTTTCCGGCACTAAGCCGCCTATCTTGATTGTACATAAGCAGATCTCCGTATTCTGCTTCAATTTAATCCAAAATGTTACGGAACTGCCGATGCATAAAAGCCCTGTTGCCGCCTCTGATCATGTTGATGACTTTCACAACTTTTTGGAGGGTTTCAGTTTGCTTCACCGATTTCCCGCATAAAGCACGCAGGTGAATGATGCAATGAAGTGCAGAACATTTCATTCCATTTTCTCTCAAACATCCAATCAATCCTATCTTTGGTCCTAACATTGCCTTTGCACCGTCTGTAGCTAGGACGAAACACTTTTCAAAGCCTCCGACACTGTTGACCGCTTTCATCACTGCTTCAAATATGTTCCTACCCTTTATTGTGGAGTGAAGAGAACACATGGTAAGGAGCTCATCTTTGATCTCAAAGTCTTCGTTAGCAGTGTGTGTGAAAACCCCAAGAGTTGACTAACGTCCGACTGGTCTGTACTTTCGTCGATACACAAGGAGAAATAGCAGCATTTTTCAATCTCGCAGGACAATTTCTGTTGTATTTGGCCAGCCATTTACCAGGGCAGGCAACTGTTATGGCCAGACAACTCTTCCTTGGACGGTCTGGGGAGAAGCTGGAACTGAATGAAAATGCTTAGCCATTCTGCTATCACCAAATGATTTTGCCATTTCTACAGAACACTTTTTAACGACGACGCCATCAGTGTAAGGTTTTTTCGCTTTAGCAAGCTCAAGTGAAATTGCATACGAAGCATGCAAAGCATTGTACTGATCAGATTTTACTTGAGTAAACAACCCAGTTCGTTTTTGCAGTTGTGATTTCAGCTCTGAAACTATCAGAGATTTTGCTTCTCCTTGATATTTACTGTGGCTCCCTTCATGAAGACTCGCGTAATGCATTTTGACATTATATTCTTTGCACACAGCCACAACTTGCATACAAATCGAGCACTGGAGTTTGCCGTTTCTATTCGTGATGAAATACTGTGTTTCCCAGCGGTCCTGGAACACTAGGTTCTCACTGTCTATCTTCCGTTTCTTACACATCGTTGGAAGATGAAATATTCACAATCAATAATAAAATTAGTTTTCACACATTCCCAAAAAATATAGCTACGGTACAAGAGAAGTTTGCTTTATATCCGAAATCTGCAACCTTATCTGAAAACCTAACATTCGTCGCAACCAGTCAGATCAAGATCATCAATTGAAAGGAGCGGAGAGTTGACGAGCGCAAGCTCTCAATTTGTTTTTCGAAATCAACAAAGGCCGCAGCGTCAGCGTTTAACCAATTGCGGGCAGGTTTTGCTTATCTGAAATGTTTCTCTCTTCACTCCCTGTCTCCCTCGCTACGTTAGCCGAATTGCAGCCGTTGCGTAGCAAACAGGGTTAGCTGGAAGCGTAGCGGATTACTAATAATCAAGGAAAAGCGCCTTTTTGGCGGGAAAAATTAATGCGTGTGCAAAATTCAGTAACTTTAAAGAGAGTATATTTCTAGGAATTAGTTTTAACACCAGCGTGCAGGGTAGGGCTGCTTGACCTTGACCTGAAGATGTCATGTACCTTTTCTCCCACTACAATGAAAGGAGTGAAAGAGCGATCAAAGGGAAACTTCGGAGGCCTCAGTTTGAAAAAAGAAATATGCTGAATAAGAAGTTGGCGGGCCGCCAGTTGGACAGCCCTGTACATAACTATTATCAGTTTCGTTTTACAGCTTTCCATTTTCAAGTAGAAGAAATTGTGAAATATAAAATAAAGTCAGATTTTAATGTAATGAATTTAACACGTTATAAAACAAAATCCACCAGATCTAAAAGCTATAATTACTTTGCTTGGTTTTTATATTTTTATTGTTATTTATTTACTTATTTTGAATGAGGGATGATAGATCTAAGCCCCTTACTTTCAATTAAAATCATCTACTATATCTATCTGTATTCCCCATGAAACCGTGAAAAGAAATAAAAAAAATCTTTTATCTTAAAACCATCTGTGTTTTAAAAGAACGTGTCTATTTTTGATGAGTGAAAGTAAAGCGATACATATGCAAAGCAACATGCAATAAAAATATCCCATCAAGTATCAAACTATATCGCAGTCCACTTTATTCTTCCCCAATAATATATAGTGTATTTGTTGCCTGCAGTACAGAAGCGTGATAAAAATTACATAAATTAATTAAAAATACCTAAGAAAATAATTTAAAATTTGAAATTTAAAGATTTATTATAAGATTATCGGATCCAGTGTTGCCAGCGGGCTACTTTTTTTAAAATTCAGATTTGTTTATTGGTAACACTTTTTTGAAATAGTAAAATTAGTATTATTTAATAGCATATTAATCCAAGCGGAAAGAAGTGGAATTTTACCATTTCAGAAAGCTGGTTGCAATCAAGAAATCTGAATTTAAAAAAAGTAGCCCACTGGCAACAGTGCTCACATCGGCAAGAATGGCTGTCATTAGTTTTTTTTTTTTTTTTTTTTTTTTTTGCAATTTTCCATTTTTCATTTTCAAGAAAAATAAGTTATGAAATACAAAGACACAGCCAGATTTTAATGTAATTGAAACAATGTCTTCTAAAATAAGTGTCATTTCTGAAATCTTACATTGTTTTGTATAAATTTCTACTCGTTTTTTTTTTTTTTTTTTTTTTTTTTTTTTTTCATAAGTGGTTTCAGAGATAAAGGCCATAATTTTATATAAAATTATCTGGTAAACTTTCTCTAGAATTGTCAAAAGGAAGAAAGATAATTTGTTAAAAAAAAAAAAAAAAGTTGACCGTTAAAAAAAGTGACGTTTGCATACTTCGATTTTTTTAATGAGAAATTTTAGAGCTTAGCGCCCACACTTTTATTTAAAATCACCTACTATATGAATCTGTATTCTCTTTAAAATCTTCAAAAGAAATAAAAAACCTTTTATTTCGAAATCTTATGTCTTTTAAAAGACTGTGACAGTTTTAGACGAGTGTAAGTATAGAGAAACATATGCAAAGCAGCATACAATAAAAACATCCCATCAAAGATGAGTTTTAAAAAAAGATGAGTTACTTAAAATAAGAGCTACCCTTTAAAAAAACCTGACATTCCAAATGAACGACAGCAAAATATGTGGGTCATTTTCAAAAGTGTCGTGTTTTACTGTCCTTTCACATTTGCACAGAAAAATAAGTTAAATACCATAATTTTAATTATTGCATTTTAACTATTATGTTATTTTAATGATAATTTACATATATATTATTATTTATAAAAAATTTAAAAATAAGAAATATATACTTTTGTAGTCAAAATGTCATTACCGTAGGTTGTCCCAACGAGCAATTTATTAGGTAAAGATATGGATAAGTGCTATTTAAAGCAGATTGCTATAATTTTTTAAATACATTTTTATTTATTAAGATGCTACTAATAAAACAAATATTTATTTTCATCAATTAAATTTGCCTATAATTCTTTATAATTTTTTTTAAAATCGTGTCCTAAGAAAGAATGTCATTACCATGCTTCTGACAAAAAGTTCATCTGGAATGTTTTAGAGGGCAGCAGATGCCCTTTTAGCAAGGCAAAAATAATCCATAAAAGTCAACTTTTTATCAGGTTTAGGTGAATAGAGTAAATAATTTTATAGTTTGAATAAAACAAGCAAAGACTTTGAATGCTTTGGTGAGTATTTTTCTTGTGCGTCATTACCGTGTAACTTCTAATTGATAATTAAATGAACTTTTATTTATAAACCTGCTTTTATTATATAAGAAATAGAAAATCATTGTATGGGCTACAAGATATAATGGCTGCCATTTATCCCTGGGGAAAAATAAAAATATTTTGCTTAATTTGTCATTACGATAGATGTCATTACCGTGTTTGTTTTCTGCCACGGTAATGGCAACATGTGCATGGTAACGACAAGATTATGTTCACACAGTAACATGAATATATATATTTAACATATTTCTGATTTACTACTTGGCAATAGAAATGCTGAATATTCATAAAGATATGTGTGAAATTTTAATTTGTTGGTATAAGCATACATAAAATATACTTTTAATACACATAGAAAAACAATTTGCAATTTTAAATATAAATATTTTATGAATTAACATTATTCATTTTAATATTTCTAATTTTTAAATAGAATTTTAAACACAAATTTAATATAAATTTAGCTAGTACTGGAATTTATTTTATAATTTTAAATTTGTAGAAGTATTAGGAAAATAAATTTATTAAAAAAACCTTTACAATTTTTGTGGTTCATTACAATGGGCTTCTTTTGCTTTTTTATAAAGAAAATGGGAGAAAAAAGAAGCTGCAGGGCAATTAAAAAAAGTCTTAAAAAATTCTGCATTAAGAGGTGGTGCTGCTAGAAAAGAACATGAATGATATCTTCATAAAACAGCTAAAAGACAAATCAAATCTATAAAAGAAATGACCACAAGGGAACAAAGATTGAAAAGAAAAGAATGGTGATAAAACACAAGAAACAAGCAGCAGAAGAACTTTAAATAAGATGATATACTCCACGAAACAATGTACCAATTTTAAACGTACACCTTTTGTAGAAGATTTTGAGACAAATCCACAGAGTACAATGATTAGTTAGTTTCTTAGAGTCAGAAAAAGAGTAAGAAGACTTAGGACATCAGTTGTCCGAAGATGTAAAAAGCTTGATCAACAACTTAAATTTGAAAAAAGGATGTGAAAAGTATAGAACAAAATATTATTGACTTAGTATTCAAATGTATAAAAAACAAACATCCGAAGGGGAAAAATTTCTAAATAAAATGACAAGATTTAAAAAAGAAATTAAAAAAAACTGTAAAGAAGAATATTTTAACACGAAGAAGAAACTTTAATTATTGAGATTTTTATAAATTAATTATTTGAATGTATTATACATTTAAGAAAATTTGTTTATTAGTATAGAACATATGAAGAAATAAAGCAGGGCTCCCAAATGGTCCGCCAACTGAATACCAATAAATTTTAACAGAAAATTTTTTGGTAGGTTTGCGCTAGAATTAACTCTGAAAGGTGATTTCGGGTCGGTTTATAAGAAAAATCTAAAAAGAAAAATTTTCTAAACCAATATTGGTAGTCAGTTGGCGGACCATTTGGGAGCCCTGATAAAAAGAAATTTAAAAAATGAAGGCTACTGACGCATACAGATTTAATTGAAAATCACAAATATAAATACGGGACAGAAGCTCAAGAATGGGTAGAATCGGTATCACATTTCATACTGCTATTAAATATTATTTTTGCACTGAAATAGAAAAATTATAAATTGAATAAATTTTCACCATCTCAAGAATGACAAGAAAGACATGATGCTTCTGCAGTCTAAGCACATATTGCGCTAATTTTCATAAAAATTCGTAACGAAATATCACTGTTGAAAGCCTTTGTTTTCCTAAGTGATAGTCCAATAAATCAGTATTGAAACAAAAAAATATTTTATCTTCTACCAAATGAAATCAAGAGATATGTCTCAGCTGTACACAAAATATTTCAGAACTATTCATAATACTTTCTGCACAGTTGGGAAATGGTGATATTCTATGTGCAATGTCATAAATCACCTGTACCTATTTCGTCACGATTTTTTGTTGTGCAAAACAATGCTGATATTGGTAATTTTTTTTAAGGAATATTACTAAATTAATAAAATGTTTTTGTGCTTGTTACGCGTAATAACATAGAACAATATACATGGATATACTGAATTTTGTAATTACAATTGTCATTACCGTGCTCACTTATGTCATTACCAAGTTCATTAAAATTTAAAAATTAGTTTAAAAATGTTAAATTAGTAAATTGGTCTCTGCTGATGCTTGTATATTAATGTTTATGAATTAAGGTAATTTTTTACAAAAAATTAAAACTTTCTGGGTATTTCTAAAAATTTGATTTTACTATTCCAAAACATGGACAGATTTTGAAAATGACTCACGTGCAAAGCAATGTATAATAAAAACAATGATTTTTTTTATTGCATTTAGCTTTATTATTTCAGATGTAAACTTTATAAAATCTATTTCCTAGATTCATTTTTTAATCATCAAATTATTATTCCAACCTATTTTTTAAATCGTATTATCAAAATGTGCAGTTGCGATTCGCGAAATTCTTAAACAGTTGCATTTTATTTTTTCGATAAAACAAGTAAAAAAACCCAAATAAAATAGAATTATTCAGTGAATTAATATAATTGATGAATTATTTATGTTTCGATGTGAAATCACGATGAATATAATCAGTGTTTCTACAATTTATCCAAAGTGACTTCTTTTTAAATGACGAAAACTTCGTTCAACTTAAAATGCTCATTCGTTATATTAAATAAAGTAAAAAATAAATAACGTTAAAAATAAAATATATAATATTACGAATGTCCAAATATAGGTGTACGTATTAAAAAGCAGTAAACCAACGTTTAAAATGCACAAATAATGCGTGAAAAGCAGCAAACAGCTGTTTCGTATCTACAGCGAGATTCTTCTTCAGTGCAAGATAGGGAAAAAGGAACAGTATGCTAGGAAAAGCAAGGCTGGGCAAAAAAGGCTTATTTTGCTTTGAGAAAGGCTTTTTTTTTATTCGAAATAGCTGTTTGCTGCTTTTTACGCATTATTTGTGCATTTTAAACATTTGTTTACTGCTTTTTAATAGTCCTGCACAAAGGCTTTAATTGCTATTTTAATATAGGTGTACGTTTAAAATAAAAATGTAATTATTACGTTTAAATTTTACACGATTTTTTATGTAATTAATATAGCGAAATATGTTTTAAAGAAATGTAGTTTTAAAGAAATTGTGTTTCATAACATCAATTATTCTGTAAGCTTGAGAAATTTTTAAATTTCGTTAACAAGAACTTTCGAAAATTGTAGCTATAATGAGATTATATATCAAACTACAGGGTGATTCTAAATTCACGGTACAAACTTTAAAGGTTCGTACAGGACACAGTAACAATCATTTGTTGTAAAGCAATGTATGGGCGCAAGTGACGCGTTGAGGTACAGACCCCCAGGAGGCCAATTTAGCCCTTTCTTTTATTTCAAAAATTCTCATTCATACCAGAAAATTCATATGCTATTCATTTCTTTACTTAAAGCAATGGAACAATCGAACAATAGAGTTGGTGTATGGATTCCCTAGTTGCGTGGCAACTTTACATCCAGGCTAAGAGTAGATCGTTTTACAATGCAATGGGAGCCTTAGAAAAAAGAACGTTTAAACGCGGCTAGTTGCCACGAAAAAATAGAGAGTAAACTAAAAAGATAGACAATTTTTAAAAGAAAAAATTTTTTGTATAACTAGTAGGAAAAAAAAAAAGTTCCATATGATCCAAAAATGTCCAGGACAGGCGAAAAAGCTACCAAAGGAAGCCCCGTAAAAAAAAAAAAAAAAAAAAAAAAAAAAAAAAAGACTCAATTCAGAGATCATACATTAGTTTAACACAATTATAACAAAGTAAGATACAAAAGTTTATAAAAAATGAAGTATTTACATATTTACAGAAAAAAGAGAGATTAAAGTTTATAAGAAAATGCACAAAAGATAGGAAAATACAATAATAAAAAACAACATTGAGGAGAGTTCAGACTAACAGGACTGAAAAAAGCACAAAATGTATAGGGGAACAAGGGGAAAAAAGGACGGCGCCCGCCCAGTCTGGCAACTCGATGATAAAAGGTTATATAAGGAGACCAAGATAGTGTAATTAAAGCACAAAAAGATAAAACTAATAAAGAATTTGAAAAACATAAGAAAAAACAGCTTAAAAGTTTTTTTTTTTTTAAGCACACAAAAGACAAAAAGACAGGGAAAAAAGGAAATAGTTTAGCAGGGAATGAACTTATTCTTCATTTAAGTTGAGAAGGTTAGCAAGTTTATCGAATTCATTGATGATCACCATTACTTTTTGCATAGGGTTATCAATATTTTTGGTTTGAGTTGAAATGTTTTTGATGCAGCTTAAAAATTTTGTAAATTAAAAAACTTCCTTTATTTCATTGAAGGTGGTAAGTATATCTTTAATATCATTAGAGTAATTTACTGGAATTTTCAAATTTTGAGTATTATTAGTATTTTCAGTAGTAGGAGATGAAAGGGTATTTGAGGTATCATTAACATTAGTTTCGGAATTTATCATGCTAGTACTGGTTGAGGGAACATTAGTCGAAGGTTGTTTGGTGTAGTTATAATCTTTAAAGATTTCGGCAAGAAATTGTGTTTCCGAGGAGAGATTGCCGACGCTATTGCGTGTAGTTTTTCTGTTATGTTTATTTTCAAGTCTGTACGGGTTTTTAGGGCACCCGCGGAAATTCGCGGGATGTCCAAGGCCACAATTAGCGCATGTAGGTTTAATTCTACCTTTGTGCACACAAGCAGTGCTTAAGTGTAATTCCCCACATTTGACACATTTGGCGTCAAAGCCGCACACCTCTGAGGCATGTCCATACCCTTGACACCGATAGCATTGTTTAACTTTATTTTTTGAAGTAAAGGCTTCAATTTTAACAGAAATATAGTGGATCACGTTAATTTTGTAGATTTCCTCAAAGTTTTTTCGTTGTATAACATTTACCATATAGATTGGCATAGGATGCCCAGTCTTTCTATTTTTAAGCATGGCATCCCTAGTGACTGCAAATCCATGCTCGCGAAGGCTTTCTTCTATTAGTTTAACATCTGTATAATAGGGGAGGCCCCTAATGCATTTTTTCTTCGGTCTTAACTCTCTGGGGTCAAGAGTAGTATATTTTATCTTATTTTGATTTAGCCATCGCTGTGTTAGTTTAAAGTCATTGTCCGAAGCACATTGAACTACTAAGCGTTCCCCTTTAAGAGCTATTTTTGGTTTTTCAGAATTTATCTCGGTAATTTGCTGAGCTAGCGTCGTCCAATTTTGGTCAATTTCGATATAGAAGGGATTAGTAGGTTTTTTAGAGTTACCAGGTTCCTGGACGGAACTATCATCAGAATTGGATTGCTCCATGTCAGCATTATCGCTTAAATTAACTTCATTTGCGATATTTTTGAATTTATTAGCAAGAGGGATAGTAGAACTCTCCTCTGTCAAGGGACGCTTAATCCCCTTTTTAACTGCGTTGAATAATTCATTTTTAAGGTTAGTATCATTAATGATTTTATTTAAAGCAGTCATTTCATGATTACATAAAGAAATACTCTTCCTTCAAAGTTTCCGGTATGAAATCGAATAAAAAACTCAATTCTTATTACTTTTCATTTATTTCCTGTGTTTGACAGATTTGCCAATTTTGCGGGGGGTTTTAATTCAAAAATCTTAATTTCACACCTGAAAATTTCAAAGAAGATTTTTTTCTGTATGTAATCATGAAATGTCTGTCTTAAATAAAGAAAAGAATAAGTTAGGAATTTTCTGGCCTGAATGATAAATTTTGAAATAAAAAAAGGCAAATTGCCCTCCTGGTGTTTGTACCTCAACGCGTCACTTACGCCCATACATTTCTATACAACAAATGATTGTTACAGTGAGTGCCCTCTACCAACCCTTAAAGTTTGCACAATACATTTAGAATCACCGTCTATATTCATTTGAATGTGTATCTGCTTTTCAAGTACATAACAATATGTTTAAAATAATTTGAGACATCAAATGATGTGTTGGAATCAGTGGCGTGGCGTCCGGTCATCGCTGGATGCGGCGATGACCAAGCAATATTTTAAAACTCTTAATAAGCTTTTAAAACTCTACGATCCAGTTTTAGCAGAACATTTGGAGTTCATGTATAAGTGAAGGTAAGATTTAAAGTTTCTTTTTTGAACATTCAACCATTGAATTTTAGAGTTAATAATTTTTCCCTACAAACTTAAATAATTCCGATGACCACCGAAAATTTTCACGCCGAGCCACTAGTTAGAATATAAAAAAAAAAAAAAAAAACCACTAAAACATGTGGAAACTAAACTTGTCTAAAATCGAATTCTGTCATTAATGTAAAAATGCCATAATACCTTTAAAAGTAATATCTCAATAGTATACGTTTCAAAAGGAAAACGGAAGAAGCAGAGGGACAATTGCAATTCCTTACTAGAAGGTTTTACTGTAATGAAGTATTTCGATAAACTTAAATTAATATTTATTTTAGATTTTATCAAACAATGCTGAAAAAAAAAGCATATTAATATTCTGTATACCGTATAATTCTGTGTATGAGCAGAGAATTTTCGGCTTTTTTTTTTGTAAATCCAAAGTAGGGGGTCTACTTATACACGAGTCTAAGAAAATTAAAATATATATATATATATTTTCTAAAATGAAAATGAAAAGATTGTAAACATATAAAACCTAAAAAATATCTCTAAATACTTTAAACTCTTTTACAATGAAAAAAGTTACTAATCCTCGTTCACTACCCAATTCATTAACAGAATTTTCAAGCAACTACATAAAATCTACTACATTAACTTTAACACAATTATTCTAATTAGTAAATAAATCATATTAGATGTAAATTTCCAACTGGGCGAAAAATGTCCGGACCAGGATTCGAACCAGGGATCTCCTGGCTGAAGCCGCCAATGCAGTTGATTCAAAATTTTTTGAAAGGTCAAACGATAATTTTATGTGATAATTCAAGCCAAAAATTGGAGGTTTAGATTTTATGAACGAGTAGGTCATAACAAGATGAGCGGGGACTAATTAAACAGATTTGGCAATGCGCCGAGACAGAATGGAAGCTATCAATAATTTTGGAGAGCCCATCTTTTTCTATTGTCTATGTATAAAATTGTGCTATGTTTCAGTTTGTTGCATTTTTCATCAAAATTTTTTTAACATCGGATTATATGGTGATTCTCCAAAAAGTGTACTATTCCAATCACAAAGCCTTTTTCAGTATTTGACATGAACATTTTTGAATTAATTTATGTTTTCTATTGAAAGTGAAAGGTTTCTAAATGTGTGCATACATTTTTTTTTTTTTTTTTTATATAATTGCTTTATATTTTTTATTTCTTAGTACACAGTATATGAGATGTCACGTCTATGTCATGTCACACACCCAGTGTTATTAAGGAAAATGATTGATTGCTTATTTAATTGGAAATAAAATAGTTAAATAATTATTATTCTAGCTAATAATATCTCAAGAGCAAAGTAACTTAGCACAATTAATTACTTTCTGTGTATTTTCGTTTGTTTTCTGAGTAGGAAAAGGAGTATCATACAATAAATTCTCACCTCCATGAACCAAACATTAAGTAGCATTTTCACGTTAAAAATGACAAAATTATCATCCGATTTTGTTTCCCATGATGCTAATGTTAGCCAGTATATTTGCTGTTGTTAAATTATAAGTCAGAAATTTGTTTTTATACTCAAATATTATAATTTGTTATAAAAAAGCAACCATTGTTATTGAAGATTCTCACCTCCGTGAACTGTATTTCAAGATGACTAAATCAACAACAAGATATTTGCTTATTAACCATTTGGAAAAATGGTTATTGTTCTCTGTCAGAGTAGAAAATCAAAAATATATCTGGAGCGTTTTATTGGTTGAATCCGCATTTTATTCGTTTATTGGTTGGTCTATACAGTAATCTGTATTTTCTCTTTACTTTCAACAGAGATGGATACTTCTGTTACCACTATAACAAAAAAGTAATAAAAACTACAAAAAAAATAATAACTTAGAAACAAATTGAGATACAGCTTTCAAACAACTTGCATTTAAAAGTACATTTTTTTCTCTATACGACGGTGTAAAAAGCAATATTGTGGGATGTTTAGAAGTTTAAGAAAGAAATTTCATTTAAAATGGGTCGTCAAACTTCTTGGAAATCTGAGGACGGAAAAGCATTTTTCCGAACAGCCAATGAAATGCTTGGATAATACTTAAGTTTCAGGTGGATAATACGTAAGATTTAGGAAATCTGACGAGTCGCAGGCGATTTTTGTCGCTTGCAATTTTTACGTGTAATAACACTATTGATGTTTAATTTATGGCGTACGTAATGTATGATCAACTCCGTGCGATTTTTTATGTCTTAAATTTTAGTCTTTGAAAAAATCATTTTCCAAATGGTCGTTGTAATTTGCTAAATTGCTTTTTATTTTATATTGCTTATGTAATTTTATCAACAGATGTTGATTTAAAGATTTAAAAAAAATTCTCAAAAAATAAATAAATATGTAGGATAATATTTAGAGTATGTTCCTCACCTCCGTGAATCTCTTAATTTCGAAAATGTATGTTTCAGAGAAAAATGCTTAACAAGAAGTTACAATGACTGTAAATCAAAAAAGATTGTTTAAAAAAAATTTAAAAAGAAGTATTGAATAACATATAAAAAATGTGTGATGAAAAGAAGCTCCTGATAGAAGATAATTTTTTTGTGTTGTTTTATATTCATTCCAAATAAATTCATTATGCATTCTTATATAGAATTGCTCCTTAATTATATATCTAATAGAATAAATAGTTTTTTATGCACTTTATAGTTTTTTATGTTCTTTGTCGCACTACACAAACATACTGTAGCATAAAGTTCATCTCCGTAAATGATGTTAACCCTTTTATCGGCCAATGATAATATACTTTCTACTTAATTTGCATTGAAAACTGGTCGATTCGCACCTTAAGTTTCAGTTAATTTTTTTGTTTTTAAAATTCCGCTGAAAAAAAAGAGGCCTCATTTTATTTAAAAAATAAATCTCTATGTAAATTCTGGTGGCAATGAATCTTTTCAACATTTCAGACACAGATAAAGGGTTAATAAAAAATTGTGTTTCTGAAAAAAAATATAATATAGCTGGGCCATTGCTGATTTTTACTTGCAATAAGTGAAAAGTTTCTAAAAATGATAACATTTGTCTTGAAAAACAATTTTTTTTTTCTCTACAGGAAAAATTTGTATTGAAAATGTACATTGCGGAGAATGACCCATATACGAGTTTCCGATTTTGTACGATTTTCACTAGAAAGTCGTATACTAGGCTTATCCGCGGAAATATACGGTAATTCTCCAAAGTAAACGATTAATATTATTTCCATTTAAGAAGATAATTTGGCTTTTTTCCTGCCTTTAAAGATTGCCTTTTTATGAAGCAATTAAAAATGCATCCATATAATTAATGGTGTTGAAAATTATTTACGTACATAAGAATAATTTATGTTCATTGCATCCTATTTATAAATGTAAATAAGTACGAGTAGTAAGTCAAAATTACGTCCATTTCTTATCATATCATAATATTAAAATATTTATTTGCATAAAATACGTTATAAAAACACATTAAAAGTAAATTAAAAAATCTTTATTTACATGTTTCAACTCATTTTCTGAGTCGTCGTCAGAATGTATAATAGAAAATTACAAATACATAATGAAAAATGGAAAAAATCATCGAAAATAAACAAGTAATCATGTAACGCGCCCTATATTTTCGCAATTGCTCGTGTTCCTCTATGTCGCGATGACGTAATTTATACAACCATTCAACCCATAAATTCGGGATACGAAAAGATAATGTATCGTTATAAACTCCTGAACCTCTTAAATAAATTTCAATGGACTCTCTTATGAATAATTGTAAATAAAAATTAGACCTGCAGATGATTTTACTCTCGTTAAAAAGTATGTTAATGTTCTCTATTTGATTTAGCCGGGATAAAGCAGTATTACCTCTATTGTATTTTATGTCCGCTATATGTTCTTTACATCTGATATTGAATTTTCGTTGGGTTATACATATATAATGGTTTTTGATTCCTCTCTCCCTAATGAATGGAATCATATAAACTCCTGAGATCAGGAGTTTATATGATTATATACATGAGAATAGACGCCGCGGTGGGACAGATGCCGCAGAGATTGTATTGGCGACACTAGCGCTCCCTAGATCAAATTAAAAAGTTCGTAGTGTTCCTCTATGCTGTTTGCCTCTATGCGTTTCCATCGGTTAACTGTCAGCATTTACATATTTATGCCAGTTTTTATGGTTCGAACCTGCATGGAAAGTTGCTAAAATTATTCTAATGAAATTTTATTACATATTTTAAGCCAAATAAACAGAGATTTCATCCCAAAACCGATTGAAACTGTAAATTAGATCCTCGTAGAATACAGACATGTGCTTGCCTTTCTCTCGCGTCGCTCACATGACACAAAATGGGGCCGAGACATCTTACCAGCCAATATCGAACAGATACCGCACCGAGGTTGAGGGACAGATGCCGCAAAATACATTTTTATTTTTCGGTTCAATAAATTCATCACTGTGATTTAAGTAGAACTTACGTTTAAACGAACGTATTTAAGCGCATTCTGCTACTTATCAAAATATTCTCAGCAATAATGTTGGTTCACTATGTGTGAATAATGAAAACGTAGGCCATTTATAATTCTCACCATCTGAATTGTTAAACAAAATATCTCCTACTCCAATGGTCAAAAGACATATATAACCAAGTAAGAGAAAGCAAAAGGATGCAAATATTACAAGCACAGAGTTTATAAACAAGAAAAAAGAAGGAAATAAAAAGGAAAAGATACTAGAAAGCGTCAAAAAAGTAAAATGTGTAAAAAAAGGAAGGGAAAAATCAACATGAAAACACGTTGCTTCAGGAAGAAACTAAAACATGAGTCATTTTCGGACAATGAATAAATTGCTCCTCTTATAGATTCTGATGGTAGTATTGGATTGGAATTTGATGACTGAATGTGCTGAGTGTCTGGAGTCTTATCATGAAACAGAGACTAAAGTGAACAGGATTCAGTGCATCAAATTCAATCGATAGCTGCATGAAAAAGGCTCCCTTTACTTTAGCAACGGGAAGTGTGATGTGATTGTGGGCGAATGGAAATACAAAATCAAACAATGAGAATAAAGGCCAAAAATAAACAGACTAGGGCCTAAATAGAATAGAATTAATACTTACATTAACAGCAAACTGCAATGTTCGCCTGGATGCAAACCAGTGATTTATATCTTTTTTGTAATCATGCTGTCTATTGTTTCCAGTAATTATGCAATGCATTCATGTAAATTCAAATGCTTTATTTTTCATTTACAATTTTTTGTCTTAAGTTTTATTTATAGAGCTCAAACTTTTGCATGTTCGTTAAACTTTTTTACAATTTAGTGATATATATAATTTTTTAAGTTTACTATTTTTTATTTTCATTTTAAGCAATTTTAGAAAATAAAAATGTGATTTGTTTGAAAAAATTTAAACAGTCTAGCTTTTTTTTTTCATGCGGCATCTGTCCCACACCTCATGCGACATCTTACCCAGCACATAAAAAATGCTGTTAAAAAAGGCCGTTTCGGAAAATAGCTATGACTACTTTTTTAAGAAGGTTTAAACTTGTTTAACACAGAAATTATATTCTAAAGGGTTTGATTAATGATTTCTGGTACTTATTTGGCTGTTTTTTGCTTTATTGTACATTTTAAAAGAAGAAAAGAAAAACTGCGGCGTCTGTCCCCACTATAATAGACTTGTTTGATGTTAATTTGCAATAAATTTGATACAGCATGAATATAACTTGCACGACAAGTTAGCTGCAAGTTCAAAGTGTGGTGACTTCGGCGTTCGCGTTATCTTGCTGCAGTCTTGTTATGAACATTCAGTCTTGTCGTGCTGAGCTTTCTGCAACTTTGCAGGTTTTCAAAGCAAGACTGCAGCAAATTTTCTGAAAATTAAAAATGGTATCTAGGTTACTGAAAACTGACATCAGTAAATTTATATGGAATCATTTCTATTTAATTATTAATATAAATATAAAAGATTAATTCATTGTTAAAATAAGTACCTTTAGTGCTTATTATATAGTTATTCTTTTCTCAATTTATTATAGCTATTTTTCTCATTATGGCCACCATCCACGTTTAAACATATTTTTTTAAGGCTCCTAATGCCCTTGCAACACGATCACCTCTCAACTGGATGTAAAATTTCCACGCATCTAGGCAGTCCAAAAATCGGATCACATTGTTCAATAAAAGATTAATTTTAGTTATATTAATATAGACTTAATGGGCTAATTAATTATAATTATAGTATAAGCTTAAGGTATTTATTTGAGAATTTAAATAAATATTTTTCTATTTTCGTGTGTTAAGAAAGCATTTACAGATTTTCTTTTAATATTAACTTATTCTTATATTAGTTACATGTCCTTTACAATACAAACTAAACTTAATTTTTTTTTTCAGAACTGTGAATAGAAGTTCTTTTATTATGTGTAACATTAAAGAAATAATCGTATTCTTTTTTTCTTTAAAAGTTTTAATGACAGTAGTAAACTAGTTCTAAGTGGATCCGCAAAATGTATACTTTTGTTTCAAATTGTTTTGAAATAAATCGCAAAACAACTTTGAGATACAATTTAAAGTAATCTCCTTTACATTACATTCTTTAATGTTTATCCTTTTGTTAAACCTTTCATTTAAGCTTCGTAGATAGATGTTTAACCTTTCTTTATTCTTCTGAAGGTAAAACCCGTTCTTTTAAATAAAATATCAGTATTGTTGTTCATTTAAATTGTTTCCGATATAATTATTATTTTACGTAAAGCGTATCAATTATTTTTAATTAGAGAAAAGCAGTAAACTTAAACGCATTATAAATTATGTTGTTGTTACTGGGTTAATTAAAACACCGAATAAGTTTCCGAAAATTACTTTTTCTCTGCAAAGTCCACTGTATTTAAATGTCTTGATTTATTTTATTTTTATTTATTGCTGTTTAATTTTATTTTGAACTGCTGTGTTCAAAATTCGAATTTGTTTTTTCTCCCATTACTATAACTGTTACCTCTCGATATACAATTAAATAAACTCTGAAATTTTATTTTTTGTTAATCCCTAAATTTTTTTAGCGAGAGAGCAAAGTATTTCCTGACGTGGATTTTCCAAATACATAATAAAAAATACTCACATAATTTCATTTAGAAAAAGAAGTGCTTTAATACTTGCGTTGTACAAATATCTGGGACATTTGGAAATGCAAGAAACAGTAACTAGTGTTTGACAGAATATTCTTTTTCGTTTTCGTTTTCGGAAAAATATCTCAGTTTCGGCGAACATTTGTTTTCGACCAAAATACTGCCAAATATATTCGGACCCGACGGAAACACCTAAAATCTCGTTCGTTCCCCCAAGAATTTTCATCATTAGTCCTCGATTTGATCTTTATCGTCCCATATGAGACCTTGTTTATTAAATGCCATGAACTTCACTGCTTGTAATTATTAGTTATCACAGGCTCAAGATGAAAGTGAAAATTACAAGCAATGCATTATATAACTAAATTTAGAAAACTCTTTCCACGTGCTCATAAAAATCTGCAGGCTTAATAAATAGTAATAGAAAAAGTTTAGTTTGAATAACACAGAAATTTTTCGACTGCGCTCTAATGTAAGAAACGTGTAGAAAAAAAAAATAGAGAATAAAAGAGCTCATGCTCATTTTCGAAAGTCATTCTAAAAGATAAAACGAGTTTTAACGAGTTTAAAAGAGATTTAAATATGAAGTCATATGTGAATTAACATATATTATTCACAACTAAAAAGAAATGGTGCATCTAGTATTTGTCGAGAATTAAATAAAAAACATACACTCGTGACATCATAATTCACTTTTATATATTAACATCATAATAAATTTGTGACTCGTGCTACAGCCATTATACACGTCAAGACACGTTGCCGTTATCTTTATCTTTTTACACGTTGACGTTTCGCTATGGTACTACATTGTGAATTTTTTTTTTAATTCACTATTTGAAAAAAGGCGTAATCATTGGATATGAAATTTATATAAAAAAAATTCATTTTTTTTTACCTTTCGAAAGCAGTTTGTCAACAATTTTCTCACAAATACTTTTCGAGTTATTAATTTTTTCATTCACTTCAAATGTTTTATTTTCCGAGATTAAACAATTGCAACGGTTCGTAAAAACGCCAGCCGTCAGCAACGCGTAGCTATTTATTAAAGAGGATGAAATTAGAAATTTTGAGAGCCAACCGGCGATAAAATTTCAAATAGAGGCGCTATTTTAACCCTTAAATGCCGGGTGTTGCTTTTCGGCAACATACCCAATTAAGGCTCAAAAATACTATTAGAATAATATTGTAGCTATAATACCTAATGTTGCCACTAAAATACATTCTGAAAATATTATTAAATCGATTTTCAACATGTAGAGGGCAGCACTTGTGCTGTTTAAGAATAAAGATAGATTTAATACATGAAAATTATTCCAGAGGGAAACATTCGCCTTGGATACAATATTTAAAATGAAAATCAAATTTCAAAGCAATTGCTTAAAAGGCGCAAAGGCCAACATAGTGAAAAAGATTCCAAACCGGGACACGAACCCGGGTCATCAGTATAGCGCACAGACGTTCTACCGACTAAACCACTTGGAAATGTCCCGGCTTGGAATCTTTTTCACTATGTTGGCCTTTGCGCCTTTTAAGCAATTGCTTTGAAATTTGATTTTCATTTGAAATATTGTATCCAAGGCGAATGTTTCCATCTGGAATAATTTCCATGTATTAATATAGTTTCTATCGATGCTGGCATTAATTATATTCCGTGTTTGCCCCAGGTTGGTGGCTCACCGTAAATATTCCATCTTGTGCTGCGTTTGTAGCCTTGCCAACATATAATAGTGAGAAATTTTCCTTGCTGGGTATCGTTCCAAGTGGTTTAGTCGGTAGAACGTCAGTGCGCTATACTGATGGCCCGGGTTCGAGTCCCGGCTTGGAATCTTTTTCACTATGTTGGCCTTTGCGCCTTTTAAGCAATTGCTTTGAAATTTGATTTTCATTTGAAATAAGATAGATTTATTTTTTCAATTGTTCCTACTTGTTCTTTTTGTTTTGTTTGGAATATTGCGAAATACCCTATTTTGTTCTGCAGTGAGCAAGTAAAATTTATTTCTTATTATTTTTCCTAAAATTCTTGTGTGTTTAATATTATAGAATTTTATCTAGGAAAATTATTTTTTCAATTAAAGACCAGTATTGCCGATTAGTAACAAACTGTTTTTTAGCCGTAAACCATATTTAAAACAAAGTATGATTTTTTTAAGTATTTTTCCCATGTTTTATTTAAAAAATGAAAACAGAAAAACATTTGATGATTTTTGAATGATTTTTGAAAAATCTGGCATTTAAGGGTTAAAACTTTCTTAGGGTGAGGAGTGAAGTGAGCAGACATTTATTTTGAATTGTTGTGCACATGTGAAGAATGTTGTGTTTCACTCTTAAAGTGATACCACGTAAATGTAAAAGACTTTTTCATGGAGGGGTTGCCCTCTAAAAGTCACAAATATTAAAAAATTCTGCACTATTTGTGAATTTGTAAGTAATTGTTAAACTTGAATTTCGTGACCTGAAATCACTCCGTGCTAACCAATATTCTACCCATGTTGACCAAGAGTCACCCAATGTATACTGGGTAACGTTTAACCCTCTAATTCCACAATTTATATACTCATACAGTATTGATACGCATACATACAAATTCCATGCACATTTCTATTTTTATATAACAATTTCAGATCGCCATATAGCTAACATTCAAATTACAGACACCTTATGGAAAAAAGTAGGATTTTGAAGTCTCTTATTTTTCCTCAGGTTTTTGAATATGTCCAGTTAAAATATTTTTTCTCATCAAATTCAAATTTGAACCAAAAAATAGTTTCTATTACTGAATAAGCATGTGTGTGCCTATCATCCAGTATTTTTTTTTTCTTTAGATTCTGTTATTAGAATCAGAAAAAGTTTAACTGACCAATAATCACCTCATGTTGACAGTGACCAAGAATCGCCACGGTATGCCCTACAAGCTTTATACAACGCATAAATGCCAAATGTGCAACAGAAAAGTTAATGAGTAATTGTGTGGCTTATTTTGAAAGTGAAGATAAACCATTTTGTGAAAAGCAGCATTATTAGTTAAAGCTAAATCTTATTACAAATTAAAGTTAAAGGGTTAAAATTCAGGTTTCTTCATTGGCACCACTTTTTTCAAATGATAAAAATTCTCATTGTTTTCACGTTTTACGTTAAGGTGAAAACAACGGGAATTTTACTATTTCAAAAGAGAGGTGCTAATGAAAAAATCTGAATAATAATTAAAATATATATATATATGGTTGTGAAATAACTTTGTCGGGCAAAACTTTCCGATAGACCTAATATATGCATTTTAAATTTTTAACTATATTCTTAATCTAACCGTTTATAATCAAGGGTTCGTACAGTTCAAGGACCATTTAACCAGAATTTTCATAATGTAGAATTTAGCTTATTTAACCCTAGATCTACCGGGAATTTTATTCAAGTTTTAATAAAACGTTCTACACCAGAATTTTTATTTAAAACTATTTAACTTATTTATTTACCTTATTTTTGTCTGGTTTATATACTTAGTTTATTTTAAAGAAATTTCTGGTTTGAATGAATATTTTGTATGTACCTGTCGGGTCCAATGGACCCGTCTGGTAGACGGAGGGTTAATGAAGAAAAATTCTATCTTTTGATATAGCGACAAGTACTTTACGAAATTTCTGGTACAAAAACACCTAAAATCCCTTAAATCCCCTCATGCATAGGAATTATCTAATGGACAAGGAAAAAAATAAACGCTGTAGTGTATACATGTACAGTGCTCAGCAAAAGTTTAGACAATGGTCAATTATGCTTCTGTACTGAGAATTATGTAGCCAATTGCTGTAACTCTACTGTCATGCATTACTGGGGACTTATCTTTCACACACAAACAATAAATTTTAATTTATACACTTTACATAATATATAATGACAAAAAAAACAAATTTAACATTGTGGCAAAAGTATAGACAATTTGTCTTTTAACAGAAAAATATTCATATATTAAAATCGAACTGCACCTACATTGTCTGCTATTAATACGACAATGTGGCTTCCCATCGAAGAAACTAAATCCTGCATCACTTCGGGGTCTATTTTGTACCAAACACGTTCAACAGCAGATCGAAGTTCATTTACAGAGGAGTATTGTAAAAAATTGCAGAAACCGTATGAGATATGATGCCACAAAAGTTTTCGATTGGTTTCAGATTAGGACTACACGCGGGCCAGTCGAGAACAGTAATATTTTGAGAGTTAAACCAATTTTTTGATTTGTATGTAACATCAATAGACGCATTATCTTGCTCAAAGACATACTTTGGATGAGCCAAACGTTCACCAAATGGCTGTAAATTGTTTTCCAATGTACACATGTAGTCTTACGCTGTTTGTCGACCATTGAGAAACTCAAGAGATACTTGAGAATTAAAACAAAGAGAGGCGCAAATCATTAACTCTTTCGAGGGCGTTGTCCTTAACCCTTTCGCCGACGGGAGCCTTTTACGAAATGTTTATTACTTTGCTACCGGTTTTAAAAAACAGAAGTTTGTGCCTATTCAAATCGGGAAAATGCTCGGATTAAATAAGGCAAATTTTACAGTAAAATTTTACTGGTAAGGATAAACGAGGATCCTTAGGCCTATTTCCGGCAAGTATACGTGTCGCTCGTCCCCAAGGGGTTAAAAAGGACACCTTATTTGGAATTTTAATTCCAAAACTGGCAGCCGGCACCAAGAAGATTTAATTAAAAGTTTCTTTTTATGATGTACGTGAAAATAAGCAAGTTCGTATTTTACAATAAATTCGTTTATAAATTCTGGTCTCAGTCCATTATTTCATCAGTTTTATAAACAGAATTACTCCGTGACGGAAAGGGGTCAATTCGTTGTGAGATTTCAAGGCTGGTTGTTTTATCATTTTCATGTAAACTAATGTACATCTTTCAATAATTCATCTACGAAAGTATCCGTTGACACAGAAAGTTCTGACTCACTTTTAATGCGATTAGCAGTCATCATTTGTCTAGATGCCAGTTTATGGATCCTTCTATAATCTCGTTTTCTGTCCACACGAAGCCTTTCTAGATTTATGGTTTGCTTTTTTTTTTTTTTTTTTTTGCTTTGAAAGAGTCACCCTTAGACAGTACTTAATAAACAGATTTATTTGGACGATTCAAAGTAGCTGAAATTTCTGCAACAGTTTTCCCTTTCGATTTCAGCTTCCATGCTTTAATTACGTCATCTGACTGAAAATTTCCAGCTCGTGGCATCTTCACTAACCAATACTATCGCGAGGTACACTTAAATACTTCATGCATGTGACGTCATAATTTTGAAATTTCCGTTTTTCCGTGAACAGTTGCCAAAAAATCACAAAAGTGTCTAAACTTTTGCAATAAGCAAATTTCACTTTTTTCATTTAAATAAAATAATATCCTTCATTAAAACCGTTATTTCTGTCCTAAAACGTTTAAAATATATTTAAAAATAAGTACAGCCGTTTTTATAACCCAAGTGTTCGTATTTTCTATTTAAGGGTTAAAAATCACCAGTGTCTAAACTTTTGCTGAGGACTGTATGTGTGTATGCCTTGTAAGCTAAACATTATTTTAGAAATATACTTGTACCAGGAAGTTTGTAAAACAAATAGAGTACTTAAGATATATTTTTTTCTCTTTAATGCGTCGAAGCTTAAACTTCTCTTCAAACTCAAGTAGTACAGTTGTTACTTTGAAATAGCAGTGAAAAATAAACGAGAACTATGTAGTCATCCCTGTTCTTGAGTGAATGTTTAATCGACGTCGTAAATTAAATATAATATCCGCACAATATTAAGTTTAATAAATTAAATATGTTTAGTGAAAATTCTGGTTTAGAATATTATTATAAAACTTGAGTAAAATTATCGGTAGTTCGGAAAAATAACGCAGAACAAGATTTCAAACAATATTCATGCGTAAAGTATACTTCTAAATTTCAAAATTTGTAGATTTGTTTACTAGTAAGTTATAAAGTTGAATATCTTGTATATTTTAAGAGTATACTTTGTATACGAGTTGCATGCATATGTTACTTTACAGATGAAACTTATGTAATTCATCTGAAATAAATACTTTTTATTTTGAAGATGTAATAAAACGAAACAATGTAATTAGAGAAAGCACTCAAAAGAAAATGCGCCATGTGATTTAAATTTGGCTTTAGAAACCTGGTGTTTTGCTAAATGGTGGATTTATAATATTGCAACAAACGTTGGTATGCATTTTAAAATTATACTAATATATTGAGAAAAAATAATGATAAACTATTGTGTTTGGGAAATTCCATTGAAAATCATCATTTTGTGGGGGAAATAAAATTTATAATATGTTTAATTTAAGGATACGATTGGAAAACTTGATAAATTTATATTCTATAATAAAATCCTAATACAAAGGCATTGTAAATTACTGTTTACAAACCAAGTTAAGTAACATTATTACCTTTGTAATGTCATAATGTTAGGTCAGTCACACAATAAAAGATACGCCAGTTACACGTGTAAATGCCATTTTTTTCTTTTTTATTATTCAGAAATTAATTAAACAACTTACTGTTATAATTTGGCATTACTTAGTGTTGTTGCGAACATTAAATCACCTTTTTAACTGGATAGTTTTGATAATTTTTACACTTCAATGATGGCAGAAAAAAATCTTTGTATATTTTATGTTACGTCAGTTACAGAATTTTGAATTGCAATTTTTGGGACTAAAAGAGAGATTGGAATAATTTGCAACTATTTGAGTATTAAGTCGATAGTAAGGAATATTTTAAATTGTAGAAATTTGCTCTAGCTTTATTAGTAAATTTTCTACATAGCTTTGAAAACAAAATTCGATGATAAAATGTTACGTCAGTTACGATGGAAATTCCCATTTACATTTTTTTTTTTAAATTCACGGATAAATGTTATATAACTACCTAATTTTTCCTTTATGTACACTAATGTATGCATATCAATACTAAATTTTGAAATATCGCATATTGCTAACAGCAACATTATGAAAATTGGATAAAAAATAAGACGCATGGAACATTTTGAATATACTATAACTACGAAAAGTTTTGTTTTGAGAAAACACGATTTAAAATTTGTTTTTAGCGTAAATCAATCTCGGCGTGCCAATTTGAAATGCCTGTAACTTCGCTAGAAATCGTTGCAATTGATTGCGGTTTTTTGCAAATGATGCTTTTAAGATTGAAGTATATTAATAAACGAAAAAAAAAAAAGGTTTTTTAGTCGATTTTTTCCAAACTGAAGGCCCACGGTTCCCGTAAAAAATACATATATGTATTAAATTAAGACTTGAAATTAATCAGCCAAAATATACAAAATGTTGAAATTGAACTTGTATTGAGTTTGTTTTTTACTGTTTATCAAGTTTGTTTTTAACAAGTGTTTTGAAAATTGTTCATCACTTCGGTTTGTCGGTCTGTGCATCCGAACTATATCTCTCATAAATATTCTCGGACTTTATATGCTTTACTCGGGAATCTTTATATACTTTACGTTTAATATAATACTATAGCAATTGAAAATTAAATGTGTAGTATTTATATTTTGTTTACAGGGATAGTCAAAAATATACTGTTACATTACGGTCAATGGGAAAAAATCGTTATAAGTGCATTTTAATGATGTTACACCATTTCAAACATATTGAAATGGATTTGCATTTATGAAGGGCATTAAAACATGCTTTTTGTAAAATATGGTAAACAAAGCCTTTTTTATTTATTTAAATGGCTACACAAATGAATTCCGTTACTACGGGAAAGACAACTTGCAGCGTATTTTAATTATGTTACATAATTTCAAATATAATGAAACTTATATACACTACTGAGGTTTATTACAAGATACTTGTTGTAGAACACGGTGAGTGTAGCATTAAGTGTTCATGAAAGGTAAACACAAAAGATTCCGGATACAGTACCATACTGTGTATTAACATTAATTGCTGAAAGTGCGTTTTGAAATATAATATTTGGTTTTTAATTTAACTAAATATTTGTTTACTATGTAGTGTTTGTAAAATTTTCGAAAATATTTTTTTTATTTAATTTTCTGAAAAAAATATGTACTGTAACATATGCATTCCAGAAGCTTCAAATATGGGAATCCAAAATTAAAACTCATTTCACGAATAAGTTTTTGAGTACATAAAACTCTACCAGCAATATGATCTCTTTTTAATGATTAAAAATGATAACAGATGTAGTTTTTCTAACTGGTTGAAAAACTGTACCGTACGGGATTAAGATTTATGATTTCTTTACCAGATACTATGAATATGTTATAATAATTAAGTCATTACAATTGAATGTTCAATCTTTAAACCTGGTTTAAAACAAGTGCCATATCTAAAATCTCTTAATTTTTCCTATATATTTTTTAATTAGATGTGAATTTCTTTCATGAGTGGCTTCCCAGATAAAGTTAATTACTTTTATTTGAAATTACATGGTATATACATTGATATTTCCGACAGAGCTATCGAAAGAACTATAGAAAATATATTTTTTAAAATTCTGCCTTTAAAAGAATATGAAAATTAGATATGAGTGCAATTAAAGCATTTAAAAGAATATGAATATTTTGTATGAGGGAAATTAAACCCTTTAAAAGAATGTTAGACTTTCATATGAGTGAAATTAAAGCGACTGCTTACGCAAAGGAATGTGATATAATATATATTTTCAAAAAACAAAATTTATTACGCATCTCTTTATTAATTCATATGTAAGCTTTAAAAAATATATATGTTTTCTAGGTGCACTTTTATGGATTAATTTCTAATTACAATCTATTTTCTGAATTGAGCATTTAATTTAGTTTCTAAATTCAATTATGGTGATAATAATTAATGTTGCAACAACGTATCTGAAAGATTTAGTTTTAATTGACAAAACTTCGTTCGATTAGATATATTAATTCATTACATTAAAATTTTAAGACCTCACCTACACAATTGTGGAGATGATCCTAAGGAAAACGGAAAAACAATTTCGTCTTTTTTTGTGATTTAAAGCCGAGTTTGCGTAACAAAATTGGGTGGCTCTTCCCTAGACGTAATCTGACATGGGAATTTTTTTTTTAGTATTTTTTCGCAATCAAATATGATCCTATTAATTAGGCTTAAAATGCAAGAATTTTAATTTCTACCAAAACTCTAAAGTTCTTAAAGGGTTAAATAACATAGAAAAAAAATTAAGTTATGATTAAAATGTATAATATTATGAATATCCAAATATTGTTATAAGTTTAAGAAAAAAATGTAATTATAATTTCTAAATTATAGTGATGTTTTAATGAAATTAACACACCGTAATAAGAAATGTTTTAAAGAAATTGTGTTTCAGAATATATATTGATCTGTAACTTTGAATAATTGTTAATAAATAATTGACAAGAACTTTAGAAAAATATTTAGCCCATTAAGAGATTATTTACCAGTCTACAGGGTGTATCTGAAATGCTTCAAAAAATTAGGGGATGATAGCACTCATCAAGACGAACACAAGATGCAGTGGAACATGTTGTCGCAAATAACGTTTAAAGAATGAAAATCGCAAAACTAATAAAAATATCGAAATCTCGCATGATGCTTTTCTGCAGAACTGGCTAGTAGCACGAAGCTGGTTTTCCCTTCACTTTGTGCATATCCGGTCAGAAAGAGATAACAAAAACTTGGAAGAAAGCCAAACAAATATGTGTGAGCAGGAATACACGTATGCAAGACTCCAGAAGTCTTCGAGCATGTCCGGCAATCGTTTCACCGTAGATGTACTCTGTGTAATAATGTCCGCGGTTCACACTTTGAACAATTGTTGTAAAACATTTGTTTTCTCTGGACATCACGAGCTGCGTTGTACACATTCTGTGCAATAAATAATTTTCTGAAGTGTTTCTTTCTTGTCTCAGTTTATCTATTCCCAGACGAATTTCCTCAATTTTCATCCATTAAACGTCATTTGCGACCCCATGTTCCATTGCATTTTTTGTTCGTCTTCATGAATACTATCATCCCTCTAAGTTTGTTGAAGCATTTCAGATACACACTGTATATTCATTTAAACGTACATGTAATTTTCAAGTATTTAACCCCTTAACTGTTTCATTTTTGGACACACTTTTTCCGTACTAAAATATTTGTTTTATATAATCGAAAATTATCTGACAGTTAATAAAGAGAAATTTACAGTTATAAATAACTGGTATAACAAAGCTTTTATTAACGAAGCAACCAAGGTTTTCTTGCCCGAGCCCAGTTTGGGAAAAACAGTTAAGTGGTTAACATAACTAGACATTTAAAATAATTTGAGACTTTAAATGATCAGTTGCAAGACATTAAAAATAGATAGTCTAAAACCTATAAAAATAAAAATTGTCTAAAATAGATTTCCGTTATTGATGTACGCTGATGGCCTCCGAAACCGTGTTTGAAGATTTTACTGCAATTCAGTCTTACAATAAAGTAGCGCAATTTTTAATTAATATTAATTTTAGATTTTATCAAACTATGAGCATTTTAATATTCGTTAAGGTTCTCCAAAATAAGCGATTAATATTATTTCCACTTAAGAATATAGTTTTTTTTTTTTTTTTTTTTTTTTTTTTTTTTGTTATTCCTATATGGATTGCAATCTTATGAAGCAATTAAAAATGCATTCTTATGACTAATGGTAGTAAAACTTATTTCAGTCAATATGAATAATTTATAGAAATTGCACAATATTTAACTAGTCACTTCAGTGGTGTCCTCGATTGGTAAGCAAATGATATTTATTCATTTTATTACCGACTTCGAAAAAAGGAGGAGGTTATCAATTCGACGCTTATGTGTGTTTTTTTTTTTTTGCCGATTGCTCCGGAACATTTTGTCCGATTTATGTGATTTTGGTTTTAATTGAAAGAGGATTCTCTCGAATTGGTACCACTTCCGTTTCATCGAAATTGGTTGAGTAGTTTTTTAGTAATTCAACAAAAAACAATAAAATAAAGGATTTTTCGCAAATTATCTTTCATTGTTGTAACCGGTTTTTCATTCATAAGCATAAAGGTATGTATTCATATGCGTTATCGCCAAGTTGTCGCCAGACTTGGCGCCATTTGGTGAAATATCGCCAAATTTGGCGACCAAAATAAGTTGTCATAAATGAAGCCAACTTGGCTGTAACTGACTAATTTGGCGATATTCCCATTCAAATTCACTAATGGATCTTCTCCAATATGTTTCTTCACAATTTCTAATCGGCAGTCATATTTGCAATTCTCAATTGCCAACCATTATTTAAAATGCTAAATAATACAGAAGCAAACTAAATTAATACATGAAAACATCTGAATTGTATCAAGAAATGAGAACATGTAAATTTTAATCAGATTGCACGATAAAAGCAAAAAGTGCGCTTTTTACTTTGCAGTAGTTTTTGAAGTCGGTTTTATTTTTTGTAAAAAAGTTTATTTATTATTATATCATATGCACTTGCTTACGCTTTCTACCAAATGTAAAAAAACAGTGAATTTTTTATAATCAAGTTGGGTGCCCAGGACAAAATTAATGCATTGTAAAGGAAATTTTTAGGAAAAAAAACGTGAATTACAGCCAAAGAATTGGGCGTGATTTGCAAGATGAACAATCAATGCTTATAAAAGAGAGGTTTTTTTTTTTTTTTTTTTTTTTTTTTTTTTTTTTTTTTTTTTTTACCATTTTTATTTTCTCATATCACATTTTTTTTTTGGTTAGCAATTTGTATGTTATCGACTTTTATCGTGTATGGTTTTAAATGCATTTTTAATTTTTGAAGAATTTCTCTAATAATGCATTGCCAACAAAAGCTAACAACCTTATTAAGGCTAATTCCATGCGAACGTGTCATGTCTGTCATATACTATGATTTTTGGCTACCAGTATTTTGGAACGTAAAAATGTGACTTATTTTATCAGAGATATCTCATAAATTGAATAAGGCGAAACCAACTTTTCGAAAATAACGGTGGCGAACAAGCATAGCGATTTTCAGCTGTGTGACAGACATGACAAGCTCGCATGGAATTAGCCTTAATTGAAAAAAATTAAAATTAATACATTAAGAAAATTAAAAAGATATAGTCTTAAACCTATGAAAATAAAAATTGTCTAAAATAGATTTTTGTCATTGATGTAAGATGATTGCTTCCTTTGCCGTGTATGAAGATTTCACAGCAATTCAGTCTTACAATAAAATAGTGCAATTTTTATTTAATATAAATTTTAGATTTAATCAAACAATGCTGAAAATAAGCATATTACTATTCTATATTGTTCTCAGAAGATAATTTGGGCTTTTCATTCTTTTACAGATTAATATTTTATGAAGCAATTAAAAGTTGATCCTCATGACTAATGGTATTAAAGCTCATATCTGTCAATATGAATAAATTTTGGAGATTCCATCATATTTATTTAATCACTTCAATGGTTTCCTCGATTTATTTTATAAAACACTTTTTTTTTGTTTATCATATGTATTTTATCGTATCTTATCGTGTACTGTTTTAACCCTAGAACTACCGGAAATTTTACTCAAGTTTTATAAAAACATTCTACACCAGAATTTTTACTTAAAACTATTTAATTTGTTTATTTAACTTATTATTGTCTGATTTATACATTTAGTTTGTTTTGAAGAAATTTCTGGTTTGAATAAATATTTTGAATGTACATGTCGGGTCCATTGGACCCTTCTGGTAGACAGAGGGTTAAATGCATTTTTATTTTTTGAAGAATTTCTCTGATAATGATCTGCCAACAAAAGCGAACATTATTATTAATTGAAAACAATTCAAATATGCCCAATTTGAAACGATATTTAATGATTTGCTAATTATTAATATTTAAACCGGCACCACATTTTTGAGGGAGTGTAATCCACATTCCCTGATAAATAATTTGAATGTTCTGGCCGATATCCAACTTCCTATTTAATTATTTGCTAGAATTTTTTTTTTTTTTTTTTTTTTTTTTTTTATAGATCTTTTGAACTTTCTAAATAATATGCATGTTATAGCCAATAGTATACAATAGCAAGTTTTTGTGATACGTGATGATGGCAATTCGTCACAAAAAGTTAATTTTTCTGCTTCCTAATTACCAAAGTATTTATTATAGCTTAGAATCAAAATTAAAAATTTCAAAGTAACGCTGAGATATAATGCTTGAAAAAATATAATGCATGCTAAGTCTTTCTTCGCGCAAGAACAATAACACATACACATGCGTTTATTTATTGAATAGCTAAAAAGTTCATTTCTATACTAATATTGAATAGAATTCCATTTTTTTTTTTTTTGCTATCTTTGTTCGAGGTAATCTCTGGAACTACCGAACCTATTTCAAACGTAATAGTATCAAAATGATGGTGTTAGTCCCTGTTCCAACGTAGGCTATGTCTTATGTCTATGCCACTACCCCAAAGGGATTGTAGGTGCAAAAAAGTTCTAAAAATGCGATTTTTGTGTTACTGGAAAGCCTAAAAACATGAAATTTGGCATGTAAGTACCTTATTAGATATAAAAGATTTCTAAGAACATTTCTTTAAAAAATCGAAATTTAAAAGCGGCGATAATACGTGAAAAGCTTTCTAAAAACTTTTTAAATTTCTACACAATCTCAGGAAGTACCAAACAATTTACAAAAATAATGATTGGAAACTGATGGTGACACCCCTTGCTCCAAGATAGGCTATGTTGTATGACGGTGCCACTACCCCAAAAGGGGTGCAGCTGCCAAAAATGTTCTAAAAAGGTGATGTTTGTGTTAAGGACCTAGACACATAAAATTTGGCAAGGTAGTTTCTTATCAGATATAAATGATCTCTAAGAACATTCGTAAAAAATTTAAAATTTAAAGGTGGTGATAATGCGTGAAAAGCGTTCTAAAAGACGTTCTAAATTACGACTTCTACGCAATATTATGAAGCACAAAACTGATTTTAAAAAATCATTGTGTAAAAATGGTGGTGATAGCCCTTGCTCCACGATCGGCCATATTTTATATCGGTGCCGCTAACCCAATAGGGGTGCGGGAGCAAGAAGCATTCTAAAAATTAGAATTGTGTGTTTAGTCCTAGAAACATGAAATTTTGAATTATAGTTACTTATCAGATATAAAGGATCGCTAAGAACATTTCCTTAAAAAATCGAAATTGGAAAGGGGTGAAAATGCGCGAAAAGCGTTCTAAAATGTTCTAAATGGCAATTTCTACACAACCTCGGGAAGCATCAATCCTGTTTTCAAATGTAATGGTTGGAAATTAATGGTTACAGCCATTTCTCTACAATAGGCTGTTTTTCATGTCGGTGTTACTACCACTTGGGAATGCAGAGCAAAAAACGACCTAAATCGAGATTTTTGTGATACTGCTACTACTTGAAATTAGACTTGTTTGTTTCTCATAAGCTCTAAATGATCTCTAAGAGCATTTCCTAAAAAAATCGAAATTTAAAAGGGGTAAAAATGGGCGAAAAGCGTTCTAAGAACGTTCTAACTATTCATCTCAGGAAAAATCAAACCGATTTCAAAAGTAACGGCTGCAAATTGATGGTGACAGTCCCTTCTCCAACATAGGCTATGCTTTTTGTTGTTGCCTCTACCACTTGTGGGTTGAAGTAGCAAAAATATTCTAAATTGCGTTTTTTGTAATACTGAGGAGGCTAACATTTTTAAGTTTGGAACTTAAAAGATGCAAATGCTTTCAAAGTATCATCGAAAGAAAATTCCAAATCTAACAGGATGAAGTGAGCGAAAAGCGTTTTTAAAAATGTTATAAATTGTGCTTTTTATGCAATCTTATTAAATACCAGACCATTTAAAACGATAATAGTTGCAAACAGGTGTTAATAAAACCTGCTCGAACATAAGCGATGTTTTATGTCGGTGCCACTCCCATTAGAGGATTGCAGGAAACAAATACGTTCTAAATTGCGATTTCTGTAATACTGAAGAGGCTAGAAACTTAAAATATGGCATGGTAGTTACTTATGAAGTGTTAATGCCCTCTAAGAACGGTCGAAAACAGATTCGAAATATAAAAGGGGTGAAGCGAAGGGAAGGAGAGAAAAGCATTCGAAAAATGTCCTACGTTACGATTTATATGCAAACTCAGGAAATAATGAATCGATTTAAAAAGTAATGGTTGCGAATCTATAGTGGCAGTCTCTGATAATACAGTGGTTATACTTTATGTCTGTGCCACTACCATCTTGGGTTGGCAGAATCAACAAATATTCTAAATTTGTCTTTCAAAACTTTCTAAATTACGTTTTCTATGGAATATTAGGAAATATCAAGCCGTTTCAAAATAATTATAGGCAAATTTATGGTGACAGTCCCTGTTTCAACATAGGTATTTTATGTTGGTGCCACTACCACCGCGGTAGACCGTTGCACAATAAGCTTGGAATTCGACATCATGATTAAATTTAAGATGTAAATGCGTTTTAAGAAGATGGTTTCTAAAAAATTTGAAACGTCAAATGAATACTGAAATTGTCATATTTTTTTTTTAATTCTAAATTATCATTTATTTAGAATTAGCTTTAGTTGTTTTTATTAATTTAAGTCTCATTTCTGCCTAATACAGTGTAATAATGAAGTTTTGTCAAACTGTGGCTGAAATAGTAATTTTTGAAATATTCCTAATGGTATAATTTCTTCTAATATAAATTTGACATAAAAATATCACTTGGCATATTTCAACTACTACGCGATCAAAGCCGCGAGGTTTGCTAGTATATTTATAAAATATAGAAATCATTGTCATGAAATAAAAATATATATCCGTGAATAGCGCTGCTTCATAATCACGGTGGTAACACATAACAAATAAATTTATTTTTTATTGCAGTTTTTTTTTTTTTAATTCTTAAACTCCCAATTTCAGTCCTTAGCCCATCGAACCGTTCTTTAAAATGCAATTTGTTTGAAAAGTGTATCTCAATTTACTGATTTTATTTATTTTTAAAATAATTTTCAAACAAGATTTTTTTCAAATAAAATGGTAAAACAAAATTTATTGACATGTAATCGAACTATAGGGTTAAAGCAGTGAAATTTCTAGAATTAAAATAGGGCGTTGTAAATAGGGGTTTCTGAGGATTTCTTCGACTGTTAGGATCTGGCATGAGCCGATGTATGAATTTATCATTTTTAGGTTTAACCCCTTAACGGTCACATTAAATTACGATTTAAAAATTCAAATTGCTTATTGGCACCTTTTATTTTGAAAAAGAAACTTTCACCTTATTTAATGACAGGTAAAATGATATCATAATAAATCCAATTACACTATTCTATAAAACTAGTGGGAATAAAACAAATCTGAATAACAGTCACAGCCCGTGAATATGACGGGAACGAGAAATAAGGGGTTAAAAATATTATTTGAATATATTATTTATCATTTAATTTATAAAATTACGTTTTGGTGTTTTTCGCGGATAACCCACAAAAGTGTATATGAAATATAAAACTATTAGTGTATTCTTTTTAATAAAATAGTTTACACCTACGTTCTATTTGTTTTAAGTTATGTATAATTGAGTTTTGTTACTGTTACTGAGATTTTAGTGCAACTGCCTAAATAAGAATAACACTAAGAAGAATGCTAAGAAGAATAAAACTACTAAACTATTAAATCCCAATTTTAAGAATTAAGACTTTAGAGGTTATCTTAATTTCTTGTCACAGATATGTTAACTCTTTCAGAAGTAAAGCATTTTCAATGCTAAAGTGTTGAAATAAATAATTGGCACCGGAATTTGCCAAAAAAATTATTTATGAATAAGAAAAAAGGCTGTATTTTACTTACTTATTAAATGGGAAATATTTTACCATATTTCTGGTGCCATTGTAGAGTTTGGGAATTAAAATTATGTTGTTTCATAAGCATACCACCGCCCTTGAAAGGGTTAAAATAAAATATTATTTAACCCCTTACGTGCCTAGAAAAACTTACGAGATTCACTCTACAAAATGGGGCGTGGCTTAAGAGCGTGCGAACTCTGTAAATAATCATTGAGAGATAGAAGATGTTCCATTCAATTTTTAATTTTTGTGGATTCACTAATAACTGAAAGCTATGTCCTTAAGCTACCGATAGGAAACTATTGTATATATCTCGAACAAAAGAGTCAGGAGTGAGTTTTACGTGAACAAAACCATATTTCCGAAAAAAAAACTTTTTTATGTAAAAATTCATCTAGGTAAACAATTCATATTTTTCGAATATGATTTATTGATTCTCTTCCGATAAATAAGTACGCTTTAAAACCAACAATTTTTTGGTAACAATATTGGTTCTATTCGTTTCATTATACGAAAAAAGTTTTTCTTGCGTTCATTTTAGTCGGATTCTTTATGCCATGTCTTTATGCATTATTTGATTTTTTTTTTCAAAAAAATGATATGTGATTTAATGGAAGGTTTAATGCACTGCAAAAATAATGATAAAATCTGGGATGTGTTTTTCGTATAACGTCAACTTTTTTCTTGTACTGCACATCTGCAACACGAGCAAAAATTTCTGTTATAAGTAAAATATTTAACAATTAGTAGTTATTGTAATCTCTTACCTGCCGAGAAAAACTTACGAGATTCATCCCCCGTGCCACAGTTTTCCAAACAGGTGCACGTAGTTATGCGGTGTATTGGGGGAAATAAGAGACAAGCTTTTAATATAAACATTGTGTACTTCCACGAAAATATAAAAAGAAACGAAAATACAAAAATTATGTACAAAAATTATACCAAAAATGTAAAATTATAGTGTAATAATATGATAAAAAAGATGTTAGGACTTAGTGGCCGTGTGATATATCCTGAAACATGGCTGGACACATAAACCAACATCACATTCAGTGCATTGATAGCGGGATTCACGGCGATTTTGTTATTGAACAAACCGCACATCTTCTCGATGCATTTTTCTTTGAAGACGCTGATGTTACTAAGTCCGGAAAATGTCTAGCAGAAACTCGTAAAGGACAGCCACTTTCTAATTTCTGTCGTTTGGCAGGTTGTTGGGGAGTAATATAATATTTCTGAAATAGACGTTCCACCAAATGCATGCGGAAGTTGCAATTATAAACGTTACGGAGTTGTTTCTTTTGTAATGTGAAGGCATTCCAAATAGCCATATCTAATAGATGGGGAAATATTGTTAAATAATACCTCTTCTGTCTTTTTCGTGTTGTTGAATAACAAACTAATGCCTGATCCGCTCTATCAACCCTACCCATCTTCAGGTTATAATCTATAACAATAGCTGGCTTCGTGACATTTTTTCCAGTTTCAGAGCAATTTGCTGTATGGATAGAACTAAGAAGCGAAACATCTTTTTTGTCACGCCATCTCAACACGGTAATTTTGCCTCTTTGGAAAGCGGCTATTTCGCCTTTCTTCAAAGTAAGTTTGTTGAAATTTTCCGGCAAATCACGTCGATTAGGACGAAGAGTTCCATATATGTTAGTTGAATTTTGGGTAAGAAGGTCTGCTAATTCTGGTGAGAGATAAAAATTGTCCACAATTGCACAATAACCTATTCCCAAAAAAGGTTCAATAAGCGTCATCACTGCTTTTGTTGCGACTCCATAGTTCTCATACTTTTTATCAACGATTGTACTCTGCCCTGTGTACACGATCGTATTGTGAATATATTCTGTCTCTGCTTCAGCAAGTACAAAGAGTTTTACTCCAAAGCGAGCTCTTTTCATTGGTATGTATTGTACCCATGATAGCCTGCCTTTGAAACGCATCAAGCTCTCATCAATGCTCAGGTCCCTTTCAGGTGTATAGACACTTGAAAATTTCTTCATCATGTCAGAAAAAATAGGCCATATTTTACTTAATTTTGGATTTGGATGTGAATTTTTATCAAAAGTACTGTTATCAGAAAAGTGCAGAAATTTCATGATAAGTTGAAAGCGATTTCTGCTCATAAATTTCCCAAAAATTGGAGTTTCGATCAATTTGTTTTTGGACCAGAAAAGCGCAACGTGAGTTTTTACAAGTATTCCTTGCAGAATAAGTATACCTAAAAAAACATATATTTCTTCTAAAGTTGTTGGACGCCCCAACTTCGTCCTTTATTTCTCTTTTCCAGGATGCTGGTTGTTATACTGGTCTGCAAAACGGTTAGTTTCTGTAACAATATGAAGCACCAGCTTCTGATCAAAAAATAATTCAAAAAATAAAAGTGGGTTCATAACATCTGTTAAATTTTTATTTATTCCTGGTTGCCCCGAAAATGGAAACCTTGAAGGAGGCATAGGTAATTTTTTTATATCCAATCGTACCCAGTTTCTGGCATCTTTCATAGAATAGTCGTTATCTGAATCCTCTTCATCTGACAAATCATATTCTGACGTCTCTGATCCAGAAGATGACGGAAAGTCGTCATCCAACTCACTATCATCAGTATCGGACATACTCCTACGAAATTGTAGAAAATTCGAGAAACTGCACGGCTAAAGCTATGAGACTGAGGTTGTGACATCAAAACAGCAATGCGATAGAAAAGCGAAAAGGCAAACCAAACAATATTTTCTCTAAAATAATAGTGGTGTACAAAAAGGGCGGAGCCTTGTCAAATATGGAAAAAAAAATCGCTTGTATTTTCACGTCACTAGCTCAGTGCGATAGCCTTTATGAAGGTAGTTCCTTCTACCCCTTCTCCTCTGAAATAGGTCAGTCTTTCAAAAACACCTTCAAAGTTTTTTTTCTTTTTCTTTTTTTTTAATTCCAAAGCCGTGGGCGTGGTTTTACTGGTACAGCGCAGTATAAAGGACAATATTTTGGACTGACGAATATATACGTCAGTGACACTTAACGCATCGACTATGCGCGACGGATATATACGTCTGTGGCACTTAAGGGGTTAAATAGCATCTCTGATTAGCCCATTAGCGGTCGCATTAAATTGCGGTTTAAAAGTTCAAATTGCTAATTGCCACCACTTTTTTGGAAAAAAAAATATATATTTACCTTATATATATACCACCTTATTTAATGACAGGTAAAATGCTACCATAATGAAGCCAATTACACATTATTTTAAAACTGGTGGGAATCAAACAATCTGAATAAAAAACACAGACCGTGAATATCACGGGAGCGAGAATTAAGGGCTAAATAAATTACTGAAACGAAGAAAAAAAAAATCTCTAAATTCCTTTGAATATTTCATTATTACGCGTTGTTTCAAAAAAACTTTTTTTCTTATGTTTAAATAATATGTCTGTTTAAAAAATGAATTCTTTTGGCTTTATATATATATATATATATATATATAATTTAAAACTGTAAAATGCGTAAACGGAGTTAATTATTGTATACTTGAATACATTTTTTATTATACTTTAAGGAATAATTGAGATTCTTTGCTGTTTAAAATAAAATAAAAGTAATTATAACGATATTTTTTTAGATTTACATTAAACATTTTTGGTACTGACGGTATCTGAAAAAAAAGTCTAATCTTCTCGTGAAGGAATAATTATTTTTAAGATGTTGAAAAGTATATTTTTTCTTTAAAATACATTTAACGTGGGAAAAAATGTTGAATTTTGAATTTTTTTAAAAAAATTTTGTGGCTTTTTTTACGATTTATTTTGCTATATTTTTGCTATGTTTTATTCTTTGACACTAGATTTTAACTTCCTTTTCTTCTTTTACTCTAATTTATAGGCTCCTTCTTTATTTATTTTTTTTAGTTTTTGTTAGTCCTAATTCTTATCGTTAGTGGTTTCTTTTTACGTTGCTAGTCTGAGGAATTCCCAGCGGGTGGAGCTTCCTTCAACCAACTGCTAATTTCCTATTTTTATTGGCTAACTCTAAACGTTCTATCGTATTTACGATAACTACGTATTAAGTTTCTCCTATCGGCTCAACCTACAAGACATCTCGTGTAAAGTCTACATGTTAACTAGGAAGACCCCCAATGCTTCCCGCACTGTCCAACACTTTTCAACAGTTAATTTTTAAGCATCTAAATATTTATAAAGAGGAACTGACCTAAGCTTAAAATAGTGAAGCTTGAACTGTAACCGGAAACACAATAGTTGATTACCGCCGCGGCAAACAGTGACCAGTAAATTTAAATAGAATTTTTCTCTTCATTTAAACGCCCTATTAATGAGACATTACAGTCATAAATAATGTGAAAAACATATATTCGTTTTTTTTTTTCTGATGGAAATTTAATTATGTGATAGTCAGGCCCAAAGCGTTATAAGTAAGCGAACAAACTTAATGCTGGAATCAGGCGTAAATTAACACAGTTGCACCACCTTGTGGACGGAGTGATAATTCACATACGCGGGCTTTTAGTGTGGCGCGTATTTTCTATATATTCAGTTGCTCATGGAAATGAATTTTGTTTGCCACATTTATTGCAAAATAATGGTGCAGCGAGAGGGGCATCCAGACGCACTTGACACCACGAAGTTTTCTTCGCCTTATCAAAAGCACTTTAGTTATTAATCAAGCTGAAAAAAACTTTATAATTTTAGTGGTGTCAGTAAGAAAACAGTTAGGTATCTACCTGTAGTTCACACTCCATCCGCTACGTGGCGCATGACCTTGATTGATGTGACCTCGCCTTTAATCTTGCGGTTACTTCTCCCATTTAAGATAGGACGCTTACTTATATAGCTTTGGTCAGGCCCCTCGTTTTCACCACATTGTGGCAACCGAGACAGCCTTCTGTCAGTGCTCAGCTCGAAAGATTATAATGCCTAGTAAAACTGTCACCACTAAAAAGAAAATAGATTTTTATACCACATTTGTGAGATAAATGTTCCTTAAATAAGACGAAATTTTCTATTTAAATTTACTGGCGGAAGTTTGCCCAGGCAGTAATCATAATCTGATGATCCGATTGAAAAAAAAAAATAAAACAGTCGACATCGTGTGATAACAATGGAGTTATGAATAAAGAGTAGGAGACATGTGTACTGTGTACGGTGTACCAGTTGCGAATGAAGTAACTGAAGACGTTGTCACAAGATGGTGGGTGTTTCTTTTTTGATTTTGTTTTTTTATATCTGATCAACTGTTCCTCATATGCCGTGACAAACATCCCACCAGCAAATTTCATTAGAAAATTTCGTCTTATTTAAAAACCTTATATATAGAACTATTTTCTTACCAATAGTTCTATATATAAGGGAAATATTGTAGAAAATTCTATTTGTTTTTGCTAGTGTCACTTTACCCAAGAATTATAATCTTTTTCATTGACCCTGACAGGAGGTTGTCTAGTTTGTCACAATATGCGGAAACGCAGGTCTTGATTACCGTCTAAGTAAACATCCACCAGTAAAAATGAATAGCTATTTCTACCATTATTTATAACGGAAATTTTGTATTAATAAGTTGTTTAAATAAGGAGAAACTTTTTATTTAAATTTACTGGTGGTAGTTTCTTCCGGCGACAATCAACACCTGCGAAAGCGGTTACATTTGAAGCTTCAGTATTTTAAGTATATATGAGTTCCTTTTAATTAATAGTTTCATGGTGATAACCTCATCAGTTACTTCACTCGCAACTGGTATACAATACACAATCATGGAACTATTAATAAAGAGGAACTGAGATATCCTTAAAATAGTTAAGCCTCAACGGTGACCGCTTTCGCAGGGGTTGCACTGATGGACGAAACTACCACCAGCAAATTTAAATAGAAAATTTCTTCTTATTTAAACACCTTATTAAGGCAAAATTTCAGTCTAAGTCTCCTCCTCTTTATTTATAACTTCATTTTTTAAACCTGCTTCCTTGCATAAAATCTTACAAATGTTGAACAATTAGGTGCAGTAAAAATGACCCGTATTATTGTAGTATTTTAGACAAAGGTTAGATTAGAAACTTATGGGAACGTCCACGGCAGAAAAAAAAAATGCTGAAATTTTTTTAAAACGAAAATATAAGTGTGATACACCAATTTAAAGCTAAAGAGTTGAAGTATATGAATTTGTAAGTTTTAATGTCATAAGAGCAAGTTTTTACTGAAAATCAGCTGGATACTAAGAGTATAAAACTACATTTACAAATGAGCTTAAAATGCAACTTATTGAAATGTATGTTTTTTTTACTTTTTGGAATTCAATAAAATTACTATGCGTTCAAATCAACAAACTATTATCATATCTTTAAGATCTACATAAATAAATTCTTTTAGATAATGTCTTTAATATATTTTTGGCTGTAATTAAACGTTAATACTTAAGTGTCTCAAGAGTAACGGAAAACATACAAAAGTTTTAATAATAATAAAAAATAAACTACTTAAAATTTTTACCCAAAACTTCTAATTCTCTGATTTCGAGGTATAAGACATATTTTACATTTAATATTTTGTTTATGCTATGCATGGAATAGGCTGTGGGGAGCTGTCACAAGAATAACACATAATACTTTTGTCGATAGTTTGATATAAAACTGCGTTACATCCAAAATAAACAGAATGCTTAATGTTTTGTTGTTTTTTCTCTGTTATTACAGCAGTTCTTGAAATAGTTTTAGCTATAACTAAGGTTATTTTGTAAATTTTAGGAAAGATAATTATCTTTATTAGTGTTTTCTTAATGGGTGGATTTATTTTTATTCATTTTTGGTATTACTTAAGATTATAAAACAATCATGACAAGTAATTAACCCATTTCCTGCGATGATCCCCATTTGGGGATCACACGTATTTGGCAAGAAAGCGCTTTTCACACCAGTAAATATGAAGATAAATATATACTTTCTTTTACGAGACAAATTCCTTGATAAAATAGGATAAAAATTACTCTACTTTTAAAAGCGGTGGGAAATCCAAAATTTACATTTTAACGTAGATAATAATTTGGGCGTTAATGGGTTAAAGATATAATAAAACAACTCAACTCGTGTCATTTTTGTGTGCTTTCTTTTGATTTGAAGCACATGGTCTTTAATTAGATATTTTATAGGCTTTGTAAAGCTTCGTTTACTAAATTCTGCTGTATAACTTACAGAGGTTTTTATAGTAACTCTTATGGAAAGTACTCTGATGGTATATTTTAAAGGAAACATTTTAATATTGCTTCTTATACTCGACATTGTGTTAAAGAGCAGGAAAAATTCTGCTAAGTGCCAAAAATTGTAGAGAAAAAATAAGAATGAAATTGAATATATTGTTGTGAGAAAGAAACAAAACAAAATATATTACGATAAGGTGAAGAAAAAAATTCTTAAAACCAGCAAAAGCTTCAGCAAGAAAATGGAAATATTAAGAAAAGGAAAAAGTAGAGAACTAGCTATCCTCATATACTGCAAAGGAAAGAAAAATCTAACCCCACAGCTTTGGAGATTTTTATGTCGATGAAGATTTAAGAAGAGGTCATTCTTCAGCTAAATCTACGTTAGTTAAGCGTGAAAAAGGTCACATCATTTCAGCAATTCTAGGGAAATTTAATAAAATAATACGTTTTTTGTTTAAAGAAGCTTTCCTAAATGGAAAAATTGGAGTTTTCTTTGCAGCTTTAAAGCCTAGTTTCATAAAACAAAAGAAAATAACTCATCAGAATATCTCTATTTGTTGCTGTCACGAAAACATTCCAGCAATACATAATGTAGTGACTGGTGTATTTCCCGCATTAAACATTCCTGTGATGGATTTAATGACTTTGTCTGCCGAGATACATGATAATTAGAATTCAGGAATTCAGAATGTCTAATTTGCGGAGATAACATCGAAAAGTTATTTGAAACGGAAGTCCATAATACAGAACTTCTCATAAGTTATTGTAAATAGCAAAACGTTGGTAGACGTTTTGCTATTGACAAAACGTTTAGCAACATCTTCTCAATAATATTACTTTTTCAAAACGTTGTAAACGTTTTGAAAAAGTAAATGTTAAAGAAACCATTTCTGATTGTTTAAAAATTTTCGAAAGCAACTAAATCCTTTTCTGTGCCACACATTCATTGAAACTTGTACAAGGGATAATTTTCGTAATGCCAAAAAAATAACCATTTCTCAAAGAATAGTTATGCCAGTGGATTTTCTGGAAACTGTTTTATTATCATGCACGACAAAATTTTGGTATGACATACTACATTACTTGTCAAATCCACAAGCGACTGTATTTTCAGCTTTTTATTTAGTATGATCCCAATAAAGTAAAATCGTATGCTATTATTTTAGACAATGTGACTCATAATCAATTTTTTGTAAATGCTTTCGTATGTAAAATTTCAACATTGCATCTTTAAGGGAATTTGTATTTTTTTAAAATGTACCTGCTTTACTTTTTTATATGATGGTTGTGCTTTCCAATTTAAACAGAAATATTACTATGCAAATATGCCTGCAATGAATCAGACTCCTTTCTCAATTAACTTAATTGGGCTTTTTTTTTCAAATACTCCTGGTATAGATGCTGTAGATTTATTTTGTGTTGTTGTATAATGATATAAATATGAACTGAAGTGCGTGCTAAAAAAGCAATTCTGAGATATACTGCTTAGTTTGTCAAAAGAAATAAAACAATAAAGTTTCATTAGTTTGCTAGAAAATACCAACAGCGAAGGGCATTCAACAAATGTAATTTGTTAAAACAATGAAAAATGACACTATCTACTACAAACCTTACACTAACATGATTCGTACAAATAATTTCTGTTTCATTAAATAAATCATGATACAGGAGAAGTTGCAAGTGATAATGAAGACAATGACTTATTCTGTTAAGTAGCAGAAACTGAGAGTTTGCTATGTCGTTATAGTGTTTGTTAAGTTAACCCATTGAGCGTTTCACTAGATTATAAAAATGTACCTTAAAAAGGCCTTGAATAGGAAAAAAGAACTTGTTCGAAAAGGTAAAAGGGGTTATGTGATTTTGTAGTTGAAAAGTGCTAAGGGATTTAGTTCTTTCCCCTTCTTTCTGACACTGAATGATTGAAACGGCTGTCCACTGTCTTTTATGAGGCGTGAATGGGCGTTTAAAACTAGTTGACTAATAGCTTTCGAAAACGATTGTCTAGTTAATCCCAGACAACATCTGAAAGTATGTAACGAAATAGCAGTTTTCAGGAATACAGGTGTGTGTTCCGTGTTGCTTAGAATAATGTTTGCAAACTGTTAATGTAGTATAATTTGCTTTATATGCTATTAAATTTTATCTAAATTTGAAAAGAATTTTTATCTTCGTAATAACAAGCATGTTTCATTTCCTCTAAATGCATTCTTTTTTTCTAAACAGTTTCTGTTACATAAACTTGTAAATTTTATTAATTTGTAATGATTTAATTACAAAATTAAACTGGAAGTAATCGATTTTTTAAATAAATTTACATTTTATAAAACGCACGCATAGCGATAGATCTCACTATACAACGAATCTCAATTAAACGTTTAGTACACTTTAGTTACACTTTTAGATAGGGTTATTCATCGTATCTCAATTTCAATTAATACTAATATTTTTTTTTCTTTTATAAATAATAATAATAATAATAATTTCTCATTATGCAAATTAGTGTAACATCTGCTTTCTTTGATTTTCTATGATATAAATCTGAGATAGCTGATATATTGTACATTATCCTGATGAATATACCAGTTGAAAATACATTAAAATATTCTAACCCCCCCCCCCCCCCCCACCACCAAAAAAAAAAGTGATTTATTATAAAGTATTTCAAATGCGCATTCAAAATAAATGGAAAAAACTTCTTCTAAATGATAATTCTTCTAACTTATTTTTTTTTTGTGAGCAATAAAAGAATTAAAACAAATTTTAATAAGATTTTCAAAATGTGCAAATTCCTGTTTAAAAAAAGAAGAAAAAAATACAAACTGACAACCTTTTTTCCAGTCATACATAAAAACAGGCGGATTTTTGGATCTTATAATTTAGCTTCCAGATAACAAATTTGAATTTTTATTAATTCCTATTATTTTACTGATAAATGTAGAACATTAAAAGAAAAACATTTATTGATGTAATCAAAGTGGCAGTAATTATTTCAACCTTTCCTTTCGTCTCGGCAGGCAATTGTTTTAGTACAGTAAAACCAAACATGTTAAGGCGTTTCTTTTTTATAAAGTACACTATTTCTTATACTTAAATCATGTTTAGAGATAGTAAAGATATATTATTTAAGTTTTACAGAATTAATTAATCAGTAACACTGCACAGTACCACTGTATATTACAATAAAACCGGTTAATACGAGATCACTAGGTACGAAAACAAATTCTGTTTTAGACAGGTTTTACTAGGTGCAATTGTGTAATATTTTGTATTTGGGAATATAAAATTCTCCGTTTAAGGGAGGATTATGTTATACATGGATTTCATTTTTACAGGTTTTACTGTAATTAATTAGAGATCATAGTATTGCATCATTAACGAATTATAGGTGTAATACTTGTGCATATGTATAATAGTCCTCCCCACTTAATCGGGTCACGGATAATCGAATACCCCGCTTATTCGAATAGAATTCTCCAGAACCGAATTTATTCCTATTGGTTCTATGTTATTTTTCCCCGCTTAATCGAATAAGAACTGTGTGACCGATGTTTGAAAATTGGCGCAGAAAGCCCGTTTCAGCTAGAATTTCCTTCCACCTTTTGTCATTTCCGGTTCCTTTACGCTGAAAACAAATTTTCAGTTCTTCCTGCAATGATTTTGGTCGGCAGGTATATAATGGACAGGTCAAATGATTTCCCCACCTTGATCTCACCACCATCGCTTCTTGCTGTTAATCAGGCTTTAATCTCAATGCGTCGTCACTTCGAGACTCGAGATGGTCGTTGTGATATATTGCACTCATTTGAAAAATAACTCTTTATTTACTCCTTTAAAATTTCACTTAAACAAACAACTTTAAACGATTTTTTAAAGGCAGTATAAGTAACATAAATTAGAAGTAGCAAAGTTTTGACCAAACTCAAACGAGCTGCATTAAGTGTGATGTAAACCATATAAATGAATATACTGACGTTAAATTAATAAGTATTTGCTTTATATTAGCATTCGTATTTATTTTAGTTTATGTTATTCTATTAACGATTTATTATTTTGTTAATTAAACATACCGTAGATGGGTATTTTCCCTTTTTATTACGCATATTACAGTTATGATTCCCCGTTTAATCAAAAACCCCGCTTAATCGAATATTATTTCTGGAACCAAAAATAATCGTTTAAACGGGAACGACTGTATTACTGATTAAATGCAAGTTTTAATTTTAACAATGAAACCCTTTAAAACGAAATGATAAGGGGCAATATAATAATTTTGAATTAGAAATTTTCCAAAGAACTTTGGATTTTTTTAAGGCAAGATTCCGCTTAGTACAGGTATTACTATGTATAAATAGGTCAATGGAGAGTCTGCATAGTAATATACAAAATAAATGTGCTTTTTGTAAGTTCCATTGTAATAAAAGTGCCCCTTTTTTTTTTCGGGTGTCATTTTTCTCCTTCTCACCACCTAGGAAAAATAATTACATTTAAAATTTTCCAATAACAGGAATTATTTTAGGTACCTAATATATTCTCCTATTGAAAATGAGAAAAATACAATCCATTTCAAATATCTGTGAAGAGTAATACCTCCCCCCCCCCCCCTCACTTTGTCTCCCATAAAACTTCCAGCGTCCATCGGCCATAAAGAGATAAAAAGGATTTAAACTTTACAACAATAAGTTCGCAACTCCGCGGGACACAAGTTGAACATTCTTAGACCAGATGGAAAATAAGCACTATTTTTAATAATTTCGAAATGCATTCATGTATTTTTTCTTATATTTAGTACAGTAAGACTCCGTATTTTTTCAAAAATTCTTTGGAGAAATTGAAAAAGAATATTTGTAAAAAGAAACATGAGCTAAAAATCATGTGTCTAGCATAAATTATGAAACACTTTCCAATACATTCAGAATACTGAAACAAAACTTTACAGCTTATTACGGAGAAAGGTGGTGTCTAAATAAATAAATTAGAAAACACATAACGCATTTGAAAACCCAATTTCTGCAATTGCTGTCAGTTAGTTGGAAAAATATCTAATTTTGTGCAGCCCTGTATATGCTCTATAACTTTGTATGTATGTATGCAAAAATTTAGTTCCGCAGGAAAATTCCCATTCAGCAATTTCTGTCAATAAACGGAATTGTACTTGCGATAGTGATTCCCAGTATATGACCTATTGAATTTATAAACACCACATAATATAAAAAAAAATAATAATAACAACAGTCAAATTTAAAAACGTATACCGCAACTGATAACGAACTTATAGCAATTATTGGTCATAGGCCAAATTTTTTTGTGTGTCCCTGAAAATGAAATATAAATTCTATGCACATCATATTCTACAGTAATCGCCTTGTAGTGTACAACTCCTTAGTGAAATATAAAAATTCCAATATGTTTAAAATAGTGTAATATCATTAAACTACACCATACACGATTTTTCTAATTCACCGTAATGTGACGGCATTCTTTTGCGTGTACCTGTAAACGAATCTTACATGCTACACATTTCATTTTCAATAATGAACATGCCAAATTAAACAAAAATAACATATATCAATTTTATGGCAATTGGACTAAATTTATGTGAATTAGAGCACGGACAGAAGGAAAGACAGACAAACCGAATTTATAAACGCTTTTCAACTATATTGGAAAGAGTTAAAAAGAAATCAAATGACACTTTTTATCACTTTTTAAGATTTATCCTTTTTTTAAGTTTTAGGATTTGGATGAAACCAGTTTTAATTTTCCTTCTCAAGATATTTTTATTTTTTTCATTTAATTTTTAAACAAATAATATTAATAAACAAATAGTAGTAATTATTATCTCTGCGTATTTGTATGTATGGAAACTTTGAAAACTTTCTCCAGCATAAAAAATAAAAGCTCATAAAAATAAGAACGAAGAATAGATTGTGAGAATAGATTTCAAGAATAGATTGTGAAATACTTTCCAACACATTTATCTATCTATAAAACTGTACTGAAATTTTACCGGTAAATAAGGCGCAAGATATGTGGCAGGAAGATATGTGAGTAAACAGTATGGTAAACATATAACACATTTAGAAATCCAGTTTTATCAATTACCTTCTATAATAATTAAAAAAAATAGTCAATTACGCACCCAAACGGCCATGTATCTTGTTGGTTTGCGTATCCCTGTATAATTTTTTTTTTATGTTCCACAAACTTCTATTGGCATACAAATATAGTTCAGCGAGAAAATGCATCACACAATTAAAACTATTCTCTAAGCAACTTCCATAGTCAGTAATACTTATAATTTTTTTTTCTGCGTTTCAAGTAAAGCAGGTGTATCTGTTCTTTCAACGCGCTACTTTGATAGCTTATGTATAAGAACAGCGAGTTTTATATATTTATGGAATTTTTGACCAAGGATAGTCTTTGGGGTGAGAAGGAAGAGAGTGGGGGAACGTAAAAAAACTTTACATACAGATATTTTAAAGGGGTTGAAATAAACATGTTGACTAACAAACGGAAATTTTATCATCTTGATCTTTACAATGTAGGAGAGGGCAGAGTTAAAGGGGTCGGGGGGTAACAAAGTATGAGTAAAAAATTCAGTATTTAGCGCAAGGAAACACAATTTAGGCAATACATTGCATAAATAAAAATGTTTTACAAAGATCTTTGAAAATAAAGTTTAATATATAAAATTATTGGTTATGGTGGTCCATTAAATACATACATATATATTGTCAGGGCCCGACTTATGTAGGTGCATGCGGGGAAGCTTCCCCGGGTCCCCCTTTTTAGGGGACTCCCATGAGAGTAGTCAGGATTTTTATTTAAATGGTGTCAAATGTTTAAAATTAAATAAAAGTGACCAAAATTCATACATTTTCGAACTTTTAAGAAGGAAGTGCGGTCCCCTTCCCCCCTCCGCTTTCAGTAACCTCTCCACCTACGCAAATATCATTAGAAAACTAATGATTAATATTTTATTATGACAATTTAGTATTCTATAGTTTTCAAAAGCAATTCTTTATTAACGTTTTTCTCTTAACGTGGCAAGTTGAAACCAATACTTATAACCAATTTGGGACGTTTTCTTTTAGACATCTTATAACGTACGTAGATAAGCAAAGTAAATGTTTGCAAAGAAATACTCGTATCAAACAATCTATCATTTTTTTTTCTACTATTTTCCTACAAGTATTTTTTTCTTAAAGTTTTGATTATCTTTTTGTGACACTCTGTATACAGATGTAAGCAGTACCGGATATAAAACTTATGCATATAATACAATAGTATGAAGTTTATTACTAGCTACTTCCACATTATTCACAAAAAAATCTATAGATAGATAGATAGAGGGGGGGGGCAGAATGATTCTTACCTTCCCCCCCATAGCCTAAGTCGGACCCTGCCCTGTATATGGTGGTTAATTAATGCTCTTCCGCCTGCCCTACTGCTAACTTTTGTAAATATTATTTAGATGAAAAAAAATTGCTCGTTTAACAATAAAAACTTTGACACATTAACGAATTAATATATAAGTGTAAAAGCTTGACAAATGCAGGTATGACTATGTAAATGATTTGAGAGCAAATGTTTTTTTTTCTTTCACTTTTTCTTTTTTTCACTTTTCGACAAATAAATTACATGAGAAATACAAGCGTTTTCCCATTGTAACCTTTATCGGGCTTCCGTGTGCAGAATTTTTTTTTCAAAACGCCAACTTTAACAGCATTTTCTAAAAGACTTCCTTCTTATGTTTATTGAAAATTGAAAAAAATTGTTCGACTTTATAGTTTCTGAATAAGAGTACCTGCCAATTCCATGTGTTTATGAACAAAACTGAATTCAGGAATGTGTCACAAAAAAAAATCAATTTGGAAGATTATGCAGTTTTTGTACGGGGCATTCGCCCAGAGCCCCCCAAATTTAGTGTCATAGACCTTGAAGCAATTGCAATAAGTTGGATTTATATGATGTAACAATTATCAGTCAGCATGAGCAGGAAAGAAATCAGCATTAATTGTAAAATATATTTGTGATCTCTAAGTAATCTATAATTAAAAATGGATATCTAAATACGTTAAAATAAATGTGCATTATACAGTATTAGTGTAGTTTGATGCATTAAAATAAATGTTTTCTTAGTTTAATTCTCATGGTAACGAAATGAAAAGTTCAATCATCAAAATCTAGTTTAACTTCTTTTTTTTTTTCCAGTTTCAATACATTCATATCATTATGATTGTTTTAATCATACTTATCATATAGTATTAGCATTAATTCTGATCATATAGTATTAGTCTATATGAGATATATTTATAAAAAAATAGATTGCCATGATTTAATTTGTCATTTAACAAACATGATTGTACAAAGTAAAGTAATAATAATAATAATAACAATAAATTTAAAAAGATAATGCTTTCATTTGCATTATTGTAAGAATCTTTTAGATAATGATTCTTCCCTGTTTTTAAAGACATATACTTACACTTAATCATATCTACTGCTTTAATTGCATCCATTCTATTGATATTTTTGAATAATTCTATACTTGTACTGTTCATTGGTATCTTTTTAAACAATATATAGTTACACTTGAATATTTTAGGCTAATTGTGAGCTTGGTGTGCCATCGCGGAAAAAGTGTAGTACTGCTTTTCCATCTGACCTTTGTAAATATTACTTGCATTGCCATGAAATCGATATATGATATGGAGGCCTGTTCACTATTGGAAATAGTGAGTGTGGCCTTTATTGTTGGTTTACATGGATGTATAAAATAATTCGAATAAACTCGAATTACGGTCTAGATCGATATCTGCTTGTAGTACTTTTTTTATAGTAGTATATTATTCCAACCGTAATAATTGATACACATTGCTAATGTGCACTCCAGTCTGTTTCCCATAAAAATTAATAGTAATAATAATGCGCGTAGTGTTTACTGATCATTAACAGAGGAATTCCAAGACAACCGAAGAACAGTGCACTAAAAAAGGACGGTTGAAAAAGGGCACTTTTGTGAATATTTAAAATATTTTTTAGTAAAGGGTGGATTGCTGAAATTAAAATAATTTTAATATCTATAAAGAAAACTGTCTTATTTTGAAATTTGGTTTTCACACTCGAGTTCAAAATTTAATAAAACATTACTTTCATTATATCTTTCTTAATTTTTCAAATGGTGAAGAAAAAAAAAGTTTTTACTTTCCAGTTCTTTTTTTTTTTTGTTTTTGTTTTTGTTTTTTTGCGTGCGCGTAAAAAATTAGAGGAAAATCAAATGATTAAGAGGAAGAACGATAATAGTCTAATTGTGGGAAATTTTGTATGACAGTTTTATTTAATGGCTTGAACGACGTAATATCGTTTGCTTATCTTAGATAGAGGAATAAGATGAAATAGTCCTTTGACAATGTAGTTAAAGATAGGTCGATACACAGCTGAAGATCGTATATTCACAAATGTAAATTGAAATATAGCTCTGAATAAACGGTCTATGACTATCATAAATTTTCCCTTCGACCTACAGATCCCATTTTTGTAATATGTTTGTTCAATTGTATTAAGACAAGCTTAATAAAACTAGTTTCTAAATTATTTAGATTTTACAATTTTCCTTGTGTATTCAATTTTTCCATTTCTTTAAAAACTGTTATTGTATGCAGATTTTTCAACAGAAAAAATATTTTAGAAATTCTTTGAAAAATCGGGTCAAGCCGAACCGGACCCACAAGAGACAAAACCTAACCCGAAACAATGGATATCAACCCGATTTGCAGCAAAATTGTAGAAGTTAATCCAACCCCCGACAAAAAAAGAAAGGTTTCCCGACCCGATGCAGGACTCTACGCCATACTCAATAAATTTAGATCCTAAGTATTATTTAAATTATTTTCGAGAAAATATTTTCATTTCTGCTGTGCATTCCTTAAATTTTGTTTTCTTTGTTGAAACTTCAAAATTTTGACTCCCACTTATTGTTACCCCCCTCCATACACACACACACACACACGTACACCCCTCTCTTAACTCTGCTCCCCTCTTACATTATAAAAATCAAGATAATGAAAAACCTTCACTTTTGAAAAACGTACTTTTGTTTATGTTTTGACCCCTTTAAATGTATGTAAAAATTTGTTTCTTTTAATTCCATGTCCTCCCCCTTTCTCTTCACCAAAAGGCTGTCTTTGGTCAAAGTTCCCATAAATATATAGAAGTTAGTAGCCTTATACATAAGCTATCCATGTACTAAATTGAGAGAATCTATAGATTGTATTTTCTGTTTACCACCCCGCCCTTTCTAGGGGCTTACTAATGAACAGCCGGCGTCTCCAGCAGAATATATTTTTTCAATGCACAGCACCTATTTGTTAGTGTTCTTTAAGTGTAACGCTATGTATAATATACTTTTTTGATATCAATAATAGATATGCGGACTTAGCACGGGCTTTAGTTGAAGCTTAGAATTAGTTTTCTATAACTGAAAATATATGTAACTTTAATAACTAATAGATCTGAATTTTAGGTTCATCTAAGTATGTATAATAATTATTATTTTTACCACTGATTTTTTTTGCTAAGACCTTTTCACCGTTGACCTTTTTACCTAAATTCATTTGAAATAGAGTATCTACATTAAAATATACTGCAAACGATTTTCCCGCGTAGATCATTATGTAACGGAATTCTTTTGTGCGACACTGGAAATGAATAATAAATTCTTTGCATTTCATATTCTACAGAAAGCATGTTTTAGTGCTGCACTTGAAACGAGTTTTTCCAATTGGTCGTAATTTAACGGCATACTTTTGAATGCCCCTGTAAGGGAACTGTACATGCTACATATTTCATTTTCAATGGTGATCGTGCGATAGTAAATGTCAATAACACACAAAATTTCAGGGAAATCGAATTATATTTGCGCAAGATAGAGCACTGACAGACAAACTGAAGTCATAAACCCTTTTCAACTATGTTGGAAAATGTAAAATAAATAAATTCCTCATAATTTAGAATTACAAATTGTCATTAGTGTGTGACTTAATCGGAGAAAAATTTTCTTGATTTTACGATATCGGAGGTAACATGCGCATATCAAATATCACGAATTTGATTTTTTTTAAAGTAGACCATTGAAAGTGATTATTTAAAAGTATTTAGGTAGAATAACTAAATTACTAAATTCTTCTATAAACACGCTTGCGGAATGGGGCAGAATTTGATAACATACAGAAAATGTGCAACAAAGTTTTTATTATTAAAAATAACCATAAGTTTAATAATAATTCTTAGGCTACAATAAAGATAACTCTTCGGCTATCAGTTTTTATTTTCCGTTGGAGAGGGGGGGGGGAGTTATTCTAAGATTTCTGCTGTGATGTCAGAAAAGATTTTTTTTTTTTTAATGATGCCCTACTTTATTTTTATATCAACAATCTTTTATGTTACATTGTGCAATATTCATGATTTAATAATTATTGATTAATACTAATTTTAAAAGAACTAGTTTAAAACATAAACATTTCATAATCCTTTTGTTAAATAAGCGACAATGAAAAAAATATGTAGCAAGCTACCACTATTTGGAATTTTACTGTTCCTGTGAACTGTTTTCTTTAGAAATCATCTTTACAAGGGAAGGGGTGGGGCTGTCAATCATAGTTTTCTCAAAGCTCAAAGCCTCACTTACAGGTAGTATTTCGATGTCATTCATGGGTTGCAAGAGTTTGGATTAGATAACAATGGGAGATATTTACTCTCTTTCAAACCTTACTTCAAAGAAAACTCATAGAAACTTTTAAAGTATCATTGGAATTAATTACACTGGAATATTTGGTCAACTCTGTTGTATTTAGTAGAATGATTAGGTAAAAAATAATGATAATTGTAGATATCGTTCAGGGAAGTGTAGTCTCATAAGCATTTTTCTGGCTACACCTCTGGTTCTTCTCTGTGAAACACAACTGTGAGAATAAATAAGATTTAGGGCTTTTTAATATGGCAGTTTTAATGTAAGAGTCGCTATATTGGGACTCGTTATATAAATAAAGCACAAATAATACACAATGTTTTTAATTTTCCAAGCGGACACAGCCAGTGATATAAACATAAGAATGGTTTTTGGATTCTCCCCCCCCCCCCCTCAACTTTCAAAAGAAATCAAGTATCCAGTTATTCAAAAATATAAGTAGGTCGAATATAATGAAAACCACACATATAAATATGTGTAAAAATACACCTTTATTTATTTTTTAATGCAAGTAAAAACAAGGAAGAGTAACTTTTGTTAAGATTATCTGTCTTTAATGCATATGAATGCATTACCTATCTTAAAATGATTATTATTGTTTACTTTGCTTAATCATATTGGTGAGATGATAGGTTATATCTCCCAACCTGAGAAGTACTGCGTAAACATCATTTTATTGATTGAAATAATTCTTTCATGGCAAATCTCTTTGTATGTAAACTGCCATATAAACAAAAGGAAAATCGAGATAAGAACAGGAAAAAAAAAATATATGATACGTTTGTAGAGATTTTGAAATACAGCCTTCACGGTAGAATTATCATTAACTTTGTCTCATATGATAAAGGAAAAGTTTCAAATTGAAAAATAAAATTACTTTACTTTTGCTCTAAAATATTAAAAAAGCATTGCAGATTACTGCGAGCAATTGCACTTAATAAAGCCGTCTATGATGTTTAATTGCGTGGAGTTTTTGATCTACTTCCAACAATTAATAGGCTACTTCACTCACGCGAAAGCACCCGCTCGCTAATGTTTATTTGGTGGAAGAATTTTTTTAAGATACCTCGTTTTTATTTCCATTTTTTTAAACGAATCTTTTGCATTGGCTACCTAAGATCGATCTATAGAAAGACCGTTTTTTTCTTTTTCGATTTTGTTTAAAGTTTTTTTTTTTAATTTATTTAGGATACATTTACTTTCGGAACCGGTTTCGAAAGTAAAAGTATCCCCATTAAAAAACCTTGCAAATAAAATAGAAGGAGTAAAAAAGTCCTTTGTACAGATCGACCTCAGATACTCAAATCAAAGAAAATCGTTTAAAAATACTGAAATGCAAGCACGCTATCTTTAAAAAATTCTTCCTTAGGAATAATATTGAATCTAGGAAAAAAGGTGTCCGGAAAAAACGTGACAGAAAAAACAAGAGCGGAAAAAACGGGATAAGGAAAAAACGAGACCGGAAAAAACGTGATAAGGAAAAAAAGGTGACCGGAAAAAACGTGACAAGGAAGTGTTAAATATTGAACTTGTCGATAAATAAATGCTAAAAACTAAAGTAAAGTTTTTCCACTGTCAGTTTCTTACAGCGTAGGGGGGGGGGGGGGGCAGAGTTAATGGGTGAGTTTGACAACTCTAAGATTTGGTCCAAGAAAATACAATTTTAACATTTCATTAAGAGAAGTTTATTATGACTTCTACAAAAGACAAGTTAGTGCTATCCACGGAGGGGGGGGGGGGGTATTAAGGAAATACAATTTATTGATTCTTTCAATTCGCTATTGATAGTTTATATATGAGTAAAGATGTTTTATAAGGCGGAGGGGGAGGGAAAAAATTACATACACAGCCTGTAAAGGGAACAAAATAAAGACGAAGAGAGGAGGCATTTTCTTTAGAGGAATTTTTTCATTATCCTGCTTTTTGCTCGCAGGCTATCAAAGCCCAAGGATTAATGTGCACGCAGGTTCTGTATGTATGTATGCACTTACGTCTGTATGTACGTAACGCGATAACTCTTGACAGAAACATCCGATTTGCTTTAATTTTTATTCCAGGTTCATTGTTTCCAAATTCAATATTTAACACTTCCTTGTCACGTTTTTTCCGGTCACCTTTTTTCCTTGTCACGTTTTTTCCGGTCCCGTTTTTTCCGGTCATCTTTTTTCCGTTTACCAATCTACCTATAATGAAATTTAAAACCTATCTACATCGATGCTTTTTCTGGCCCATTCAGCGTCATTATAGACAGGTTTCACGGTGCTAGTTTTAAATTATGCTAGAATTTGAATAAAATTTGCGCAACAATAATAAATAAAAATATTATTTTTGAAGTGTAATGTTAAATTGGATATTTGAGATTTTTATTATTATTACACAACAAAAGTGCTGTAAGTAAAGAAAAAAAAACAGTTTAGTTATTTAGTATTATAGTTAAATGAAAAAAATGACATACATTTGGAAGTAAAAAGGAAAGAAAAGAACGTGTATATTCATTAAAAGAGCAAAATAAATAAATATTACATAATAATTAATGAACATGCAAAATAAATAAATATTATATGGCAAATGATATAAAATAATAATTATTATAGTAATGAATTAGAATCTTATGGACAGAAATAATAAAGTAAAGTAAGTAAACGATGATATTCTATAAAATTGCCTAGTATATGGTTCGAAATACAATGCCATTCTTAAGCATTAACAGAAAACGAAATCCCCTAAGGCATTCGACTTAAAATACGGTAATCCAGTTGACAAATAGTCTGCCTAACGCCTATTGTGTGCGTGGAAAGAGGGGGTGATTGATAAACGCCTTCTTTAACTCCCAGTCTCGAGAAGTGGGGGGAAGCACAAACGCGCAAACGCGTTCATAACCATCTACAAGTAGAATATTTTGACCGCCTATACGCGCTTGTGACCATCTACAAGTACAAAAGTCTGACCGCCTATATGCGTTCACGACCACTTACAAGTACCAAAGTGCGACCGCGGATACGCGTGCGTGACCACGAAAGGGTTAAAAAATATATACATTATTTTATGTTATTTTAAAATTAAACCATCATTAAAAGTTGTTCTGCATGGAAAATATTTTTAAAATTTATTTTAATTATTTTGTTTAGTATTTAAACTGGATTTTTGCAAAAATTACATTATGGACTAAAAGTCACAAGAGTAACGTCACAAGGGTAACACTTAGCATTTTGCAAAATGAAATGTAACTAATTCATGTGTTTTCAGATGAATACAATGATTAATGCTTTTTAAAAAGATATAATTACTCTGCTATATTCTGTAAATTTTATTTCTTTAGTTTCATATAATTCACAGAATTTCTGCGTCAAACACAATTTTTGAAATTTCAATTTTTTGTGGTCACAAGAGTAACAAAATTTTCATTTATTATCTAGCCAAGTAAAATGCTTTTTGTTACAAATTGTATATGGTTTATGAAGGTAGAGTATATGTATTTTTAAGAAGTTGCATCAAATTTATCTTAAATATATTTTCTAATGAAATAATTGGAAATATACTGTCTGTCTTCGATTAGAAAAACTCTGAGTGGGGTTGCTGGTTTCGGAGGTTCCAAATCTTGTAGGTAGGGAACTTCGTTGGTAGGAACGGGGTTGCCGCAATTGGCAGAGTCATTAAAGATTTTTCTCTCTTTTCTTTATCTTATCTCATGAAAAAGTTCGTGCATTCACTTGGTGATTAAAAAAAAAAAAAAAAAAAAAAAAGTTTCCAGAATTTTAGAATTTAAGCATAATCTTAAAAGGAAATTTGAGGAAAAGAGTGAAATTAAAAGAGGAATCGGATAAAGATTCATCAGAGTTCATGTAGCCGGGAAAAGGCAGATGCCATTTTCGGATTCATTTAGCGATTTTTAAATGAAGGAAAATATTTCAAATTATTAAATGCACTATTGCAATGATTTTTTTTTTCTTATAAATTTGACTTTTCTCGCAAACACAATATCAAGTTATAATTTTTAAATAAAAAATCTTATACATTTTTATCTGTTTTTCAAACTAATACAGAGGATTTATATTTTATTTTCATTATACGTACTCTACTACGTTATTTATTTTCAGTTTTCTTTAATTTTGCAATGAAGTATCCACCACTTTATAAATCTTTGAAGTAAGTGTATGCATTTTTATTAGCCTCCGCTATGGTATGCTATTTCTTTCTCCCAGCTTATTTTGTGTCAAAAAAATAACGTTACCTTACAGAAGATAGCCGTAAAACAAAGCATTACGATTAAATACTCTTTAGCAATTTTTTAAACTTCTAAGCATCGCACATTTTCAATTTTTATATCGTCGTATTGGGAGAAAAAAAAAATTCTTTTAAATGCATTTTGTTTGAAAACTGTATCTCCATTTATTTTTGAAATATTAATTTTTTTGTAGTTTTTGGAGCCATTTGCTTAATATTGGCAACGGAAGTACTCCATCTCTGTAGAAAGTAAAGGAAAAATAGTTTTAAAATAGTAATTATATATTTTTGTTGCCATTTTCTCGTAACAACGAAAGAAAATGTTATTAAAATACGTGCTGTTTTGAAAAAAATATAAACGAATGATTTTTGTTAAAACAATGGAACTATTATATACTATATTTAATTGTAAGTATCTATGAATCATTAGATAGCCTTTTTTTCGATTTTCTTGAATGACGGAATCTTTTTGCTGCAGATGATTTTTAGATGAAGATAAAAGATCAGCCAAAAAGAAAAAAAAATCGCCATTTCTCCCCTTCCTCTCCATTCTGACCAGAAAATCAGAATTCTAACTTTTTACGGCTGCTCTTTCATCTTCACCAAACACTTCATTTATAATGGCTGTTTCATAATAATAGCAGCCATCAGTCCACCAGAAGAAAAGGAAGTAATGGAAATGCCGGGGACGACACTAAATTCTGAAAAAGCAGAATTCCTGTTCTCTAGTTTGTGCTTTTCTTTGCGCAGGTTTTCACATGCCATGTGTCTACTACAATCTTTGGAAACACTTTGTCAATTATTAAATCACTAGATTTTTTTTTAACAAAAAAGAATCAAATTTATATTTTAAAATATTTAATCAAGATTATTGTTATACAACTCTGCCACAGAGCAAAAAGGGAATGTAAAGATCAAAATTAAAAGCATCTTCTACAGACGTAGGCGCCAGCAGTTCGTAATACAGGAATATTTTAGACAAGAATTTAGAACAGATGTGCCTGTGGTTCGAATCCTAAAACATGTTTTTTTACATGGAGATTATAATTATGAAACAAACTAAATGAAGAGCTTTTTGCCAGGATTCACCCCCACCCTCCCCACCGTATCTTTAAACACATTAACATAAAAAAAATAAATGCTATCAATTTTTGCGTTTTGAACCGAATTTCCGGACGTGATAGCGGGAGAAAGGAGAAAAACCAGTCGTCAGGCGACAAAAATCGCTTATGACTCAATGGCTAATTTATTTAACAAAAAAAATGAAAAACATATTTCTATTCCAAATTACTTTAATAGTCAGCCCTGTCAATTGTAAGTCTTTACGTTAAAAAAAAAAAAAAAAAAAAAAAAAAAAAAAAAAAAAAATCTTTGCCGGCTCGGCCTACAGGTGGAGGTAGATTTCGAAGATAAGTAAATTTCCCCAACAAAACCTAAATCAAGTTTAGAGATAAACTCAATTTAACAATTTTATTTGTCGACTTTTAACGAGTTTTTAATTTCATTTTTCTGTAAGATCTGGTTTTTATCAGAATCATGTTAATACGATAATTTTTTCTTCAACCTCTATTTTTTTCATTTATTTTATTTCTTTTTTGCTATAAGACTTGGTCCTATCAACTTGTTAATATGAAAGTTGTATATAATATTAAGAAGATTTATAATAAATTTAAGTGGATTTCATATCTTGTGAATTGACAAAGTTATGAATTTTTTTCTTCTGCAAAACCTGCCCCACTTTTTTTCGTTTTAATTTTTTTTTCCGGAAGGAGTTGGTCTCATCAAAAAATTGTCAATATAAAAGGTGTAGATAACATTAAGATGATTTATAATAAATTTAAGTTGATTTGATATCTTGAGAATTGACGAAGTTATGAATTTTCGGCGTAGATCTGCAAAAATTTTTCAGAAATTTCAACATAGGGAGAATGTAATAAGAAGTCTTTCTTACGAAATCTACCTAACCGAGTCAGCACAACCCAAAAGTTTTCGGAAAACTGAGAACATTGTAGAAATTTAAATCCCCCCCCCCTCCCCTTCCCCTAAATTAAATCCTGACTACGAAACTGTTGTTTCGATAAATTATGGATGGAAGAAGTGCTCATTTACGGAATCTTGAAACAAATAAGCTAAACTGTCACTCATGCTAGCAGCAATGGTTTGTATTTACTATTAACTTCCCTTCTCACTTTACCCAGGCTTAGGACTGGCAGTGTACTCACAGCACTGGCGTGTTTAAAAGGTTTTTTATTTTATTTATTTTTTTTTCTTTAGCATGGAACTTATTAATAAGTCACTAAATTTTAATGTTTAAAAAAAAAAAAAAACTTTGATTTAGAGTAAAAAATTATTATTAATAAAAACTTTTTATTCTGAATCGGAGTTACTCTCACTGTAACTCCATTCATCGTCGGTATCTGAATCAGAGTCACTGGATGCAACTTCAATGACGCAATCATCCACCAATTCTTCTATGAGTCCATCTTTTTTCCAATAATCATCTTCAATCTCCTCTACATGTTTACAGTGCTCTGCCCACTCATCCTTATCTACTTTGGAAAGAGCATCTTTTAAGAGCGATTGCAGATTTTGAAGACTGAGGTCTCCTGTCACGTTTCTCTCTTTTATATGCAACTTTACCGATGCCCATACATATTCAATGGCATTTAAGTCACAGTGATAAGGAGGCAGTCTGACAACATCGTGGCGTTCATTTTTTAATAGAGAATCAATTTTGTAGGTGGTTGATTTAGGCATATTATTTGATATTAGATCAAATAATTCTGCTTTCCTCATACGTATGTTGTGTTGTATATTGTTTTCGTCCAACCATTTAATCATAGCATTTTTTCGAGCATATTTTGTGGGCACAGGATTGAGCTTTTTTGAATGATATGGAGCGTTATTCATGACAATGACGCTATTAGGTTTCAAATTTGGCAATAATTTCTCCTTGAGGAATTTTTCAAAATTCACAGAATTCATGTGCCCGTGATAATCTCCACTTGTGGTGGAAGCTTTATATACCAATTCTGCTCCTGTTATAAAACCATCTGAAGAACCGGCATGGACAGCAATTAAACGATTTTTTGAATTGTTACCCACATGGATTCCTGTCGTTGAATCATCTTGCCAACATTTTTTAAATGTTATGTTGCTGTCCACCCAAGTTTCATCAGTGTAAACAATGGAACGGTTATTCGATCTGTGTTGCTTCATTGTTCGCAAATATCTATTTCTCCAGAAAACAATATTCGGTCTCTCAACTAAAATTTTTCGTTTACTGATACATTTTTTCCAACGGAAATTCATCAAATGTAGAATTCGCCGTAAAGTTTCTTTTTTCCACGGAAATTTTATTCTTTCTCTCAATAAGGGAAGAAGTTTCGAAATAGAAGGCACTTTTTTCTGCTTGGTATAAAACTCTTGGGCAGTCTGCCTTATAACACATTCGTCAAAATCATCAATCTCACATTTTAAATGAGATGGTTTCTTACGGTGCTTACCAGGAGAAGAAAAACTCCCATCTCCATTTGCATCCAACGATTCTCGTTTTAATTTCTTGACAGTTGACTCAGAAACGCCAGTCGCTGCAGCAGTTCTTATGGATGCCTGTGCAATGGGCAAAGACAGTGATTTTGCAGCAACTTCAGCGGTGAAAAATTGGGAAACATTATGTATAATTTCCCGCGCTTGAGTATGAAGTACCTTTCCCTTCTTAAAGCTTGACATAATCTTAATCAGAATTTCAGTGTAATAAAAAATTCTGAAGTATATACGAAATTAACTATATACTATGAAAAAATGAGAAAAACGAAAACAAATAACAACAGTAGGAAAATCCAAAAACGCTGAATGAATATAGAACCGGTCTCTGTGGAAGGACAAGGAAGACTGCGATAATTCTCAGAATGACCGATTCAACGGGGAGGAATTGGCGCGAAAAGAAAACTCCGGACTCCCCTATAGTAAAGTTGACTGACTAGTTAACCTGGCAACGGAACCGAGCCGAGATCGATTCCAGAGTCTTTCTTATTTCGGTCAGACAGTATATGGAAATTTGCTCTGGTGGTCACAAGAGTAACAGTGGGCGTTCCATTATGCATTCATATATTAAGGTATACATTCAGATTTAAAAAAACTTATTTAGCCCCTTCGCGACGGGAGCCTTTTACGAAATGTTTATTACTTTGCTACCGGTTTTAAAAAACAGAAGTTTGTGCCTATTCAAATCGGGAAGGTGCTCGGATTAAATAAGGCAAATTTTACAGTGAAATTTTACTGGTGAGGATAAACGACGATCCTTAGGCCTATTTCCGGCACGTATACGTGTCGCTCGTCCCCAAGGGGTTAGGGCAGATAATAATTTAACTTGTTGCAAAGGTTTTCTTTTTTTTTTCTTTTTTTAATATGAAATGAGCAAAATATAACGAAAAACACTTAAAGACGTTCATGAGATCAAATGGTCTTTTTTGAAGGGTTGTTCTATAGATTTAAAAGCTCTTTTTTATCCAAAAGTAATACTTTTACACTGTTTACTGTACTAAGAATACATTAAATATAGTCAAAAGTTAAAGTAATATCAGTTTTTAGTATAATCTAATAAGATGCAAAAATATTAAGAATAAATATAAAACGTACACTGAAATTTTGTTTCTTATTTAAGAAGTTTTATTTTAATCAGGATGCAGATAGATTTCGAAAGTAAATTAAAGTTATCTCTACATTCCCGAAATGAATTTGTATGAATCTTTAATAAGTATGAATGACAGTTGTTTTGAAAAGCAAATTGAGACTAATCGGATTTGATACGAGAAATATGGCATAGAAAATTATGTATGAGCAAGAATTTTTATATAGTGTAACTTGATACTTTTAGTAAGATATATATTAAAACTAATAATGTATAAATTGAAATTTGTATAATTAAGATGAACGGAAAAGAGTCTGTAAAAACATACTAAAAGTATATTTAACGAAAGTAAAAGAAAAAGGAAAGAAAGAATAAATAAAAAACGACCTTAAGTAATTTTGGTATTTACAAATGTATGATAAGAAAAAATCACCTTATGCATTACACATCTTAAAGTGTACTTCAGTATTTGAAAAAGAAAAAAAAAACTTATTTTAAAGCAGAACAAAATTTGATTTTCTGCAAAGGAATATTTTGTTTTGGAAAATGAAATAAACAAAATATCACATACATATAAAAAAAAATCACGAGATCAAAAAAAAAAAAACAAAACATTTTTCAAAAGTTCTAGCGTAGATTTAAAATTTTCCTTTATTCCAAAGGTATTAGTTTTTCACGTCAAAGAGAGAAGTTGAATTAATTTCAGTTTTTAGTTCAATTCAATAATATGCTAAAAATGTTGAGAATGAATATCAAACGTGTATTGAAGTTTTATTTCTTATTTAAAAAGTTTTATTTATTATTAAGATACTGATATATTTCGAACATGAATTAAAGTTATCTCTTATTCACGAAATGAAATTGTATTATAATATATATAGAGAAATTCATATATATAAACAGAAGCGAAAAAAGTTTTTAGGAAAACAATACAATTTTGAAGCAATATTTGTAAAATATACAAAACGCAATTACCAATTCATTACATTACATAGTTTTATAATAAAAATTAGGATTATTTAAATTAAAACTTTTATCTAAAGAACATCAAACATTTTGCAATTTATTGTTAATTACAGTAGCTAAAAATATCATTTTACATGAAAATTATTTCTTATTATATTTTTATCCTAAAACGAAACATTTTTAAAAGAATGTCTGCAAAATGCTGAAACATTTATTATAATTCTTTTTTCATTTCAACATTTAATTCTTTTGAGCTGTTGTAAAGGCTTAATACTTTTTGAAAGATTTTTATTAAAACTAATAATATATAAATAGAAACTCTTATTCGTTTTCTTACAGCTCTAAATTTTACAAAGAAATTACATGAATAATTAAAGATAAACGACATAGCTAAATTGTTTTATTGCTTAGTTGAGTTACCTATGTTATACCTGTAGAGGAAAATCCAAATTAGTCACTCGGGTAGTCAATATAAATTTTAATTTTATTATTATTATAATTATTTTGGAAAAGTCATGTTGCAGACAAAAAATAAATGTTCAGTAATACCTGGGATTTCGTTGACTTCGGTTAACGTCGGTTTCGGTTTTTGGCGATTTTTTTCGCGAAACATTTTTCTCGGATTTCGTCGGCGTGCGCACATGACCTTCCTGGATTTTTCATAAACAAAGGGCTGGCCCACGCGTTCTCCTTCTCAATGCGGCCTTCTTTGTTTCGTGTGTACATCACCCCACGCGCCTAGGCAAACAATTTCGTTTATTTCCAGTTAACGAGTACTTTTGTGCTTTTTTTATTACTTACCAATATGCAAATTCTTCATCATGAGCCCAAAGAAGACGTATAAGAGCAAGATCGGATTGCAGAAAGGAGTTATTAAATAATACGAGAGCGGCATTATGTTTGTTTTAATCGGGCGCATGTGCGGGAAATCGTCATCCATGCTAAGTTCCATTTTGGCGAAAAGGGAAGAAATAAAGGAGGCTAATGTAGCGAAATGCGTGACTGTACTTACATAACAGAGATTGCAAACTATTGAAGGTTTCGAACAGTTATTATTAATTTGGATCGATCATAAACAGTTAGATAGCGATTCTATTTTGGACGCCATCATCATATTTGAAAAGGCCAGACTATTTTATTCCCATCTCATTCGGAAAACGACTGGGACGAATTTCAGTCTTAGTTATTGTAAGGTCGGCAGAGGATGTTTAGAAAAATTTAAGAAGCGGACTGGCAGTGAAAGTGTTACCGGACACGGCGAAGGGAGTTCGGACAAGTTTGGTGCCGAATTCAAAGATCATGCAGAAGCTGAAGGAATCATTTCCTAACAAGTGTTCGACTGTGATGAAACTGGCCTCTTTTGAAAGAAAATTCCAAAGATGACGTCTGTTCAGCCATTACACGGGAGGAAAAGACACTGCCAGGAACTCTTTTGTTGTGTGGCAGTGCTAGTAGTGATTGTAAAGTGAAACCCTTTCTGACGTACCATTCAGAAACTCCTAGACTTGAAAATTTTAGCACAAACAATGTGATTAAAAATAAATTGTGTCTGAAGTGAAGGGCAAACAAGAAATTATGTGTCACGAGGCATGTTTTTGATGAGTGGATGAATGGTTTGGCCCGAGTGCAAAAAAAAATCCTCCAGGATAATCAGTTGCCACTTAAGTGCTTCCTGATAATGGAGAATTCTCCAACACATCCTCCAGGTTTGTGAGACACCATGTTGGAGGAGTTCAGTTTTATCAGTGAATTTCTTTTCCCCTTAACGTGTACAAGTTGAAACTTCTTGCGTGTTCCGCGTCTGCTTCTCCATGCTTCATTTTATTTGTTGTAAGAATTGCAATTAATATTCATGTCTTATTTTACGTCTATAACATAGGCCTGCGATGAAAAAAATAGAAGGGTATTGATGGGTGAACTTTATGTATTTTTTTGTACAAATTAAAAAACAAATAATGAAAAAATTCTATCACGTCACATTTTCTTGAAAAATATTGGGTCGATTGGAAAGTTTGTCGTGGTTGAAAATCAATTCGTACCGGTAAATTCTGCCAGGTAATTATAAGACATTAGATATCGGAATGAATGTCTAATAATTAAATGATAGAATTTTCCGATACGAATTGATTTTCCCAACACGACACAACATTCCGATAGACCCAGTTGTTTTAAACCGTTTAAACCTATAACAAAATAATCGATTACTGAAAAATCAATTTGCCTCACCGAGAATCGATTTTTTTACATAGATTTACGTGGATAAAATCACTGTTGCCAGATAGCACATGCAAAATTGTCCAAAATTGCCCTTTTCATTTTAGCAAAAATATCGATATCGATGTTAGAAAAAATTCTGATGTGATGGGGGAAAATGGAGGTCATTTTCGAAATCAGCCCACTAAATAACATAAAAATCAGCGAAAACTTCTCTTGTATTTTTCAAAAACTTCAATTTCGCAGGCCTGTGTAATATATGTACCTACTCCTTTTGCATCTTTATTTATAGTAATTTGCTTTCCCATTGTAAGGAGTGTCCGCCCTGCTGTACATTGACCAACATAAGCAGATCCAACTGTTCGTTGCTTAAAATTCTACTCAGATACTCTTCAGATAAGAGGAGTTATTATACCATTTTCCAATTGTTTCCCCAAACTGCCAAAGACGAATCAAATATTTGTATAACGCGAGTATGAAAGACACTTTTTTTAAAACGAAAATATTAGACTATTTTTTTATCGAGTGTTTTTTTTATTACGTGAAGAAATGATTCGCATGTTTTCTAAAACAATTTAAAAAATTTAAAAAAAAATTCTAAGTTCATTTATTTGTACAGGGTGTTTATAAAGTCCCGGACCGATTTTGATGTTTAATAACTCATAAAATAATAAAGATAGATTAAAATTAATAACATAAATGGTTAGATAGACTCAAAAAGTTTCATGACCCTTGTCAATGAACTTCCACGTGTGCCGCCTTCGTCGCACGGTGAATATCAAGTCGATTGTCAATTTCACACCAGGTGGCGGCAATCATGTCGGCATCGACAGAGGCTATTGCGGTTGTAATTCTGGCTTTTAAGTCATCAATGTTCGACACTCTCCTCCTGTAAACATTGTCCTTTACAAATCCCCAAAGGAAAACAACTAGAAGAGCTTCAGCTACATGTCATTTTGGAACAAGATGGTGTACCACCTCATTGGGGTACCACCGTTCGTACTTCTTTGAATGACCATTTTCCAGGAAGATGGATTGGGCGAAGAGGTCCAATTCCTTGGCCACCCAGATCACCTGATATAACGCTGCTGGACTTTTTCCTTTGATGATTTGTAAAGGACAATGTTTACAGGAAGAGAGTGTCGAACATTGATGACTTAAAAGCAAGAATTATAACCGCAATAGCCTCTGTGGATGCCGACATGCTTGCCGCTACCTGGCATGAAATTGACTATCGACTTGATATTCTCCGTGCGACGAAGGGGGCACACGTGGAAGTTCATTGACAAGGGTCATGAAACGTTTTGAGTCTATCTAACGATTTATGTTATTAATTTTAATCTATCTTTATTATTTTATGAGTTATTAAACATCAAAATGGATCCGAGACTTTATAAACACCATGTATTTTGATGAATGTAAGATATAGACAAGCAGAAATAAGAATATCTAATTTTTAACCAACCAGTTGAAATAAAAACTACAATAGAAAAAACACATTATTTTAATATTTTAAAGTAGGTAATTCCGCAAAGGAAAACTATATTTTGGAACCGTATTTGGACTTGTTATTAACCCAATAAACAACATAATTTAAAATACATTTTAGGTTATTGATTTTCTGTAAAAGCCATTGTTACATGATCAGCAATATATTAATTGCATAAGAAACAATATAAATGAAAAAGTATACAGATAGTATTTAAAACAAAGCATAAGAGGAACAAAGATATTTTAAACATTTATTTCCGGAACTTAAATGAAAGATTTAACGAAATAATAACCATTAAAGAACTTAGAGAAATTACGTTAATTTATATTTAGAAGTAGATTTAGAACATTTTTGAAAACAACATGGATAAGAGCATAAATTTAGGGGAACTATTTATGACTGATTTTCTTGCGATCATTAAACTTTGAAAGAATGTCAATCTTCAATAATAAAATTTTGAAATATATGTGAGATTAAAACTGAATCAATTTTTTCTCACATGCGCAACAACATTATAATAAATGTTTTCACACTTCACCCCCCACCTTTAGGAAAGATTTGAAATGGCGTCTCTGTTTGGGAACTTTATCCCCAAGCTAGCTTTCTTTGCCTCTGAACAAAAGTTCTAATTTCATATGAAATAAAATGTCAGTAGTTTATCAGTAACACACAATGATTACTTAATTATATGAATGTCATTAATATACAACATGTTTTACGTATACATATCTCGTTTTATCTTTTATAATGACTTTTTCAAATGATCATAAGTTGCTCCTTTATCTATTTTTATTGCAGAATTTTTTTATATAAGAATGTATTCGAAACCCTTCGAAACGGAAAATTCAATCATTCAATTGTTAGACATCGATTCCGATATCTAATGTCTAATAATTACCGGGCGAAATTTTCCGGTACGAATTGATTTTCCCAAACGGACACGACTTTCCGAACCACCCAATACTATTCCCCATCCATTTTCCCAAACTGTCAGTGATGGGCAAATATTGGTACAACGCGGGTATGAAAGCAAATAACAAATAATAAAATTTCCAGAGTTTATTTATTTGTATTTTGAGGAGTAACAGTTAGAGAAATGAGAAAAATACAACTTCTTATTTTGAACACAGCAGTCGAAAATAAAATTAAACAGCAATAAATAAAAACGAAATACTACTAAGCATTTTAAAAGCAGGAAATTTTGCAAAACAAAAGCGATTATTGGAACCTTATTCGGAGTTTTAATTAACCCAGCCAACAACATAATTTAATGTATGTTTTAGTTTACTGTTTTTCTTTAAATAAAAAAACATTGCTACATTTTCAGCAATATGTTAATTATATCGGAAACAACTTAAATGAACAGCAATTCTGATTCTAAAACAATGAGTTTTACCTTGAAAAGAATAAAGGAATAAACGTTTATTTACGAAGTTTAAATGAGAGATCTAACAAAAGGATAAACATTAAAGAATGTAAAATAAATTTCTTTAAATTGTATTTTAAAGTAGTTTTACGAACTTTTTCAAAACAATTTGGAATAAAAGTACACATTTGGCGGATTCACTTATAACTAGTTTTCCACTGTTATTCAAACTTTGAAAGAAAAGAAGGCTATAATTAGTTGTTTAATGTTACACATAATAAAGGAACTTCTGGCAATAATAGCATCATCATACACAGAAACTAAAACAAACTGAACTGCTTTGGTATAAATTTCTTCAAGGAAATATATAAAGCACTGGTTGAAGACATACCAATTAACCCTCCGTCTACCAGACGGGTCCATTGGACCCGACAGGTACATACAAAATATTCATTCAAACCAGAAATTTCTTTAAAATAAACTAAGTATATAAACCAGACAAAAATAAGGTAAATAAATAAGTTAAATAGTTTTAAATAAAAATTCTGGTGTAGAACGTTTTATTAAAACTTGAATAAAATTCCCGGTAGATCTAGGGTTAAAATAAAGATATTTTTCCTATCTTTTATTTTAGAGCCTACACTAGAAACACAGTGAAACTCGAACGTTAAAGTTAAACCTACGGAAGAAACCACGATGGCCTAATACCACTAATTTTTTAAAGAAATAGTTGACTTCTTGAATCGCAAGGATTCGACGATTAGATAAGGCAAATATAAATATAAAATTTTAATGGTATCCGGCGGGCCACAGTTTGGGACCCCCTGCTTTACAGATACCTCACCTGTATTTTAATAGTTTATTTTTATTTTTATTTTATTTTTATTTTTTTCAAAGGATGACTGAGTTTGATATTTAATGTTGTGCATTTTTGATTTGGACGAAAGTTTGTTTTATAAGCCAGCACTTTTATAATTGGAACAGGTTGAAATTGATTCTAAAAGTTTTAAAAGTCTAAAGTTTTAACTATCCGCATATAAAAATAAACTGCAATTAAAATTTTAAAAGCAAAAACACACAGATGAAAAAAAAAATTCAAGCGATAAATGCTCCCATAGGTTTAACGTTAGCGTTGATGTTCCCTCGTTTAACTATTGCAGATTCTGAACCGCAATATCATTGTTTTCACCAGAGAAAGATAACTGTTCGAAAAAAGCGGTGTGAGAATATGCTTTGGTAAAAATGAGTGGGTATGTACTTATATGAAGCTAAAGAAGCTACCATGTTTTTTTTTTAAATTATTATTATTATTATTATTAATATTATTAGTTCTTTAGCATTTAAATTGCTGATTTATTATGAAAAGAAGGATGCCTTTTGGATAAGTAGTGTTTGCCATAGAGGATTTTATTTTAAGGAAGTACATAACACCACAGTGTAACCTCTTCGTTTTCAAAGCTAAAATAATACTACAAATACTCATTCGTTGATTTTAACACATTGAGGGGCGGTGGGATATATTTTATCCCACCTACGATTAATGAAGATTTGCACCAGAAATAAATCACGAAATTTTACTTTTCTAACTTTGGTGGAAAAAAGTCGTAAAATTGCTTATCCTTATTTTGAAATAATTTTTTTCAAATTTTTCGGTGGGAGTTCAGCATTACAAAAACGCAATTGCTTGCCCCTCAAGGGGTTAAACAAACAAAATGACATCATAGATGACAGAAAAAAGAACTTTTCGGAAATTGATACTTTAAGGGACTAGTAATTTAGGTTTACAAATAGGGATCTAAAATTACAAATTCTGCTGAAATATCAATTTCATTATCACTCACCCAAATTCACACTATCACAAATTTAAGGCCTTTAACCCTTACCGGCGCGGAGTAATTCTTTTTACAAACTCGTGAAATAATGGAGTGACACCGCAATTTATAATGGAATTTATTAAAAAATACGAATTTGCTTAATTTCATGTATATTATAATAGGAAAAATTTCGTTACATATTCTTGGTGCCGATTGCCAGTTTTGGAATTAAAATTAGGTGTCCTTTTTTGAGGACACCGCGCCGGAAAGGGTTAATCAAGTGAATGATATACAAATCCTCAAAACATTTTATCGTAAAGGTGGTAAGTTAAATAAGTATGAACATTTCTAAATTTCTTGGCCACACCCTCCTGGAGACCTTTTGCAAACTCGGATAACAATCTAAAGTAACAGATCTAAAATAAAATCTATTTTATGAGGAAATCAGCATAGATTTTGAAATTTATTGGTTTGCATTTAAAGCAAAAAACATTAAGCTATTAAGAAAGGAAGTCAAAATGTAAAAAAGTCAAAAATTTTAGTTTTTATGTGGAATAGAATAGAGGTCCACATATGTAGACCCAGGTATGAAGAGGATAAGTTAAGCATTACATAAACATTAAATATGATATATATAATATAACATAATATATAATATTTTCAGAATTAAGCTTTATCAGTGATATCGCATTATCCTGACAATAAATAGAGTCACTCTTTGCAGGTTAATAAAAAACATTCAATGGAATACCAGTATATTTTTTAGAGACGTGGTCCTCATATAAAATTACAGACATGTTGCGTTAAACCTTTGAGCTCTGGTGGGTGAATTGCTTAACCCCTTAACAGTGACATTTGTTTTCTTACAAAAAAATTAAAAATGGGGCTGGACACCACATTTTCCATACTAAAATATTTACCTTACTTAATCGAAAAATATCTGACAATCAATAAAGGCAAATTTGCAGTTACAAATTAGTGGTATCAAAATGCTTTTAATAACGAAGCAAGCAAAGTGTTCTTGCCCGAATCCAGTTCGGGCCACACTGTTAAGGGGTTAAAATACCAAAATGTCATACTGGCACCAGTATTTAACAAACAAAAAATTCAGTTCACTATATACACGAAAAAATGCATTCATTTAACTTCAAATAAATTTGGTCGAATATTCCGGTACCATTGTGACCTTTGAAGATTAAAATGACGTGGGATGAAATTCACCCAGCAGAGCTCAAAGAGTTATTATATGAATAATGCTGCATGAAAATTTTGATATTCAAATAAAATAAAATCTACGGGCCAAACTTATGTGCCAGTCGGGTATTAACCCATTAACCGCTGGTATTGCGTTCAGGCAACGGTCAAAATAAACGCATATATTTAAATTATTTACAAACCTACCACTATTTTTAAAATACAAAATTCGCCTTACTTAATGACACAAAATTTTAAGATCAAATAAAGAGAACATTACCTTTCACAGTTTCTGGTGGTAAACGACGTTCAGCTAATAAGTTGAAAACTTCAACCGTTTAGTTTTGGCGGTTAATGGGTAAACCTAATGGGTCAACCTTTTGAGGGGCAAATAATTGCGTTTCTGTAATGTCGAATTCACACCGGAATCTGTAAAAGATTTCTTGCAAAATAAGGAAACGCAATTCTACGAATTTTTTTCACCAAAGTTAGAAAAACAAAATTCTTTCGCAAATCTTCATTAATCATAGGTGGGATAAAATATATCCCACCGCCCGTAAACGGGTTAAATACACTTATTTTTTATATGAAACTATTTTTATATTGTGCATTTTGAAAATTCACGTCAGGTAAAAATTAGCATGTAAGCAAACATAATTTACAGAGCAAAGAATAATAAAATTTCCAGGGTGTAATTCATTGTACTTCGAGAATTAAAAAATACAGAAAGGGGATAAATAACAATTTCTAATTTTGAACACAGTGTTTGAAAATAAAGCGTAGTAGCGCAATGGTCAGGGGCCCTGTTTGCCACACTACAGGTCGAATGATCAACCCCGCTGGTGTTCAATGTTCATTTCAATTTTAAATCCCTTCGGGATCGATAAAATAAGTATCAAATTAGCTTGGGAACTAAACATTGAGAGTCACGTATTATGTTGTTCACCTGACCGGTACATATGCTGTGTAGCGCCTCAAGGTCCAGGGTAAAAAAATAAAACATCGTTGGGCATTGTACTCCCTGATCCTTAACACTAGAATCGACATGTCGATCATTTTGACCGGTATCATATAAAAATATTTCTATTCGAACCAGAAATTTCTTTCTAAATGAAGTTAAATACCTAATACAGAGAAAAAGGTTAAACATATAAGTTAAATAGATTTAAACAAGAATTCTGGTGCAAAATATTTTTATAACTCTTAGTTAAACATTTCCGGCGGTTCTAGTGTTAACCCCTTGAGAGGCGGTGCGGTATATTTTATTCCACCTAAGATGAATGAAAAATTGCAACAGAAACAATTTATTAAATTTAACTTTTTTAGCTTTGTTGGAAAAAATCGTAAAATTGCTTTTCCCTATTTTGCAATAATTTTTTTTACAGATTCCGGTGTGGATTTGACATTACAGAAACACAATTACTTGCCTTCAAGGGGTTAATGAATCGTAAAACCACTATTTTAATTTAGTTTAGTTGAAAGTAAAATTAAACAGAGAAAAAAGAAAATTGTAAAGCATTTAAAAAAAGGGGGGGGATTTCGCAAATTAAAAGTATTTTTCGGAACATTATTCAACATTTTAACTAACCCAATACCAACATAATTTAAAATATTTATTAATTTACTGCTTTTATTTTAGTAAAAGCCATTGTTACATTTTCTGCGATATATTAATAACATCGAAAATAATATAAATGAACAATTCCAATATTATTTAAAACGATGTGTTTTATCTTGAGAAGAACAAAGGAACTTTAAACGTTTATTTACGAAGATTAAAATGAAAGGTTTAACGACCGGACAAACATTAAAGAATGCAAAGGAGATTCTTTTAATTTGTATTTTAAAATAATTTTATGAGTTTTTAAAAAGACAATTTGGAACAAAAGTATATATTGTGTGTGTGTGTGGGGGGGGGGGGGGGCACTGATTACTAGTTTTCTCCTGTTATTAAAACTCTTAAAGAATACCAAACTTGAATTAATTATTTAACTTTTGTCATACTAAAAGAACACATCTTTATAGTTGTAAAACGAAATTAAGTTTATTTGTTATTGTAAAATACATTTAATCCCTTGACTACGCCACGTACGATGTGTACGGGGTTGAACGTGCGTGCGTAACGACGGCAACATACGCTGCATACGTGGTTTATGTGTTTCCTTACGCGCAAAAGAGAAGCGTTTTAAAGACAATCAAGTTTTCTTATGTATTGTAGGAGACGCATAGCTGTCAACTCTTCCGCTTTTTTGTTTCACAAAAAAGTAATAGAAATTTCTGGCTTATTTCATCGGCTGTTTACGGCGATTTATATTAGTAAATTTTACTATATTTTTTTGTGGTACGAAAAAGCGTAAGATATTGGCAGCTATGGGGAAGCAATGTTGCTTTCGAATCCAAATGACCACACGGACACTATGAAGCAATCGGAATTCAATCTAAAAAATGGGGGGCTATGAAGCAAGGAACTATTAACACATTGAGTACGGTTCATTTTTCGAAAACGAGCACAGAATTTACGTTTACAAATGTCGTTAGAAATTAAAACCTGCTCACAACCAAACAGAACTGAGCATGCCTGGATTGCACCTTGTTTACTCATCCTTAAAAAATTTCCGGTCCCAGTAATATTTTTTTCCATCAAGCCCCAAAAACGTCAATTCACACGACCCGTCCTCAATGTGTTAATGAAGAGGAACTGACATATCTTTGAAATAGTGAAGCTTCAACTGTAGCCTCTTTCGCAGGGTTTGAACAGTCAAACTTCCACCGGTAAATTTAAATAGAAATTTTCTCCTTATGTAAGGGCCTTTTTAAAGCAAAACTTAGGTAAAAAATGATGGCAAAAACAGTTTTCATTTTTACTGGTGGAAGTTTACTTCGGCTGTTGTTAAGCCCTGCAATTCAGACATATTGTGACAACCTGGACAAACTCCTTGTTAGTGTCAATGAAAATGATTATAATACATGGTGAAACTGACACCAGAAAAAAAAACAAATAGAAATTTTAATCATATTTGTGAGAGAAATTTTCCAGTATCAATAAAAGACCGGTAAAAAAATGCAAAATTTTCTATTCGAAATTTTACTGGTGGAAATTTGCTTCGTCTGTTATCAGAAACTGTTTATCCAATGCAAAAAAATCACCCGCCATATTTTGACAACCTCCTCAGTTACTTCACTCGCAACTGGTAGACAATACACTGTATGTCCCCTCCTCTTTATTCATAACTCCATTCTATGAAGCTGGTCTTTTGAGCAGATTGTTTTTAGATGCTATGTTACTATTTAGACCACATACGTGTTTTCGTTGGGCATTTCATGGAAAAATCTTGAATAAAGTTTAGATGAGAATGACAGTGACGGGTCGTAATTATTTTGCTTTGTATAACTTCTGCGCGTCACCACGAATTCTCTTGGCTTTCCTGCAAAGCATGGTAGCGCGATATATTATAAAATAATATTAAGAACGACAATCAATTTATTATTTGCTATTTGTATATCTGCGCGTCACCCTCAACTCTCTTGGCTTTCCTGCAAAGCATGGTACCAGGAAGCTGTTCGCTGTTTTCGGCGATGTACTTAAGAGGTTAAGTACTATAGGAATAAATTAATATTAATGAAATTGCTGTAAATTCTTTCTTTAGATACAAAAACAAATTGAAATATTTATTTTAGAATCTAAAATAAATATAATACAATAACAACATAATCCTGTATAAATACTAAAGAATAGAAACACGATGCTTTGGTATAAATTTCTTCAATTAAATGTGCACTGAAGCAGTAAAACATTTTAATAAGTGGTTCTCACTAAGCGGTCAATGGCTCGCAGACTCAATACTTAAAGGGTCTCTGGACTCTTAAAATTGGAAAAAAAGAAAAAAAAGGACCATTTTCAACATTTACTATCTTAAAATGTATTTTATTTTAAGACACAATTTTGATTGGAATGAAATATATAAGTATGTTCTTTCATTTCATGTATTTAAGAAATTATAAGATGTAGAATTAGCATTTACAGGGGGCTCCAAACTGTTAGGCATTTGACGAGCCAAAAATCGGCATAACAGATTACGCGCACGATTACAAAATACGTATTGCAACTAGAACGAAAATTTTGGTGCCTACTTATGCTTCAGATTATAATAATTAGCCTGAACCTAAATAAATTTGTATTTAAAGCTTTTTTATATTTTTAATAAAAAGTTGTATTTAGCTAATGTAAAATTAAGAAAATTTCAACAGTGTAATTACCTAAAAAATATATTATTTTGAACAATAAAAAGGAAATTTTAGGTTCAGTTTATACATAGTAACATGAAACATATGTTTTGAAAATTTCATGAAAAAATATTCATAAGTTTTTGAGATATAGTGCGCGTTATACCCAAAAATGTCATTTGGAGAGAAATGGCTTCAAATTTTCCGAAACGACGCTTTAGCTATTGAACGTGTATAAATATAAAAGCCATAACTTCTGTTCTAAATGGAATTTCAATGAAACAATTATATCAAAATGTTCAGAAAAGATACGAGTTTAACATGTAAAAAAATCAAAATTTCGAAAATTTTAAAGCTTTAAGAGTCCTGAGACCCCTTAAAAAAATCTCCATCTTAATGAAATCTTTCATGGGCAAGGTACTCGTAAAATGCTAAAATAACTGAATAATGACACCAGTATTTACAGGAAATTTTAATTTGTTTCGCGTACTTAATAAAAATAAAATTTATTAAAAAATTATGGTGCCACTGTTGTAATTAGGGATTAAAATGAGGTATTGCCATAGCTGTATCACTGCCCTTCAAGGGGTTTACCGCAGTATTTCTATATTATTACTCCTTGAAATTTGCTGTGTGAGAACACTTTTTGGAAAATGTACTGAGTATCACTTATATAAAGCAAATGAAGTTCCCATGTTCTTTAAAAAAATTTCTTTAGCATTTAAATTGCAGCTTCGTAATGAAAATTACGATGCCTTTTAGTTAAGTAGTATTTGCTAAAAAGATTGTATTTTAAGAAATACTGAGCTATGTAATTTAAGATGAACATGCATAATTAACACTAAACATACCAGAATTTTATTCAAGTTTTATAAATTTGCTTCACACCAGAATTTTTATGTATACATAGGTGCTAATCTCAAACTAATCTTCCGTAAAACTTGTGTTAATTTGACCCTGGTTTAATACGTTTCGTACCAGACATTTTTTTTAAGAAATGAAATTAAATATTTCCACGTAGAAATCTAAAATTAATTAAACAAGCATTCGTGAAATAAATTTTCTGGCTCGAAATGTGGTTAACCTGGGTTAAATGAATCCAGATACTACGGAAGATTAGTGGAAGGTTGGCGGCTATGTGTATAACTATTTAAGCCTTTGCACTCAAGTTGTGGCTTTCACTCCCTACTAGTGTTCCGCGTCAATCGGGGCTTCAGATGCTCTCCACACCAGTATTTTAAAGTAATTTTCTTCGCCTTATGTAATGGCTGATTTATCTACGATTGAAGATTTCGAAATAAACTGAAATAAATTAGTGGTGTTCAGAACATTTAGAAACCTGATTTACGCGGGACACCTGACAACACAAGTGGTGAGTGAGGATCACCTCTCTAGTGCAAAGGGTTAAATTTCTAACTTAATTATGTGAGATTCATACTTTATTTTCTGAAATAATTTCTGGGTTGACGTATTGTCATTTGATACCAATTTGGGATTGTTAGTTTGGCCTCCAATTTTATAAAGAAAATCCGAAATATTGCCAGAATTTAAAAATACAAATTTGATTTATTTAATGACAGAAACTTTGTAATTACATAAAATAAAGATTCTTCTTTCAGAATTTCCAGTATGAATTTAAAATTTTGAAATAAAAACGAAGGTAAAACTGGCAATCCTGTACCAATCAAATGACCGGTTGTTGGTATGTTTAGTGTTAAGAGTAAGTGCATTATTAATCATGGTGCAAATAATAAAGAGGAACTGACATATTCGCAAAAATGGTGAAGCTGCAACTGTAACCGGTTAAACAGTGACCCATTACCTCAGCGGAAAACTTCCACCAGTTAATTTGACTAGAAAATTTTCTCCTTACTTAAAAGCCTTATACTGCAAAATTTCTGCCATTATTATAAATAATTTTACTGTAGAAATTTACTTCTACGGTAGTCAGCCCATGCGTTTGCGCCTTATTGCGACACCCTTAACAACTTCCTGTCAGTGATAGAGAAGGAGATTATCATACCCTGGTTAACTTCCACCAGTAAAAATAAATGGAAAATTTTACCATATTTTTGAGAGAACTTTTGCAGGAATAAGCCGCTAAAATGATGAAATTTTGTATTCAAAATTTACAGGTGGAAGATGCTTCGGCAGTAATCAGAAACTATTGATCCGGCATTAAAAAAAAAAAAAAAAAAAAAAAAAAAAAAAAAAAAAAAAACAGCAACCATATTGTGACATCCTCCTCAATTACATCACCCGCAGCTGGCAAACTAAGACTCTACGTTATATGTCTCCTCTTTATTAATAACTCCATTATTATTAGAATCACTCACGAATTGAGATATTGTATTATTTTCACGTAAAATGGAGTAGTCATCCGGAAGGCTTACTTTCTTTTTGAGAATTAAGTGCTATAAACAGCTAAATTATTTAGCAAAAGCAAAATCGTTGAAGGTCGCTTTTAACCCCTTAACAGCGACATTTGTTTTCTTAGAAAAAAACTAAAAATGGGCTGGACACCACTTTTTCCATACTAAAATATTTACCTTAGTTAATCGAAAAATATCTGACAATCAATAAAGATAAATTTACAGTTAGAAATTAGTGGTATCAAAATGCTTTTAATAACGAAGAAAGCAAAGTGTTCTTGGCCGAATCCAGTTCGGCCACACTGTTAAGGGGGTTAACACGTTCACGACGGCGCGGTGGGTCACACTCGACTGTCTCAGAGCTGCCAAGTCTTTGGCTGTTTGGATACCAGTATTTTAATACAGAAAATGTTGTTTTATTTAATTAGAACAATTGTGCGATTTAAAGGAACAACATTTTCTCTAAAATAACTGTGGCGACAAGACTTGACAACTCTGAGACAGTCGAGTGTGACCCACCGCGCCGGCGTGAACGTGTTAAAGACTGACCAGCGATTTCGCAACATTATGTTTGTGATTTAAAAAAAAAGATGTACCAGTAAAAGGGGAAAGTAAAATTTGCCTTATTTAATTGACATATTTTAGTGATTCATAAAGTAAAAATAAGTGTATAACAAAAAGTGCTGTGAATTGAATAAAAATCCTGTAAAACATACTGTTCCTCAATGAGTTAACAATCTACAAGTTTTTTTTTTTCATATGGGTGTTTAAAAATTATTTTACATTCATTTCAAAGCATATAAAGCTATTTTATTGGATAGACATTTATTTATAGTGTTTGATATTTAATCGAGTGGTTAAATACAAGGTGATTTAAAAAAAAAAAAAAAACGTTTACAAAATGACAAGGCAAATCAGGCATACAGCAGGGAGAAAAAATCACAAAGGAACATAGGGTCGTAAACCACTTATTTAGTAGCAAATACAGGCTGTTTCATCCTAACTGGACATTTAATGAGGCTGAAACAGAAAATTTTTACAAGGTAACTTAATTTAATTTCGAAAAGCGAGAGAATTACTAAGTGCAAATACAAATACTATTTTATTTCGAAAGTTACATTTGGATAAAACGTCAAGAGGCAAAAATAGAAAAACTTATAAAATATAATTTTGAATCATTAAAATAATAATAATAATAATCCACTGGTATTATATTATTTGTCGGTGAAGGTTTATGATGAAACAAGAAATTTTAATTAAATACTTGCACGAAACGAAATTAACGAAATTGAGACATTTAAATTACTTTTCATTTGGATGTTCAATTATGATATGTAACAGAGTTGAAAATTATTAATATATATGCATTAAAAAACATTATTTTTAACTAAACATTTAATTGCTAAACTTTGAGAAATAATTAAGTTTTTTGTTGTTTTTGTTTAAAAATGTAAATTCATGAATTACTGATGACTGATTTTATTTTGAGAAATAGATTTAAAATGTACTATTAAAGAAATACATTAAAATTATTATACAAAAGCAAAATATCAAAAAATACATTAATTTTACAGTAAATTGCTTATGAATTTTATACTTTAACAATCATAAATTTATTTTATTCTTCTTAATATTTTATTAAAATAATTACATTTTAATTTATTTATGTAGAGAAAATAACATAAATAAATTTATATAATTGTTTTTTATATAAACCCACGCAATAAAATTTTCTCTTATTTTTTTTTTTTTTTAATATAATCTTAAATTTTCTCATATCCTTTAATATTCTTAACTATTGAAATTCGAATTTTTGTAATTATAAAAAAAAAGTTTTATTTAATTCGTGCATGCCTTTTTAATTGGTGAACTATATGTTTTCTAAACTAAATTCGAAATTTCTAGGTGAATTACAACGAAGGAAAAAATTTAAAAGATTTTAATTTTATTTTTGAATATCAGAAAATTATGTTTAAAGAATAATTCCATTACTAATTTGTTTTAAAGACTTATTAATATTAATATATTACATTTGGCCATTATACTTTGAAAAAATAAAAATCTTAAAAAAATCATTGAATATAAAGAAAAATAAAGATTAGCAATGCTACACCAAAATAATGCTTGGATATCAAAAGCACTAGAAACAATGAACAGTGTTGCTACATATGTCGGTTTTTGTATTTAGAAAATTTGAATTCACACCAGATAATTTCAAATAGTAATTTTCCTTTTTATTTTGTAAAATATTGCTTACAATGTTTTGCTTACAATAATGTTGTTCTTATGAATAATCTTAAGCACAAAAATAACTATTAAAACTTTCTGGTAAAAAATAAAGTTTAGCAATGCTACAACAAATAATGCTTGGATATCAAAAGCACGAGAAACAATGAGCAGTATTGCTACATCTGTGGATTTTTGTATTTAGAAAATTTGAATTCACACCAGATAATTTTAAATAATAATTTATATTTAATATTTTTAAAATATTGTACACATTTATGTCTTAAGAGTAATCTTAAGAACAAAAATAACTATTAAAACTTTCTGGTAAAAAATAAAGTTTAACAATGCTACACCAAAATAATGCTTGGATAACATTAGCGCTAGAGCCGAGGTGCAGTACTGCCACATCTGTCGGTGTTTGTATTTAAAAAATTTAGGTCACAACCAAGAAAATTTAATAGTAATTTTTCTTTATTTTATTTGTATGGCAGTATAAATGGATTCCCTAAGAAGATCATACTGGATATCATTATTAGAAAGAATAAGAAATGAAAGAATCACGGGGATGATGAAAATAAAGGGAACCATATTAGATGATATTAAAATTAAAAAAAGCAAGTATTCTGGTATGGTCATCGTAAAAGAATGAATGGTGAAGGACTACCCAAAATCACATTCACTTATAATAACAACTAGAAAAAGTAAACAGGGAAGACCACGGAAGGACTGGATGGATGATATTACAAAGGCAATGAGCGATAGAGATCTGGAGGTGGAATGGACCCTCGACCGGAAAAAATGGAAAAATACTATTGTAGATTCTTCGGATGGCGGAATCTCGCGCCATAAACCGAGTTTATATATATATATACTCCCTCGTCCCAAATTAGTTGCGACATTCAGGTCGAAAATTTTTGTCCCAAATTAGTTGCTACATTTCAAGTGGGTGGAGTCATAAATAACTTCTGATGCAGTTTAGTAGATGACCATGACACCATTTTGTAAGGACTCTACCACCAGTATATCATAAAAATCATTTTCCTCCTAAAGAATTAAAGATTCATTAGCTAGAAAGTAGTTTTATGCGATTACTGGTAGCAGAATCCTTAGAAAATGGGGCGTGGCTTAAGAGCGTGCAAACCCTGGATTTTTTAAACTAATTTGGTACTTATATTTAACCCTTTAGTGCGCAGCTTTGCACATATGCAAACAACAGTCTTTTGAATTTAATAGAATTTTTTTATTCGTATATACGTAATTCACACTGGAAAATAAAAATAGCAATATTTGGTTTAAATATTAACAGACTTTCTGTATTTAAATAAAGCAAAATTAACCGTTGAAACTTTCTGGTGTAAAGTTACATTCTTTGGATTAAGTATTTTCTAGAAGGTATATTATCGTGAGAATTAAAGGGTTAAAGGTTAAGCTTTGTAAAATAAATAATTATATAAAATAAGGTATTCGGTGAGATACTTATTAAATATTTACTAATTTGCAATATTTTAGTGTAAAACAGCTACACGGCAGTAGTTTTTACTTGTATCGCAGATGTGCAACAGAAGAAAAAATATATGTATTATATGAAAAATGTATTTCTGATTTTTTTCATTATTTTTCCTATGTAATAAACCTTTCAGAGAATCATATATAATTTTTTTTAAACAAAATAAAAAATCACCCATTTAAGGGTCAAGAACAGACGGAGGGAATACTTAGTAAGTAAATGTTGTTGATTGCTAGCATTGCATCCTGGAATCTCAGAAAGTTTTTCAAACAAAATCATAAAATCATCAGTATCAATAATTAGTACAAAGCTAATCAAATGTCGCAACTAATTTGGGACAGAGGGAGTATTTGTTTTACTCGTAAAAGTTTATTTGCACACATAAGCAAAATTAAGCAAAAATAACAATTAAATCCTTCTGTTGAGGGTTTGCAATGTCTAAGAAACAGCCAGATGTGGCAAAAATGCCGATGAGATAATTCAATTTTATAGAATTTTTGGATGGCAAGTGAGCAATATGATCAAACATAAATAACATACATTGTTAAATTGGGATTTCTAAACATAGGATATATTACTTGAGATATATATAAAACAAGTATAAAAGTAAAAATGGTTAGAAATAAAACCTCTTTTATAAATATTCAATAATTATTTAGAAAATCACGCTTACGTTTTCATAACTTCAATTCATGGTTTAAAATGCCATTACAATTCATTCATTTGTCGTGAGTCACCACATTTTTATGCTGGGTGGAAAAAAGCGAATTAGTGAATTTATTAAATATATGTATAAATTTTGGAATTTTTCTTTAAGATGTAGCAACAGGAAGTAGAAAAATGAAACAACATTGAAACTATCTTTTTAGAACTTCTAAATTGACTTTTTAACGTATAAATATACTTTACTTAATGTGAACTGCTAATTAAATATTTTAAAAATATATATTACACACTATACTTTTTATTTGTATTATTTTCTACTTTTAGTGTTATGTCGTTTTTGAAGTTACACAAATAGCTTATTTTGGCAAGAAATGTTTCACGTTTCGTAAATTATAAATTTAAAAAAAATATTTTTTCGGAAATTCTGGTATGAATTAGGAATTAATGAATAATAAAACAAATTCTGAAATGTACCCATATATGCGCTAATAACGAAAATGGTTTAAAAAATGTAAATATATGTTTTTGATCGTCATTTTCTTTTTTTTTTTTTAATAACACTACACTATGACGAGCACTTTATCGAGTTGAGTTACGGCCTTAATTTTTTTTTTTAATTTACATTTTAATTAGAAAATTATGTTACAGGAAAATTAGGATCGTCGTAAAAAGAATTTAATGAGTTAAAATAAATAGAATCTTCAGTCATTGTTTAACCCCTTCGCGACGGGAGCCTTTTACGAAATGTTTATTACTTTGCTACCGGTTTTAAAAAACAGAAGTTTGTGCCTATTCAAATCAGGAAATAGCTCGGATTAAATAAGGCAAATTTTACAGTAAAATTTTACTGGTGAGGATAAACGAGGATTCTTAGGCCTATTCCCGGCACGTATACCTGTCGCTCGTCCCCAAGGGGTTAACACTTTCATAGCTGCCAACCTCAAACTAATCTTCCGTAATACTTGCGTTAATTTGACCCTGGTTTAGTACGTTTGAAACCAGAAAATTTTTTTAAGAAATGAAAATAAATATATTCCACGTAGAAACCTAGAATTAAATAAATATGGATTCATGAAATAAATTTTCTGGTTCGAAATATGGTTAACCTGGGTTAAATTAATGCACCCATTACGGAAGATTAGTGGAAGGTTGGCAGCTATGCTCTTTCATACCGAGGGACTAAACTCGTCTTCCATTAATATTAGCTATCAATCACGGAACATCAATTCGTACCGGAAAAGTCTGTCGTTTAATTATTAGACATTGATTCCGATGTCTAATAATTACCGGGTAGAATTTTCCGGTGCGAATTGATTTTCCGAAACAGACACGATATTTTTTTATTTTTTTTATGTTTGTAAGGAGAAACAAATCATTAGTGTGAGGATTCATATTGATTATTATTTTTCAAAGTAAAATAAACAAGTTTTACATGAATTTGTGTTTTGTTTCAATTTTAGCGCTGCGAGAAGCGTCTCAGTCTCTTAGCGCAAAGGGTGGCACAAAGGCGCGCCATTGCCACGATGAAAGTGTTAAGTTTATTTAAAAGAGTGACAAAAATATAAGGTATAAGTACTTATATTGATCTCATTGGGCTTTAAAAGGTAAAAAAAAATTAAGAGCGATAAATTAAAATGAGAAACTTTAAAATGGAGGAATCTCGTAAAATAAAAGCACTTTTCTACAAGTTATTATCAGTTTTAATTAACAGAGAAACAACACTTTAATTACAGTTGAATGCTTTATTTTAAGCAATTGCAATTATTTCCTTTTCTTTGATACAATAATGACATAGGATACACTATAAATTATCAAAAATACCGATATTAATGTGAAACAATGCGTTTTATCTTAATAAGACAATGGTATTTCAACCATGTATTTCCTAATCTTAAATGAAAGATTCACCAAAAGAATAAACATTGAAGAATGTAAAGGAAATTCATTTAAATTGTATTTTGAAGTTGTTTAATGAGTTTTTAAAAAGAAGTGAGGAGCAAAGTTTTGTACTCCTGTATCACAAAATTACCATTTAACCCCTTCGGGAAGATCGTCTTATACAGAATTTCTAATCTTTTATCACCAGTTATTCAAAACAGGAATTTTTGACTAATTGAATCGGGAAAATGCTCGGATTAAATAAGGCAAAATTTACATTAAAAATTTATGGGTGAGAAAAATCACAGATTCTAGGCACCTTACGAAGCACGGATACCGGTTGCTCGTCCCCAAGGGGTTAAGGAGAATATATACTCTAGAATACTAACAAAATATTTTTTTTCTTCATTTTTCCGTATTCTTTGTATCACTAATCGAACTAAAAGCGACTATATGTTTACTGAATTTTACTGACTATACTTTTGTGTACTTATAGAAAATAGTATTCACTACAGACGGTTAAAAAATAAACATATTAACCCATTAAAGCCGTAATTTTTTTCCTCTTTAACACTAGAACGCCCGTAAATTTTACTCAAGTTTCATAAAAATATTTTATACCAGAATTTTTATTTAAAATTATTTCATTAATTTATTTAAAGTAATTCTGCGTATTTAAATTCTAACTCATTTTGTGAAAGAATTTCTGGTTCCAGTTGACATTTAATCATATGGTCGGAGTCGAATCGACTCCTTCCGGGCGTTCTAGTGTTAAAATACAAAACTTGCATTTCACACCAGTTTTTTAAAAAAATATCAATATTTATTTGCTTTTATCACAAAGTTTAAGACATCAAATAAAGGTCATGTTTCTGTTTAAAAAATTCTGGTGTACAAAAAAAAAAAAAAAAAAAAAAAAAAAAAAAAAAAAAAAAAAAAAAAGGTTGTAACTCTACCGGTACCAGGTACCGCTAGGCTTTTATGGGTTAATCTAGGAAAATATAATGTAACTACGAACCTAATTATACAATAAACTCCTCTGCACTATTCAGGGTTCCTAAAAGCTTTCTTTATCTTTAGATACTTCAGAAACCAATATGCAGATATTTATAGAAGCATTTATAAAAGCAAATTTTCTTTCCGAGTAGTTTTTATGGTGTATTAATCCGTTTTTTCGAACCGAATTACTGGCTTTTAGAATGCTATCAATTGACAACTAGATTAAACAATTTTATGTTCAGTAAATATGTTTTACAGAGAAACAATGGAGTTATAAATAAAGAGGAGGAGTCATTGTGTTACGCAGGAGAACATTAGGCTTAGTGTCTAGAAGTTTCGAGTGCATGTCTGCCACTGGAGATTATTTTTTAATTCCACTTCGCACCTTTTTTTAAAAACAAAAGATCTTCACTTACACTTTGACAACATCTACAAGAGAAATATACTAGAAAATTAATATTTTTGAAATAGCGGTGCGAATATAATATAACAGTAGTATTAATTTCATTGGCTGTTAGAACTTGATGGTCTTTTGGTATTATGTTTTGACATTTGGGTTTTTTTCACCGTACATGCAGTTGGGGGGATATTGTTTTTAAAGTTTTTACACTGAGGATGTGAGTCCTAGTACTCACGAAACGTATACGTGTGGTCAAATCTGCTTGTTTTATTGTGTGTTTAAACGTTGTTTTCATATAATTTATAATAGTAGTCGCCTGTGACAGTCCTGCGAATGAAGTAGTTGAGGATGTTGTCACAAGATGGCGGTTTATGGTTTACATTGGATCATCAATTTCTGATTTCCACCGAAGCAAACTTCCACCAGTATATATTGAAAAGAAATTTTCACCCTATTTTAGCGTCTTCTTTATGACAAGTTTCTCTCACAAATATAGTAAAAATATTCATTTGTATTTACTGGTGAATTTTGAACAGGGTATTATAATTCCACTGACACTAACAGTAGTTTATTTAGCTTGTCACAATACGGCGGGAGCAGGGCCTGATTACCAACGGGGCACATTTCTACCGGTAAGATGAAACAGAAAATTTTGCCTCATTCATGACAGAAATCTTACATGAATACGGCATTTAGATAAAGCGAACATTTCTTTAACCCTTTCCGGCACGGGCAATTTTTGTTGTAAAGTAATAAAATGATCGACTGACACCGGAATTTTAACACTACTTTTTCAGAAATTAAAAACATGCTATTTTAACTATTCATTATAAAAGCAAAATTTTAGTAAAATATTCTTGGTGCCGTTCGTAAGTTTGAAATTAAAATTAGGTACCCCGAACCGGGCACAGTGTGCCGGAAAGGGTTAAAAATTTATTGGTGTAAGTGGTCCCCATTGGTATTGGCCCTGGGTGGGAGCGCAGAACCTGTTTACTACTAAAGTAAACATAAGTTTGTAATAATAAATATTTGTTTTTGGCCATAATTATGAATGGAAATCTGGATTAAAAAGGCATTTAAATAAGGAAGACATTTCTATCGAAATTTACTGGTTTGCCCCGGTGGTAATGAACCACTGAGAAGCTGGTTACAGTTGAAGCTTCACAATTTTCAGGATTTGACAATTCCTCTGTATTGATAGATCCATGAGAGAAACATGGTAAATTAACACTATATAAGCCGCTGACGCATGTATGCGTTATTTATAAAACTATCATTAAGAAATTGTAAATTCTCCCTAGAAAGTTTGAATATTTATTTTTACTTATTATAATAATAGATATTTCGTGACTAAAAAAAAAAAAAAAAAACTTGCAATTAAAAGTTTTCTTGTTTGAAATAGAAATTTCTGAATACCCCACCCCTCTCAAAGTTGGCAATGCTGTTACGGCCTTTATAGCGCTAACAGCGTCAACATTATCATTTTCCCTTTGCTTTCCAAGTACTTCTCCGAGACAGAGCCTGATTACCGACGGGGCACACTCCCACCAATAAAAAGAAACAGAAAATTTTGCCCGATTCATGGCAGAAATTTTCCATGAATATGGCGTTTAGACAAGTCGAACATTTCTTTTCATTTTTATTGGTGTAAGTGTGCCCCGTTGGTAATCAGGCCCTGCTCCGAGGCACAGGCATTTCTTACAGGGAATATTTTCGGTTTGCGGCACTTTTTTTTTTAAAGAAACATTTTTACTTCTATGCAGTGTTGCCAGTGGGCTACTTTGTTTCAGATTAAGATTTATTGACTAGGACAACTTCTTTGAAATGGCAAGTTTCGCCTTATTTAAAGACAAACATTTTAATTAAGGCGAAAACAAGAGTAAATTTACCATTTAAAAAAAGTGGTGGCAATCAAGAAATCTCAATTTAAAAAGGTAACCGATTGGCAACACAGTTTGTACACTGAAAACATCTGCCAGAGGAAAAAAAAAAAACTTTTAAATATAGTAGTGCAAATAGAATATAAAATAGAAGCGTGAACGTGGGTGGTTCAATAATTATTGTCTCCTAGTGTATATAAAATATTTGTACTGCGATGGTTGTTGTGGAATAGCAAAGCCTAATGTATTAGATGCCTATATGCTCAATTTCAGAACCGTAGGTGCTATATTCACATAGTTTTGGAGAGAGGAGTGAAAGGGGGGGGGGGGGGGTGAAATGCTGATTTTTAGCATATGGTGCTAGATTTGTGACAGTGAATGAGACGTAACTACTGTCGTTTGGACATGGGATCATAGTGATGTAGCCACACCCTGTCCACTGTCACAAATGTAGACACTTAAGCTACAAACCAGCATTTCACACTCACCCCCACCCCACCGCCTAAAAACACCCTCAAAAAGCTCCTATAGCATCTACGGTTCTGAAATTGAGCATATAGGCATTTAAGTCATTAGGCTTCGATATTCCACATCAAACATCGCAGTACATACATTTTTTTATACACTAGGGACAATAATTATTGAACCACCCCCGTATATAACGTTTGGGTGGCTATTTCTGACACTCGACCACAAAGTGTTAAAAATAAAGTTATTTTCTTATTCTTGCCTCTATAAATTTAGTTATGCCGTTGAAAATGTTTAATTTAGAAATGACACAAATAACATTCTGAAATCAAATATTCTGGTTTGTTAAAATTCATTAATCCTCCTTAAGCAGTACTCTCAAAAGTTTTTGAAAATCAGTAGCATCGAGATAAACTGTTGTTTTTAATACTTCTTTAATTATCGAAAATATAAGTTTTTTTAGGTTACTAAACATAAAAAAAAACTCTTTTCGGAATCTTGTGTAGGTTTCGCAAGCTATTAAGCCACGCCCCATTTTGTAAGGACTCTAACACCAGTATTATTATAAAGATTATTTTCTTCACGATTCATTAGATAGAAGATGGTTTTATGCGATTACTGGTGGTAGAGTCCTTATGAAATGGGGCGTGGCTTAATAGCGTGCGAACTCTGTGGTGTAACTCGGAACGGGTTATTTTATACTTTTGTTTGAGGTCATATTATATTCAATTGATAAAATAAAATTTATTATTTTACAATGCGGAGTTGTCAAAATTTGAAATGAATTGGGTTTATAAACATTTACGTTTAGATATATATATAGAACCGAGGCTAACGAAAAAGACAGGCTACCGCGGTGGGTCCGATTCTTCTTTTTTTACAGACCGCTGGAGTCACGTGATGCTCGAATGCACCAATGAAGGTGTGCGAAAAGAGCATCACGTGACTCCAGCGGTCTGTAAAAAAAGAAGAATAGGACCTACCGCGGTAGCCTGCCTTTCTCGTTAGCCTCGATATATAACAGTATGACGTAAAATATTTTTCAAAAAATCAAATTTCAACTCTTACCGCCTTAAAATTTCAAGTGTTAAATAAAATATAAAAAAATCCATATTAGTATTTTGAAAGTATTTTCTAACGCATTAATTTATACTCACAGTGTCTTTAAAAAATATATATTTTGAAATTTTGAAAAATAAGTTTGTTTAAATTTTTTAATCAGTTGCGTTTCATTATTTTACAAAAAAGAAATCTAATTAAACAAATTTTGAAGTAGAAATATTTTATCAACTGAGCATTTAATTTTTATTTTCAGGGAAATAATGATGGGCATAATTAATGTTGCTACAACTTATACAAATGAATTCCTTTTAGCTGTCTAGCAATCATTTCAATAAATTATTTATTTATTTATAGCAATAAATTAAACAGAAAATTAAGTTATAATTAAAATGCACAATTCTATGCGCATAAAAAGTAGGTATTCATCCAATAATAATAAGAATAAAAGATTATAATTTTAATAATTGCAAAGATTCTTTAAAAGTAATTAAAATAATCCCACTAACAAAAAACTTTCAAAAATTTTATTTTACATCAATAATTTAGTTTGCTGTAAAATTTAAATAGCTCATTAAGAGAATTATTTTGAAAATAGTATTTATATCAAGTTTCTTTCTAAGCCACATTCATTCGATTACAAAGGCCTATTTCTTGTGCGCAACCGGACATTTAAAGATGGGATATTGTGTAAAAAATAACGGGTCCTGGAATTTCCAGACCAGGAAGTTCTTAGGTAGCTGTATTTTCTTATAGAATATCTCTCCTTAACCCTTAAACGCCGGGTGTTGCTTTTCGGCAACATACCCAATTTAGGCTCTAAAATACTATTAGAATAATATTGAAGCTATAATGTCTAATGTTGCCAATAAAATACATTCTGAAAATATTATTAAATCGATATTCAACACTTAGAGGGCAACACTTGTGCTGTTTAAAAATAAAGATAGATTTATTTCTTTAATTGTCTCTACCTGTTCTTTTTGTTTTGTTTCGAAGCTTGCGAAGTACCCTATTTTGTTCTGTTGTGAGCAAGAAAAATTTATTTCTTATTATAGTTCCTAAAATTCTTGTGTATTTAATATTATAGAATTTTATCAAGGAAAATTATTTTTTCAATGAAAGAGCAGTATTTCCGATTAGTAACAAACTGTTTTTTAGCGGCAAACCATACTTAAAACAAAATATGATTTTTTTAAAAGTATTTTTCCCAAGATTTAATTAAAAAATGAAAGCCCTAAAACATTATTACAATGATTTTTGAAAAATCAGACAATTATGGGTTAAGGGGTCACAGGACTCTTAAAATTGGAAAAAAAGAAAAAAAAAAACCGCACCATTTTAAACATCTAGTATAAATTGTAGTTGATTTTAAGACAAAACTCTATGTTGGCATGAAAGATATAAGTATGTTCGTTTATTTCATGTATTTAAAAAATTGCAATATACAGAAATAGAATTTACAGGGGGTTCCAAAATGTCAGACATTTGACGGGTAGAAAATCGACATAACAGATTACGCGCACGATTACAAAATAGATTTTGCAACTAGAATGAAAATTTTTGTCCTTACTTATACTTCAGATTGTAAAATTACCTTGAATCTAAATAAATTTGCATTTAAAGCATTTTTATATTTTTTGTACAAAGTTGTATTTAGCTAATGCAGAATTTAGAAAATTTCAACAGTATAATCACCTTAAAAATATTTTTTTCAACAATAAAAATGAAATTTTAGATTGAGTTTATACAGACTAACATGAAACATGTGTTTTGAAAATATCATGAAAATATATTCAGAAGTTTTTGAAATAGCGTGCGCGTTATGCCCAAAAACTTCATTTGAAGAAAAATGACTTCAAAGTTTCGGAAACATAGGTGTAGCCCTTGAGCGGGTATAATTCAAAACACCATAACTTCTGTTCTAATGGGAATTTCAAGGAAACAATTATATCAAAATGTTCAGAAAAGGCAAAAGTTTAACATCTAAAAAAAAAAAAAAAAAAAAAAAAATCAAAATTTCGAAAATTTCGAAAATTTTAAAGTTTAGAGTCATGAGACCCCTTAAAAAAGGCGAAATTTAGCACCTTTGAACTACATTAATACTTAATTAAAAAAATATTTTACCTGAAAAATTACGGAAAACGTACGAACCCTGATAGCATTGTATAAGAAACTAATAAAATTACATATCCTGCAATTCACTTATCCGAAGAATTAAAAGATGTGGTTGCCAGATTGGTCTTTATTTTTATTCAGAAATTTCGAGTTTATACCAGAAATAATGAATAGTATTTCATGTTATATTACACAAGACACATCTAGAGGTCACACAACTCGAATGTAGGGAAGGTAGGGGATGAATGGGACATTTTCACAAAAATATTTTTTTATTTAAGTTACTATCAATATTATATATCACATTTCATACATTAGAGGTATTTGCCAACATATATGAACAATATTTATTCTAGATTATGATTTATTCATAAAAATATTATGAAATCAAAAAAAACGTTCCTCCCTGCCCCAATCATCCCCACAGCAGGGATGAATGAGACACTAATAGTAATGGATGGGACACTAATAGGGATGGATGGGACACAAAGATTTTCCTCCCTGTATTCAATTGTACCAAATTAAAATTTATAATTATAACCTTATATGAAAATTATATTTGTAATATACGATTTTACAGCACGAATCGTTATGTTTTTTTTTTTTTTTTTTTTTTTTTTTTTTTTACAATAACTTCTTTTATTAGAGTTTTAACTTTTAATGCGGACTTCGGCTATCAACCTGTTCTTTTTTTCCACTTATGAGTCATTTTAGATTTGAAATGAAAGTGCAAAATGTCTTTTAAATATAGCATAGCTAATAATTTTCAATCATAACTTATTAATTAATATTAATTAAATGTATCGTAGAAATATGCTGAACGGAAAATATTCTGTCGATCAGAAAGTCATGTCGTGTTGGGAAAATCAATTTGTACCGGAAAACTCTGCCCGATAATTGCCGAAACTTCAGTGAAGGCTTCTCTGAAGACACGAAAAGTCTTGATTTCCGTTTGTCTGTCTGTCTGTTCCGCGATAACTGCCGCAAAACGCACTCGATCGGCTTGAAATTAATTGGGCATGTTGATGAGGTACTCGGACTTAGATGTATAGTTTTTGGTTAAATTTGGTTCATTCGTTCGGGAAATATAGAACATTTACTTTGCTCTGTAATGCTTTTCTATGGCAAGTCAGACGATTTTCAAATTTTCATTTCTTGAAAGAATTGGCTCATATAAAAAATGGATTTAAATGGTAAATTTTGGATGCTGAAATTTTTAAATAAGATTATTAAATTATTCCAATTAGTTTGAAATTATATCAATATATTTGCGAGATTTTTTTAAAATTAGGTTTATAATTTTGGGGGGAACTTTATGCATGTTTTCCAATAATATAAAGCATTTTGTTTTATCAATTTGACATAATACATATTTCATTTTTTAACTTTTCTTTCATCAGTTGCCTAGCAACGTATTTGGTCTTATTAATATTAGTATAAATGCGTCTATAATGTTTCAGTAAAGTCAATGCCAATACGGATGAATTAATGCATTTGTATTTTTGCATATAGATGGATTTTAGCCCCAGAAATAAAAATAGGCAATATTTTATTTATTTTATTCAAATATTTTGCTTAAAAATACAAAAGTTCATTATTTTCATAGAGAATAATGCGACATTTTTAAATAAAATTTATCAATGTTTCTTTAATCGTTGCCAAGAAAATCAAAACCCTGAATAATATTTTCTTTTAAACAATTTTCAATTGAAAGATTTTGACGTGAAACAGGAAAAGGAAAAAAAAAATAAGAATAAAAAAATTAATACGGCGACATATTGGGAATAAAAAGAAAACTCTCAAGTATTTCTTAATATAACAAGATGAAAGGTTTTGAGTAAGTACGAATAGCAGGTGAATTAGACGTCATTTATCAAAAAAAAAAAAAAAAGATGTTGGCATGAAAAGATCTTGGCTAAAATAAAATTAACTATTATTCACGGAGGAAAGAGATAGATGGAGATGCTGTATGCCGTAAAAACATTTTGCAATATAATGTGCGTTATCGCTCAGATTTAAATGCCCTCATTCGGCCCAAGCAAAACAAGCACGTGGAACAGGGGCCGAATTCTTTGACTTCATCCGTGCATTTTTTCTGTAAAATGAAAATGATCTGCTTATATTTAAGCATTCTAAAGTAGCATTTCATCGTATTATGAATTAAAAACTGTATTACTAAAAATATTTTTCTTTTCTTTCTTTCTTTTTTTAAGCACGCCGTTGTGTTTGGGTTGAATGTAGCGGATTTTAAAGTTACATTTTTGGCGTCACTTCAAGATTTATTGTTTGCGTACGGTTAACATGAGGATTATATTTTAAATTTTAAATTTATTAATTTATAAAAAAAAAATAATAAATAAAAAAAAATGTATGCTTATCCTTATAAATCACAGCGTAAAAAAAAATCTATGATATACTATAACCATCCGCACAATCAATAAAAAAATTACGAATGTAAATTTAAATAGACTACCCCCCTGAAGAAATGAAATTTTTGATTTAAAAAGTTACCAGAATAAGCAGCTCATCAGAATTTCAGAACATTAGTGTATAACCACTTGTTTAACACATTTAATTTCTGAAACTTTACGAAGTATTTTGTATTCGTATAAATATTTATGTAATTTGAAAACTTTAAATAGCGATTTGTAGGAAGATGAATATTACGCAATGAGTGTTAAAAAACAATGATTTGCAAAGATGACGTTGAGGCTCTTGATCTGCAGATTTACTAGTTATTAGACATTAGATATCGGAATCAATGTCTAATAATTAAATGATTGAATTTCCCGGTACGAATTGATTTTCCCAACACGACCCGACTTTCCGATTGACCCAGTATGTTAGGGGTGGGGATTTATTTGTGCAATATTTCAAAATTCAATATAATTTTTCCCATTTGATCAATACACATATACTATTTTTTATCAATTTGATCTATTTTGATTAAGTTTTAGTACCAATTTTTTGATAATCCATTAATAATTATTACAATACAATAAGTAACACTCAGAAATTTTAAACAATAACAACTCATATAATACTATTTAATACTATTAATTGACGTAAATTATTGATTTATCATCCTATATAATACTATTTAATTAATAAATAAAATTTTCAACATCTCTAGGGAGGAGTGAGAATGTCCCATTCATCCCCATTTGAAATGTCCCAATCATCCCCATGATGCATAATATCCCTTCTCAGCCATTTTACCTCAAAAATTATTTTGCCACAATGGTTACTATTCATTCATTTTAATTATTGATAGTGAACCTTAAAATAAAAAACTACAACATAGCTTAATTTTTCATATTGTATAAGATATTTCACATCTTCAAATGTAAAAAAAAAACTTACTTTTAAGCAGAAATTTCAGAAAATGCAACTTTGAAGGAAAATGAAAACAGCAATGTGGTCCTACTTTTAGTTCTGAAGCACACTGTGGTAGAGGTATATGGGGTTAGGAATCAATTTAAAATAAATGTTTATTGCCTGAAATATTGAGAATGTCCCATCCATCCCTTGTCCCATACATCCCCTAGCTCCCCTACGTACTTTTCGGAAGTTACAGAAAAACTCAGCAGTGTCCTGTAAAAGATTTTTGCCAAAACAGATACTTTTTTCAAAATTATTAATCTTTGCTGAAATGTTTTCTAAATCCTCTAATACCAACGATAACAACGTTTCCTGAACTCATTTTGTGTTATTGTAATAAAAAAATAAATGTGTTTTTTCTTTGATTTGTTATTTAAAATGTATAGATCCTGAAAAGAACTTTTGTTTTTCATAAGGTCTTGGGACCTTGGCAGCAGTATTACCAGTTTGGGGACTTTTTTGTACCCGGATTGTTGATTGTCACCGCTTTTTTGAAATAGAGATAGTCCGCCTATTAAAAATAGATTAAAAATTCTGAAAAATAAGGTGAATTATACTATTTTTAAAAAGTGGTGAGAGTCAATTAATCTGAATTAAAAAAGTCCCCAATCTGGCTGCACTGCTTGTCGGCTTTCGTCTATACCACAATGGTTCCCATCCTTTTATTGTCCACGGCCCACCAAAGCATCTATAAAATAATGACCCCCCCACCCCTCTCACTCTGTAAAGTATGTCTCTTATTTAAAATTGACATCGTGGAAGCGTAACACAGTCTTAACAATAACTATTCATTTCACATTTTTTAACTTATCAAAGAAGTGAATATTATGCCACAAATGTGTTTTTAACATAATTCTAAAAATTCATCTTCGCCTTTGCACCAAACAAGTGTTTTGATGTACTTTCCCAACTTCCCTCAGTGTGAAAAATGCTATGGTCTGCAGTTTTATCTTCCGAAAATATCTAGAAGAGAAGTTTAAGTTTAGCATTAAAATTGATAAAATTAACATAATTTGTAATTCATTTTCTTAACTTATTGTGAGTTGGTGAAAAGTTTTTGATATATGGATACCACTAAACACGAGAGGCATTTCAAGAATCTCATCTTTGTCAATCTTAATTAAACATTATTCACCAACAGAACACATTTTTTTCTGTTTCCTATTCCTCAATATCTTTAACCCGTTCAGGCCCGGCATATTTTACACGAATTTAATTCGATTGGCACGACTTTTTGTTAACTATTTAAATTAATTTTATAAATCACGAAAATGTCGTAATTAAATAAAATCAATTTTCCTTTTATTTATATACTGGTATCAAACTCAAGCATTTAAAGCACTTTTTGAGAGTGCATATATGTACCCCTGGTCTCGAACGGGTTAATAGATGCCCGTTGAGAATCAGAGTGGACTATCCCATAATTTTGTAAGAAAAAATTTCGAAGTATCAAAGCATTGTTTTGCCATGACATGTACCCGCTACATAATGCATTTTAATAATTTCGAATCTATTCAACTGATATCGTCAGCTCCATGTCCGGCTAACCAATATTAAAATAATGCTACTTTTTAAAAATTCAGATTTCTTGATTGGCAGCACTTTTCTAAAATGGTAAAATTCCCCTCGTTTCTGGTTTAATTAATATGTAAATAAACAAGACGAATTTCACTATTTAAAAAAAAAAATGTTACCAATCAAGAAATCTGAATTTTAAAAAAAGTAGCCCACAGTAACTGGCAACTCTGTTTTCACATTGGATAGTTTGAGATGGTACCGACGAAATAACTAGTTTAATAGATTGTCCAATTTATCTTGTACCGGGTGATCCAGAAGTTCCGGAGGTTTTGAAATGTTAATAATTAGTAAACGATATACAATAATATACAATAGAAAGATTCGGTTTTCACAGAAATGCTTATAAACTTGAGGCATGTATTTTTGTAATGAAAAAAAAAGTTACATTAATTAAGCATTTTAGCAACAGGTGGCGCTGAAATTGATAATATAGATTTGATATGGTATGATACAGCTCACTAAAAAGGAAGAATCAGGGGTTACAACTTTTCAATATGATACATATCACTTTTATGTAACGCCGTGAGACGATGTAAAACAACCTTCACACCATTAAAAAGAATTTCATGGGATATCTATGAAACGTGATGCTGTAGGGGTGCACAACCTGTGGCCCGCGGGCCACCATCATTACCACTATTTTTATGCAGAATAATTTTCGTAATTAATTGACAGAAATTTTGCTATTAAATAATTCAAATGTTACTTTTAAATTTTTAGTGATGGCAAACAATTTTCTGGCAAAAAGGTTGTGCAGCGCTACTATATAGCATCTTTCAGATGGGTCAATGACACAGGTCGATCTCTGTACAAATGGGACTTCAAGTAGCCCCATAAAGAAGGGGGGTGCCATCTCCTGGCCAAAAGTCACAAAGAGTAAGATCTGGAGACCATGGAGGCCATTTGTGCTAAAAAGGGTGACTCAGGACACGGGTATCTCCAAATGTAGTCCTCAGGATTGTCGTGACTGGAGAAGCGATGTGGGGAGGTGCTCCGTCCTGCATGGATGTTACGGTATGTAACGCTTTTCTCTCTTGCAGTGAGGGATGACTTTACCCTTTAAAACGCTGCATGTCTGTCATCTGTCACGGAAACTGTTTGAAATCTACCACCGGAAATTTCCTCGCAGAAAAAAGAGCCAATGATGAGAGAAACTGTAAAGCCGCACCGCACTGTCAAACTTCAGGTCATAAAGAGGGTTTTCCACAAATGCGCGACTGTTTTCTTTGGCCCATAAGCGACGGTTTTGCGTTTTCACGCTTCCACGTAGAGAAAATTGTGTCTCGTCTGTCTGCAAAACATTTGAACGCCAGACCACATCGTTCTCCATTTTCATGAAAGCACAATTTGTAAATTCCTGACGTACTACAAAATCAGTTGACTTTAATCCGTGCACGCAGAATTTTATACGGATAACTTTTTTAATGAGTCTTAGAGATTGCCATACACTTCCATAAGAAATTTCAGTTCATCGTGAAATTGCATGTGCACTGCATTCACCATGTGCTGTCGATGTCGAGTGAGTATCGACATCGAGTTCTTTCTCATTTACGACTGCAACAGACTTTTCAGGTCCCCCGCTTCTTTGACGATCATCTAAAGAGCCGGTTTCCTTAATATCATAGTCTTCAGATTAGTAAGGGTTAGCGGTCCTTTTCCAGTTTTAACTCCACGCATTCTACGATAAGAGCGCAAAGCTAAATTTGTCGATTCATCCTTTTTGTAAAAGAAGCTTAACAAATAGAGCTTTGTCATGCAAAGAAAGCATGTCTAAACATAACAGTTACACATCAAATTTTTTATTAAAATTCCTTTTAAATGAAATTGTTTCAACCAATGCAACCTTCTAAAAAGCTTTTGAAAATAAACGACCTTTGAAATCTGAGCACTATCTCATGAAAGGTGTAGCGCAAAGAATTCATTTGCTTATACAACTAATGGTATAGATACCTGCAATGTTGTATCACAGCGCCACCAGTTGCTAATTTATTAACTATCTATTTATAAAAATCGTTACAAACAAAAATACGAAAACTTTCTCAGCATATATGTGAAAGTCGCATCTTTCTGTTGTACACAGTTTTCTAATTATTAACATTTCAAAACTCCCAGAACTTCTGGATAACCTGGTACATGAAGCTGACAGTGCAAAAGTGATTAAAGTGACTTGGTCACTCTGGCACTTCCAAATGAATTACCATATGTTGCTTGAAGAAGGTTTGTCTCCTCTGGCCATTTTATAAAATGTTTTAAAGGAATTTGACAAAAAATTGTTCCAAATTTTCAAAACCATATTTCTCGTAATCACAGCTGACAAGGTCGGCCCACATTGATTCTCAACGCCTTTAATTGTTCTACATGAATATTTTAAAAGCATGCTGTAAAGCCACAGATATTCACGCATTTCATTTTCTAATGCTATTTAACACCTTGAAGGGCGGTGATGCCATTATGACATCCCTTACCCCTGAAAAGGTTACGATTTATAGATTTTATAGCGTTGGCATAAAAATTGATTGGTATTCTAAAGCTGTACCAAAAATTATAAATAACATTTTGAACCATAAAAACTATAGAATTTTTTAATAAATTAAAAAAAAGAAAAAAAAAACAATTAATGCAAAGTTTTTAGAAATATTATTCGTATAATTGTTCTGGTGTCGATTCTATTTAAAATCTTCGATTGGTAAAACTTTTAAAATATTGCTTGTATTCTATTTGCTTTTAGTTTCCAACATTTCTCTTCCAAAAAATATAATAAGGATAAATGAAACTAATAGCAAACGGGGAAGTAAGACATTTGAAATTAACCCCATAAAAAGACAAATTGCCAACCAGTTGGGTGTATGTCCTAGGTTGGGAACCACTGCCTCTACCATCTGGCTTTGAAATTTTGAATAACTTATCCTTTTTTTTGTCCAAATTCAATTTTTCGGCTTATTTTCATCAAAAATTTACTTACCGTCTTTCATTCATTGTCCTTTCTCTTGATTTTGAACGGCCGCGGCTTTCGGGTGTAGTCCAATCAAATTTCTCCTGAATTTTGCAACTTTACTTTTCCTTTCAAACGAAGATTTCCCACTGGAGTTAGACTTTTTCTCTGTTCACGCACTCGTGCTTGCTAGACTCAACTTTTTGACTGTTAAACGTATTAAGGTATTAAGTATATGTATACTAGGAGACCCCTTAAAAACTGTTGCACTGTTTCGTGATCACACATAGTAGAAAATATTATTATTTTTTAATTTATTGTATGAATCCGAAAATGCTTAATAAATTGGAGACCTAACAGTTAACCTTGTTAAAACAGAATGCTATTCAAAATATATTCTTCGTACTGAGTAATGACCGATGTGGAACTTGAAGGTCTTTTCGATAACATAAAACAAAGTTGGTTTAATCTTAAAAAGGACTTTTTCACGACAGCAACTGAAGTTTTTAAATATTTATATTTAATTAAGGAGTCGGTTTTTTAGCGAATGCGATTATGTGGGATTTCAACAAAAAATAAAAAAAAATAATAAAAATAAACTGCTTTGACATTTTTCAAACTGTTTTATTACCCTTGCATTTAATAAACATAAATGAACAGCGGAAAGTAGAGAGAGAGAATCTTGTGCATTCACTTTCACGTTACCCCATGTAATCACACTGTAATTATAGACATTTACAAGAATTCTATAGAAAATAGTTTGTCTTAATATTCTAAAATAATTTACGATTTGTGAGTGCTTTTGATGTGCTTCAGAACAAGGAAAATGTTTTAAAATAACTTTGTTAATTTTTATAAACTAAATAACACTTTTGCCTTAAACATTTCTATACATAATTTTCATACATAAATTCATTAACATAAAATTTATTAAGTAGTACTTGAGCGTCACACCATTACATGGTTCGAGGCCGATTCCTGCTAAAACGAACTTTTACCAGTATTTTAGCCCATGTTCACTGTCGCAAAAAGTAAGAATTTTCAAATTTCTTCTTGAAAGTTATTCGCCACCACAAATTATGAAAGGTAAATTTCGCTTTACTAATACATCGAAATTTCTGCCAATAAATAAGAATTTTTTTTATATTTTAAAATAATGGTGAGAAAGTAATAAATTAAAGCCACGAATATTAAAGCTACGAGTATACTCGTAGCGTGGCAGTCAACGTGTTAACGGACGATAGCTTTAACACGTTCACGCCAGCGCGGTGGGTCACACTCGACTGTCTCAGTGTTGTCAATTCTCCGGCTTTTTGTACACCACTATTATTATAGAGAAAATGTTGTTCCTTCAAATAGACCAATTGTTCTAATTAAATAAAACAGCATTTTCTGTATTAAAATACTGGTATCCAAAAAGCCGGAGACTTGGTAGTTCTGAGACAGTCCAGTGTGACTGTCCAGTGCACTGTGGGGCAAAATCCTGAAAAGCTGGCCAAAATATGAAAAACTTATTTAAATGACACGAAATTTCGCACACAGGTGTTTTTCAGGATGCTGATCTCAATTCTAAAATTAAAATTGCAAAATACAAAATGGCGGGTCCAATAAAGCGGACTTAAAATTAAATTGCTTTGAAAGTTATTCCATTCATATGAAATTTCGTATACAGGTACTATTGGGGATGCTAAGTACGATTCAAAAATTAAATTAAAAAAAATGGCGAATTAAAAAAAATAGATTTAAATATATTTCGAGTTTCGAAATTAAAAAGATTCGAGGCTAAATGTTACAAGGTGTTTTCAAGGAACAAAGATGTTTTTAATCGAAATTAAACGATGAATATTTATTTATGAAATATAATTAAGTACATTAATGAATAATAAAATACTACAAGGTTTAATTTCTATATATTATTAAAATAAAACGAAAGGATATTATAAAATTCCTCTTCTGAATCATCTGTAGTATACTAAGTGGACACTTCAGAAGGGCAGGTATCGAAATATATTACAGAAGTTTCTGTGCCTCTAGGGCAGGGGTGTCAAACTGTGGACCGCCAGATACCACTAAAATTTTACAGTTATCTTTGCCTTATCTAATCGTTGAATTGCTGCGATTCAACTTGTCGACTATTTCTTTAAAATTTTAGTGGTATCCGCGGGCCACAGTTTGACCACCCCTGCTCTAGGGGCAGGGATATTAGTTTCTTCGATGGTAATTTACGTAAGCTTGAAATGAAGGGATCTGATAACATTAACCCTAGATCTACCGGGAATTTTATTCAAGTTTTAATAAAACGTTCCACACCAGAATTTTTATTTAAAACTATTTAACTTATTTATTTACCTTATTTTTGTCTGGTTTATATACTTAGTTTATTTTAAAGAAATTTCTGGTTTGAATGAATATTTTGTATGTACCTGTCGGGTCCAATGGACCCGTCTGGTAGACGGAGGGTTAAAAGCAGCAAAAAATCTTCCATTGTTTACGTCCTACTGCATTTTAGGGTGAAATCTTCTCCATACCTATTGATCAATTTGTTGCTCGATTCTTGAGCATCTCCTGACATTTGCCTAACAGGCAATAATGAGGAAGCTATTATTTCTGTGCCATGAATAAGCAGTTTGTGCATTGAAGTTGGCATATAGAACTAGGAATACAATTCGACAAATTTACAAGCTGTTTGTGAGCAATAATCCACGAAATTGGTCAAATGACTGTTAATAAATTACTTGTAATATGGCGTGGAATCGTTTGATCAAATCTTCGTCTACGCTCCTTATGGAAGAAGAAATAGTTGCGTTTTCAAAGAATCGACGAGCTGAATTGTAATCATTTGTGTGTTCATCCGAGCTTTGATTTTTCGACGAGAAGTGCTAATTGTAAACGAAATCTTTTTTGTAAATTTTGTTTTGCAATTTTAATTTTTTTTCTTCTCGTCTGGAGCACTTGTCATTCCTTTATATCCCGTTTGTATGGTAAATGAAAGCTGCACTCAAAAGATCTTATAAAGGCATGTGACGTGGACATCCCGAATTGTAAATTAATTTCATTCACTTTTAGTTTGAAAATGTCATCAAGATTATTAAACTTGTTTGAAGTTCCCTGATATAGGTATCAACGTTGAGTTGACAAATTACTAATAATGATAATAAAAATTTTACAATCAATCATCGTTAAAGCTAGTTTGTAATTAACGCTTACTTATTTTCTATCAATGATTGTTTTAAAAGGAATATGTTTACTCTCCTGATATGTAATATAATCCATTTCACTGACAGCAGCTCCCGTATTTTCGTGCAAAAAAATGGATTCTGATGAGCCTAAAAAAATCAATGGGATAAAGATCTCGAATTTTTCCAAATAACGATTTCTATAGTATTCGCAACACTTAAGTTCTAGTTGCACTAGAGAAGTGAAAAAAGCTATTTGAACCTAATTTCTACCATCATCAACGCTAAATGTATGTTTAAAAGTACTTGGACCAGATGTACTGTCACATCCCCACTTGAAAATATAATTCAGATTGCTAATGTTCTCAGAAGTCAGATTCTTAATAATTTGCGTTTGCATTAATCAAATACATGCTGCGGTATGGTCTAGCAAAGATTTCAATTGGCAAGATAATTTTTCTAATTAGGATAGAATACACAAAATTATTAGCTATAAAAATAAGTAAATGTATTTCTATTGCATCGATGATAGAGAATTCTTTTCATCTTTTTGTTACTAATCTTGCTTATCAAATTCTTTTATGCTTATAATTATAATACGTATTTGTAATATAATACATAATAATCTACCACAAAACTGAATAATCTAAAAATTTCAAAAATGTTTGCCAGCTAAATTACTGTGGAAAGTAATAAATGTCATAGCTATTGAAGCGACTAAAAAAATGATATTTTTAATTGTGGTTACAGAAACCTGCACCAAATGCAGAATGGCAGTTTTTGGCAGCTAATTTTTCATGATTCATTAGATAATAGTTCAGGCTATTGTTTCCATTATATGTCGTTCCGGAACACCGTGGAACTTATAAACATTTTGATGTTTGAAAGCAAAAAAATAATATATTTAAAAAAAATTATCAAAAATAATCTTGAAATTATTAAATTCTATGTACTTTATATAATTTTTGTAACATGGCCAAAAAAGGTACACACTATCATCGTGGGAATCCATTTTATAGCATTAAAATCGGATGATTTGGAAAAATGTAGCACGTGTTTAGAAGAACCTTTGCTTTGCTCTTTTTGTTCGCCTCAGATGACAATCCTCCAAGCGTCACATTTGTAATGATACAGGTTGCCAAAGCAAAACGAAAACCTTTTTATAAATATAGATTCTGACCCTCCAAACATTATTCTAGCCATCTGTATAGTCAAATTTTCCTAAACAGTAACTTCATTTTTCGAATTTTGGCCAGCTTTTTGGGATTTTGCCCCACTGTGCGCCGGCGTGAACTTGTTAAATACATGATTTTATTTTAATATTCCATTTGTACTACGATATTTTTAAAAGGAATTTTCTAGTAAATTTTGCTTTCAGATATTACGAGAGTCCCGAACGAAAGAAAACCGATTATACGGCGGCACAGCCCTGTTAAGGGCTAGTAGAGACTATGTTGCCTTTTTGAAACGCGCAGCCTTTATTATTATTCATGTGGTGAAAAAATATCTTATGAAATTCCGGTGTAAGTATGCCCTTGCTTTTATCAGGCTCAGCACAAAGTGACCAAAAACTTTTTAGGATTTTGGATTGCTGATTCAAAATGGAAAGCATTTTTTGTGTATAGTTGTAAAATTCCTGATTTAATCGTAAAAACCTCTTGGAAAAGCTTATTAGATAAATTTACTAGATTAGAAATTAATGGTGAAAAAGAGCACCCCTAGTTTGAACATTAGGAAGATTAGACGCTGATAAATTTATTTTTAATTACTCTCTATAAATACCATGTTTACGTAATTTTTTGTTTACCAAAATACACTCTAGAAAAGTAGACATTTAAAAAGTCCAGAGGATTACTAGTAATAACAGCAGATTTATGTCTCATAGTAGTTGAAACGTTTATTAGCCAAGGGAAATCCGTGTGGGATGATTTCCTCTATTTTCCAGGGAAGTTTCAATTATTGACTTCTGTTTGATTAAATAAAATAAAGATAATTTATTTAGGATTCTGCATTTTAGTTTATTACATTTAAAAATACTTCTGCAATAGTTATGACAAGCACATATTTTATCGAATGGAATCATGGTACCGTAATTCGGGGATACTTAAGCCACTGGGATAACAAAAGCCGTTTTGTTAGATAAATTTCGGACGCCGATTTTTGAAACACAATTTTTTGACGGTTAACTTCACCGCCACCAGTTCCACGTTTTAGCAAAGTTTTGGATAACATATTTCAATACTGAGCGTGTTTTAAAGGTAAATTTATAAACCATTACTTATGTTTAATATAATTTCAACACAAATTTTTACGTTTCATAACTTTAATCATAAACTTGCATTTTTAAATTGAATTTACTATAAACATTTTGAAACATAACCTCAAACAGTACTTTAACACTAGAACCGCTGCAGCGGTTATTTTAACCGCTATCAAATAAAAATATTTCGATTGTCACCAGAAATCTCTTTCTAAATTAAGTTTAAATTGTACCACGGAGAAATAAATTAAATAAGTTAAGTAGTTTAAATTAAAATTTCCGGTTTAAAATATTTTTATAACACTTTAGTAAAATTTCCGGCGGTTCTAGTGTTATTGGTGGTATTACCAGGGCCTGAGTAACAACGGGGCACACTTACACCAATAAATTTTAAAAGAAATGTTCTCCTTATCTAAACGCCGTATTCATGTAAAATTTCTGCCATGAATGAGGCAACATTTCTTGTTTCTTTTTACTGGTGGGAATGTGCCCCGTTCGTAATCAGGCTCTGGGTATTACTTCATACATTATATTTCAATTTTGTTTCGGAAGATCTTTAAATGAAAAGAATATTATTATGTGTTTCCGATTGCTGGGGACACATTGTATGGGGAAATTTTTAATTTTCTTACCAGAATCCTTAATCAGTAATCTTCATGATATTTAATTTAGAATATGCTTCAGAAAGCTGCGATAAAGATATAATTTTCAAAATAGTGGTAGGAACAATAAGACTTTCCTTATAGAATGCAACCCCTTCAATAGCAGATGATGAAATGTATGTAAATATTGCAGACATTTTCACTATTGTAACAAACAATAGAGGACGCCATATTTTCCATTTCAACGCGTTAACTAAACTTCAATAACTGCATATTAAGGTCATTGTTCCTAAATGCGACGCGATTTCCCATAGTTTCGTCGCATTTAGGGAATATTTGGGATTTTGTTAATAAATATATATTTAAATAAGTAGAAAATTGTTAAATACTGTGCCTTCGGTTCAAAACTAACTTGTTTCGTAAAAACTGAATCGTTATTTTTACTATAAGCCAACAATATACCATTGTCGTATTTAGGTCATTTTTGTCGCATTTAAAGTAGTTAAATCCTAAATGAGACATTCAATATCCTAAATGTGACAATACGTTTTACACATGTCATTTCATCTTAAAATATTCATTTAATTGCTATACATATTTTAATTACTGAGTGAAGAGTTGAAATACCTCAAATTGAATGTTGAATAGCTTATTATTGAACAATTGAATAAACTAATAATATACATAAAAAATCATAAGGTACTTATACTTAAATAATGCATATTTCAAAATCCATATTTAACAGAATTTTAACTTTGACCAAGATAAAACAGGAAGTAATTAATGAATGACTGACACAACAAGTTTTACGAAATATTTTAAGTTTGCTTTTAACGCATTTCTGATTTTAACCTTCCATGTAGGAATTAAATTTTATTTGTGATATCTGAATGGTATGGATCTATATACGATCAAGGTTCAAGTCATTGAAGCTTTACTTCCAGGTTGTTTTAGTGACTGACTTCAGGTTTTTAACAATTTTGTTTTTGAAATGCTGTTTTTGTTTTTGAATGCTTTAACCCTTAATTGCATGAATTATTCTTTTAGAATTGTGTTTTTTATTTCAATATTAAGATACCAGATTTAGATTAAGGATTAGATACCAGAAATCTTAAGACAGATTTTTATCTTTATTTAGTAGCATATTTTCGTAATTCAGTTGCGTTGGAGCTCTGTTATGAAATGGACGTGAGAGGTGATTACTCCTTCGCATGTTATATTTTTCGCAGTGTGAATCTGTTTGTTTATATACTTATAAAAAAAAAAACCTTCTTAAAATGAATTTTATGCTCTTCTCATGTTTTTTCTTATTTTCTCATTCTTATTGTTTTACTCACCTCAGATTACTAGACTGGGTGGACGCCGTCATCTTGCTGTCGTTTGCTCCCCTCGGCTTTTGCATTTAACTGTTTATTTAGTTAGAACTCTCCTCATGGTAGCTTTTTTTTACATATTTATTACTTTTTTCCTTGCAGTAAATTAAACTCTCTTGTAAATATGTATATAATTTAGTTTATTTTCATTTCTTCGTTGTGTTAAACTTTTTTACTTATCAAGTTATATTAATTGTATGGTCTCTGAATTGATTCTTTTTTTATGGGTCTTCCTTTGGTAGCTTTTTCGCCTGTCCTGGATATTGATGTGGATCATATGGAACATTTTTTTTCTCTCTTACTAGTTATACTAACAATTTTTTCTTTTAAGAATTGTCTATCTTCTTAGCTTTTAATTTCTCTTTTTCGTGGCTACTAGCCGCGTTTAAACGCTCTTTTTTTCTAAGGCTCCCATTGCATTGTAACACGATATATTCTTAGCCTGGATGTAAAGTTGCCAAGCAACTAGGGAATCCATACACCTGCTTTATTGTTCCACTGTTCCATTGTAATTGTTAGAGGAATAATATTTCTATATCAATATAATGGTTGTAAGAACTTAATTTATGTATTAAAAATTAAATAAAAAGGTGATGGAAATTTACATCACTGTGCAATTAAGGGTTAATTATTCTCTCTTTTTCATTTTTTGATGCTGTTTTTGCTTTTTCATTGCCCTATTTTGTTTTTCCATATTATGCTACAATTTTTAAACATGCAGCAAAGTTTGACTCTACGGATTTTCGCTTTTTAGTAGGATATTGAAATGCCTGCGAAACTGTTTTCATCAAACGACTTTCAAATGTAGAGGATTGATTAGCTTCCGCGAAATACGAAAATGCAGGAATGTCCCACGGTTCAATTTCAAACGACCGTTTGGCATTAACAAACCACTGCATGTTATGGTACCATTTACGTTCAAGGTACACACCAGAACCTGGCAAGCGTGTTAACCCCTTGAGGGGCGGTGGGATATATTTTATCCCACCTACGATTAACACCTTCGCGACGGGAGCCTTTTACGAAATTTTTAATCTTTTGTCACCGTTTATTAAAAACAGAAATTTGTGTCTTCTTGAATCGAGAAAATGCGCTGATTAAATAAGGCAAATTTTACTGGTGAGGAAAAACAAGGATTCTGAGCAAAGCGATATAAGTAAGCGTCCTATCTTAAATGGAAGAAGTAACCGCTAGATTAAAAGCGAGGTCACATCAATCAAGGTCACGCGCCACGTAGCGGATGAAGTGTGAACTACAGGTAAATACCTAACTGTTTTTTTACTCACACCACTAAAATTATAAAGTTTCTTTCAGCTTGATTAATAAATGAAATCGATTTCACAAGGCGAAGGAAACCTCGTGGTGTCAAAGCATATGGATACCCCTCTTGCTATGCCATTATTACGAACCGTTAATTCCCAAATTGGCTCAACCGAACTCAGCAATCTGATTGTTCGTTAATATTAATATTTTGGATTACTTTACTGTGATTTTGATCAAATTTAACAAAATAAATCAAATTTAGTCATTATAATTGCATTCCATTTTACATTACACTACTTCGTAAGAAAATAAATATAATTTTCTACTATATAAATATCAGTTTTAGCCAATCAGATTGCTGAGTTCGGCTGAGCCAATTTGGGAATTAACGGCTCGTGCCATTATTTTGCAGTAAATGTGGTAAAACAAAATTAACTTCCATGAGTGGCTAAATATTTAGAAAATATGCACCACACTAAAAGCCCGGGTATGTGGATTATCACTCCGTCCGCAAGATGGCGCAAGTGTGTTAATTTACGCCCGATTCCAGCATTAAGTTTGCACGCTTACTTATATCGCTTTGATTCTGAGCGCTTCACGTGGAACGTACACGTGCCGCTCGACCCCAAGGGGTTAATGAAGATTTTCAGCGGAAAAAAAAAAAAATGAAATTTTACTTTTCTAGTTTTGGTTGAAAAAAAAAAGTCGGAAAATTGCATTTCCTTATTTTGATTTTTTTTTCTACATTTCCGGTGGGAATTCAGCATTACACAAACGTAATTGCTTGCCCTCAAGGGGTTAATTAAATTTATATTTCAATGTTGCTTTTAGTGGAAACTCGTGGGAATGAATATTTGAAAAAGCAGATTAAAAATATCACATTGTAAGCATATTTGAAAGCAGATAAACATTTTAACCTTTGACGTAGCCAAGGTGGGGGTCCAAATGATCTGGATACCACTAATACTTAAAAGTCTCCTTCGTATTAATGAATAGCAGAAAATTTTCAGATCTAATAAGGCGAAGAAAACTTTACAAAACTATTGGTACACAGAGCATCTGGACCCCCACCATGGCTAACCAACTGCTTTAAACCTTTAGACTTGAAAACAAATGATAAAGTTCCACGTATATTCCAAAGACGTTTGTTCTTTTGAAACTTTTTTTATAAGAATTGCAGCATTTCTTAAAAATTCTTTTTTTTTCTCTTTTTTAAACATTAGTTCCATAATTTATGTCATTAAATAAATTGCTCTTCAGAAATACTGATGGCAGTTTGTCTACCTTCACAACGGGTTTGCCACACCTGCTTTACAAAATAAAGATTTGTTTTATGATATTTAAATTGTTTAACCATTTTCGAAATTGTTTACGATATAAAAATAATTTTTTTCCGGATTTGACTATCAAATAGAAACTTATATTCCCACCAGTTTACGTTAAAAGCATTGTTCATTTATCAATTTCTCTCTGTGTCCCTGAATTTATGCTGGTACAGGATGAAAAAGACACGCCCGTAATCCATGATTTTGTGAAAAGCTTTTTGCAACACAAATTGTGTTTGCTAGGGGTGCGCTTGCGTCGCGCTGTATGTCTTTGTTTGGAAAACGCTAGAAATGTTTTAAACTAACTTAAGATTTTCTAAATTATTCTTGAACGTTCTACTGAAAAATCTGTAAACTTCGTGTGGAATGAATAGATACATTGGTGGCGAATGCAAGTGCTAGCGAGTTAAATGTTACCTGTACATACGAGTATTAGGAATATTTCACAAAGACAATTAAAAATTCCTGTTATAAAAACATATGAAAAGGGAAAACGATCCCGGAATAAACGCGGAACGTTCCCATTTTTTTACGGTACACTGACTAAATAAAAAAATGGCATTTTTTATATTAAAAATTTTGAAGATGAGTATTTTTCTATTTTGCTCATTTGAAATACACGTTTAACCCTAGATCTACCGGGAATTTTATTCAAGTTTTAATAAAACGTTCTACACCAGAATTTTTATTTAAAACTATTTAACTTATTTATTTACCTTATTTTTGTCTGGTTTATATACTTAGTTTATTTTAAAGAAATTTCTGGTTTGAATGAATATTTTGTATGTACCTGTCGGGTCCAATGGACCCGTCTGGTAGACGGAGGGTTAAGTACGCAGTAAAAGAAAACACTATTGAAAGATCATCTTGAAATTCCTAATTTATTGACTCAACACAGCTTATTTAAACACAATTTCTGCTTTAAACATAATTTTAATGCAATTTATGAAAATATCATGTAAATATACCTTAGTTTATATCCTAAAAGTCTCCGCGCATTCAAAGCTGAAACTCTTCCGCTTTTTCGTACCACAAAAATTTAATAGAAATTTTTGTCTTATTTAATCGGCAAATTTCAGCGATTTTGAAAGGTAAAATTTACTATAAAATTTTTGTGGTACGGAAAAGCGTAATATGTTGGCAGCTATACCGCATTTAGGATATTATCTTTGTCGCTAATAGGCAACTGAAGAAAACAAGTTGCCTAAATGCGTGGAAAACTTTAGAACTCAAATCTGAAAACTTTTCGCGTTTTCACGAGCTAACTTTGCTGGTAAATGAAACACACAATAGTAGACCTTGACGTCCGTAATTTTATTTGATCTTCAAAGTTAACAACAACAAAAAAAAAAGTTGAACCAATTTCGGGATTTTTCATCGCATTTAGGAAACACGGGGGCGCTATAAAATGAGCGATGACCATTGGAATGGGAATTTGTTTAACCCTAGAACTACCGGAAATTTTACTCAAGTTTTATAAAAACATTCTACACCAGAATTTTTACTTAAAACTATTTAATTTGTTTATTTAACTTATTATTGTCTGATTTATACATTTAGTTTGTTTTGAAGAAATTTCTGGTTTGAATAAATACTTTGAATGTACATGTCGGGTCCAATGGACCCGTCTGGTAGACGGAAGGTTAATATAAAACGTTTTAAATGTAGATAAATGTTTCGGGTTTTGTTCATTACGATCGGATATCTCATTATACAGCATTTATTTATAATTCTTCCATTAAGATTACAAGGAAACGTACATTATCACATTTAGGAATCATCACATTTAGGCGCACTGACCTTTAAATTAGACATATTGAACTTTTTTAGTATAAATTTAGTATAAATCCAAAACACTAAAAATGTATAAAAAAATACACTTTTATTTTTATTAATAAATGTTTTGAGCAGTATATGTACGTTTATTTTAGTCCCTTATATGTTTTATATTACCCCATCACCAACTAACATAAGCCAAACAATGAATTCTTACTGGTGGCTTTCATTATCGCATATTAAGGAGTAACTTAAACCACCATGTTTTAGTTTTTTTTTTTTGTTGTTGTTTTTTTGTTTTTGTGTGTGTGTGTGTGTGTCTTTAAGATACATGTTTTAGAAAACTTTCATACATGTAGTAAACATAGAGTGTAATTGCAAATCCAAGTTTTACAACTATTAGTTATTCTCTAATGTAAAGCTCTTGAATTGGCAGATGTCTTATACTGACAAGTGGCTTAAGTAACCCCACATGACATTTTTAAATATTTACATCATGTTAAGACAATTATATGTAAAAAAAAAAAAAAAAAAATTATGCAATTCCTTCAATTAAATTTAATGAGATGAAAAAAATATCAGAGTTTGTTTCATGTTGTTTCTATGAACGACACAAATTCAACGCAAAAAAATGATATTGATATTTTTGAACATCTTTTAGATTTAAGTAAAATTAAAACAATAAATCGAATTGAAGAACAATAAAATATTTTGAATATTGGAACCTTAGGAAAATGAAAGCAAATTTCTAAAACTTATTTTCAGTTTTAATTATCCCAACAAAGGTTTAAATACTTATAGTTAAATGCTTCATTTTTAATAACTGACAATGTTTTATTTTCTGCGGTATATTAACGACTTACGAAATAAAATGTTTTAACAAAAATACTAATATCAATTTAAAACAAAGTATTTTAATTTGAGAGGAAAAATGATAAATTAAATGTTCATTTCGATACCGAAATATAAGAATTAACAAAGGAATAACTTTGAAAGGATATAAAGAGATTGTTTATACGTTGTATTTTATAGTTGTTTAATGAGCTTTTTGAAAATAAATATTACAGAAAATTATATAATTTAAAATTGGTGGATAACTTTATGACTAGATTTGTCCTTTTATTCAAATTTAGAAAGAATAAAATATTGTATTTTTGTTTTATGCATTAGATGAACATATGTTGCCATTTCTGAAAAAAATCAATTTCTTTGAAAATGTAAAGTGCATGTAAATATTGTACAGGTTATGCTTATTGTAGAAACATTTTTACTGATATCATATGTTTTAATACAACATTATTAATATTACATATATATATATAAATATATATATATATATATATATATATATATATATATATATATATATATATATATGTATATTAAGCTAATCCAAAAAGTAAGTACCGTTTGGATTAAAAAAAAACATTTGCATATTGGTTCCATTTGTATTTTATTACAGAAAAAATCTACACACATTTTCGACATATTCACTATGTGAATTAAAGCGTGTGCCATAGCTTGGCACTAATTGCAACATACCCGCTTCGTAGAGTGCGGCTGCTTGCGATTTGAACCAGTTCTGGACGTTTACTTTCACCTCATGATCACTTGCAATCGTGAAATATTTTTTAAATGCACTGACAAATCAGAAATCCTGTATCCATGTGCCTGAAATTTAAGGCGTTAATAGTAATTTAACATTTCGCTTCAAAAATGATAATATTATGGCTTCTTAGTAAGGCAACTAGGACTGGAGGTAACATATAAACCAAGTTATTTTTCGAAGGTTAATTCTTTTTAATGAAGTTATTCTAAAAATCAGTCAGAAACCTTCTCAAAACAATCTACTTCACAGATTTTTAGAATATTTTTCTTCTACTTGTTTCATTAAAATTGATTTTAACAAAAATATTATTTAACCAGGAAAACATAAGTAAAGGTAAAACATGAATTTTTTTTATCCAAATCTTTCCTTCTCACTTACATTTTATACTTCTGAAAACATTAATTTTTAATAGTAATATTTGTCTTATTTTATGACAATTTACTACCTTTATTTAAAACGAATATTTCTTCTCGAAACTAAAAAGTGTGAAGGCTTGAAAGCTTTATTAAGGTGTTTCAAGCTCTTAAAGCTTCGAAATTTTAGAAATTTTAATTTTTTTAGATGTTAACACCTTATTTTTTCCACTTTTTTGAAAAAAAAATATTCACCTTATTTAATGACAAGTAAAATGATACCCGAACAAAGCCAATTACACCATTTTATAAAACTGGTCTGAATCAAACAATCTGAATAAAAGACATAGCCCGAGAAAGTCACTGGAGCGAGAATTAAAAGGTTAAATTTCTATTTTTTCTGAACATTTTGGTATTACTGTTTCCTTGAAATTCCAATTTGAACAGAGGTTATGACTTTTAGAAATACACCCGCTCAATAGCTAAAGCGGCGTTTCCGAAACTTTGAATCCATTTTTCTCCAAATGGCGTTTTTGGATATAAAGCGCACGATATATCAAAAACTTTTGAATATGTTTTCATGAAATTTTCAAAACATATGTTTCATGTTAGTGTGTATAAACCGAATTTCAAATTTCATTTTTATTGTTCAATATATATATATATATATATATATATATTTCAGGGATTATGCTGTTGCAATTTTGAAAATTTTATATTAGCTAAATATAACTTTTTATTAAAAATATAAAAATGCTTTAAATACAAATTTATTTAGATTCAGAGTAATTTGTACAATCTGAAGTATAATTAGATACAAACAATTTCAGACTAGTTAACAACTTTATTTTATAATCCTGCACGTAAGCTGTTATACCAATTTTCTAAACGACAAATGTCTGACAGTTTGGAGCGCCTTATAAATACTAACTCTGCATCTTGAAATTTTTTAATCCCTTTCCCCCTCAAGATATATTTTATCCCACCTTCGATTAATGAAGATTTACCCCAGAAAAATTTTCTTGAATTTTAATTTTCTAATTTGGTGGAAGAAAGGCATAAAATTGCTTTTCTTTATTTTGCAATAAATTTTTTTGTAGATTCTGGTGTGAATTCGACATTACAGAATCGCAATTATCTGCTCCTCACAGGTAATACATGAAATGAAACAGCATACTTATATCTTTTAATCCCAATAAAAATTGTGTTTTTAAATCATATACATTTTAAGATATTAAGTTGAAATTAGTCCTTTGTTTTACATTTTTTTTAAATTTTAAGAGTCCTGAGACCCCTTAATCCCTTGGGGACGAGCGACCTGTATTCGTGCCGCGTAATGTACTCAGAATCGGGGAATATTCTCACTAGTAAACTGTTATTACAAATTTTGCCCTATGTAATCCGAGCTTTTTCCCATTCAATTAGGCAAAAATGTCTGCTTTAAAAAACCGGTTATTAAAGAATAAAATTCTGTAAAAGACGCTCGTCCCGAAGGGGTTAACACTAGAACGTCCGGTATTTTACCCAATCTTAATATAAACATTTTAACACCAGAATTTTTATTTAAAACAAATTTACTTTAATCCACCGAGTTTTCTTTAGTTACAGTTTAATTAATTTTGCGAAAAAAAAATCTGGTTCGAATCGACATTTTGTCATTTGATCGGTGTCGGATTAACACCAGCTGGGCGTTCTAGTGTTAATATTTTACTGCCGTGTGGGAAAAAAAAAAACATCGCCTAATAATTCTGCAGCAATTATCGTGAAAGTTACTGGTGCAAAATGAGTAAGAATAAAGTCTACTTTTATAGGATGCATATAAAATTTGCTTAGGGTCCATCTACATATCAAAACGAACTCAATCTTTCTTTTTTTCAATAGCTATACTCAAGTTTGACAACATAAAGTAATTCTACATCCTTCAATTAGCTTAATGCAAATTTACATGAAATTCATACTATTAGTTTCCTAGAAATTAATTATTTTAAAATGAGAATGATTTAGGGGCTGTCTACAAATTGAAGTTCAGTACTCTATACTTGAAGTGCTTCAAAATGACTATTTCACTTCTATTAATGTTTTATTTCAGGTAAATATGACAATTTCACTCATTTAATATATTTCGACTATTACCAGTCTCGTTTCAATAAAACGAGTAAAATATATATTTTTTAAATTATGATTTTCTGCGCGTCATACGTGGTCCCTTAAAGCATCATTTTAATGTTTTTTAATCATAATTCTAAAACTATTAGGAAGAAAAAGTAATTGAGAATTGTTATAAATCTCAATAAAAAGTTACAATTTCAGTGCAAAATTCACCTTGATTACTAATTAACATACATAAGATACAAATAAATGTAAATACATTGCTTAAAAGTGCGTCATATTTAGTAAAATCCTTTAAAAACACATTAAAGTCATTTTAAAATCAAAACGTTTTCAACCGACACTTACTCGGCCCTCATCAGTGGAAAAAAAAAAAAACAAAAAAAAAAAAAAAGATCTTTTTTTTTTTTTTTTTTTTACTGATGAGGGTCTAGTAAGTGTCGGCTGAAAACGTTTTGATTTTAAAATGACTTTAATGTGTTTTTAAAGGATTTTACTAAATATGACGCACCTTTAACCCCTTAATTATCGCAACCGTCAATATCACGGGGTGAGGTGTCGTTCGTTATTTCTCGCTCCCGTCACATTTCCGGGCTGGAGATTTATTGCTAGAAAAAACTTCTAAACCAGAAAAATTTAACTGGCATTTCGCTGTGAAGTCTTCCCGTTTGGGCTTGGCTTTTGCACTGACTGTAATGTTGGGCTTTGTATTGTATGTCTCGAAATATCTAACACTCAAAAAATTATTAATAATCAAAATTTAATGTATATATATTATTTCAAATATTATTTGTAAAAATGCATGTGACGATGATAAATAAAGATCTAATATGTGAAAAATAAAGGTTTTATTCACATTAATATGTGCGGTGTAAAACAAACATTAAGACACATAATTCTCGCATGATGACTTTTCTACAAATATGAATTTGTTCTATAACATCTTTTTTTTTCGCCTTAAAAAATCTAATTGCATATTTTAATTAGAAACCTTATAATTATTCAATTTCTGTAATAAAATAAATAGGTACTTTTTTGATGGTTTTTCCAAATATTAAGCGATCGTGAAGGGGTTAAGCAATGTATTTACAATTATTTCTATCTTATGTATGTTAATTGGTATAAATCTGGACATAAAATATATAAATATATCAAAAATACATATTTATTGGTTGCAATTCATATTTTTTTTTTCGAATATTAATTTCCTAATTAAGGATTCATGTTATACAATTTTTAAAATTACGATTTCAGTGTATTTATGTTTGAATTTTCTAATATCATAACCACACAAACATTATCGCATTAGGATAATTTCATGATACATTAATAAAAATATGAAATAATTTTAGTCTGGTTTTGATTTGTAGATGGCCCCTAAGTAAATTTTACATTCATCATTTAAAAGTAGACTTAGTTTCCAATCGTTTTTATCAGTAACAGTACATTATTTCAGGATATATTATATATATATATATATGAAAATGTATTTTAACATTAGAAGTTCTAAATTTTGAATGTTTATATCAAAAACATGTCATCCAAATTACTTGAAATTTCATTTCTAGGCATAGTTTGAACTGAAGATTTAAAACATATTGTCGATATTGTGTGTTGCTATTGAAAAAAAAGTTTGGTCTGGTTTTGATTTGTAGACGGCCCCTTAAGCAAATTTTAGATACATCATTTAAAAGTTACCTTTATTTCCAAACGTTTTGTATGAGTAACCTTTGCATAATTTCATTAGATATTAATAAAAAATTGAAAATGAAATTTAACATTAGAAGCAATAAATTTTGAATGTTTATAATTCAAAAACTTATCATCCAAATACTTGAAATTTCGTTCATAGGCATAGTTTGAATTGAACATTTTAAACATATTGTCGAAATTGTGCGTTACGATTGAAAGAAAAAAAAAAAAAAAAAAAAAAAAAAAAAAAAAAAAAAAACGAAGTTCTGTCTTTTTTTAATTTGTAGATGTCCCTTAGGCAAATTTTATATACATCAATTAAAAGTAGACTTAATTTCCAATCGTTTTTTATCAGTAAATTTCCTTCTATTATAGTTAGTTGCAGATTTAGAAGGGAGTGTTTACTTATTTCTTACAGCTGTATATATAGTTAAAAAACCTGACATTTTATTTCAGTTTTCAAAAGTAGGTAAATGAATTAAAATGTTTCTAAATGAGTTTATAATAGCTTAATTAAGTAATACCTAATTATAAAGAATCTAAAAAGTGAAATTAGTTTATCTTTAGTCGTTGTATCTAAAGTCTTAATTAATAGCAAGTGTAAAAAATGTAATTAAAATTGACTTTGTTCATTTTCATTATTATTAATACATATATTTCCATAAATAAACAATTAGCTCAATAGTATCGAAAGATAATTTAGCTTTTGAATTCCCTAAATGCTTGCAATTTTCTTTCGGTTAAATATGCATCAATATGTAAAATGGGATATGAACTTATTTCCCTCTCTAGGAATAATTTATGAGTTTTGCACATTTTTTAATTAATCATATGAAAGGCGTCATAAATTAGTAATTGTATAATTCCATTTAGTAAGTCTTATTCAAGAATATTTTTGCTCAATTCGACATTTTCAATACCCATTTGGATACATTTTTCATTTTTTCTAGGATTTATTTGCAAAGCAACTGAATGAACAATTAACGAGAGAAGGTAGGAACTTCAACAAACTCAATAAGAGTCTTTATTAATGAGCTTGTGAGATATTAATTCGATAAAAGGCATTAAAAGGAATTTTATGATTTATTTTGTCTAATTATATGTATATTTTTTGTAGCATCTTAAGTTTTATTTAAATGTTTACTCGAGGTAGTCTTTAATATTACATTACCGGTTTTAAATACTGAATCTATCTATATATATATACAGTGTAATTCTTACATATCGAATCAATAGGCTATCTCCTTAAATATTGCTCCTAGAAAAGTACTTCCAATTGCAAAGTTTCATAAAAAAAGATGAAAATTTTGATGAGATAAGCAACTCCAAAAGATAAAGATGAACAACTCCATGGGGGGGGGGGGGGTGCTTTTGAGAAAATACAAAATTTTAATTTTTATACGGCCCCCGTAGTGTAAAATTTCCAATTAGGAATTTTTTCTTTATCCATTCCCATTTCTGAATTAAACACAAAAAAATTCATCTCAATATCTCCAAAATTCGCAGAGATATTGAAAACCAAAATTCGTGTTATCCATTCCACAAAGCGACGAATTATGGACTTATTTTGAATGCAAGATAGGGATCATCCACAAATTGTACGTAATTAAACGTCGATTAAAGATAACGCATCTCATTTGTAAATTAAAAATCAGCGTATATAATTTACTTTAAACTTACTTTCAAAATATGTTGAGGTCTGCACGAGATATTCGAAATACTCAGGGCTGTGCCTCGCTTGGAAAAAAAGTTAAAATTTAAGCCCGAGCTTGAACCGGCCTGACTTAATTTCTGCAAAACATAGTTTTTACGTCGATATAGTTAAAAATTGTTTCGTGTGATGTGTTCCGACCTAAAATACTTACCATTCCTTTTATTTTTGATGTTTTTAATGTTCATTCGCAAAAAAGCACCGTAGGCTGTGATTTTTTTTTTTTTTTAATGAATCTCTATTTGCATGTAAATGTTTCAATTATCATTAATATCGCTAATCCATATTCCATATATTTGTGACTTTGAAAAACGCAATACAGTAAAATCTTCTAAGGCGGAATCACATAAGAAAGAAAAAAAATGCGATACAGACAATTTCCCTTTTCAGAAAGTGTAAATGTAGTCTATTCTTTTTTCAGATATTATTGTATTCATTTTGTATGGATCAACACATTTTTTCGTTTCAGACAGGATTCGGCGAAAGGCATGTTCTTTATAACTGGTTTTACTGTATTTTTATTATTATTATTATTATTATTTTTTTTTTTGCCTAGAAATCTACTATCCTTTAAAAAATGAACTTTTAAGTTTAATTGTTAAATAATGGTAATTTAAAAATATGTGTATTTTTTGTAAAAATATTTTACGCTGAGCCGAATTTTACTAATTTTTGCATAGATCAGGTTTTTGCAATCAGAGGCAATGATTTTAATACTGGTTGGTTCGAGAGTGAAAATATCTTCCCGTGCTGACTTAAGAAGAAGGAATCCAGTCCCGGCTCCGTATGGAAAAGATGCCTCAGAGCCGGCCCGGCCGAGCCTTCAGAAAAAAAGTAAGGTCCGGGCCTGGCTCAACCCCAGAATACACACTTTTTTTAACAACCTCGTATGGTTGATTTAAAATATGAAGTTGTGAGGTCTAAAATTATGGAAAAGCTCTTAATCGGAATGTTGCAAAAAGTCTTGTTTTAAATCAACTGACGGACATTTAAATAGTAGAGAAAGAAAGTGGAAATGGCAAACGTTAAACTTAATCAGAAATTTAAGCTAAAGGAAGGAGTTACTTTATTCACCTGCAATTTTTAAAAAATAACTTTTAAAAAATTTAGGAGACAATCTTTGTTTAAAAATTTAAATGCGTTTGTTCTGCATGATGTTTTTTTTTTTCCTTTTCCACCATATCTTGTCTCTAAATTGTTATAAGCCAAGAATTGTTAAAGAAAAAAGGTGCAAACTTTAAACATGTCTTTTTTGATTATTTTAAATTAATTTTGTTTCGGCATATTTGAAAGAAATGTTTATTTTTGAAAATATGATTTTTTAAAAAATAAGTTGCTTCATATTTTAAATTTATGTATTAAAATTTTTAAAATTAATATTTAAATAAATCCTGAAACAAATTTAAAATTATATTTTCCAATTTTAATTAATTTTTCAACTACATTTCAGCAGTGAAATTACGCTTGAAATTATTGAATATTAATGATGTGAATTATCACACTGCTAACAAAGCGTAAACCAACTTAGTGAAAAATGTCCAAGCCGGGAATCGAACCCGGGTCCCTGGAATAGATCTCCAGTGCTAATAGATATATTGGAATATATCTATTGGAATCCCTGGAATAGATCTTCCAGGGACCCGGGTTCGATTCCCGGCTTGGACATTTTTCACTAAGTTGGTTTACGCTTTGTTAGCAGTGTGATAATTCACATCATTAATATTCATTATATTTTCCTCTTTTAGAAGTCTGCATGGGCCCGGGCTTGGCCCGAAGCCCATAATCTATATATATATTTCTCTTACGTAGCGCTAAAAAAGGGCTGTATTTGTAGGCTATTTGGCAACAACCAAAGCGACTATTCTAAGTGGTTAAATTACTGTCACATGTCCAACCCACTCAGCAAATCAAAATCCAGACAGGATATCTCTTTTTTAACGCAAACCGTTTGAGCAATACATGAATGACAATTGCTATTGGTCCGTTTTACGGTGAAGTGAGGAATTTAGCAAATCAGCTTTTTGATCCAAGGATCCATAGAAGTAGGTGTGTTATGATTCTATTTTGTTCAAAAATTGCTTTCTATACACATAATTTAGAGTTTTATTATGCGCGCGGCACTTAATCAGGGTGGCGAGTGATCATTGAAAGAAAATATCAAAAAAGATGTTAAATACCAGTATTTTATTAAAAAGAAATTCGCCATCTTTAATCTCTTTATATTATTCTATATACAGTGACCTCTCACTTATACGACTTTCAGTTATACGACTCTCTCAGTTATACGCCGAATTCTCTCGGTCCTGTCCACGCTTTATGGGAAATAATGCTAAACTTCTCTCAGTTATACGACTGTTTCTCTCACTTATACGACGCTTTAAACGGTTCGGGCGATTTTACATTTCTTACTCTAGAATTAATTTTTATAATCTTTAAAGTACAAATCATTCACGTTTTCTTACATTTATCCTTTCATTATTGTTAAAGTGTTTATGAATAATGAATAACATTTCTTATCTACCTTCGTTTGTTATTAACGATTAAATCTGTGGCGGGAGAGTGATTGTATGGAATTCTCTTGTGTCTGTCATTTAACAAAAGCCAAATGACTACCTGCAGATCACGTCTCTGTATGGCACTGGTGGAGAAATCAGGGTTTTTGCAAAATGCATTTTCCTGGAAAATTTCAACAGCTTTAAGGAATGCGTCGTCTTTTAGGAATGAGGTTGGTTTAAGAAAAATAGACTTTTATTTTAAAAATTGACATCAGCATTAATCGCGTGGTTTAACCAAATGCGAGCTTCAGATATACCGATAGATGGTGTGATTTTAAAAGAAAAGTCTCGCACTCTTACTGAGAAGTATGGAATCGAGAATTTTTCAGCGTCTTGCGGTGATTCGAGAAGCTAAAAAAAGACATCGACTTTTGCATCGCCGAATCACAGGAGAAAGCGCATGTGTTAATGGAAATGATGTTAGACAATGGTTGCAAAATCTACTTATGTTAATTAAGGATTAAGGGATCTAAAGACATTTTTAACTGTGATGAAACGGACTCTTTTTCAAGCTGATGCCAGATAACACATTATCATACAAAGAAGAACCATGTCAAGGGGGCAGAAAAAGTAAAGAAAGATTAACTATCAATTTTTGCACAAATAGTGATGGTTCAGAAAAAATAGAATCTTTAGTAATAGGAAAATCAAGAAAATCTCGATACTTTAAGAATAAAAAATAATTGTCATGTGGCTACAGAAGTTTAAAAAAAGCATGGAAGACATCAGAGATTTCCATTGATTTTTTAAAAGAGATGCATGATAAATTTCAAAAACAACAAAGAAAGGTTTTACTTCTAATGGATCAATGTCCATCACATCCCGATGTAAAAGATCTGCCGTTTCTGCAGCAAATTAAATTTTAAAATTTGTTTTAGGAAATTCAGATTTCCCACAAGACCAAACTGCTAGTTCAACGGATGAACCTGATATTGAGAGCGTATAGAATCCTTTAATAACGAAGACTCGAATAAAATGTTTATGGACGAAGGTATTAATTTCGGTACAGATGTCATATTCGCCCCATATTGGCGCAATTTTTTTCGGTTGCCAATTTGGCGAAAACATCAACAGCATAAACAACATAATCCGGGTTACCACATCAATCACTTTGGCGCAAGTTAAGTACCCGTTGCCTATATGATATTGGTGACAGAAAAAATTCGCGCCAATATGGGGCGAATATGACATCTGTGCCTTAATTTCAATGATTATGTAGAATGTGATGATAAACGTCTTCTGTCAGAACTGAGAACTGCTGAAGAAATCTTTGAGGATATTAATAATGAAGACGTGAGCAAGGAGGATGACCAAAATGAGAGCAATATTCCTGCTGTTGTAAATATTTCAAAAGCAAGTACCGCTTTAAATAAATTAAAGAATTATGTCCATCAAAATGATTATTCCCAAACTAGCTTAAAAGCTTTATTAGACTTAGAGAAAGACATTTTCTATTTCCATCTATGACAGAAACAAACTAATATCACTTCATTGTTTGAGAAAATCTGATCTGTAAATTTTTAAAATAAACATAGTGGTAAATGAACAATTTTGTGAACTTTGTAAACATATTTTATGTTTAATTTTTTAACACATTTTACAAATTTTGTTAAAATATGTTTTTAGTACTCAAAACTTATCGTTTTTAGTATAGGTAAAATAATTAATGCCTATAAAGTTTGAAACTTGTATTATAAGGCGGTCTCTCACTTATACGACTCTCTCAGTTATACGACTTTTTTCTACGGTCCCTTGAAAGTCGTATAAGTGAGAGGTCACTGTATTTTTTATTTAAAAAAATACTGGTAGTTTCCTCTTTTTTCGACTGTTTTTTTTCCCCTAATCACTCGCCGTCCTGTTAAGGATTTTAATTCCCGCGTTAGTGAGATGAATTTTTAAATTTAAAATTTGAGTTTTAATATTATATATACAACATTTAAATTTTCTGGATAATGTAGCTAAGAATATATACTTTAGGCAGAAAAAAAGATCTTTAATTACATATTATTTGTGTTTTAGTACTTTGAAAAAAGGTGGTGTTTTTGATAGTTTCGACAATCTCAAAGGTCTTGTGCCCCTTAAATTTTTCACATAAAAACATAAGTCATCTTTTCACCGAAAATGAGGACTTTATTTTTTATGACACGATTTATATTTGATACCATATTGATCCTATTTCCTTTCATAATCCTGTATCCAGCCAGTGTTGCCAGTGGGCTACTTTTTTAAAATTCAGATTTCTTGATTGCCACCACTTATTTGAAACGGTAAAATTCCCTTTGTTTTCGCCTTAATTAATACAATTACTATTAAGTACATTACTATTAATACAATTAGTATTGTATTAATAAAATTAATACAATAATTTATTAAATAAGACGAATTTTACTATTTCAAAAAAGTGGTGTCAATCAAGAATCTGAATTTAAAAAAGTAGCCCATCTGGCAACACTGTATCCAGCAAACTTTAGTTAATATTTAAAAAATAAATATAAGAAATAATTTTTTTTAATTAATAATTAAAGAATGGAAGGTTATCGATATTTCTTTCCGAAACAGAGCTAAATTCCCGTGAGAGAAAAGGGAGAATGTTTAAATTTCGTTGGTAGCAAAATACCTGCCACAGTTGTGGACAGTAGCTATGGAAAGGAGATTTTGAACCCCTTAATTCTCGCCCCGTGATAGACACGGGTTGTGTTTTTTTATTAAGTTTGTGTGATTCCCACCAGTTTTATAAAATAGTGTAATTGGTTTTATCATTGTATAATTTTACCTGTCATTAAATAAGACGAATATTTATTTTTCAAAAAAGTTGTGCCAATAGGTAATTTTAAATTTTAATCCGTAATTTATTGCGACCGTTAAGTGGTTCAAGGTATACATAATATGGTAAAAGAACAGACGTCGACTAACTATTTCTTACGTATCAAACTTAATGACAATTAGTCTAACTGGTCTAACTCTAAAAAATGGGTTCCAATTTTTATATTGAATGCATGTTAAGAAACAAACACACATCCGATAATGTTCGAGTAAAGAAAAAGACAAATGAAAATGAGGATACTTATAGACAAGGAGCCGGCAGCACAGACAAACAACTCTTCGAGTTGGAGGCTGAAATTCCAGAAAAGCTAAACTCCATTCCCATATTAAAACGCAATCGGTCTGCCAAGTCATATCTTGGTGGAAAGCAAAAAAAGAATCCGATTTTAGCGGTCGACACGTAGGTTTACCATTTTATTTGGGTTGCACCCAAAGGTGTGAAATTATGGCGGACAGGGAGCAGGAAAACACAATGGTAAACCTATGAGTCAACCGGTAAAATCGGGTTTATAGTTGTTTTCCAACAATGTATGACATGGCAGACCGTTAGTGTTTTGATATGGGAATCGAGTTTTAGCTAATATTAGAATTTCAGCCTCCAGCTCGATGAGGTGGTTGTTTCATGATTCGTACGCCTCCTTAAAGTTTGCAAACAAGAAAATTTTTTGGTAGCAGTATTATCTTATAGAAAATCTCTTCTTAAAAGAAGGCGAAATTTTGCGCATGTAACCTAGATTTCTTTTCTATAAAAATATACCGTTAGTTTTCCAGGAAAAATAACGATACTCGTACGAAAAATGTGTCTCTGCTGGCGGCTTCCGGTCTATATCATGAAATTACACGTTACTTAAAAACACTTTTCTATACTATAAACTTCTTTTCCTACATCATTTACTGGTTTTAACTACATTAATTACATTTTTAATACCCTCTTAAACATTTGACATCATAAATATAAAATTATTTTCATTAACGGATACCCAAAACAATTGGAATTTGGCATCAATCCGAAAATGCTGATCCTCCGAGTTTGCTGATGCATTTTATTGGCAACTGTTATACATGGGCAGTTATTGTAAGAAAAGTTTTTAATAGTTGTTGTAAAATTAGCTAAATTTTATTATTAATAAAAAAATTTTCCGATATATCTTCTTTGTCTGCGCATTCCCGTTACTGCAAAACTAATTTTAGAGCCATTTGGAACTAATTATAGAAGACGACATTGACGGATATCTCGGTAAAATTTGAGACTTTGGTCACAAAACCTAACATAAAACATACATAAAAAATCCCAAAATCAAGAACCTAAAACTCACATGAACGGATTTATCGAGATTAAATGTGAAAAAATTATAAGCATTTATCACCAAATCAAGGATGTAATGCTTGACATTCATTGAGTTGGTATGCTCACGAGATTAAAGACTTCAGCAAACTTTTCTTCTTACACATACACAATCTGTCTACAGTTAGTGTTTTTAATATCTAACTGATTGTACCTTTAGACCATGGTCATGGGCTGTTTCTTAAGCTTAAATTTCTGTATTTTTCTATTATCCTTTCTGTGTTAAACTGTTTTGATGCATTTTCTGATAGAAATTTTGATAAGGATTTATGATTGCCTAATATTTAATACAAATGTAATTATAGATAAGAGTAATAAGTCTTAATTACGCCCTATTTTAATATATTTTGACTTTTGCGTTTGGAATATATATTGTGATATGATATTTATTAATGAAATAACTAAATTTTATATACGAACATGTTACAGGATTTTTTCACACTATACCAAAATATCAGTTTTAAAACTGTTTTATTAATAATGGAAAGAGTTTCATAATCTACGCATGATGCTTCATTTTCACCTCTTTTTAATGCATCAAAAATCATTCGGGAAGCGAACAAGTTGTTACACTATTCTTATCCCGCAATGTATATATATGTATCTGTACCTTGGAACAATAAGGGCCAATGTCCAAAATTGAGAAATTTGAGTTAAATGCACGAATGAATTCAAGATGCGATACAAAGTAATTGTTAAAAGGGTTAAAGTCCTCCCAATATTAGATTATTGAAAACAAAATATTTTGTCGAGGCCAATGTTACTTACTGTTAATGTAAAAATGGCCAATGTCACTGCTAGTTGGGCATTGGCCCTTAGAGATAAATTTCTCAAAAGTACCCCCTCCTTATCAGGCCAGTGTAATTACAACATAACCTTACCTGACGATCCCTTCCACTTGTTAATTTCATGTAGTGGATGTTTTGGTTTTATTTGCACCTACCATATAATTTTCTTTTGTATATTGAAGTGGCGTTGTAATTATTATAAAAAAATGTATTCAAGAGGAAAAAGATTTGTGAACATGCTTTTGGAATCAATGAAGGAATCAAATCAAGAAGAAAACTCGGGTAAGAAATAATCATTTAATTTCATAATCTCAAAAATTTCGAAAATGTGAAACTTATATTCCTGAATTCAAGCAATAGTAACTGTTCGAAAACATCTGCCGTACACATTTTCGATAGAATTCAGAATTAAACGACACCTGGATAATGACACCTTGGGCTTAGCAGTCGCTCTTGAATAGGAAGAGTCTCCGTAAGTAATCTTCAGTTTTCCTGCATCCAAGGACATTTCGCAGTTTGAATGTTTTGTTCTTTTTCTCCTTTTTCTTGTTAACTGTTAAAGTGAGTGTTTTATATTGTGAGTTCAATTGAGAGCAGTGAGCGCGTGTGTTTTTAGACGGCGTCTTTTAAAACGGAAAACTTTTATAATTTTAATTAAAAGTTTTACAGTGACACATGCAGAGTTGTGTTTAACACTAGAACGGCGGGAAATTTTACTCAAGTTTTATAAAAATATTTCACATCAGAAATTTTACTTAAAACTATTTAACTTATTTATTTAAGTTATTTTTGTGTAGCATGTATTACTCTTATATTATAAAAAATTTTCTGGTTCGAATCGACATGTATTCATTTCGAAAGGGTCAAAATGACCCCTCTCCGCCGTTCTAGTGTTAATGAGTTTTTTCGTGAATTAGAGCGAACCAGTCGCGTGAGAAGGTATGTATAATTTCATTTTGTTTCATTAATCTTACTTTTTTTATTTCATTAAGAAAGTTCATTATTATTACTGCATGCTTTTCCTTTTAGGCACAAGCCCTATACGATCAATTATGATCGAAGATATGAACTTTCTGCTAAATGATCAAGATGATTCTGATAAAGACCCTGATTTTATCATTTACGATCTTCACTCAACATCAGATGACTATGTACAAGACGATGAACCACCTTTAAAGAGAGAAAGAGGAGGTAGGAAAAAATCTAATGCACCAGAAACACGAAAACGTATTAAGAGTGAAAAAAAGTGGGAGCGAAATATACGTAAGGATAAGAAGACCAAAGGGGAAACGTATGTTTCGGAAAAAGGGGTGTTAAGGAAAGCAAAAATAATGAGTGAACCTTGCACATGTAGAAGGAGATGCTACCAAAAAATTACCCACGATCAAAGGCAAGCCTTACACGAGGGATTTTATAGACTTACGTCTGATGGTCAAAATCAACTTATTGCTAACACGGTCGAGGAAACAAGAAAAATCAGAGAACGTACTCACTTAGCAGAAAATACTGCTAGTAGAAGAAAATTTTCAAGGAAATATTTCTTTGACTTGGCCTGTGGAAAGTTTGAGGTGTGCCAAAAAATGTACATCAATACATTCGCTCTGACTCTAGAAGAGGTTAGGGTGATTGTGGAAAAAAAAAAGACTGACGCCAGGCAAAATCTGCCTCCGGACTCTAGAGGTAGGCACAACAATCATCTGAAATTGGACTAAGAAATTATTCAAGGTATAAAAACATATATATAAAGCTTTCCAACTTACAGGAGTTACTACTCTCGAGAAAGGACTTAAAAAAATTTGTTGAGCCCCGACATATCGGTTTCAAGAATGTTCAGGTTATACGAGAATGGGTGCAAACAAAATAATAAAAAGGCAGCGAAATTGAGCTATTATCGTAAAATATTCAACGATGAGTACAACTTTCCTTTCCATCCACCGAAAACGACACATGTGCTAAATGTGATAGTTATGTAATGTCAATCAAAACTTGCAATGAAGGCGATGAAAAAAATAGTTGGCTCTAGAAAAAAAAAAAAAAAAAAAAAAAAAAAACTAAGATCATCTTAAGTTAGTATAATATGCTTATAAAAGGAAAAAGGGAAATAACGAAAAGAGTAAATCCAATACAAATTATGCGACTGCTTCGTTTGACCTTGAGAAGTGTTTGCCTACGCCTTATTTAAGAAATGGTGTCTCCTTTTACAAGAGACAACTGTGGACGTATAACCTGACAGTCTATCACACAAGCTTCAATGGTTCAAAGAAGTCAATGGTTTTGTTATCTGTGGAATGAAACTGTTGCAAACCGTGGAGGCCAAGAAATTGCCTCTTGTATTCGACAATTTATTAAATCCATTTCTCCAGAAACAGAGGAACTTTACTTGTACAGTGACTCCTGTTTTAGCCAAAATAAAAATATATACATGGTCGTGATGCTGTGTCGTTTAATGATAGAAATGAAAACCGAAAAAAGAAGTCAATTGAAGTCAATTTTTCATCATTTCATGAAGCCAGGCCACACTCACATGGAAGCTGACACAATTCATGCTTTCATAGAAACAGCTAAGAAACGGACCAATGCTGATATTGAAGTACCCCACGACTGGTGCAACTTTATAAAATCAATACCGAGATCACCGCCATTGAATGTAATTGAAGTGCCTCAATGTGACTTTTTAGATATACGTTCCTTGATTCATTCTAGGCTAGTCAATCGAAAAACAACTAATGAGGATTCAGAGAGAGTGAAGTGGTCTAATATCAAGGAGCTAAAATTTGATCGAGACCATGAGTATCAGTATTTCTACAGAATGAAGAAGTGAATGAAGAAGAATTCACACATGAGGAATAATTCAAGTTAGTTGACTTGAGGAAAGGTTCTTTACGAAAAAGACTTTCTGACAACGAGTGTTATGAATTACTGCCTTTAAACAATATACCGTTGCCGTTGTATGAAGCAAAATTAAAAGATCTGAAGTCTCTCCAGAAGTACATTAGCAGCTACAATCAGCACTATTACCATAATCTAAGATCTTCGGCAAACTTAGAAGTAGACTTATTACCCTACGGGCCTGAATATGTTGAGGAAGAGGAAGACATAAAACACATGTTTATTAGAAATTCAAATCGTTATTGAATTTTGTTAAATTATTTTTCAAACAAAATTAAAATGATAACAATCAGCCAGTTTGTTTTTTATTTCATTTTTGTATAATTTCTTACCGTTATTATTAATTTTTGTTGTAAATAAAAAAAAATTCCATCAAAACCGTTGTTTTTCTTCAGATTTGTATGACTTAAAAGGCCAATCTCCATTAACCCTAAATTAATCCTAAAATATCAAGGGACCTATGTCCAGGAAAATATGGTAAAAATGTAAAAAAAAATCTAAATCATTGTAACATTAGATTGTAGTGAGAAAAACATTACTTAATTGAAAGGTACAACTTTGAAAAATAATAGTACAGAAATCGTAGCAAGATTCTTAAAATACCTCAAACTTAAATTATGTTTCCTGCCATTTGAGAAAAATGGACATTGGCTCTTATTGTTCCAAGGTACAGATATATACATACTCAATATCAAGTGCAAATATAAATTAACTCAATATATACTCTTCTATATTTAAAAAATTCCAAGTGTTGAAATCTTATTAAAAAGAAATACAAAATACAACTAACAAGTGATGAAATTATATATCGTTAAAATTTGTAAATTAATGAGACAAATATCTTAATTTTGTTCTACAGTGAAAACTTTTATCACATGTGTTAAGCAAAAATATCTCCCTTAAATATTGCTAAAATTATTTTTTCCTAGAAAAGGTCATACAGTAAAAAACACAACACATAATATGCAATTTCTCAAGAAGAAAAATCTTTATTGTAAAATTGCATTATTTGTTGTCTTTTTCAGTTTATATTGAAGTAAAGTAATTTAATTAAATTAACAGATTAAAGAGAATTTTAAATATTATTTCTATTTCCTTTTGAATATTTTATTATATGCTTTACCATTTAAAACTTATAAATTTATGCATGGAAAAAATCTATCTATTTAAAGTAAACATTTAGTTGCTATAATATTATAAATAATTAATTTTCTTTCAGTTTAAAAAGGACAAATATTTGAATAATTAACGACTGTTTATTTGCGAATATTAAAATAAAAATTAACTTTTTAACTGTTATATTAAATCAATAAAGAAACAGAAATAAAATTCCACCTAAATTACTTCTTTCATTCAATTTTTTTAAACAATTTTATTCGTTAAATAAATAAAAAAAAATGTTACTTTACTTTGCACTGTAAAAATAACATTAATATTTTTTATTCCAGATATTTTTAATGAATATTCTAAGGTTTGTATCGATTTTCTAGATTTCCTTATTTCAAAGACAAGCCCTTTTATTAGAGGTTTTCAAGAATTTATTAATTTAATTAATATATGAGGTTATTATTATTCATTAGATATTTTTACATCTAAATACGAAATTAAAGGGAATGGTGACTACAAAACACCTAAATCTTTAGTAGTTTATTTACGAATTATAGAAAATTACTACGAAATTTTTTCTTCAATAATTTATCAATCACTTTATCATTATTTTCGTTTTTAGTTCGAATATGCATAAATAACCCTTGCGAAGATTAAAAACAGTAATAAATAATATAGTATTAACCCCTTAATTCTCGTACCCGTCATATTCTCGGGCTGTGTCTTTTACTCAAATTGTTTGATTATCACCAGTTTTATAAAATAGTGAAATTGGCTATATTTTAATGTCGTTTTTCCTGCCATTAAATAAGATGAATATTTCTTTTTCATAAAAGTGGTGCCAATAAGCAATTTGAATTTCTCAACCGTAATTTAATTCGAGCGTTAAGGTGTTAAGTAATAGTGTATAATAAGACTTGTTAAAAAAAAATCGCCCCGTACTTACAACGTTTTTGTTATTCAGTTGGAGAACTCCAGGTTAAATTGTAAGCTTAGAATTGAAAATATCTCATTGCCTTAGCTTCGACTGAAAAATAAACAGCTATTTGAAAGAAATATTGATTATTAAAGTGTAGCCCGGTTAAATTTGAAGCTTAGAATGGAAAATATCTCGTTGCCTTAGCTTCGACTGAAACATAAACAGCCATTTGAAAGAAATATTGATTATTAAAGTGTAGCCCGGTTAAATTTGAAGCTTAGAATGGAAAATATCTCGTTGCCATAGCTTCGGGTGAAGAATAAACAACCATTTGAAAGAAAAATTGCTTATTAAAGTGTAGCTCTTAGGTAATATTATATGTACGAAAAATTATTTTACAAGATTGAGTAAAACATTAGAGAATAATTGATAAATAGTAAAAAAAAATCAAAACAAAACAAAACGAAAAAAAAAATCGAAGAAATAAACTGCAATCTGTGTTTTGTTTAAGAGACTGTTATTTTAGCCACTGGTGTCATATCGTTCAAACCTTCACTTGACTAAAATGATACAATCAAATGGGTCCGTTTCTACAAGAGGGCAATTATGTTGATTGAATATTGTCGAGCACAGAATTGTCATGGAACTATTAATAAAGATGAACTGACTTATTCTTGAAATAGTGAAGCTTCAACTGTAACCGCTTTCGCAAGGGCTGACCACCTCCAGTGAAAGCTTCCACCAGTAAATTTATATAGAAATTTTCTCCTTATTTAAAAGCCTTATTAATACAAAAATTTTAGTCATAAATAATGGCAGAAACATATTTTCAATTTTACTGGTGTAAGTATATTTTTGTGATAGTCAGACCCTTCTTTTCCGCCATACTGAAACAACCGGTGAAACAAATTTACTGTTTTACAAGTCAAAATGACACCAGTAAATATAAATGGAAGTTTTTACCGTATTTCTGAGAAAATTTGTCCATGAATAAGACGCTTAAATAAGGCAAAATTTTCTATTCAATTTTACTGGTGGGAAGTTTGCCCTGGCAGTATTCAGAAACTGTAGATTCTATTCAGAAAAAGCAGCTGCAATCGTGTTGCAATCTCCTCAGTTACTTCACTCGTAACTGGTAGACAGTGCACGATATGTCTCATCCTCTTTATTCACAACTCCCTTATAAAAGTAGCAAATCTGCTTTGTAGCTCCTTTTGTTTGGATCAATTAAATGAGAGGAAAATCAATCATCCTCAAAAAATAAGAATTGAAACTTTCTGGTGAAAAGTAGGAGTGTCTAAGTTAAAAAAAAAAAAAAAAAAAAAAAAAAAAAAAAAAAAAAAAAACAGCCAGATATGACGTACGCATAATTGCCAACCTTCCACTAATCTTCCGTAATATCTGGATTAATTTAAACCAGGTTAACCAATTTCGAACTAGAAAATGTATTTCATGATTTTTTATTTATTTAATTCAATGTTTCTACGTGGAACATATTTAATTTCATTTCTTTAAAAAAAATTCTGGTTCAAAACATAATAAAACAGGGTCAATTTAACGCACATATGACGGAAGATTAGTTTGAGGTTGGCACCTATGCGTACGGCTTTGTCGTCATTTTCGGAAATGACAAAAATAGCATGACGTGCTTAATATAACGCAAGGGGTTAAGTTAATCAATACTAATATTAATAATAAGTTAATCAACTCTAATATATGACCCAATGAAAACGCTCATGTACGTGAAACACAGTGAACGGTACGTGCTAATAAGACAGTATTGTGAACGTTGAATTTGAAACGTTAATTGGTATTTTCTAATACTTTATTTATGGAAAATCAATCGTACTGCAAAAATAAGAGTTAAAACTCTCTGGTCAGAATTCGGAATGACTAATTGAAAAAGCAGTCAGATATCACGACGTACGGCTTTGTCGTCATTTTCGGAAATGACCAAAATAGCATGACGTGAGTAATATAACGCAAGGTGTTAAGTTAATCAATACTAATATTATAAAAAAGTAACATTTGTTTGTTTGTTTATTTGTAGGGGTAATCCCTAAAACTACCGAACCGATTTAAAAAATAATGGTAGCAAATTAATAGTGATAGTCCCTGATCCAGCGTAAGCTGTATTTTATATCGATGCCACAAACCTGCAGGGGGTGGGAGAAGTTAAAACTTTCTGAAAATGCTGTTTTTGTGTTACACCGGTAAAAACAATTACAAATGTTTTTTTTTTTTTTTTTTTTTTTTTTTTGCAATTAAAACAAACTAACAAAGCAAATAAAACCAAACTTGGCCAAAATATCATCCGATATAAGACTTATGGGAAAACAACAATGGACACAACCTGCACCCTAAATAAGGAAACTGGTCACGTGTCCAGCACAGCAGCTGACCGACATCCTGTCAGTCAGATAAAATCATGTCTAATAGCGTGTATGATCGCCTGTAACAGCTACACAACTCTCGCATCGGCGTTTCATACTGTTAACCAGATTCTGTATCAATCCTTGTAGCAACTGCACCCACTCTTGCACCAAGGCACCCTTGAGCTATTCGATGGTCGTTGGAGCTGGTCTTCGAGCTGAAAGTGATCGTCCAAAGGCGTACCATACGTGTTCGATGGGATTAAGGTCAGGGGACATCGCAGGTCACTCCATTCGTTGAACATCCTCCGATTCGAGATATACATTCAGCAACTGAACCCTATGTGGACGGGCGTTATCGTCCGAAACACGAAATTTTGTCCACATGCTTCGCGGAAAAGTCTCCCATAGGGTGCAAGAATCTCGTCCCTGTACCAATGACCTGTCAGAGTACCATAATCAAACACATGAAGGTCGGTACGCCCGCTGCTATGATGCTTACCCAGATCATCAGGTCACCTCTACCATAGTGATAATTTTCGACATTGTTAGAGGGCCGATATCGACTCCCGGGTTCTCTCCAGATGAGAACACGTCTCGAGTCGCTTCCCAGACTTAATCGCGACTCATCACTGAATAGAACCTGCCCCCAACTATCCTCTGTCCAAGACAGGTATTCTCGGCACCATGTTAGACGGGTTTTTTGTGGTTCACAGTCAAAGGGATGCAGACTACATGGCACCTGGCATACAGGCCACCTGCATTAAGTCTCTGGGTAACTGTTATCCGTGAAATGGACATTCCTGTTGCATTATACAGGTGACGAGACAGTTGTGTCGCTGTCGTGGACCTACCCCTTTTGGCTAGAAGTCTGAAATAACTGTCTTCAGTTACCGTTATTGCCCTTTTGTATCCTTGACCAGGTCGGCGGACCAATGTTCCTTTCTCTTCGAACTGTTTCTACAGAGTGGACACCACATTTCTCGGAACACCGAGATCCTTAAAACAGGTATCCTGTGATTGCCTGGCCTCGAGTCTTCCTACAATGCGCCATCTTGTGGCAAAATCTAGACGATGACGACTAGCCATACTAAAGATGGGTAAACAAAGAAATTAAAAAAAAACAAGGATTGGGTTATGCTATGTTGTTTCAAAACGTCCTTACGCTACAAGCTTCGGCGGTCAAATGAGGTACCTCTGCACAAATGCGATCACAGCGCCTCTGCCTTATGACGACACAGACAACCGCGTGACAGGTGTGTATTTGAGGAGTTCTATCATCTAACTATCATCTGATACCTTATTTGAGTATAGGGATAACCTTTTTTTTTAATAAAAATTCGTTTGTCCCTTTAATTGTTTTCACCAGTGTACTTAAGGACATAGAAACTTGAAATTTCACAGGGTAGTTATTTTTAAGATATAAATGAAGCATATAAAAATTACATTTAAAAGGTGTTTGGTCCTTTCGCAAACATATACTATAATTTATGTCTGTGGCACTACCACCTTGGGGTTGCAGGAGCCAAAAAGTTTCTAAATTGTGATTTTTGTGATACTGAAGGAGCGAGCATGTCATGATAGTTACCTATAATATGTAAATGCTCTCTAAGCACATAACAATTTAAAAGGTGTGGAAATGCGCGCAAAGCGTTCTAAAATAAGTTAAAATGGATTTCAAAAGTAACGGTTAGAAATTGATAGTAACAGTCGTATTTTATGTCGGTGTCTCTAACAAAAAGGAGGTGTAGGAGTAAATCACACTCTAATATTTTATTTTTGTGATATTGAAACGCCTAAAAACTTTAAATTTGGTATGGTAGTCACATATAAGATGTAAATGCCATATAAGAACTCTTACAAAAAATTCCAAATTTTAAAAGGTGAAATGAGTGATAAGGGTTCTAAAAGTTTTCTAAATTTCGATTTTTCTGCGATTATTAGAGATAGAAACCTGAAAATTTTTTATGGTAGTTACTTGTAAATCCTCTCGAAGAAAAGTAGAAAAATATCTAAGTTTAAAAGAATGAAACTGGAGGATACAGAAACAAAAAACATTCGTAATTGCGATTTTCGTGATTCAAAAAGCACTAGTAACTTGAAATTTGGGAAGATAGTTACTTATAAGATGTAACTACCATATAAGAACAGTAAAAAAAATTTAAATTTGAAAGAAGTTAAAATGCATGAAATGGATTCCTAAAACGGTCTAAATGACTATTTTTACGCAATTGTTGAAGATAAAAACTGCTAATTTGGCGTGGTGGATATTTAGGAAATATTATGAAATTCTTTCTATAAACAGTTCAAAAAATTCTAAATTTAAAAGAGTTAAATGAACGAAAACCGTTCTAAAAATATTATAAATTGCGACTTCTATAGAATCTCAGGAAATACCGAATCGATTTCAAATGTAATAGTGGCAAATTGATGGTGAAAGTCGTTGCTTCAACATAGGATACATTGTTTGTAAATGCAACTAACCCCAGGGAGTAGAATGAGCGAAAAACGTTCTGTTTTACGATTTTTGTTATATTGAGGGGGCTACAAACTTTAAATTTGGCGTGGTAGCTACTTCTAAGATATTGTTGCTCTCTAAAAAAAATAAAAAAATTGAAATGTAGAAGATGTGAAAAGGCACTAAAAGTATTCTAAAAACGTTCTAAATTGCGATATCTATGCAATTGTTAAAGATAGAAACTTGAAATTTGGTGTGGATGATACGTGTAATATATTGTCTATACGGAGAGTAACTAAAAATTTCGATATTTAAACGGGTGATGTGATCGAAAAACGTTCTAAAATTTTATAAATTACGACTTCTTTGGAATATAGGAATGCCAAACAGATTTCAAATGTAATATTGGCAAATTGATGGTGACTGTCACTACTTAAACGTAGGCTATATTTTCTGTCGTAAGGGAGGTATAGGAGCAAAACACATTAAAAATTTGCATTTTTTGTGATAATGAAAGGGCAAGAAACTTGGAATTTAGCGTGGTAGTCACTTATAAGTTGTAAATGTCATCTATGAACTGTTTCTATAAAATTCCAAATTAAAAAAAAGTGAAATGAGTGAAAAGCGTTCTAAAAATTTTCTAAATTTCGATTTTGTTTTAATTGTTAAAGATAAAAAAGGCAATTACTTGTATGGTGTAAATGAAAGTAAGTAAAAAAAAAAATAGAATTTAAAAGAATGAAATAAGCAAAAAGCGTTCTAAGAATATTCTAAATTACGATTTCTATTGAATTGTTGATGACAGAATCTTAAAATTGGGCATGACCGATAAGTATAAGACGTAAATGCTCTCTAAGAAGAAATTTATAAAAGATTCGAAATTTAATGTTGAAAAATGAGAGAAAAGCCTTTAAAAACACTCTAAATTACGATTTCTGTGGAAAATCAAGAAATATCAAACCGATTTCAAAATTCATGGCGGCAAATCCATGGTGGCAGTCCCTGTTCCAACATGGGCTATATTTTATGTTGGTGCCACTACCACTATTGTGATTTTAGACCGTTAGTCTAGAAGACTACATTCTAAATTATCATTCTAAATTATCATGGTTTGAATTCTTCTTATTAAGTCTCATTTTAGCCTAAAGCTGCGTAATAATGAAATTTAGACAAACTGTAGCATAATTAGTAATTTTTAAATTATTCGTAACAGTAATTTTTTTCTAATAAAAATAGGCACACAAATACCACTGTGCATATTTCAACTATTACGCGAGCAAATCCGCGGGTATAGTAAGAAATTTAAAAAAAAAGACCAAATTCGCAATATTAGATCAAAGGGACTAATCATTAAAAATGATTAAATAACCGAGTCTCTTTCAATTAGTCTAGTCTAGGAAGGGCCGTAGACGTCGTAATATGGAAATTTTTAAAATTTAGTATATGTTTATTTTTTTTTGGATAGGTACGCAACGCAATCTCTATGGGAAGTAGTTATAAGTTCGCTTCTGATAAGGTCATTATCTAATTAACTAGAATCATTTTAAATAATTCTTAGCAGCTTATTATGATTCCACAAAAGGTGAGTAATGAAAGTTTTACATGTATAGCCCCTATTCGGTCATGCATATGTTAGTAAGGTGAGAGGCATGTATTGTAAAAATTAAGTTTATTAAGAAATTAAAGATAAGAACTACGGATAAGGGGCAAAAGGAATTTAGAAACGCCAGTGACTTTCGCACTTATAACCAATATGCACAGTGTATAATAAAAAGATTTCTAAATACCACCTAAATAAACACATTGACGACGGACAATATTTATTAAATCTGAATTTTAAAACAGTAAAAGCTCCTCTCTGTTCCCAAAGTCTTTTGTAAATTTGTGTTCTAGATAGGTTTCCTAAGTTTATGCACCGGTAAATATCTTTCAATGTACGAATTTAATATAAATTTTACAATCTAATAAAATATGGACAACATGATATAAATGCATTTTCTGTAAGGTGGAAGCCACACCCTTAGTCTATGAAGTTTTTTGAATGAAAACGAGAATTCCCGTTTCCCGTCATGAATGTGTTCTGGGAGCCTTGAAGATCTGGTTAACCCTCCCTAACATTGGCTGGGCCAAGCCTCTACACATAGCTCTTTTCTAAAGAATAGCATTTGTTATGTTAAGCCTAACGTATTGTGTAATCTTTATGCCTGGAATGAAAGCTCGATATTTCTGCATTACTTAAAACCTACTTACTTAAATTTCTATGATATATTTTATCTGAAAACAGCTTAGAAGATATTTCTAAAAAAAACAACATTTAGGCTGAAACACCACACAATTGATTTTTTTTTACACCCATTTCGATTAACTGTATGAAACATTGACTGTTACTTGAGCATTCCAGTACCTATGGTTGACACCTATTGATAAAACTCTGAAATTCTTTTAAATATGAAAACTGATGGGTGGGTCAAGCCTCCCGTATAGACAACCGTCCCTAGTCTCCCCTATACGGACAAAGTGGCGTTTCAGATGACACAGTTCGAAGGTGTTTTGTGAATCTTAACACTAGAACCGCCGATAGGGGTCACTTTGATACCTACCAAAATTGATAATAGTAGATTGGAACCAGAAACTTTTTCTTAACCCTCCGTCTACCAGACGGGTCCATTGGACCCGACAGGTACATACAAAATATTCATTCAAACCAGAAATTTCTTTAAAATAAACTAAGTATATAAACCAGACAAAAATAAGGTAAATAAATAAGTTAAATAGTTTTAAATAAAAATTCTGGTGTAGAACGTTTTATTAAAACTTGAATAAAATTCCCGGTAGATCTAGGGTTAAGATATGTCATATGTATGAAGCGCAAAACTAGGCTACTTAAATAAGTTAAATAGTTTTAAATAAAAATTCTGGTCTGAAACACCTTTCTATAAAAATTGAATAAAATAGCTCGCGGTTCTAGTGTTGAAGTGGAAATATCAGCCACGAAGATGACACTCGCTCTGGGTGACCATCATCTGTAAAGGAGGGCCTCTTAAAAGAAGCTATCGCTGAAAACCCACGTTACATACTTTAGGAGCAAGAACGGCAAATGTTACATGTTTGCCCATAAAGTTTGATGTAAACGAAGATATGATAAAGTAAATGATATGAAATGGAACTATATGTTTTCTTTTAATCTACATTTTATCGGTCTAAAATAAACCCACAGTTTGTTAAAATAATATTATATTCAAAAATTTGAATAGTAAACTGAATGTTAAAATTCCTTAAAACTATTAATGTCAGGGCCATATAATCGTGAAATTAAAAATAATAGTTTTCATAGTAAACGATGCCAGCCAGAAGTAGCATGCGGTACCTTGAGGAGAAAGCCCAAGATAAAAGAAAATATTTTGCAAATGAAAGAAAAATGTTTTATTCCTTTCGTGTACTCTGGTGTAACACACACACACACACACAATTATATTTAGTATAAAAATATTACTTTCTCAAAAATTTGAATATCAAGACTATCTGTCTGCTTAGATAAACGTATCATAACTACGTAAGTTTTCAACTTTCAAGGAAAGATCTCTAAATGTTTTGCTTATTAGAGTGAAGGTAATGTTTTTTTCTCTAAATAAAACTTATAACGCCCAAGGACGATATAAAATGTTCATATTCGCAATTTAAAAAATAGCTATTTTTAATCATGAATAAGAACTTATTCTTTTTTATTTATAACTATATTCTAAAGGTAAATACTTAGGTATTATATATTGTACAACGATAAGCAAAACACAAAATGTAGTGTATGCATATAGGTATGTGTACTACAAATAACTTTAATTTCAAAAATATACTGACACCGGAAAGTTTAAAAAACAAGTTAAGTATTTATAAAGTAATTTTTATACATTTACGGTATGTGCAAAGTGTTCGTAATCCATCAAGTGCTACAGCTATTTAAATATTGCTGTGAAGAGTACAATTGTTTCACGCGCGTACACCCGGGTTTCCAGTTTGACTTTTTTTTTTTTTTTTTTTTTTTTTTTGTCATTCCGAAATTTCGCTTTAACCCCAGAAATTTTCTGTAATATTGCAGTTCGCAGCAAACGTTTAGACAATGATCGATTATGCTTCTGCACCAAAGCAATATAAGTAAGCGTCCTATCATAAATGGGAGAAGTCACATCAATCAACCACATAGCGGACTGGGTTAAACCACAGGAAGATGCTTAACTGTTTTCTTACTTCACACCACTAAAATTGTAAAGTTTTTTCACCTTCATTAATAGCTGAAATGTTTCAGACAGGGCGAAGAAAACTTTGTGGCGTCAAGTGGACCTAGACGCCCCTCTCGCTACGCCATTATTTTGCAATAAATGTGGTAACAAAATCCAATTCCATGAGTGAATGAAAATCTAGAAAATATGCGCAGATGGTATATATCCTGTCATATATGAAATCACAGTAATAGCCCACGTATGTGGAGTATCACCCCGTCCACAAGATGGTGCAATTGTATTATTTTACGCCCGATTCCAGTATTAAGTTTGTACGCTTACTTATATCGCTTTGTTCTGCACTGAGAAGTATGTAACGAATTGTAACTCAACTGTCATATATTACTGGGGACTTATCCTTCAGTCACAAACAATAAATTTTAATTTATACACTTTACATAATATATAATGAGAAAAAAAACTAATTTAACATCGTGGCAAAAGTATAGACAATATTTCTGTTAAAAGACAGATATCCATAACTTAAGATCGAATTGCATCCACGTTGTCTGCTTTTAATGCAAAAATGCGACTTTCCATCGAAGAAGCTAAATCCTGCATCACTTAGGGGTCTATTTCGTACCAAACACGTTCAACATCTGATCGAAGTTCATTTACAGAAGAGTATTGTCAAAAAATTGCATAAACCGTATGAGATATGATGCCACAAAAGTTCGATTGGGTTCAAATCAGGTCTACACGCGGGCCACTCCAGAACAGAAATATTTTAGGGTTAAAGCAATTTTTTTATTTGTATTCAACATTAATAAACGCATTATTTTGCTCAAATACATACTTTGGAAGAGTTAAAAGTTCACCAAATGGCTGTAAATTCTTTTCCAATGTATGTATGTAGTCTTACGCTGCTTGGCGACCATTGAGAAACTGCAGAGATATTTGAGAATTAAAACAAAGTGAGGCAGATATCATTAACCCTTTGGAGGGCAAAAGACGCCTAATTTTAATTTCAAAAGTAACAAACGGCACCCAGAATATATTTAATTACAATTTTCCTTTCATAATGTACGTGAAAATAAGCAATTTCATATTTTCTAATAATTTTCGTTCATAAATTCTGATGTCAGCCCATTATTTCATCAGTTTAAAAATAGAATTACCCTGCGACGAAGGGGTGTCAATTTGTTGTGAGATTTCAAGCCTGGTTGTTTTATCATTTTCATGTTAACTAATTTACATCTTTCTTTAATTCATCTACGAAAGTATCCGTTGACACAGAAAGTTCTGACTGACTTTTAATGCGATTAGAAATCATCATTCGTCTAGATGCCAGTTTATGGATACTTCCGTAATCTCGTTTTCTGGCCACAAGAGGCCCTCCAGATCTATGTTTTGCTTTGAAAGAATCACCCTTAGAATGTACTTGATAGACAGACTTCTTTGGATGATTCAAAGTAGTTGAAATTTCTGCAACAGTCTCCCCTTTCGATTTCAGCTTACATGCTTTAATTACTTAATCTGACTGAATATTTCTAGCTCGCGGCATCTTCGCTAACCGATACTATCGCGAGGTGCACTTAAATACTTCATGCATGTGACATCATAAATTTGAAATTTGTGTTTTTCTGTGAATTTCCAAAAATCACAAACGTGTCTAAATTTTTGCAGTATGCAAATTTCACTTTTTCAGTTACATTAAATAATATCCTACATTAAAACCGTTATTTCTGTCCTAAAAGGTTTAATATATATTTTTAAAAAAAGTACAGCCATGTGCATAATCCAAGTGTTCGTATTTTTTATTTAAAGGTTAAATATCACGTGTGTCTAAACTTTTGCTGAGCACTGTATTTTATTTATTTAATGACAAACATTTCGTAATTGCATAAAGTAAAAATTTTCCTCCCAGAGTTTTTGGTATGAAAGCATTTTTTGAATTAAAAAAAAGGCCAAACTGGTGACATCGTTACACTTGGGCAACCTTGAATACCACGTCATAATCATCATATTTAAACTAAGCTTACCCGTTACAGTAGTAATAATTTCTAGTAAATATTTCCGATAAGTTTTGAAGGAAGTTTTTACGATTAAAAACTCGTAAGATGATAAAATATATAAAGAAAACTGGTGGGAAAAATTGGATAGCCGAATTATCCGCTGATAAATATATTACAGCATCATTTAACCCCTTAACGCTCGAATTAAATTACGGTTAAAAATTTAAATTTTCTTACTGGCACCACTTTTATGAAAAAGAAATATTCACCTTATTTAATGACAGGTAAAACGATACTAAAATACAGTAAACTCCCGACTATCCGGCTAGCGACCATCCGGCCCTCCGTACTATCCGGCCTAGTAAAAAAATGAGGAATGTTGCAAGCGACCGAAACAGGCAGGGTCCCGTCTGTGAGAAAGTGCTGACTCACGACATGAAGGAGCAAGAAGGGATCGCAGAATGAAAAAGCGGAGCAATGATAGACACGGAATGAAGGGGGGGAGGTAAGGCTTGATGACCTGTTTCGTCAGCTGTAGATCGGATGTTAACAAGTGTGGACGTTATTTGCCGCTTTCCCTGGCTACGTTCGTATAGTATTTTGGTGTGCTTCCTGTTTACAGATGTGTATAGATTGGTGTGCTGTGCTTCGTGTATTGCAGATTAATGAAATGGATGATAAACGAAAAAAAAATTGTAGTGACTATGGAGGAGAAACTATGCGCTATAAATCGACTACAGTCTGGGATAACGGCAAAAAGTATTGCTTCGGAGTTAGGAGTTGTTAAAAATACAGGGAGCGGCTTGCAGGAAAATCGAGTAGAAATTGAAAAGAGGTGTGTTGCTCAAGACAGTGGAAGTGGAATGAATAAAAAAAAACATGCTGAAAGCTAAGCATAAATAAGTCGAGTAAGCTTTATGTTTGTGGCATCAACACCTAAGAGGAAATCGCTGCCTGTTACTAGGGCGATATTACAGGGAAAAGCAATGCAATTTTCCCGACTATTAGAAGGAGAAGACTCAGAATTTTCTGCCAGTGAAGGATGGTTATATCGCTTTAAAAACGATTCGGCATTTTTCAGATTGCCATAAAAAGATCGCGGGCGCCTTCTCCGTTCGTTGATATCAGCGATTGATAATAATGAAGACTACATAACCACTTTGAAAGAGATTGACAGGCTAGATGTCATAAAGTGGGTGGCAGAAGCATGTGAAGAAATCCCAAACATAGTAATTGCAAGTGCTTGGGACATTCTTTTGGACCATAAAGGTGGCGATAAACCGGTGTGGGAAACTGAAGTGGAAGATGTGAACGATAAGCTTCTTTCGTTGCTGAAAAATATACCGGGCTCTGACGATGTCAATGCAGAGGACATTACAGAATGGATGGAAAACGACGAAGTTAATGAATTAACTGACAACAATATTATAGAAATGGTGACATTGGGAGAAGTAACTTAAAAAATAGGAGGAGGATGGCAAGAAAAATCTCATCCCACATCGGAAGTGTTCAAGACGATTAAGGCAGCACAGCAGCACATTAGTCAGCAGGAGGAAACAACGCCATCTGATATCATCTGCTTGCGTAAATGGAAGGACATTGAGTCGCGGAAGAGGGCTAGCAGGGAGAAGCCGTCATCTGTTAATGAATTTTTCAAAAATTAAAAGCTGTAAGTTTTGACTCTTTTATCTTATGCATAACTTTTCCTATTTGTGCAATCATTTATTAATAAACACTAAAATAAGATTTACTCATTTCTTTACGAATTAGGCTTACATTTCACATTAATGTTTGGCCTATTTTGAAACTGTATGTACTTTACATATAAAATTTATCTTAAAATGTGTTACATATGTTTTTAATACCATGGTGGGGGAGATCTGGAGGTGAGTAAATATTTATAGAACTCCGGCCTCTCCGGATTTTTTTGTTATCCAGCCTACCCTTCTGCCACATTAGGCCAGATAGTCGGGAGTTTACTGTATAGCCAATTTCACTATTTTATAAAACTGGTGGGAATCAAACAATCTGAGTAAAAGACACAGCCCGTGAATATGACGGGAGCGAGAATTAAGGGGTTAATGGTACGGATAACTAGTTCAAGAAGAAGTCTGTCTTTTGAAATTAAGCAGATCAAGATTTGAAAACATTTTGCTGGAAATGGTTTACCTTTTATATTAACTTTTTCCGGCGCAGAGTAATTCGGTTTATAAACTGATGAAATAATGGACTGACACGAAAATTTATAAATGAATTTATTAGAAAATACGAACTTGCTTATTTTCACGTACATTATAAAAGGAAAATTTTAATTAAATATTATTGGTGCCGATGGTCAGTTTTGGACTTAAAATTAGATGTCCTTTTTTAAGGTCACCGCCCTCGAACGGGTTAAATGTTTATGAATTAATTGTGAAGCGAGGGACAAATTTCTAAATAATTAAAAAGAAAACCCAACTGGCAACCTTGTATGCTTTACGAGCATACATATACCAATTATACCGATATATTATCTTAAGGAAAAAGTTTTGTTTGTTTATTGCATAAGACTAAATTTTATGTTGAAGATATTTTCAACAAGCTATCATTAAAATTAAATGTACAAACAATCTTGCCAACAAAGTACCAAATAAAAATCTTTCAATCTGAAGCCGACATTTATTTATGCAATAAATAGTATATAGTGTGCAAACACAAAAAAAAGTTCAATAAAACAGCTTTAAATAAGAATTCTGGTGTGAATATTTTTATAAAACATGAGTAAAACTTCCTGTTTGTTTACTGTTAACCCTTTCAGGGGCGCCGATTGCAGTCTGCAAACGGTTAATTTTAATGTTCAAACTGCCAAATGGCTCCAGTAAATTTTCAGTACAATGTCGATTTTATAATATACGTAAAGAAAACCTTTTGATTACTTTCAAATAAATTTCTTCATAAATTGCGGTGTGAATTAATTATTTGAACATTTTTGGAGCAGAAATGCTTTGCCCCTGAAAGAGGTAAAGATAAAGTTCAAGGAAGGATTGAAAGAATTAATTAAAACTAAAACTTTTTGAGTGCTTTTGGATAATTTAAAAATTTCTTTATTACCTGAAAACATTAGTTTAATATATAACGCATTAAGATCGCTTAGGAGGTAAAAATATAACGTATTTTAAGATGTGAAAATAATCGAACAATTGATACAAAATGTTTAAATGAAATAACACTTCTGTTTTATTTCTTATAAAAAAATAAATAAATAATGCGCTATAATCTACAGAAATATCTTTTAAACTAAAGTTACATGTTTATTTTTACAAAGTAAAATTTATTATTCAAAGATACTAAAAAATACATTTAATAAAAGTAAAAAAAAAATAAATTATTAAAACAATTATCTTTAAAAATTTAGGAATTAATTTATGATCACAAGATAAAGTTCTATAAACCTTAAATAAATACAATTAATATTGCAAGACATATGGACATTATTCCAAAAGAATATGTTAAAAAATACAATATATAAAATTATATAAATACCTTGTAATTATCTAAGACCTAAAAAAACCTAAAAAATAAAATAATAGAATATATTAATAACTTTTTTTTTATATGAATAACAGTATATTACACGTTGTTGCAACAGCAAGCTGTCCGATATTATCGAATCCCACAGTACTTTTTTCAAACTAATTATTCGTAATTAAAAATTCATTTCACCAAAAAATACATTTTATGAAGGTTTAAAAAGAATTAACATACGACGCATAAACGTAATAAAATAGGTTATGTTTTTAAGTTAAATTCTTTATCTACTACATTATATGTTTGAAAAATGCAGATTACCCAATAGGCGCCAAAGCTTCATCGCAGGAAATCCTACTTTTATTAATTTCCTCAAAAAATATCGACGAAATTCATATGTTAAAATTTTTAGCCGTAAATAAACAGTTTTTATATGAGTATTTTTTTTTTCTCTCAGAAATTCTTTTATAATTTTTTCTATATTTTCCATATTTTAGAAAAAAACAAGAAACTTTGTTTTTTCGACAATCTCAATCCAAACGATTATAAAATAAAGTTTAATAAAGCAGTTATAAAATATTCTTTTACTTTTTAACGTATGTTTATTTTAAACCAACATCAAAGTTAACAAAATAATGCAGCAATCCGGTGTCGACTGGTTAGAAGAACTTATTTCACAGGATCCCACAACGGCAGCTTTGACAGTTTGTATGTGCAGTATAGATATAACTATGAAATATCCAATTTATATCCCTTATATCATATCTGTATCTGCTTTATTCATAATATTTTTACTTTGAGTGATTGAGGAACGCGAAAGATAGTTGAGTGGTTAAAATACATTGTTGTTTGTGCTTAAAGTAGTTTGTATGTACTTTGTGTTTAAAGACTCCAGATGCTGCGCTCTAGATTCTGAGTAAGTTCTGGAGCTTCAGCGATAAATTTACGTGGAACTTAAGTAGATAATATTGAGAGCGCCTGACTAATGCAGGGGCATGCGTGGCGGCTGCCACGACCCCCTGATTTGAGGGGGGGGGGGGTGTTCCTCCTCAGTGGCAGATACATTTTTCTTAAAGGGGAGCCAAATGATAAAAAACGGCCAAATGTGACCAATATTTTTATATTCGGATTTAACCCCTTGAGGGGCACCGGTATATATTATATACCACCTACGATTAATGAAGTTATACACCAGAAAAATCTTATTAAATTTTACTTTTCTAACTTTGGTGGGAAAAAGCCGTAAAATTGCTTTTACTTATTTTGAAATAGAATTTTTCAAAGATTCCGGCAGGAATTCAGCATTTCAAAAACGTAATTGCTTGCCTCTCAAGGGGTTAAGAGGGCTGGTCACTCAGCTTCGGAATTCTCCCCCGTAATGTTAAATCTATGGACTTTTGATGCATTCGTATATTTAAAATATCTTGTAGGGAAATTCATAATTTTAACATATTTTTTCTGTGTACTCTTCTTAAAGGATGTCTCTTTTTTTCTTAGTTTTCAAAATATTTCTAAAATCTATGCTGAATTCAATATTTTATGTGTTAAAAGCGGGCGAACTGTGAGTAAGATTTTAACACTTCCTATAAAATTAAGTATAAACTTTAGAAATATTTTGAGAACTAAGAAAAAAAGAGACATGTTTTAGGAAGTGTACACAAAAAATAGAAGTTAAAAATATTAATTTCCCGAGAAGATATTTTAAATATACGAATGGAGGAGAATTCCGAATCTGAGTGACCAGCCCTCTTAAGGGGGGCTCTCTTCTCTTTTCTCCTCTAATCCCATGTCCCATGCTCCCCCTGAAGGAACCAGTTACATCATAAAAAACCTGATGATCAAAATTTTATAGTAACAACTTCGTAGTTTATTGTTTTCAGTTTAAGCTGTCGTCCAAATTATGGCAACGAGCATTGGGGAAAATTAGTGTTCTGTTTAATTTCAGATAGCAAAACCCTCCTTGCTTTTGCACGTGCGCCAGATCTTCTTCCATTTTGATAAAATAGGGGTGATCGGTGTTTGTTTAGATGCGTTTGGCTGAGTGCCAATTCTAGTGACAACCAACAAACGAACAACTTCGGAAAATACCCAGCTCAACGTAACACCCCTTTGGTTAACCCCTTGAGGGGCACCGGTATATATTATATACCACCGGTATATATTATATATAATATATTATATATATTAATGAAGTTTTACACCAGAAAATTTTTATAAAATTTTACTTTTCTAACTTTGTTGGAAAAAAGCAATAAAATTGCTTTTCCTTATTTTGAAATAATTTTTTTCTAATTTTCCGGTGCGAGTTCAGCATTATACAAACGTAATCGCTTGCCCCTCAAGGGGTTAATATGATCGTCCCAGAGTACTAGGCGCGGCTTCCGAAAACGAAGAGTACTTCTGCAAGTGAGGGGTAACATACTGACAGAGCTTATTATGCCGCTCATATTCAAATTGTCAATTGTCATGATGATATATGTATATTGTGTTTAAAGACTTTAATCCTAATAATTCTTTAAGGGGGCACAGGACCTTTAAATTTTCAAAAAATCAGTTTTCGGTTTTTGCTTAATTCTGAATGTTTTAAAAATGTTTAACAATATGCAAAAAACTGCCTTCAAAAATCTGCATTATTTCTCGAGTTATGATCATTTCTAGACGGTGAGTATAATGGAAGTTCCGTAGATTTTGAGATTTTAAAAAGCGTTTTCTCAAATTAGCAATTTTGGAGTTTGCGCGCAGTGTTACTTTTAAACTATGTAAGCTACAGCTTTAAAAAAAGTAACCAAATATGCGATTCTTTATAGTCTACAGGCTAAATCAAAACAAATTCACATATTTTGGTTATTTATTTATTTATTTATTTATTTATTTTTGCATTTGAAAAACTTGTAAAATTTTTTAAGATTTTTGAACTTTTTTTTTTTGTTGCTGTTGTTAAAATTAAATTTTAACCTTAGAAAGCTCCTCGGGTCTTTTTAGACCCATACACATGTTTAAGCTTATTTTACTCAAAATCTACTCATAAGAATTTTCTGAAATGCAATGACTTTTCCTGATTTATTTTTAACTAACACATACTAAAATTTTAAATTATTGCGATTTTTAGTTTTAACACAACAAAAAAACATCTTAATCTGTCCCTCGGGTCTTTTTTGTCCAAGCATATATATACATTCACATAGTTTTTTGAAAACACCGATATTGTTTTATTTCTGCTATACAGCTGCAAAAAAAGTAAGGGGAAAAAAAGGGTAGAATTATCGGGGAGGGAATATGTTATGAGACATCTGGAACCGGACAAGTCATAGCGGAAACTTATTTTGTTTGTTGTTTTTCCTTCACCTAGAAGTAAAAAGTTTACCTTTTAGAATCAGTTCGAATATTTATTTGAGGAGAACGTTAATGCATTTTTTATTCGTTATATGAAAGTTCCTTTCGCTTTCATGGAAGGCTATATAGATGATGAAAATTTGTCTGATGTGGAGGAAGCTGTATCGGGAGAAGAAGATCATATATCTATTGATAATTATTCTTCATCAGATGAAGAAACAGATACTATACATAGAGTACCTGAGATAATGAAGTCCAGAGATGAAAAAATAATGTGGCATGCAAAGCCATATCCAAGTGTTGGTCAATTAGAAAGCAATAATATTTTGAAACTACACCCTTGTCCATCTCGATTTTCAACATCACGAATAGAAGACGAATATAACGCTTTTGAACTGCTTTTTCCCCATAATTTGAAAACCATGATCATAAATTATACTAATTTAGAGGGAAAACGTGTGTATGGAGACAATTGGACTAATCTAAATAGCGCAGATTTGGATGCATACATAGGCCTTTTAGTTCTCGCAGGTGTGTACAAATCAAGCAATGAATCAACAACAAGCCTATGGGATGAATTCAAGGGAAGACATTTGTTTAGAGCTACAATGTCTCTAAAGAAATTTAAAATAATATCAAGAGTAATACCATTTGATGACCGGGAAATTCGACAACGAAGAAGATCAATTGACAAATTTACCTCAATTCGAGAATTATGGGATAAATGGGTAGAAATTTTAATTAATCTTTTCAATCCAGAAGTATATGTAACGGCGGACGAACAACTTATTGCTTTCAGAGGTAAGCGTCCTTTTATTTAGTACAATCCTAGCAAACCTGCTAAATATGGTATAAAATTCTGGATTTTGTGCGATAATGAAACTTGTTATGTATGGAATATCCAGCCATATTTAGGAAAACAACCAGGAAATGCACACGAAAGAAACCAAGGATTGAGAGTAGTTTTGGACTTGTCATATGGTTTAGGAGGACATAATGTAACTTGTGATAATTTCTTTACATCTTATGATTTAGTTCAAATGGTGTTAAAAGGAAATATAATAATGATTGGTACAATAAGAAAAAATAAATCATCTATTCCTGTAGAAATTTTAGAAACAAAAGGAAAAGAAAGATACAGTTCAACATTTGCGTTTACTAAAGATACAACTCCGTGTCTTACATAAAAAAAATGTGTTGTTCTTCAAAGAACATGGCATAAGAATGAAAAAATTGAACGAAGTATTCAAAGAAGACCAGAGATCATCATTGATTATAATAAAACTGAGGGAGCAGTTGATATGCTGTGAAAAACAGTAGCTACTTACACTACAAAAAGGAAGACAAACCATTGGCCATTTGTTGTATTTTGTAATATTTTTTGCACTTTATTGCAAAATAAATAAATCATGAAAGAAAGACGATCCTTATAGACGAAGATTTTTTTTGGAAAACTTGGGTGATAAACTTGTAAAAAAACATATGACGATCAGAGAAAATCTTCCAAGAGAACAAGGAGCAAAAGAGATGGTTCAAAGTGCGAAGCGAATCCGCAAAGAAATTGCTAGTAATTCAGCTGAATTGGAAATTGCTAAGAAGCGAGGAAGGTGTCACCTATACGAAAAAACGGACAATAAATGTACATTTAAGTGTGTAACATGCCACTGCTTTACATAAAAAAAGCATTTGAATACAGTTTGCCATACCTGTTATACGGGATAATTACATTTAAACATTTGAAAGATTCATTTGTGTTTTTTGGATGTTCCTGTAAACAAGATTTTGTAAGTACTTTTTACTTTTATTTCATCTTTGTACTGTCATAATTTATTTTTTCTTTTAGTATTCGTCAACTGTTATTAAAATAATAAATTTATTACTTGTAGACTGCCGAATGTAAGCGCGAAACATGCATGGATCTTTTTAGACCCAAGGGAGTAATTCGTAGGTACGGATCGAGGAGCTTTCTAGAGTTAAACAAAACTTTTTGCGTATATTTTGGATTTAAGTTAGAAGTAGGTATGTTATGATTCTATTTTGTTCAAAAATTGTCTTCTCTATGTATAATTTAGAGTTTTATCATGCGCGCAACATTTAATCACGCATTAGTGAGATGAATTTTTAAATTTAAAATTTAAATATTAATTTTGTACATACAGTATTTATTTTTCTGGATAATGTAGTTAAGGATATATATTTTAAGCAGGAAGGGAAAACATATCTTAATTGCATACTGTTTGTGTTTTGGTACTTTGAAGAAGGCGATGTTTTTGATTGTTTCGACAAACTCAAAAGTCCTGTGCCCCCTTACAAAAAAAAAAAAAAAAAAAAAAAAAAAAAAAAAAAAAACTTTTGAATAATATGTTTTCTTATAATTAACAAACAAGAAATAATCAGGTTGTTCGTTAATATTGTTTCTGTAATTGAAATGCTAAAAGATATTTTTTGTTCGCCCCTTAAATGTTCAAAACTTTTATGTTAGTAATCAAGCCTTTAATATGATTTCTTATTTACAAAATGGAATTTCACAAATTTTCATTTAAAGTGTTTTAATTTTCCGTTCGTTATCACATTCGCCGCCACTAAAAATTATATTTCCATCTCTGAAGACGGATAAAAAACAGTTTTTTAATGGTTAAAATGTTCCTTATATTTTACTAGTAAAACTCAGAAAAACGAAAACGCATATTATTTTCATGTTTAGTGCGGTTCATACATAGCTAACGTGCCTAAACAACCGCTCCGTTCATCTTCCAAAGCCACACAAAAACAGAGCATAAAACTTATCATAGTCGATCGACGCTCTAGCGCGTTGCCGGCATAGGAAGATGTGCTGTTTGCACGCGCCAGCGCGTCGGTGGCAGCGAACGTGTTAATATTGTTTCTCTAATTAAAATGCGATACAGTAGATGGCCGATTATCCGAACAACTTGGGACCGGCATTAGTTCGAAAAAGCAAAAGCTCGGATAAATGGACAGACAATTTAAGAAATTTTTCTGACTATACTAAAACCTTTACACGTTATCTAAGCTTAGGACTGGTGGCACCAGTTTGTGCTGGCATGTTTTTTTTATTTATTTATTTAGTTATTTATTTATTTTTTTTTATCATTTTTTTCTTCTCTTTTTATCATTTTTTGAACTCCAGAGATTATGTCATATCTCTAATTCTTCTTAAATACGTTAGTTGAATAGGATCAATGTTTTTTCTGCCTTTCGAGTCATTTCATAGCTATTTCCAAACGTTCAAAGACTTCGTTATGTGGTGGAACTGTGTTATTTTCAGAGCATTCGTTTTCATTTTATTCAATTTCTTTTTCAGCATGAATCTCATCCACAATCTTATCATCATTTAAAATTTGATATCCAGGATCATGTACTTCACTATTTAACTGCTGGATAATTTCATTTTCTTCACAGTTTAGGGTTCTTCCCATCTCCTTTTTAGTTTTACATTCCTCATTTTCTGATCCGCTATCAGTTTTTTCTGTAATTAAAATTTTATTCCAAGCCAATGGGTTAAAAGTTTTTGGGGGGGACAAATAGCCTATTCGGATAACTGGACGTTCATTAAAAAAAAGAGAGAAAGAGAAATTGGTTGTTCGCATAATTTTACGTTCCGTTAATTGGAGTTCCGATGATGGGCGCACTGTACTGTATGATTATTTTTTTTTCATCCCTTAATATCAAAAACTTTTATGTTGGTAATCAAGACTTTAAATTGATTTTCTTATTTAAAAGATGGAATTTCTCAGATTCTAATTTAAAGTTTTGTCAGTTTGTGATATTTAATTTCTTCCTTCCAGATTTCATAAAGATTTTTTTTAATACATAAATTTAATAAAAATATTACAATAATCTCACACATCTGTTATCTGTTGCTTTCTGTTTAATAGAATTTGTCTTAATAATCATGTTGTTCGTTAATATTGTTTCTCTACTTGAAATACTATATAATATTTTTTTTTCGCCCCGTAACCCCTTCGGGACGGGAGCCTTTTACGAAAATTTTAATCTTTTGCCACCGTTTTTTTTAAAAACAGAACTTTATGTTTTCTTGAATCGAGAAAATGCGCTGATTAAATAAGGTAAATTTTACAGTAAAATTTTACTGGTGAGAAAAAACAAGGATTCTGGGCGCTTCATGCGGCACTTATGCGTGCCTCTCGTCCCCAAAGGTATAACACTAGAACCGCCGAAAATTTTACTGAAGTGTTATAAAAATATTTTACACCAGAATTTTTATTAAAAACTATCTAACTTATTTATTTGACTTATTTCTCCGAGGTACATATTTAACTCATTTCAGAAAGAAATTTCTGGTTCGAATCCATTTTTTTTTTGTTGGTACTGATCAAAAAGACCGCTATGGCGGTTCTAGTGTTAAATGTTCAAAACTTTTATGTCGGTAATCAAGTCTTTAAATTGATTTTCTTATTTTAAAAATGGAATTTCTCAGATTCTAATTTAAAGTGTTTTCATTTTGTGATATTTAATTTCTTCCTTCCAGATTTCAAAAAGATTTTTTTAATACATAAATTTAATTAAAATATTACAGTAATCTCACACATCTATTATGTGTTGCTTTCTGTTTAATAGAATTTGTCATAATATGAAATTTTATACCAAAGTACTTTAGTAGATAGTAGGGAATATAATAACAACATATCAGAAATTGAAATTTGATTAAATTATTATTAAATGCATGCGACCAATTGCAATTCCATATGATAAAATCTCCCAAATGCATGTTGATTGAATACAAAGATCAGGTTAAGTAGAAAAGAATTAATACAAATAGCCAATAATGCCTGAAATAACAGTATTTAGATTTTAAATGCTCACATTTATCCTTATATTCCTATAACCGAAAAAGAAAAAAAGTGTATTCTATACTTTCTTAAGGGGTCTCGGTACTCTTAAAATTGGAAAAAAAAGAAAAAAAAAAAAGACCATTTTCAACATTTAATACCTTAATATGTATTTGATTTTAAAACACAATTTCAATTGAGATAAAAGATAAAAGTGTGTTATTTCATTTCATGTATTTAAAAAATTGCAAGATGCAGAATTAGCATTTACAGGGGGCCCCAAGCTGTCAGACATTTGACGAACAGAAAATCGGTATAACAGATTACGCGCACGTTTACAAAATAAATTTTGCAACTAGAATGCAAATTTTTGTGTCTATTTGTCCTTCAGATTCTAATAATTACCCTGAACCTAAATAACTTTGTATTTAAAAGCGTTTTTAAATTTTTAATACAAAGTTGTATTTAGCTAATGGAAAATTTAGAAAATTTCAACAGTATAATCATCAAAAAATATTTTTTTGAACAAAGAAAAGGAAATTTTAGATTCAGTTTATCATAGCTGCCAACCCTCCCGCTTTTTCAGACCACAAAAATTTAATAGAAATTTTTGCCTTATTTAATCGGCAGATTACTTCGATTTAAAAAGGTAAAATTTACTATAAAATTTTTGTGGTCTAAAAAAGCGTAAGATGTTGGCAGCTATGAGTTTATACAGACTCACACGAAACATATGTTTTGAAAAATTCATGAAAACATATTCAGAAGTTTTTGAGATAGCGTGCGCGTTAAGCCCAAAATCGTCATTTGAAGGAAAAAGTCTTCAAAGTTACGGAAACGTGGCTGCAGCTATTGTGCGGGTATAATTCTAAAAGCCATAACTTCTGTTCTAATAGGAATTTCAAGGAAACAATTATATCAAAATGTTCAGAAAAGAAAGCATTTTAACATAAAAAAATTAAAATGTCGAAAATTTTAAAGCTTTAAAAATCCTGAGACCTCTTAAAAGACATCTTTCATCAGCAATTTTTTTATACAGATGTGAGTAGTACTTGGTGCACAACTTATGTATACAATTAGGTATGATGTTTAATTTTAGTCTCTTCAGCATAATTCATGTAAAATCTCAAAAGATAGAAGGGCCCCCATCGCCCCGAGTAACGTTTGCCTCAAAGTCCCAGACAGTCCGGCCCTGAATATTGCATACAATATACTCAAAAATTAACTAAAACTTACACAAGACTTTGTAAGGAATCAAAAGCCATAAGTTTTGCAAAGTGTATATATTTTTACGTTCCACAACGTCGGTAATGCAAAGTATAAATAAGAAATGTTAATTGGGAATTTTTACTCTTAAAACAACAACTGTAACTAAAACTGAAACAATGACAGAACAAAATTAAAATCTTTAACACGTTCGGCACAGGATTTTAGCAAAATAAAAGCGCTTTTCGAAAATTTATTTTCGGTTTTAATTAACACAACAGCAACATTTAAAATAACTTTTAGTTCAATGATTTATTTTAAGATACTACTATTGTTTCAGCTTTAGCAACATAATAACAATAACATCGGAAACAATATAAATTATCAACTTTACTTATATTAATTGAAAACAATGCGTTTTATCTTGACGGAAACAATGACATGTTAAACATTTATTTCCAAGGTTAAACGATAGAATTAACAAAAGGAAAATCATTCATGAATGTAAAGGATTTCCAGTAAATTGTATTTTGAAGTAGTTTAATAAGCTTTTGCAAAAGAAAAATATAACGATAAATGAATTAAGAGGAATTAATTACCGCTAGTTTTCTTTTATTATTTTTCAAGAAAATAATAATTTTCGCTCTTATTACCATTTAAAATAATACAAAAAATACAAAATGACAGATTACATTAGTCGCCAGAAGAGAAATTTTGTTACTACTGAGGGAAAAAGTTGTTATTCTGAGATTATAATATGTTCACAAATAATATACAAGTGAATTAATGTTTTAGAATTTTATTTAACCATTAAATGCATAGTGGTGCATATCTAAATCACTTTTTATTTAATTCTAAAAACCAGTATATTTATATAGAAATATTAATCCTGTACAAAATACAAAAAAAAATTAAATTTAAAAATCTATCTTAAAATTTCTTTTGTGTAATCTTTAATATACGCGTAAAAGCATAATTCAAAAAAAAAAATCATGCATTTAAGGGTTAAGTTTTACAAATTATATATATATGTATATATATATAATAAGGTATTTAGATTCATACTTATTAAAATATTTACTAATTTGCAATATTTTAGTTTTTACTTGTATTGCAGTTGTGCAACATAAGAAAAAAATGACTTATTAAAAGAAAAATGTATCTTTGATATTTTTTGTTATTTTCCCGTTGTTTCTTTTGCATAGCATAGCTATAGGTAGATCTCCAATAGGGCCATTTTGTACCTTTTTCTATTTATGTGGCAAATTTTTTTAATAAAGGTACATTGACTTTCAAAACCGGTTCCGAAAGTGAAAGCCACTTTATTTAAAAAATTTCGACCGAAATCGGTAAAGAAAAAAAAAAGCTATATTTTGATCGAGATCAGCTATCCTGTGCAAAGAAAATTTAAAAATAATCAAATTTCAGGTCTCCCAAATGGTCCGCCAACTGAATACCACTATTATTTTAGAAAAAAATTCTTTTTAGATTTTTCTTATATACCGCCCGGAAACACCTTTGGAAGTTAATTCTAACGCAAACCTACCATAAAATTTTCTGTTAAAATTTATTGGTATTCAGTTGGCGGACCATTTGGGAGCCCTGAAGTTTAAACAATAAATTGAAAAACAACCTGCCATAGGTTTAACATTAGTGAACGATTGCTGTCAAGTGAGTGAAAAGTCACTTTAAGAAGTTAAGTGTAACAAGTGATATTTATTGTTAATACAAGATAAATGGCCGTATAAGAATGGAGTTATGAAAACAGAGAAGAAGACATATAGTGTAATGTCTACTACTTGCGAGTGAAGTAACTGAGGAGCTTGTCACAAGATGGCGGCTGCTTTTTTTAAATTCGTATCTTCAGTTTCTGATTACCGCCGGGCTAAACATCACACCAGTGAAGTTGAATAGAGAATTTCATCTTATTTAACCCCTAGATGACAATCGACTGGTATACCTGCCGCTTAAGGTCCTGAGAATCCGTGATTATTCTCACCAGTAAATTTTTATTGTAAATTTTGCCTTATTTGATCCGAGAATTTTCCCGATTCAGTTAGACAAACATTTCTGTTTCGAAAAACCGGTGATAAAAGATTAAAAACTGTGTAAAACACACTCGTCCCGAAGGCGTTTAGCGTCTAATTCATGGGATTTTTTTTCTCACAAATACGGCCAAAATTTTTATTTGATCGTACTGGTCTCAATTTCCCTTGTAAAAACTGTCAGTTTCTTTCTCTGGTTGTCGTAATATGGCGAAAACGCAGGACGTGCCTACCGCCAAAGTAAAGTTCTGCCAGTAAAAATTAAAATCTGATTCTACCATTATTTATGACTGAAATTTTGCAATAATAAGGCGTTTAAATAATCAGAAAATTTCTATATAAATTTACTGGTGGAAGTTTCCACCGGCGGTGAACTTCTCAACTGCCTAAGATAGCGGTTGCAGTTGAGGCTTCACTATTTTACGGATATGCCAGTTCCTCTTTATTAATAGTTTCATGGCTATAGGTAAGTTTTTCACAATAGTTTGGGACCGAAAAAATTGTGTGTTTTTACATTTACCACCTGCATTATATTTAGCTGTGACATCGTCCTCTGAATAATAGACCTATTCTTTGAGACAAAAATAGCGGTCGTCGTAGGCGAGTTTGTACTGTCTCTTGGTTTTTATTACCAACCTTTTCTAGAAGTATCTTTCTTCTGATTCAAACTCGGAAACAGAATGCAAATAATACTTTTAGAAAATATTAGTGTTTAAATTCAAGTATCTCAAAAGCTTCTTGGGTATTACCACTGTGGTATTATGAAGTGTTTAAATTATAATAAAAGTTAAACACTATTGAAGAAACATGTTTAAATAATTTCGTAATATAACAAGAGAAAAATTCATACTTTTTAAAAATGTATACTAAAAGAGAACAATTTGAAAAAATAATTACAGTCAATCAGGGTAACTTTGATCCTCATTTTCTCTATTTTCAGATGCCCCACTCTTATTTTAAATATCGTTGCAACTAGTGCCATAAAAGAGAAGAAATGATCCTAAATTATTGTTTGACTATCATAAATTAAGGAATAATAATGATATAAACAATAAAAAAATATTTTTACCCTGGTTTAAAGCTATCAATCTATGTAGGGTAATTTTGCATCATATTATAAATATCATATAAAATAAGACATTATAAAAAAGGATTATAGTTAGGACAACTTTGACCAAAAAAAAAAAAAAAAAAAAAAAAAAAAAAAAGTTTTTTTTCAGATATTTAAAGACTCCTAATTTACATTTCGAAACATCACAAGATTTGTATAATTTATGATATTAAATGAATATTATGCATAAGAAGAGTGGAAGAAGAAAACCATGAATTTTTAGCGAAAAAGAACTGTTTCTTGTTCACATACATAAAAATGCAGTGAAAAACAATTTTCAATGTTTTAACTCAATAATATAGCCATAATTACAGTAGTACATATAAGTACTAGTATTAATCAATCAAGAATAAGTAATGTATAATGCAGGGTTGCCCGTTTGGTCTCCATACCTATTCAGAAATTTAGTTTCCATAACAGATATAAAGAATAGTATTTTATGCTTTATTTAAGAAGAGATAGAGAGAGAGAGACAGAGGGAGAGAGAGAGATTTAACTATCACAGAATACAAGAAGTCTTCTTTGGAAATTTCCGATATGAATTTAAAATTTCGGATTAAAATTTGAGATCAAACTCGCATGCCTGGTCGAATGAATGAGACGTAAAATTTCAGTAGCTCAGCCCCAAATAACTTTTTAAATTAATATTATGTATTTCACACATATTTTCGAAAATATTTAAATGTTATATCCAATGCACAATTTCGGCATTCATATATAATACACGTGCACATATTGTGAATTTTTGACAAGAATATGGTATTTTTGTATAACCATCAGATATGATTTTTATTTTTGTATTTTTATAAATCAATATTTCACATAGTTTTTATGAAAAAAAATGTATAGTATTTATCAGTAAATAATAAACCTATGCCTAACATTGAGCCAGCTCAAAGTTATACTGAAAATAAGGTAAAATGGTAGTGCCTTCTAATCTTACATTTTATTGACTATTAGTAAATACAAAATCGCAAAATAGTAACACATTTATAACATTTAAATAAAAATATGTCTGTGAGTATATTGTTACTTACTATAAAAATTTAATTGGATTACAACAACTTCAAAACAGCATTCAAAATTAACCTGAAAACAGTATTTCAGAATAATAGTTGGATGATTCAATTAATTGTGTATACTGTTGCCAATTTATGTTCGAAAATAAAGAGTAGAATACCCAGTTTATAACCTTGCCAACAGAATGTATAACTGGAGTTTTTTTAGCCTTTTGAAGTCAAAAATATTGAAAATTAGGACGTGGTGCAAAGTTACACCCCCATGGATCAAAATTACTCTGAACGACTCTATTGTAGATATATTTCTTTTGTTATATTATTATATTGAGATAAAGATTAAAACTAAAATACTGTCAAGTTAAAATGTGGAAGTTTTTAACATAAAGATTATTTTTAATTTTAATCTACGCAATTTAATTCTAATGCATCCAATTAATTTATAATAGTTAAGTCAGATAATAATTACTTAAATGAATTAAAACTAGTTAAATTAGATAATGATTAATCTAAAACAACATAACAAATTATATTAATTAATAATTAATTTCGTTATGGAAAAACATTTTTACGTGAAGAAATAAACTTCTTAATTACAATTCATGTTTTGTATTTTGTTTTACTGCCACTGTAATGATACACGCAAAAATATTCAAAATATTCCGCAAATAAATGAATTATCATCTCGATATAGAAAGGTAATTTATCTTTCGAATTCCCTGAACGATAGTTATTTTTGACTTAATTAAAAATGCATCATTATGCAAAGTGGAATAGAAACTTATTTCCATCAATATGAATAATTCATGAATTTTGAACACTTTTTTAATTTATAATTTCAAAGGCATCCATCAATTAGCAATCAAATAACTATCATATATGAGGCATTCTCACAATTTTTTAACTTTCAAGAATAAAAATATCGTGAAATTCAACGTATTGAAATAACATTTTAAACTTATAGACGAATGCCCTAATGATTCAAAATAAAGAAAAAAATGGTCAGTAGTGTTTTTTTTTTTTTAAACTACGGTTTAACCCCTTGAGGGGCAGTGGGATATATTTTATCTCACCTACGATTAATGAAGATTTGCACCAGCAAAAAAATTATTAAATTTTAATTTTCTAACTTTGGTGGGAAAAAGGTCGTTATATTGCTTTTCCCTATTTTGCAATAAATCTTTTTGCAGATTCTGGTGTGAATTCGACATTACAGAAACACAATTACTTGCCCCTCAAAGGGTTAATTAAAACTTGCGAGTTTAGTTTTCCTTACCATTTTACCACTATAACTTTTTATTTTCTTCTAAATTTTTATTTATAATGAATCTGCATATTACTCACATGATATTCAAATAAGAAATAATAACAATGTAGTATTTTTAGTACAAAATTTTGATATAACATTGTCTTAAAGGGGTATTAAAGAAGCGACAGTATGAAAAAAAAAGGGTGACGGTATAGGGAAAAAGGGACGGTAAGGAAAAAAAAAGAGATGGTAAAGATGGGACGGTAAGAAAAATTACCACATATTTTCAGGCAAATCATGTTAAGAATAAGTGATAGCTACACTGTTCATTGATATTTAGAAACAGTTATTTACATTGGATAAAATAAGAAGAAAATTAATTTACCTCGAAAAGTGCAGGAATAAATCTTGGGGACGGTAAGACTACCAATAAAGCCACGATGCTTGAAAATGATATTTAAATGCAGTAAATTTCCTGTCAATGAATTTTAGCCATAATTTCTCTAGCATATTTCTGCATGAGAAAAAGAAAAAAATTCTGTGGCTGCATCTGAAGTGATTTTCTGTATAATTTTAGCAAAAGCATAGCTGCCAACTTGTACGGATTTTTTGCTACCACTAAAATTTAACTGATATTTCTGCCTTATTTAATTATCAAAATTTTCTGAAATTCGGCGATTGAATTAGGCAAAATTCTCTATTAAATTTTAGTGGTAGTAAAAATCCATACAAGTTGGTAGCTATGCAAAAGGGACGGTAAAGAATCTAAAACCCAATGACAGAGTTCAAAAATAATAAAACCGTAAAAATATGTGCAGATTAAATTTTTGCTACATATTTACATAAAACAATAGTCCCAGTTTCGGAAAAAAAATACATCGAATTACTTTTATTGAAACAATTTTATACAGACACCTTCAAACTTAAAAATCAGCATCAGGGGCACGGGACGGTATAGAAATTTCGTGGTATATTTCGACCCCCAATTTCGTCCAAAACTTATTTATCGCGTTAATATTGGTATGCAGTCCTGCAATGGGATATCTTCCACTAAAATAAATTTAAAAAAAAACCCCAAGAATATGTAATAAGAAAAAAATATATTATTCAGGGACTTAAAATTCTAAAGATTGTGAGAGTGCATCATGTATGCCGTAGTCATTGCTATTTGCACGCCATTCTTCTCTTACTATGCACAGTTAAGTAGGTCCGGGATACAAAAATCTTCAAATTTTGTAAAAACATTTTATTTCATTAAAATTTTCTCTGTTTTTTCCTGTTTAAAAAAAAATTTTTAATCACGTTTCTATCTCAATTAGAACATGAAATTTTAAATTTTTCGTAATGATTTGTTTTCAAGATCTAGCTTTCAAGCAATGGCTATCATGGAAACAACTTGCGTTTTTCTTCATGATGGTTTTTTCACCATTTCTCGTATTTAAATTCTTATAAGACAAGAACCGCTAAACATAAAGGGTTCAAACTTGGAGCATGTCTTTTTCAATTGTTTTAGTTTAATTTAGATTCAGCATATTTGAAAATAAAATATTTACTTGTGAAAATATGATTTTAAAAAAAAGTTGCACCACCTCATTTTTTAAAATTTTTTTCGTTAAATAGTTTTAATTTTTTTTTTCATTAATGTATTTAAAAATTCTGAATCCGAATTAAAACTTATATGTTTCTGTTTATTTAAATGAAAAAAAAAATGAAATTATATAAATAATAATTCGAGTTATAACGGTTTTAATTTACCCCACATTTTTAATAATTTAAAAATTTAAATAAAAAAAATATGAGAATTTTTATTTTGTGATTTTGTGTACAAATGATATGGTTAAGCATCACAAAAAAATCAGAATTTCAACTCAATAAATAAAAATTCTTCTACAATGTGTCCCAGACCCCATAATAAAAACTTCTTTTATTAGGATGAGCGAAGCGAATCCTCTACTAGGCTACACAAATTACATTTTGTCGTACACTTTACCAAAAAAAAAAAAAAAAAAAACTATTCAGTATTTTGACTTGAAAGTAAACGTAAAAATAAATTATGATCTGTAGAATTTCACAATATTATTTCTTTATTCACAGAATAACCTTACAAAATGTATGATTTTAGTTACTTTATTTTACACGTTTTTCCATTAAAAACGCATTTTTGCAAATAAAAAATGAAACAAATCTATTTTCAGAAGAAAACATAAATCATGGAGTTAGTCCTTACAGATAGAATCATGATTAATTAAATAGTTTCACGATTTCTTTTATGAAATTTTTAAAACTCCCTTTTTTATGAGAATTATAGCATATTTTTAATGAATTAAAATTTGTGAAAATTCAATTATTTACATTCAATTATAAAAGTATTTTTCCGTGTTAAGAATTCAAATACACAATTTATTCTTATTATGTGAAATCATTTTCGCAGACGATATTTACGCATTTTAAAAGAATTATATTATGATTTTTTTTTTTGTAAAGTGGCAACAAAAGAATGGCAAACAAATAAAATTAATTGTTAAATTCGTTATATCATAAATAAAAAATTCCGAGGAAATTCTTAGTTATATGGCTGAATTTACATTTCTAAAATTAAAATGCGTCAAAGCATAAAATAACGTTTTTGCTTAATAAAGATGAAAGAATAATAATAATAAAAAAATATTACTTTCAAATATTTATCTTATTAAATAATGCTTCGCGAATCCAAACAAAGCATGGCTTTTGCTAGTTTATTTTTATTTTCATTTTTTTTATTTATCTACTAAGAAACCGTGCAGTAGAAATGAAAAACAATATGAAAAAAAATCTTTATCATTTTATATATACTGAGTGTTCGAAATTCGACCAACAAATTCAGAGGGGTGATCGTAGGAATCGAGAGGATGAAACATTGCCATAGAACATGGTGTCGCAAACCACATATTTAGTCACAAATACAGGATTTTTCATCCTAACTGAACTCTGGTTGAGTATAATAATTACGAGAAAAACTAGTCGTTGGAGACCACCGGAATACTTACTCATCATGGATATACATAATATAAAATATGAAAATAAAACATATGTAAACTAATGTAAAGATGTAATGTAAGGTGTAAAGAACATATACCGGGCATAAAATATAATAGAGTTAATACTGCTTTATCCCGGCTGAATCAAATAGAGAACTTTAACATACTTTTTAACCCCTTGAGGGGCAAGGAATTACATTTGTGAAATGCTGAATTCCCACCGGAATCTTTGAAAAATTCTACTTCAAAATAATTAAAAGCAATTTTATGGCTCTTTTCCACCAAAGCTAGAAGGGTAAAATTTAATAAAATTTTCCTGGTGTAAAACTTTATTATTCGTAGGTGGTATTTAACATATACCGGTGCCCCTCAAGGGGTTAACGAGAGTAGAATAATCTATGTCTAATTTTTATTTACAGTTATTTATAAGCGAATCCAATGAAATTTATTTAAGAGATTCAGGAGTTCGTAGCAATAATTATCTTTTCGTATCCCGAATTCATGTGTTGAATAGTTGGACATCTTACGGAGTCGAGACATAGAGGGAACACGTGCGATCGCGAAAATGTAGGGCGCGTTATACGATTACTTGTTTATATTCGATGATTTTGTCCATTTTTCATATGCATTGTATTTGTAATTTTCTATTATGCATTCTGATGACGACTCAGTGAAAGAGTTGAAACATGTCAATATAGATTTTTAATTTCCTTTTAATGTGTTTTCATAACGTCTTTTAAGCAAATAAATATTTTAATATATAAACTATTCATAAAATGCATTACAATTCGAAAATAATTATGCCCATTTCGACAAATTATATAAATCGCCAAACTGCTCGCAAAATTATGTAAATTGGCATAATTTTTATTTTAAATAACGAAAGAACAAATAAATTTGTAAAAGATTAATTAAAAAACAAATAAAACGTCGAATTAAAAATCACTTGACGACGTAACAAACACGTGTAACGTGTTTGTCGTTTGTGACAACTGTTTTCCATTTTTGTTCATTATCATCGTTTTTGGATAACGGAATATGAATATTTCTCTTCGGAAAGAGCGTAAATATAGACTTCAAACCCCTGCTTCGTTAAAAACGCCATTTCGAATTAAAAAAAAAAAACCTTCAAGCCGCAGACTATAATTTTGACTTTTAAAAACATAGTACAATTGCATTTATTTCTTTTGCAGCAAATGATATTTTATTACCGCTAATCAAAATCGTCTAAAAAATGTGCGAACAGCCTCTGTATATGCTGAAAGAGACTTCAGTAAACAAAAAGGTTTCAAAAAGAAAACTTTTATTAACCCATTACCCGCTGATGTTGCGTTCATGCAACGGCCAAAATAAATGCACATATTTAAGTTATTTACACACCCACCACTATTTTTAAATTTAAAAATTGGCCTTACTTAAAGACATAAAATTTTATAATCATATATAGCGAAATTTATCTTTCAGAGTTTATAGTGGCAAGTTCCGCTAAAAAGTTGGAAATTTTAGCCGTATAGCTTTAAACGGTTAGTGGGTTAACCAATCGTACAAGCTTCATACAAACAAACAGTATCATTCTAAACTCCAGTGAAGTTTTGAAATTTTTTTCAAGTATCTACTCATGTAAAAAATTTATTTAAAACGGTCACGCCGGCGCGGTGGGTCAAACTCGACTGTCTCAGCGTTATCAAGTCTCCGGCTTTTTTCCACACCACCATTATTTTAGAGAAAATGTTGTTCCTTTAAATCGCCCAATTGTTCTAATAAAATAAAACAACATTTTCTGTACTAAAATACTGGTATCCAAATAGCCGGAGACTTTACAGATCTCAGACAGTCGAGTGTGACCCACCGCGCAGGCGTGAACGTGTTAAAAATGCTGGAGAAATTCTAATTAAAATTAAGCAGTTCAAATAGCATACCACGGAATAAATAAATAAAGGAGCTTTTATTTTTATAGAAAATTGGATTTTTAAACGGGAAGGCAAACAAAATAATAGCAGTAATAGTATAGTTAAATGTTTAAAATAAAAGAGAAAAACTCTTGAATTATTAGATTTTACAGTTTATATTATTTATATATGATCATATTGGTGCATTAGAATTTTTCAACTCTAAAAAGACTCATTATTACTGCAATATAATTTTTTTCCAGACTAAACAAAATTAGTTCATTATAATCGAATTAGTTTTTTTCCAAAACTAAACGACGTATTTTTCCCCAGCAAGCATTTATCGTAAAACAAAACCTTTGTTATAAATGCTACCACGCAAATAAGTTAACGAAATGAAGAAATTTTGTCTTTCATTTCTATTTTCATTTTAAAACTTTATTATGGTATGTTAAATAGTTTAAAATTAAGAAAAAAGTTATTAAAAATGTTATGTATTTATAATAACCATTTAATTTCTATATCTTATGAATTAAGTAATTTTTATTCAGCTCAAAAATATAAAATGTATGCATAATTAATTATTGTTTTGCTTTCGGAAATTATAGTAAACATAATTTTTAACAATTATATTAAAAATATCACGAAACTAGAAACTATGTAAAAACAAATAAGCAAATGAAGGAATTCTACTTTGTTATTATAATAATTGTATGCTTTCAATGTACGATAAGTTATTATTTGAAAAAAAAAATGCTGAATTAATTAATATAGTTTTTGATACATTTAACAAACTAAAATTATTCCATTTTTTTCATTAAATAATAGTAAATAATCGATTGCAAAGATATTTATTTGTACACCATAAAAGTCTTAAATTTTCGATTTTTTAAAATTCTAAATCTTAGAAGAAGAATTTTTGAATTGGGAAATTATTATTTTGAGAATTTCATCATTTAACACATTTATGCGTTCATTATTACTGAAGTCCATTTTTGCCAAATTAAATTGTATAATTAAAAATACATTTTCATTTTAAAAAACATGTACGAAACATATCGTCGGTACCATGTCAAACAATCCAATATGAAATACAGTGTTGCTAGTGGGCTACTTTTTTAAATTCAGATATTTTGATTGACACCCCTTTTCTGAAATGGTAAAATTCCTAATGTTTTCACTTTAAATTGTCGTCGTAAAATCACTTTTCGTCCCAAATTATTTGCTACATTTGATTACAATTGCACTGATTATTAATACTGAAGATTTGATGATTTTTTTTGAGAATTTTTCAGAGATTTCAGAGTGCAGTGCCATCAATCAACAACATTTACTTACCAAGCAAGTCCACACAATCTCTCCTTAACCCTTTATCTACTGACGGTACTTATAAGTACCACTCACTTTAAACTTTCCTCCCATAGTAAATATTACTGATATTCTAACAGTACTTTGCAAAAACACTCTTGCAAAAAACTCCACTTTATCCGGATATATGGCAGCAGTAGTTCTAGGTTTGTTTTTTCCGCGAGGAAGGAGGCTATTTTTCACACAGTCGATGAGTTTTTTGCCGACATTTTGTTAAGATTGTCATGCTCGTCTTTTTATTGCTGCAAACACAGTAACGGATATAAGATAAGTGTTGGACTTTTTTTGTGTGCTCATTATGATCTTAGAATACAGTTTGACTAGCTATTTTAGGTAATCGGTGTATGTATTTGATTTAACAGTTGAATTATTCGGTGGTATTTATAAGTACAGTCAGTACACTGGGTGTTGGAGAGAAACTTCTTGTTTACTTTTTGTCTGTGTAGTTATCCATCGTTTTCATCTGCTTTAAAATGTAATTAGTAAAATGTAGCGTAGTAATGATTTCCCTGGTATTTTTTTTTTCTGTTTCATTGTTATTTTTTATAGGAAATCCAAAAAGTTCTGCACCGGCTCGTTTTTGCTATGTTAGAAATGACATGTGTAAATTCATACATTGCATATGTGGAGATGCGAGAGAACATGTTGTCCCTGGAAAATGGAAATGGACGTCGAATAATAAAGGACTGCTAACAAAATCGGAACCTAAAAAGAAAATCATTTTTTTAAACCACTTGAGGGGCAAGCAAAAATGTCCCTAAATATTGAATTCTCACCGGAAAAATCGAAAATTTTTATTTTTAACTTAGGAAAACCAATTTTTTTTTACGATTTTCACCCAAAGTTAAAAATATAAAATTTAGTTAAAATTATCTGGTGTAAAGCTTGTTTAAATTAGGTGGGATATATTTTATCCCACCGCCCCTCAAGGGGTTAACCCTTTCAGGAGCAAAGCATTTTCAATTCTAAAATATTGAAATAAATGATTGGCACCGGAATTTGCCAAACGATTTATTTTTAAATAAGAAAATGCCTATATTTCACATAGTTATTAAATCGAAAATATTTTCTGTTGCCAGTTGAAATACACTGTTACGATATTTTAGTCATTGTGTAAAGACGGTACTTTAACCCTCTGTCTACCAGAAGGGTCCAATGGACCCGACATGTACATTCAAAATATTTATTCAAACCAGAAATTTCTTCAAAACAAACTAAATGTATAAATCAGACAATAATAAGTTAAATAAACAAATTAAATAGTTTTAAGTAAAAATTCTGGTGTAGAATGTTTTTATAAAACTTGAGTAAAATTTCCGGTAGTTCTAGGGTTAAAGTACCACTTAAACGCTTGAGGGGCGGTGGGATGTATTTTATCCCACCTACGATTAATGAAGATTTACACCAGAAAAATGTTATGAAATTTTACTTTTCTAACTTTGGTGGAAAAAAGTCATAAAATTGCTTTTCCTTATTTTGAAATAACATTTTTCTATTTTTTCGGTGGGAATTCAGCATTACACAAACGTAATTACATGCCCCTCAAGGGGTTAATGAATTGCCTCTAAATAATTAAATTTCTCACGTGTGAGAATATTTTTTTCATGTTTATCCTTTAACTTTCATTGTAGTAACTGAAAAAAATATTACATGAAAAAAATATCAGTAGATTATAATGCCGTAGATAAAGGGTTAAATAAGTAACAAATTATTTCGTTGGTCCAGGGTTCGCACGCTCTTAAACCACGCCCTATTTTGTAAGGATTCTTCCGCCAGTAATCGCATAAAACTACCTCCTAGCTAATGAATCGTTAATTCTTTAGGAAGAAAATTATATTTACGGTATATTGGTGGTAGAGTCCTTACAAAATGGAGTCAATCTACTAAACTGCATCGGAGGTTATTTATGACTCCATCCACTTGAAATGCAGTAACGAATGTGGGACGGATGGAGTATGCCATTAACATTAGAACCGCCGGCAAAAACGTATACCCATAACCGCCAAAGCGGTCATTTTGACCGATGTGGATAACCATGGTCAACTATTGTTTATATATCATTTTTTACTCTTAATATCGTTCATTGCTATTATTACCATCATTGCCCATATAATAATATATATTTCACAATTTATATTATAATTTTTATATTTTTTATGTTATAATTATATTATTTGATATATATACACACATATATATATATTATTTATATTTTTTTATTTTAAGAATATTTTTATAGTAAAAAATATTTTTCATGAAAAATAGAAATTGAGAAAAACAAGAATAAACATGGTGAAAACAAACATTTATAGTTATCTTTTGCGCAATACATTATTCAGAATGGCGAGTTGTCAGGAAAAAAACACTGTCAAAAAAGGGGGAAACTACCAGTATTTTCTTTTAAAAAATACTAGGAATAATATAAAGGAATTAAAGAAAGTTTATTTCTCCTTAACAAAATACTGGTATTTAACTGCTTTTTTGACTGTGTTTTTCAGAATTGATGCGTTTTCAGATTGATGTGTTTTTCAGGATTGAAAATATATGTATATAAAACACTTGCAGTGGTCATCGTCTAGAACTAGCTTTTGCGGAATACTTCCGCCTCATTTGGTGAAGCACGTCGACGCCAAATTTTGTAGAATTATAGAACTTTACAGTTTCTGGTAAGTGTTTATCACCAGTTTGAAATGTAACTGATGGATGTAGGGAACTTAGAATTAAAACATATTTATTTTTCTTCCCTTGATAAATATAACGTAATATCATCTTTGGCAAGAATTTGGCTACTGTACAAACAAATTTTTCAGATTTTATGGCGTGCGGCGGTCATTTTGACCGTTTTGGCGGTTCTAGATATACTACTGCAGTATTTCATAAATTTTGGCTGACTGGAAAATTTATCAGTGGCATATGATAGCTTTTGAATTGTAGGAAAAGTCACGGAAACTGAAAATTATACTCTAAATAGAAACAAATTGGTACGGAATGAAAGTTTCTAAGCGGTCAAAATGACCGCCTTGGTGTTTCTAGTGTTAAATAGGTTAAAACCCCTTAAGGGGCAATAGGATATATTTTATACCACCTACTATTAATGAAGATTTGCACCAGAAAAATTTATTAAATTTTACTTTTCTAACTTTGGTGGAAAAAAAAGTCGTAAAATTGCTTTTCGTTATTCTGCAATAATTTTTTTTGCAGATTCCGGTGTGAATTCGACGTTACAGAAACACAATTACTTGCCCATAAAGGGGTTATACTATTACCTGACCGCTGAATCAAAAATTGCGGCTTCCGTTGGCGGACTTTTTTCAGCGTGTGTGCGATCGTTGGAATTTGGTACAAATATGTTTTTTTTAATTTTTCCGCTTTATTTTTCTGATATTAAACAAGTTAATTGACTATCTTTTACAAAATGCTGGTGCTGAATTTAGGAGACCGTACATACGTTTTAAAAAATCCGCTTACGATAGCCAGAGTTTTTGTCTCAGCGCTCATAGTATTCAGGGGGCGGTGATCATTTTATGAATAACACATAAATGCGTTAGACGGGCGTGTATGCTGCAAAATAAAAATGTTTATTTAAACAGGATGGTCTTTGACCTTTTCCGACGCGGAGTAATTCTGTTTGTAAAATGATGAAATGATGGCCTTACACCAAGATTTACAAACAAATAAAATAGAAAATAAAAAAGTGCTTATTTTACCGTACTTTATAAAAGAAAATATTTAATTCAATTTTCTTGTTGTCAGTACGCTTAAAATTGGGTGCCCCTTATAGTGAATACCGCCCGATAAAGGGTTATAGCAGTTTTCAAAGAAACATTCTTTGGGCATAGAGTAAAACGTTATCATTTTGGTCCATGTGGACGTATGGTTAAATTGTTGACTTAGAGCAGGGCTTCAATTCAGTACACGAGTTATGAATAGTTGCCACGTACATGTCGATTGCCTGAACGTAAAAACTATTGTATAAAAATTCAACCTGGTGAGTGTTTGCTTACCGAGGACGGCTAGGCTAGCGTGCCTCGGCATGAGAATGGCGACATACGTAAAATAAGTTTCATTTAGTTGAGACGATTATGAACAGCGATTTGATATTATCGGCAAACTACTGCTTGCTAATTTATCTCACTAGTTTAAAACACAAGAACGCCTGGACATTTTACTCAAGTTTCAAAAAAATATTTGACACCAGAATTTTTATTTAAAATTATTTGACTGATTTATTGAACGTAAATCTGCATGTTTTAAATTTAACTTATTTTAAGAAAGAATTTCCGGTTTCAAATTCACACTTATATCATATGTTTCCATCCGGGCGTTCTAGTGTTAATCGAATTTATCCAGTCGAGTACCTGCACTTTCTGAAATAGAAAAAAAAACTAGATAAACAAACGCGTATGTCTAAGCACAGCTTGAACATCGTGTGTCGCCACTGTCATATGCATGCACTCTACGGCAGAAACGTTTAACACTTTAGTGCGCAGCTTTGCATATATGCAAACAACACTGTTTTGAATTTAATAGATATTTTTTAATCGCATATACCTAATTCACACAAGAAAATTAAAATAGCAATATTTGCTTTAATTAAAAAAACAGACATTCCGTATTTAGTGAACGCGAAATTAACCATTGAAACTTTCTGATGTAAAGTCAGATTCTCTGAACTACGTAATTTCTAGAGCGTATTCTATTATGAGAATTCAAGGATTACGTTTCATAAAATAAATAATTATATAAAATAAGGTATTTGGAGGCATACTTATTAAAGTATTTCTAATTTGCATTATTTTAGCGTAAAACTGCCACACGACAGCAGTTTTTACTTAAATTGCAGATGTGCAACAGATGAAAAGATAGACGTATTATATGAAAAATATATCTCTGATTTATTTTCATTATTTTTCCTGAGTTATAAACCTTTCAGAGTATCATATGTAAAATTTTCGAAACAAAATAAAAAAATCGCACATTTAAGGGTTAAACATACTTAAAATAGAAAATTTTAAATGCCTTTTTCACGTTATTTAACTCTCTGAGGGGCAAGTAATTGTGATTCCTAAACGTCGAATTTACACCGGAATCTACAGAAAATTTTATTGAAAAAAGGCAATTTTATGCGTTTTCCGACCAAAGTTAGAAAAGTAAAATTTATTAAATATTTTCTGGTGCAAATATTCATTAATCATAGGTGGGATAAAATATATCCCACCGCATCTCAAGGGGTTAAACATATGATTCTGCAAAGTGCATACGTTCCTTGGAATTTCTAATCAGTTGAGAAAAAAATTCTGTTTAGAATATTTTTATTTAGTATTTTATCAGCAGAATTTGTAAGAGCAGTTGTTTGATAACAGAATTGTAATTTTTTATGTGAATAAATAAGGAGAATAATTATAATACAAGTTTTAGGTGGAATTTACGGCTACTCGATTCCGTTAATAAAGAGGCAAAAAAATGTTTTAGAAAATATTGTTGGAAAATTCCCCAGGCAATTCAGGTCCAAGGCGTGGAACTATGAATAAAGGGGAACTGACGCATCGTCAAAAAGGTGAAATATCAACTGTAACGGGTTTCTTAGTGCCTCATTACTGTTGGGGAAAACTTCCACCAGTAAATTTCAACAAGCATTTTCTTCTTATTTAAACTTCTTATTAATACAGCATTTCAGTCATAATTACCGCCGAAAAATATATAATATTTACTGGTGGAAGTTTGCTTTGGTGGTAGCCAGAGCCTTTGTTTCTACCGTATTGTGACAACCTAAACAATTTACTCTCAGTGTGAGTGAAAGTGATTATGGTACACGCGCCAACTTGCACCAGTAAAATTGAATTCAAATTTTTACCATATTTGTGCGAGAAATTTTGCATGAATAATCGCTGCCATCGAAATACTCAAGGCCAGAGGACACGAGTTGTGACGTTATCACTAATCGACCGACACCTCACTAGTGTTGGAATTCACACCGGTAAAATTTGAGTATCAATATTATTTTATTTTATTTGTGGAATACCTATCATCTTATAAAACAATAATAATTATTTAAACTTACTGGTGAGAATTCGGAATCCTTAAATAAAATTCGAGACTGATGCGGAATTCCATAGCGTTGCCGCATCTGTCTGATTTTTTATTGCGGATTCCAAATTCTCAGAAGTAAGTTTAAATAGTTATTATTGTTTTATAAGATGATAGGTATGCCACAAATAAAGGAAAGGAATATCAAAAATTGCTGGTGTTAATTCCTACTCTGGTGAGAAGTCGGTCGATTTGTGATGACGTCCAACCCGTGTGCTCTGGCCATGTGTATTTCAAGGGGAGCGGAATACGCCACTAAAATAAGGCGAAATCGTCTATTCAAAATTTACTGGTGGAATTGCTTTTTCCTAAGTAAAAAAAAAAATCTTTTGATCCGATTTAAAAAATAAACCGCCATCTTGCGACAATATCCTCAGTTACTTAACTCACAGCTGGTAGACTCTACACTATATATATCATCCTTTTTTGTTTATATCTGCATTCTTTTAAAATATCGTGTAAGAGCTGCCGGCGCAGAAAGAGTTAAAGTAGGGTAGGGGACTTCCACTCAGTCCGTTGTTAATACTACCTTTTTCAAAGAATTTTTCTTTCGATTTCTCTCTAAATGTGACAGAAACCTTTCCCGAAAGCTGTTTATGTTGCGAATAATTAAAAACACAAACCACGAAGATTATTTATGAGAAATACTGTATTCAAAAAACGGAATAGCAGCAGCATTCGGCATATTAACACTAGAACCGCCGGCTATTTTACTCAAGTTCTATAAATAGTATTTCACACCAGTATTTTAATTTAAACATATTTGGTTTATTTAATTAGCCTATTTTTGTGTTTCATTTATTTAACACATATTATGAAGAAATTTCTGGTTCCAATCGACTATTATCTATTTAGCATGTGCCAAAATGACCCCTAATGGCGGTTCTAGTGTTAATTCTATTAAATCTATTAAATCTTCAACAAATTAGGTTTTTTGAAAAACATGTACCGTTATCTGTCAATTATACGCAATGTGCGATATTTACCTTAACCCCTTGAGAGGCGCCGTTTGCAGTCTGCAAACGGCAAATTTTAACTCCTAAATTGCCAAGTGGCACCAGTAATTTTTTAGTACACTTTCGATCTCATAATATACGCGAAAAAAAGCTTTTGACTATTTTCAAATACATTTGTTCGTTAATTGCGGTGTGAATTAATTATTTGAACATTGTCGGAGCAAAAATGCCTTGCCCCTGAAAGGGTTAAGTGTTGTTAAAAAAAAGGAATTACGACGTAATTACAGAATTTAAAAAGTGAAATTTATTTCTTTATATTAAAAAAAAAACAATTACTAAAGATCCCGTGTATGTTTAATGTACTGTATACATAAGTGCCAACTTTTGCGCCTTTTAACGTGCCTCTAAAAATAAATAGTAAATTTTATTTTATATAATTATCCAGAATCGGCCATTGAACAGTGAAAAATGTCTATTATAGTAGTTTTTAGTAGTTACAAAAAAACAAATACATGCAATTTGTCAGCTATGTTTATAAGAAACAGTTGTAATTCTTAAGTATTTTAAAACAAACCAAACGAAAAAATTCCCATAATTACGATAGTTATGACTAAAAATGTGTCAGATCTTTTGTATTAAGCAATGTTTAAAAACATACTTTAATACGGTTTATCTCAAAATATTGAATACGTGTAATTTTTAATAGGGCGCATAATTTCCCTTTAACAACATTCATACTATTACATAAAAATTTCAAAAATTTATAGAATATACTTATAACATAAGACTGAGAATTTTTTAATCTCACTTATTATTTAAAGCCTGTAGATAACTGGCACAATCAGATTTGTACACTGATGTGGTTATATTTACTTTATCTGATTGAAATATCAATAAATTACTAAGATGCAGAAGTTATATTCTCTTTTGAAAATGTATATGTAGTAATCATATTAGTTAATAAGTTGATTTTTTGGAAAACATAACACTCTGGGAGAAGTTCTTAAATCTTAAGCTTTAACAATGATAGACTTATAAAGGTATTTAAACATTTGTAGTTAACACCAAACACATGGTCTCCAGAAAACCCTGCTCAGAAGTTAATACCGAATTTGGGTTGCACTATCGACGAGAGACTAAAGTGGGGATTTAACCCTTTCCGACACATTGTGCCCTGTTCGGGACACCTCATTTTAAATTCAAACTTACGAACGGCACCAAGAATATTTTAGTAAAATTTTGATTTTACAATGAACATTTAAAGTAACATGTTTTTAATTTCTAAAAAAGTCGTTATAAAATTCCGGCGTCAATCAATCATTTCAACATCTTACGACAAAAATCGGCTGTACCGGAAAGGGTTAAGGAAGACAACTTGCGCAGCCTTCTCTCTTAACCCCTTAACCTAAGATTTAACCTACGGTTTGGCAATTTAATAGAAATTTTCGCCTTGTTTAATCATGGAATTTCGACGATTAAATTAAACTATATTTACTGTGAAATTTTAGTGATAAGAAAATTTTACATTTGGCTCGATCATCGTACGCGGGCTATGCCCGTCATTGTAGGCTAAGGGGTTAAAATAGGTTTAATCTCAGAACAAAACAGTGGCGTATAAATGTGAATCAATCTGTGTGGCATGAAACCTCCAGCATACGAACTTTACCCGAAGTGGCTCTTTGGTATTGCCTAGGACTTTCTGCACGTGGAAGGGGTGCATGTATTCTGCGTGCAGAACCCTCTACACCATTTCGTGCGCATAGCTGCCAACTTGTACGGATTTTGGCTACCACTAAAATTTAATAGAAAATGTTTGCTAATTCAATCGCCGAATTGCACTGAATTTTGATAATTAAACAAGGCAGAGATTTCTGTTAAATTTTAGTGGTAGCAAAAACCCGTACAGGTTGGCAGCTATGCGTGCGTATACCCAGTTCAGCTGCAACCAATCGTGCACTGGTTAACGGGGAGAGGGTGAACCGTTCCAGTACACGTTTTTCATTGTAAGGTGTCACACTGCGTTCTTGCCCTGCATTACGCCTCGTTATGTGGAAGGATCCCATCTGCCGCAACATCGATCTATGCTGGAGAATGTGATATGGTGCGGACAACGCCTCATCGGATACTGCTCTTGTTTTAGCCTCTGTGCTATAGGAGCAGATTCACGATCGCCAGTCGCCAAGCGGCGACTAAATTTTTTGGTGTGTAGACGAATTTTTGACATTTAAGTCACCATCCATTAGCAAATTTCGCATTTTTTCGCGATCCTTTGACGAAAATCGCGTTTTTCTGCTATTCTTTGACAAAAATTGGGTTTTTTTGCAATTCTTTGACGAAAATCCCATTTTTTTCGCAATCCTTATTCGGCAGTCGCGTTTTTCCGCGATCCTTTGACGAAATTTGTGAGATTTTTTGAGATCCTTTGACGAAATTTGTGGGAGTTTTTGAGATACTTTGATAAAATGCGCGTTTTTTGTGCGATCTTTTTGCGAAATTCGCGTTGTTTCTCCGATCTATAAAGTTTTTTTTTTCATGATTCTTTGAAAAAATTTACTGTTTTTTTCGGGATTCTTTGAAAAATCCTTATTTTTCAACTGTTCCTTTGAAGAAGATGACGGTTTATCTGCAAAGACTGACGAATTTGGCATTTTCCATTATTCTTTGACGACAATCGTGTGGGGTTTTTTTTTTTTTTTTTTTCGTGGTTATTAGATATTTTTGAGGGGAGTATTCTTTGATGAAATTCGCGTTTTTTTTCTCTGATGCTTTGACGAAATTGACGATTTTTTTCAGAATATTGGCGAAATTGTCGTTTTTCAGCTATCCGTTCACGAAATTTGCGAGGTTTTTTTGTGATCCTTTGACGAGATTCGCGCTCTTTTCTGCTGACGATTGACCACATTGACTTTTTCGGTGACCATTAGTCGTTATTCTTGACGTTTTTTCGTGATATTTTTTATGTCTGATTTTTCGAACAGAATGCCTTAAATTTTCAGAAAATTCGGAACAGAATCACCCTTGTAATAATATGTAGTAAGATTTTTTTAAGATAATTTTTCTTTTGTGATTTTGAAAAACAAATGTTTGAATTTTATTTTGATTTTTGTGGTGTAAAATAATCTCACACATTCACAATTTTTTTTTATATGTACTCTTATATGACAAAATGAAAATAAGACATATTACTTTCCTACTATCACCCACTGTAATGATTGCTTTACCTCATTCTTACATATATATATATTTACCTATATCTTGCCCAATTTTATCTTCTAACTATACATAGATTAATATTTACATTATACGTTATTTATATCCAAATTTAAAAAAAAATGAGTTTAACCCCTTAATTCTCGTTCCCATCATATTCACGGGCTGCATCTTTTACTCAGATTATTGATTCCCACCAGTTTTATAAAATAGTGTAATTGGCTTTATTTTATTACAGTTTTACCTGTCATTAAGTAAGGTGAATATTTATTTTTGAAAAAAGTGGTGCCAATAAGCAACTTGAATTTTTAAACCGTGATTTAATTCGAGCGTTAAGGGGTTAAATGAAATATACACATTTGATGTAATTAGTCTGTTTCGTTTGTACATATGTAGATTATTTTTGACTTTGAATTCCTGAATTTTTTGCCCATTCCTGAATTTTTTGCCCGTGATTGCTTTTAAGCCTTTCTTTCACAATGTGGCTACTGGATTATTTGGGTTTAGGAGCCATTGGCTCCTTAAAAATATTGGGAATCTGCAACTATACTCTGTGCTAGGCGTATTTTGCCACCTGCTCGGCCGTAAATTAGATCCATATCCACATATTTATCGTTCGTATAATCTGATATTTTGTTTCCGAATGAAGATTGACAACCCGCTAATGAACACTAATGAATTCTTGCTCGCTGATTTATTTTCCTCATACACATGGAAAATTTGAATACCAGAAGATTTATTCTTATCAATCTCAGTGATCGTAATCCTTGCATTTGTTTGACAACTCTCATCGCCATTCTCACTGTCCTCTTGGCGTCTTTTTTTAAGATTTTCGCCGAATAAACATGGTTTGCTATCCCATGTTCCATGGTATTTTTCTTTTCATCTTGATGCCTACTATCGTCCTTCTTAAGTTTTTGGTTGAATTTGGCAACACTGCATGATACCAGGTGATCCAGAAGTCCCGGGAGTTTTGAAATTTTAATAATTAATAAACTATATACAATAGAAAAATGCGGTTTACACAGAAATGTCTAGAAGCATTTAGGATTTTTTTTTTTTTATGAAAAAAGAATATGTTAATTAGTTACACTTTATGCCAACAGTGTGGCGCTGAAATTGGTCATACAGTTTTGCAATGGTATAATAAAGCCGATTGAGTATTGGCATCATGTTCAACCTCGTTTACGGCTGTAACAAAAGTTTGGAGTCTCCTGCTTCTTTGACGATCTTCCAATGAGTCCGTATCCTCAGACCTTTTTATCATAGCCTTCAGATTAGTAACGGTCATCGACCTTTTGCCAGTTTTAACTCCACGCATTGTACGATAAAAAAGCAGAGCTAAATTTACCGATTCATCCTCTTTGTAAAACAGCTTTACTAACAAAGCTTTGTCACACAAAGAAAGCATGTCTAAACATAGGAGTTACACATCAAAATTACTTTTAAATGCAATTTCTTTATTTTCCGAAAAAGTGTTTGAACACAAACAGCCCTTAAAGCGAAATCTGAGCAATATCTTAGGAAGAATGTTGTGCAATGAATTAATCTGCTTATATAACACAGGGTACAGATATTTTCGATGTTGTACAGCAGCGCCATCTGGTGCCAAACATTTTAACTATTTATTTAACATGTTCACGCAGGCGCGGTGGGTCACACTCGACTGCCAAGTCTTCGGCTTTTTGGATACCAGTATTTTAATACAGAAAATGTTGTTTTATTTAATTAGAACAATTGGGCGATTTAAAGGAACAACATTTTCTCTAAAATAATAGTGGTGTGCAAAAAGCAGGAGACTTGAGAACTCTGAGACAGTCGAGTGTGATCCACCATGCCGGCGTGAACATGTTAAACAAAATTCATTATTAACACAAATCCCACATGTTTCTGAGTATATATGTGAAAATCGCGCCTTTCTATTGGACTTAAATTTCTAATTATTAACATTTCAAAACTCCCGGAATTTCTGGATCACCCAGTAGCACATTCTAAACACGTTCACCAGTCTTCTGGTAGTCGAGGGGAGTCACTTTAGAATTTGTTTTATTGCCACAGACAGTCCGATTCTTTCACAAGTTTTACGGATGCAAACCGAATTCATTTATTATTTCTTTCGTGATTTTTTTTTTAAATTTGATCGGATGTATGTCCACATGACAGACTTTTAATGTTGAAAAAATGCAAAAGGTAATTTTAATTTTAGCGTTCCTTTAGCCCTTTAGCTGTTTTGCCCAAGCGCCGCTCGCATATTCACAATACCTAAGCGGTTCGATTGGCTGGCTAGAATCAGACCATACTGATTTGTCATGTCTAGAATGTGGCGATCGACTGCAGGCATCGTATACTTTTTGATGCACATAATTTGCACGTTCACGCCGGCGCGGTGGGTCACACTCGACTGTCTCAGAGTTGCCAAGTCTTTGGCTGTTTGGATACCAGTATTTTAATACAGAAAATGTTGTTTCATTTAATTAGAACAATTGGGTTATTTAAAGGAACAATATTTTCCACAAAATAATAGTGGTGTGCAAAAATCCAGAGACTTGAAAACTCTGAGACAGTCGAGTGTGACCCACCGTGCCGGCGTGAACGTGTTAACGGTGATTCTGAAAATTGTATAAATACGTATGGTCATAATAATTTATGGACATTGATCTTTTTTTTTTCAAATTCTACAAACACAATAAAGCAAACTGTATGCGCCTTAGCCGCTTTTAACCCATTAACGCCGGTTGGTACAAAAATCTGCCATTTAAGAAATACGAAAATTTTAAATATGAAAACCAGTATTTTAGTAAGGAAATTTTCATACTACTTATTCTCAAACTTTGAAAGATTAAATAAGTTCAGATTTACAATATGTTAAAACTGGTGTCAACAGGTACCGAGATTTTAAAAATGTGTAAAAGAAAATCAGCATTAATGGGTTAAGAATGTCAGTATATTTTGTGCGAAAGCTTGCAAACTTTGTAGTTTGTTGTTGTTGTTGTTGTTCATGCATGAGCGCTTTTCGGCCACGAAAAAAAAAATCAATTCATACATCTAACTCTCAAAATAGTTATATGTAAAATGCATGAAATTCATTAAATCCGCGCAATCACTATAACAAGTATTTAGTTCATTTTTTAAATTCCTAATATTGTTTAGAATTTTTTTTTTTTATAACTTCATAAAATATTGAAAAATAAAAAATTCCTATTTTCTTCATTCATATTATAATTTTATAAGTTAATTAAATTAATTTTATAAGTTAGTAAATTGAAAGAAAAGTTTTTTGAAACTTTCCACTGTTTGTATTCGAACTAGTGTACCATAGTACTGGAAACAGACGACATACCACATAGATACTGCGAACCCTCTCTGAAATAAGGTAGAACAAAATTTTAATTCACTGATCATCCCTTGCAAGACTCTCAAAGTCAGTATGGTCCGGACATCTGATTCTGGCGAGCCAATCTGAATGGTTCAGGAACTGAAACGAGTAGGTGTTGTGAACATGCGCTCGAGCAAAAAGAGTTTGCTAGCTTCGATACCACTTAATTTTAACTGTAATCTTTGCTTTTTTAAATGGCATACGTTTTTCGATTGTACAAAACCAAATATATTAGTAAAAAAAAAGTGTTTCCAGGTCTTTATTTTTAATTTATTGTGTCAAAAAAAAAACAGTTAAGAGGAAAACCTCGTGATACTTAATGTTAATTTTAAACTTACAAATGGCACCAAGAATATTTTAATAAAATTTTGCTTTTACAATGAATGTTTAGAGTAACGAATTTTCTAACTCCAAGCATCTCAGAAAACATACAAGACGATGTATAGTAATCAAAAGAACAGTTAGGAAAAAAGAATACCGTAATTTCGCGCATATCCGCCGCACCTCAATTTTCTACCAGAAATTATTTTTAATAAAATGTTACTTGTTTCTGCACTTATTTGACTTCTTTTTTTCAATAAAATTTCAGAGTTCAGAAAGACTTAACCCTAGATCTACCGGGAATTTTATTCAAGTTTTAATAAAACGTTCTACACCAGAATTTTTATTTAAAACTATTTAACTTATTTATTTACCTTATTTTTGTCTGGTTTATATACTTAGTTTATTTTAAAGAAATTTCTGGTTTGAATGAATATTTTGTATGTACCTGTCGGGTCCAATGGACCCGTCTGGTAGACGGAGGGTTAATTATGCCGCGACGGATACGCGGAAAATTACGGTAGTTAGATTCTTTTTCCTACCTATTTCTTTCAACACTATACGTTTAACCATTTGAGAAGGAAGGAATAATGTTTCTGTAATATTTAATTCACACCTGAATGATTGAAAAAATTTATTTTAAAATATGGAAAAGCATTTCTTCAATTCTTTCTATTTTGCCTCTTATATTTATATATTTTTCTTTTCTTATATATAAAAAAAAAACCTTTCTATATACTATAGAGACCAAAAAAATTGTAAAACTTTAAAAAAATAATGTATGGCCCTGATTAGTCCCTTTTTTGGTAGGATAATGTGGTCTTGCCACGCTAGCTTTTCTTGCCCTTGCTTGGTGAGTGTTTCTCTGAACAGTACTAACTTTCACTTTCTAAATTCCTTATAGTAGTTTTACAACTACAGTTTGACTTTACTTATTTTATGATTCTTGTATTTTTTAAGATTTATTGTTAATTCTTTCATCTTAAGATTATACCTTAAAATTTAATTTTATTCCTTTTTTTCTTAAATTTCTAATTTTCTCTTGTTAACTTCTTTTACTCTTCTAGTAGCTTTGCTACAGTTTACCTTTTTCCCAATGGCTCATTAAAACATAAGACATTCCAATATCCTAGTCTGGGTGTTAAGCTGCTATCAGCTAGGAAACCCCTTAATGCTGATCACCTGTTCAGAACCTGTTCAACGAATTTTTTATTTCTAAAGAAGTCGTTTGTAAATTCCGGTGTCAGTCAATCATTTCATCATTTTACGAACAGAATGTTCTATGCCGGAAAGGTTTAAACGAACGAACGGAAAAATTATATTTACATTTTTAACGTAGAATTTCTAGCTTATATTTTTTAAATGTTAAATATTTTGCTAACGTGAGATAGTTTTAATTTATTTAATCGAAAGTTTTGATATATATCTGTTTTCTTTTATTACTCAATTATTTTCTATGTGAATTCGCTTTTCAATAAGTAGAAAGTAATAGAAAACACTTCTAATTAAAAAAAAAAAAGAAAATTTTTAAAATTCAGAACAAATATGAAAATGGATTAAATAAAGCAATCCCTTTTTCAACATCAACATTTGGATGTAAATTGAGAAAATGTAAGTTCTTAAACGAATCAATAAGTATTTTGATTTTTATTTATTATTATTTACTTAAATTTCTTAAAGCTATTTAAACTGCGCAAATTTAATTTTTTTTCGAAATAATTTTTTTCTTGAATAAAATAGAAAAAAAAAAAATACGTGAAAAATTGGCAGTTTTCTGAGGGTTTTTAAAGCAACAATTAAAGTTAGGTGCAATTTAAATCTAAATATGTTTACTTTGATATTATATATTTTTAATGATAAATTAAATTGACAATAAATAAAGTTATAATTCATAAGCTTGGGCAGAAAAAAGTGTACTATTTAACAAGACGTGCATTTTTGAAGGCGAGATGAAAAAGATTTAAAAACAAAAAAGCTTTAGTATATAATTAATTTTTTTCTATCAACAGTGATTAGAAAACAACAGAACATTGTGCTGAAGTAAAGTAAAAAACAGATTCTTTTTCATAAAATTTTCTTAGAGATTTTTGAAATGCTACATTTCAATTCCTTAAAATCTCATTAAAATTTTCCAAAATAAAAATCGGAAGTTTTTTTTTCTTTAATGGAAAAAAGCAAAAATAACTGTACAATAAAAATTACTGTATTATATGTATTTTGGATTACGCGCTTTCGTGTTTTTCATTTTATGTTCCAGTAAACGAAAAGATAATGAAAAATCGCTAAATAAATTTGTTGTAGTGAAGGAGAAAAACGTTACAAAAAGCATATAAATGGTAACATTCTTAAATGTTATGTTTATAATAATAATAATAATAATAATAATAATAAAATCCCTTTGAAACAGGGTTCGTACGCTTCAAGGAGTTTCAAGCACTTTTTAACACAATTTTCGTAAAATAATATTTGACTTATTTAATGGGAAAAAAATTCTATCTTCAGATATAGCGACCAGTACTTTATGAAATTTTTGGTACTAAAACACTTAAAATTCCCTGAACCCCTGATGCGTACGAACCCTGTGAAAGATGAGACATGAAATTACACAGCCAAAGTTAGACTCATGTAAGATTAACTACATCAATTATCTAACAATAAAATGTTCAATTGTACTTATTGTAGCCAAAACAAAAGGCTAAAATAAAATTATAAATTAAATAATTAAAGAAAATTTAAAGAAAAAATCATTTGGTAAATTATTGCTCGTTAACCCCTTGGGGACGAGCGACATGTATACGTGCCGCACGAAGCGCTCAGAATCGTTGTTTTTCCTCACCAGTAAAATTTGGCTTATTTAATCAGCGCATTTTCTCGATTCAAGAAGACACAAATTTATATAATAAAGTAATATGATAATGAGAATATATATATTAAGAAAATTAATTTTATACAAGATTTCCATCAATTGGAAAATGAGGAAATAACAAATTTACAATTAGCAACATATTTTTGATTTTTATAGATATAGAAGGCTGCATGGATGCGAAGTTCAATTATAGAAGTTAGTTCAGTGATGGTTTTATCTAAATGAGAGTTGATTGTGTATTCCATTTTTCAGCAATGTACAGATTTATCTTATTATACCATTTTCTTGTTTACAGATATATTGTTTGTGCTTTTTGTTCTAAGTTTGAGATTATATTTGCTTTTCCTACGTAAGAAATGTAACCTAGGCAATTAACCCTTTCAGGGGCAAGGTACTTTTACTCTTAAAATTATAAAATGAGTGAATGACACCAGAATTTACAAACAAATTTATTTCAAAATAAGAAAAAGTTTATGTTCACGTACTTGATCACTCTACCAGAGAATCAACCAAATAATGGCAAATGCCCTGAATCTCTGGCGGAAAAGCGCCCTCCACCATCCAACTCAGCCGCAGACGCTGAAACAGACCCGGAATCAGCGACAATTAATAAAACTGACAAGTCACAAAAAATGGCACACTCTGCCAAGCAAGTAAATTACAAAAATTAACATATGACTTAAGTACATATAGCATATATATACTTATAACATATGTTTTAAACATATGACTGTAACCTTAGTTACTATAAAATAAAAATAAAACTAAAATTAAAACTAAAACTGAATGAAACTGCAAAACAACATTTTAAGTCATTTTCAGTTACAAATGACTATGTAAAGATATCTTCAATCTAAGTATACACTAATAATCAAGGCAAGATAAAACATTAAGCCAATAAAACATACATTTTAGGTCACTTCAAGTTACAAAAGACCATCAGACTATGAAAGTCCAGAAACAACTCAAAAAGGCGCGAAGGCAGAAAGATTAGCAAAGCACTATGTGGATAACAGTCCGGCAAAAGTCCACCAAAAATACTTTAATTATACCAAAATATTCAAAATCTGTACTTTATGAATGAATACAATTTATTAAATTCATTATAAATAACTGTCAGTTTATAATGATTCGATCTCGGCATTTTGCAAATTGCAAGTCAGAGTTCTGTTTCGCGCAAAGGTAAATAACAGACGCATCAGAAGACACTTGCCGGAAATAAAATGCTTAACGTAGCCGACGTCCCACAATTACACTTATCTGTTGTACGCTTACCAATCCATTGTGTTCACGTACTTAATAAAAGAATAATTTCACTCCAATATTCTGTTGTCAGTGTGGCTTTTAAGAATTAAAATTAAGTGGTCTAAAAATGGACCACCGCTCTTCAGGGGGTTAATACTATAGATATCCCATAGATACAGAACAACTTACAAGGTATTTCATTTTGGAGAGGGAGACAGTTTATTCGCAGCGATTGTTCATTCTCAGTAGCATTGTTTGAAAAGCGTAGTGTTTCCGAAATTATGCGACGGAAAGACTACATTTATGAAAATACTGTAAAAAAATGCTATTATTGGGAAAATAGAAACTTCAGGTGAGAAACCGGAAACTTGAGTTTAAATAGAACAGTATCTATAATGTAAATGTTTAAACCTCTGTGAAAAACAAGACCATAATATATTGATTTTCAGAATTCAATATGTTAATTTTCACACGTGATAAAAGTCTGTACATGCGTGAGTTAAATGATTTACAAAATTTTCCCTAACACAAAATTATAGGCAGCAAAATTTGCTTGCCCTTAATGAAAGGTGAATTTTGATGAGCATTCTTGCTCACCCAAATTTCTGATATCGCATGAGAAAAGCTGGATATTCATTCAACTTTGCATCAAATGAGCCAATAGGAACGAAGCTAGTAAAATAGGATTTAACCCCTTGAGGGGCACCGGTATATATTATATACCACCTACGATTAACCCTCCGTCTACCAGACGGGTCCATTGGACCCGACAGGTACATACAAAATATTCATTCAAACCAGAAATTTCTTTAAAATAAACTAAGTATATAAACCAGACAAAAATAAGGTAAATAAATAAGTTAAATAGTTTTAAATAAAAATTCTGGTGTAGAACGTTTTATTAAAACTTGAATAAAATTCCCGGTAGATCTAGGGTTAATGAAGTTGTACACCAGAAAAATTTTATTAAATTTTATTTTTCTAACTTTGGTGGAAAAAAGCCGTAAAATTGCTTTTACTTATTTTGCAATAGAATTTTCCAAAGATTCCGGTGGGAATTCAGCATTTCACAAACGTAATTGCTTGCCCTTCAAGGGGTTAAATGATTGGATTCAACCCGGCAAAGAGGAAATTGCTGGCCAGCAGCAAGATAAGTGCTGGCAATGATGGAGAAGTGTTGGCTAATGGTCTACCACTGCATGACCACTGCCGGACAGCTTCAGTCAACTTTGCTGTTGGAAATCATCATATAAAATTCTGATGGGCTTCTGTTTTATCTCATGCGCTTGCCCACCACTACGTGGAAGTGCACGAACTTTTGCAGTATTATTGCTGGGAACCCTTACGCTAGGTCGCGTTGCGAATATCGAACACAATGAGTATTTGAACACAAATCTGAAGTGAATATCTTAACACAATTTAAGCTGTAAAGCTAATTATTTTTTTGAAAATGTAAATAATATAGCTCCATTACCACCAACAAAATAAATAAGTAAATGAAGAAATAAATAAATTCTTTATTTCAACGCACTTTTTTTTCCTCCTTAAATCTGGTTTTATAAGTTACAAAGGATTTCGGTATTCATAATTTACACAGTTCAGAATCAATAATAATAAAAAGCGTATAAAATATATAGGATTTCTATACAATACAATAATTTCTATACCACTTTAATGATTTTGAACGTAAATCACAAAAGAACAAACTTGAAATAGTGTAATGAGAGCTTGACAACTACGAGCGGTTATAGCATACGCGTAAAGTAATTATTCAGCTCCGATCACAAAAACGAAGCAACAGCGAGCACGGTCAGTACTTGGGAGGGTGACCACATGGAAACCGCTGCAAGTTCAAATATTTCTATAGATACTTCTACAGATATTTCTGTTGCTCTTGATGAAACTAGCTTATAGAAAAAAGAGCCATAATTCTATAATACTTTGTTTTTTATAGAATTCTATAAGAAATTTTTGTAAGGGAAAGTGCTGGGCCAGCAAAGGAATAGTAGTGGGATAGGTGCTAGCACTGCAGGAAAAGTGCCGGATTGAAGTAATGTGATGGCATAGCAATGCAGGCCTGCTGTTGACCATCACTGATGGGCCAGCTGCATTCGGCACGGACACTTTTGTACAGGTTTAAGTACTGGCACCATTGCACTTTACCACTGATGGCGGTGCTGGCTGAAATCTTTTTTTTGCAGCTGATGGTCCACTGTTTCTTTCTTTGCTGGATGAAACAAACTTCAAATAGTGTAATGAGAGCTTGAAAACAATGAGCGCTCGTAGGATACGCTGAAAGTACTTGTTCGTATCCGATCACGAAAACCAAACAGCACCGAACGGTTAGTACCTGGGAGGGTCACCACATGGAAATAGCTGCAAGTTCAAATATTTCTATAGACATTTCTGTTATAGACACTTATAGCTCTTTGTGAAACTAGCTTATAAAAAAGTGGGCATAATTCGATAATGCTTTGCTTTTTATAGAATTCTATAAGGAATTTTTGTAAGGGAAAGTGCTGAGCCAAAAAAGGAATAACAGTAGGATCGGTGCAAGCACTGCAGGAAAAGTGCCGGGTTGAGGTAATGTGATGGCATACCATTTCTGGCCATCTCTAGGTCATCACTGATGGGCCAGCTGAATTCCGCACGGACACTTTGGTACTGGTTTAAGTAATGTCACTGCCATCACTTTACCTGTGATGGCAGTGCTGTCTGCCATTTTTTTCCAGCTGATGGCCCACTGTTTCATTCTTTGCTGGGAAGGAAGAAATGTAAACTCATCAGGTAACACTTCCAGATCAACACGCAATAGATAACCCTAGAAAAAGTTTGAAGAACATGTTTACTGAACACGTAATAAGCTGGAAGAACGTGTTTCGTAAAATGTTGGCGAGATGTTTATTGTTTATCTTGCACCGTGTAATAAGGCTTTTAAGATGTTTACATGAACAAGCGTGGAGTTACGCCCCTTGAATACTAGGCATCAGGGCTTGCACAAAAATGACAGCTGTCGTTTGCAGATATTTTCAGCATTTGTACGGTCACTTCAATTTGAATAACAATACTTTTAACAGATTTTTCTGATTTTTTTTTAAATATTTTTTTTTTATAGATTAAATAAGTTTAAGTAATCTTTTGAAATATAGTAGTGTCTAATTTCGGGAAACTGTTTAAACCATCAAGGATAACCGCCTACGACAGTCGTCATTTTTGTGACAGCGCTCAGACCAAGTAATCAGGGGGCGGTAATGGAGTGGCAGGGAGACAACGAACCTTTTGTGATAGATTTAACCCCTTGAAGAGCGGTGGTTCATATTTGGACCACCTAACTTTCAGAATATCAAACTTACCAAAGAATCCGAAGGTGAAATAAAAAATGGGGTTATCATTAACGATTTCAAAGTTGGACACCCTTTGACCCCCAGGGCGTGAGTTGCGGGGGTCACATTTGGTATCACTGTGTACCTTTTTAAAAAATATTTAATACGTATTTTTTCGTTTTTAATCTGATATGCATTTCTGGAGTTATTCAACCGTTTCCAGACTTTTCGGGCAGCCTGTTTATACGAGGCGGTATCGTAAACCTTCAATTACACGCGAATAAATTTTAACGCACCTCGCACCAATTTTTCAAAATAAATTTTATTTACATACGCTTTGAGAACATTTGAAAGAGAAATATACTACAAATTATATATTTTTAAAAATAGTAGTGTGAATTTAATATAAAAATAGTCGTCTGAAATTGAAACTTTACGATATCCCGTCGTATATGCAACGTGATCCACATAAAAAAATATGCTGTTTATCTTAATACTAGAAAGTCCGCGAGCAGTCATTTTGTATGCTATCGAATGAATATATCTCGGTTCGAACCAGAATTTTTTTTTTATAAAACTAGTTTAAAAGATTCAAAGAAAAAACTAGTTAAATAGGTAAGTTAATAATTTAAAATAATTTAAGGTAAGATAATAATTTAAAACAAAAATTCTGGCGTGAAATATTTTTCTAAAGTTTGTGTAAAATTCTCGGTCTTTCTAATGTTAAATGCAATTATTTTGATAAACTCGTTTTATTTAACCCCTTGAGGGGCAAGCAATTACGTTTGTGTAATGCTGAATACCCATCGGAATCTTTGAAAAATTGTATTTCAAAATACGTAAAAGCAATTTTACGGCTTTTTTCCACCAAAGTTAGAAAAGTAAAATTTAATAAAATTTTTCTGGTGTAAAACTTTATTAATCGTAGGCGGTATATAATATATACCGGTGCCCCTCAAGGGGTTAACTCCTTGAGGGGCGATGGGATTATATTATATCCCACCTACGATTAATGAAGATTTGCAGCAGAAAAAGTTTATAAAATTTTACTTTTCTAATTTTGGTGTAAAAAAATCATAAAATAATATTTCCTATTTTAAGATAAATCTTTAGGAAAATTCCGGTGTGAATTCAACAATACAGAAAGGCAATTGCTTGCCCCTGATAGGGATAAAGCGAAAACTGAAGCAAAATTCATAATTTAACCCTTTGCAATCGGCGCCTCTTACACAGATTTTATTCGATCGGCACCACTTTTTTAAAAGAAGTTTCGTTCAGGTACACAAATTAGTAATGCTCTGATTAAATAAAATACATTTTATTTTCCTTTATTACTGGTGCAAAAAGTTTTTTGCAAAGAAAGATTGTGTCTCCGCAGCGGAGTCTTCGAGTGCAAGGGGTTAATCAATGATTCAGAAATATTGTTAATTTGTAGAAAGATACTTAACACTTTCATCACGGCAATGGCGCGCCTTTCCATTAAGACCCTGAACCTCTCCTCGTAGCGCTAAAATTGTAATAAAACACTAATTCATCTAAAACTTGTTTATTTTACTTTGAAAAATAATAGTCAACATCATTTCTTACCCTAATGATTTGTTTGTCCTTACAAACATAAAAAATATAATAAAATGTAGTGTTCATTTGGGAAAATCAATTCGCACCGGAAAATTCTGTCCGGTAATTATTAGACAGTAGATATCGGAATCAATGTGTAATAATGAAATGACAGATTTTTCTGGTGCGAATTGATTTTCCATGATTGATAGCTAATATTCCTGGAAGACGAGTTATCTCATCCCACGCGATGAAAGTGTTAAAAATATTTTTGAGAATAATACACATAACACTTTAATTCTCATAGTAAGTTTTTTTGTCTTTTTCGTCTTAGATATAAGAGAAAGTTTTCGCTGACGTGAGGGATGTTTTAGTTCTGCGATATATATTGTTCTTATATAAGACTAACTTACTTACATTATTTATTCAAACGAAGTTAATGAAATATGAATGAAAAATGAATTTAATCTATTTTTTAAATTTTCTTGGGGCATATTTGATTTTTTTTTAATTTTTAGATTGGGACAATAGATTCTATATAAAAATTGTAAACAAGTAATCATATTCTTATATTTGATACATCATATAATTTTTAGCAATGTTTTCGTCGAATTAACACTGTGTTGCTACGTCTGTAATTAAATTAACTTTGGAACATATTTCTATATTACCCAAAAAGTTTTTTAACACAATAGTTAGGAATTTTTCTATATAGTTAAATATTTCTGAAAAAGTAATAAGAATTTTCTATCTAAATCGAAAGAATCCTTTAATCATTTGGTGAAAAATATTTTTTAAAAGCATAATAGTCTTTTATAATGAAAACATATTTTCAAATATTATAATATAATTTAAGTTATAATTTAATTAAAACATTTACTGAAACAGAAAAAAAGTCAATTTTCATTGTGTATTTAATTAAAATTTATAATTTTTAAACAAATGTCAAAATATTAATTATATACTTACACTTAACACCTTAAACATTTTGAATGAGAAAAAACTTGTAAATTTAATTTGATAAATTGTACTTTCATTGCATGATGTAATTAAATTTTATTTTATTAGATTTTATAATTTCCACTATTATTAAACGAGGTTAAGTATTTTATATATTTTAAAAATGCAACTCTGTTATTTGCGTGTATTACATATTTAATATGTTTTTCTACAATAAAAAAATGTATTAATTAATTAAATATAAATAAAATGTGTATGTGGATCAGAAATTCATTCTTTAAATTATACTGAAATTGCGTTCCTATTTTTTGCTATTCTCATTTAGCACTAGAAAGGCAGAGAGGAGTCATTTTGACTCCTACCATAAAAATATATTTCGGTTCGAACGAGAAATTTCTTTTTAAAATATGTTTAACAGATATAAAGATGACAAATGTTAAATAAATAAGATAAACTGTTTAACCCTCTCGCTGCGCAACCCGAGAGTTTCTTGGCCAACGTAAAAGTAGCAAAATTTGCACAACCCGACATTTCATCGTGGATGCATTTTCTCCGTCTAATTAACCCGCCTTGATCATTCCCACGAGTTACTTTTTTATTGTAAATTTTTCCTTATTTAATCGGAGCATTTTCCTTATTAAATCAGATGAAAATTTTTGTTTTGAAAAACCGGTGGCAAAAGAATAAAAGTTCTTAAAAGACACTCGTCGCGAAGGTATTAAGTACGCAATTTTTGAAGCTGTTTTGATAAAACTATTACGCAGCGAGAGGGTTAAGAGATCTCAGGACTATTCCCAGATAACATGAACATTAGCAGCAAGTTTGATTTTTTCTGTTATTATCTTGCCGTGACAAAATTCAATTGAGAAATTCGCAGCAAATCTCCCGCAATGTATACCATCACCCACTTACGTGAGTAGTTTTTTGTGAAATTGATGGCAAGATTGTCTTTAATTCACGAAAGTGAAGAAAGCAAAAAATGATTCTGTTGAGAGAATAGACCATCAGCAGATACGCAGAAATTGCAGAAATTTTATTCTGTTGGCACAGCTTTTTTTAAACGCTATACTTATAAAATACCAAAAAAGATTCGAATAGAAAAGTATTAATATTTCACCTTAACTTTATGGTGGTGAAAACGATGCATGCACCTTAACGGTGTGTCTGCATCAATAGACTTGGTCAGGCCTGTGGTCTCCTGGAAGGGGTGAAACTTACAGTTGTAAACAGTAAATGTGACATGGAAGGATTACTACTTTGCAGTAATTTTGCAGTATATTTGGTTACTTGTTTGCCGTTAATTTGAAATAATTTTGACACATAATGAATTTAACTTGCACGACAAGTTAGCTGCAAATTAAAAGTGTGGTGACTTCGGCGTTTGCGTTATATTACTGTAGTCTTGTTATGAACATTCAGTCTTGTCATGCTGAGCTTGCTTCAAGACTTCTGCAAATTTTCTGCAAACTAAAAATGGTCTCTGGGTTGGAGCTTCAAGAGTTTCGAAATTTTAATTCTTTTAGATGTTAAACGCCTATCTTTTCTGAACATTTTGATATAATTGTTTCCTTGAAATATCCAATTTAACAGAAATTATGGCTTTTAGAATTATACTCGCCCATTTTCTGAAGCGGCGTTTCCGAAACTTTGAAGTTATTTTTCTCCAAATGACGTTTTTGGGCATGAAGTGCAGTATACCTCAAAACCTTCTGAATATTTTTTCCATAAAATTTTCAAATCATATATTTCATGTTAGACTACATAAATAGTACATAAAATTTCATTTTTATTGTTCAAAATAATATTTTATTAGGTGATTGTACTTTCGAAAATTTGAAAATTTTGTATTAGCTAAATACAACTTTGTATTAAAAAAATAAAAATGGTTTAACCCATTCGGGACAATGGATGCACCTTCAAAAAGAGCACAGAACTTGTTTTTAGCACCAGTAAAAAAGAAGAGTAATATGTGAAGAAGAGTAATTTCCCTGCAATTTAATAAAAGAAGAGTAATTTTCTTTAATTAGAGAATTTTCGTGATTATTAAAGCAAATGTAACCCTTTTCAAAGAAGTTGCGCAAACCGAATAAAATTTATGGAAAAGGCGCTGGTCCCTCAAAGCTCAAAAAGAATTTACGTTGTACAAATGTCAATGTTGTGTTCTAAAACTGTTGTTGTAATTTTTTATTGAATAACTTAATAATAAAGAATGCCTGGAAGTCAGTGTGACTGTTGTACAACCTGACGAAAAACAAATAGTAATTTTCTTATCTGCTGTAATATAATCAAGGGCGGATCTGGAGAGTCCTCAAGGGGGGGGGGGGGGGGGGGCGATTTTAGAAATTTGGAAACTCCAATCTGATGCGCGGGTCGGAGCTAATTTTTTCACTGCGGGTCGTGTTACTTCTACTTTTTGCTGTGGGTCGGGTTTGGGTCCGGTTGACTTCTATTTTTTGCTGCTGGTTGGATTAACTTATACTTTTTTGCTGTGGGTCGCGTTTGGGTCTGGTTGATTTCTATTTTTTGCTGTGGGTCGGGTTAACTTCGACTTTTTTGCTATGGGCCGGGTTAACTTCTACTTTTTAGATGCGGGTCAGGTTTGGGCCCGGTTGACTTCTACTTTTCTGCTACAGGTCGGGTTGACTTTTACTTTTTAGCTGTGCCTAGCGCGTTGGGTTTGGAGCAGATTGATATACATTATATCCGGTTTGGGTCAGTTTCGGATTGGGTTTTCACTACTGCGACTTGCGAGAAGGGTTCGGGTTGACCCGTTTTTTTTTTAAAGAAAGTCTAAGTATTTTTGAAGATAAAAACTATATGCAGTAAAATCTTCATAACAGACACGTCCAAATAATTAATTAGGAATATTTTTTAATCTCCAGAATTATGTAAAAAATACTAATTTGGTATAAGACTGCTTGTCTCTTTATATCTAAGGTGAGTTGTCATTCAGTAAAGAATGCTTTGAAACTTATTTAAAGACATACCGGGTGTCCTTAAATGGATTTTAAAATTTAGTACTTTTCGAATGGTGACAGCTATTTAAAAAATTCTTGCAGGAGGGTTATGTAAGATGTCATGAGATTTTTTACTGTGATTCTTGATTTTACTGTATAGTAGCACCGATAGATGGCGCTGTAAACAATGGTCATTAAGCCTACCTCCTCCGGAAACCGATTTAGCACCTCTTGCTTCCAGCACCATCTTCGTTGCTATTTTAAACTAAAATCAAGAATCGCAGTTAAAAAAATTATCAGGGGTAGAATAAAAAACAAAAAACAAAAAAAATCTGAAATTCAAAGAAAATTTTCTGAAAGGTTACAGCAGATGGGGGGATTCCCTTCTGGCACTAATTATTTTTGTTGCAGGTCGGGTTAACTGTTTTGGATTCGGATCGATTTCAGGCTGAGTGTAGATTCCTGCAAGCTGGGTTAACTTGTTTTTGTTTTTTTTTTTCAAAAATTAGTTCAGTATATCATTTCAAGTTAAAAATTATACCTATAATAATAAACGTATGTAAGTGTGTTGTCTTCTAAAGAGACCACTGCATTTTTCCCAGGACTCTTTGATGAAATTCGCTAGTCTTCGACCCTTTGATGAAATTTGCGTTTCTTCTGCAACCCTTTGACGAAATTAGTGTAATTTTGCAGACCTTTGGTAAAATTCGCGTTTTTTTCCGTGACCCTTCTACAAAATTCCCTTTTTTTCAGCGATCCTTTGACTAAATTCGCGTTTTTAAAGCGATTCTTTGACTAAATTCGTTTTTTTTCACGATTCTATGAAGGATTTCGTGTTTTCTCCACGATCCTTTGACGAAATTCGCGGGTTTTTTTTTTCGCGGCTATTTGAAAAAATTTGCGTTTTCTCCGCGATCATTTAACGAAATTCGAGTTCTTTTCCGCTGCCTTTTGAAGAAATTCGCGTTTTCTGTGATCATTTGAAGAATTTCGCATGTTTTCCGTGGCTCCCTGACCAAATTCGCGTTTTTTCTGTGATCATTCGGCGAAATTGAAGTTATTTTCTGCGAACAATTGACGAAATAGATTTTTTATGGAGACCATTTATCAAAATTTGCGATTATTTGTATGTCCAAATTTTCGGATAGGTGAATTTTCTAAATTTTTGGAGACGAATGCCTTAACCCTGGAGCTGCGTATTATTATTATTATTATTATTATTATTATTTATATTTTTTTTTTATCAAAATAGGTTAAAAAATTGCGCGTATTTTTTATTACACATTTCAAATCTGCACACATTTTAGAGTAAAATATGTCCCAAAATCTTTGTGAAACAGGTTTTTTTTTTTTTTTTTTTTTTTTTTTTTTTTTTTTTTTTTATAGAATTAGATCATAAAAAATAAGATTTGATGCGGAAATTGCGGGTTGCGCAAATTTTGTCACTTTTACGATGGCCGTGGAAATCGCGGGTTGCGCAGCGAGAGGGTTAAATTTTCGGAAAATTTGGAACATAATCACTAGGGTGGAGCGAAATTTTTTTTTCTTCAAACCAAAATTGGCCGGGGTGGGAAAGTTGCTCTATCAGATCCTCATTCTGAATGTAAAATATTTTTGAAAAAATATTAATATTAAATACTGCCCCACGGTCATTGAATATTGAGAAAAAACATAAAAGCGCTCGCCTGTGGAAAAAAAAAATCTTTTCCTAATCAAAATGGGGCGGTGTGGGAAAGTTGCTCTATCATATCCTTATTCTGAATAAAAAATATCTTTCAAAAATATTAATATTAAATACTGCCCGAAGGTCATTGAATATTGAGAAAAAACGTAAAAGTTGTGCATTTTCCCATTTTTTCCCCTCAAATATACAAACTATTTTATTAATTTAGTTTAAAAGGATGATCATCGAATTATTATTATTATTATTATTATCTATTTATAGTAAAAATATGTAATATTTATGTCAAATTTGCTTTTTTATGCTAACTCAACGACTATACTTTTTTTAAACATATGAAATTTGGGTAATTGTAATTGTTTTACATATTTTACTTAACCTGTGTAAGAAAATATAATTTGAAATTATCCTTAAAGAACTATAGTAATAAGGTAAAAATAATTTACTATTTAATTTACAAGCAGTGAAGTTACCATTTTATGGTAGTCCATACTGTTTTTTGGTTTCAAAAACTGGCATTTTTTCCCGACTCCAAACGTTTTAATGTATCCATGGCATCTCAAAGGACCACAAACAGCAGAAGAAGCCTCTGTAACAAGTCTCACACATCTTTCAGTGGCTTGATTGTGTCAAGAGAATAGCTTAATCTTAGGTAAGATGTCTTCATCTATTGCCTTTGGATTTAGGATACACTTTGCAAGAATGTTATGATCTAAGAACTTAGTTAATGGTGGTTCTGTCACGTTCACTTCAGCCTAATTTATGAAATTGATATAGTCTTTGGTCTCTCAGGTAACTTGATCGTTTATTTTCGTGAAACTTTTATTATTCTGCATAGTGCCAACACTCGTACATACTATATAAGAGTGGCACTGCGCAGAATAATAAAATCTCGGTCAAAAAATTATTTACGTACGTGATCTCAGGTAACTTGAAAGTACGTAAAGAATGTCTTCACTTTCAAGATTTTATTATTATGCGTAGTGCCGACACTCTTACATACTGTGTAAGAGCTTTGGCACTTCGCAGAACAATAAAATCTCGAAAGTCAAGAAAGTCTTTACATACGGATAAATTTTGAAACCAAAGTCTATATAGATTCTATAAATTGGGTTGAAGTGACCGTGATACAACCACCATTAACTAAGTTCTTTGATCATAACATTCTAACAAAGTGTATCCTAAATCCAAAGGCAATAGATGAAGACATCTTACCTAAGATTAAACTATTCCCTTGTCACAATCAAGCCACTGAAAAATGTGTGAAACTTGTGAGGCTTCTTCTGCTGTTTGTGGTCCTTTGAGACGCATTAAGTTCATTAAAACGTGTCTGGAGTCTCGGAAAAAAGGCAGTTTTTGAAACCAAAAAACAGTATGGACTACTATAAAATTGTAACTTCATTACTTGTAAATTGCAATAGTAATTTATTTTTATCTTATTACTATAGTTCTTTATGAATAATTTCAAATTATATTTTTTTACACAGGTTAAGTAAAAAATATAAAACAATTACAATTACCCAAATTTCATATATTAAAAAAAATATAGTCGTTGAGTAAGCATAATAAAAGCGAATATGATATAAATATTACATAATTTTACTATAAATTTATAATAACAATAATAATAATTGGATGATCATCCTTTTAAATTAAATTAATAAAGTAGTTTGTATATTTGAGAAAAAAAAGGGAAAATGCACAACTTTTACGTTTTTTCTCAATATTCAATGACCTTGGGGCAGTATTTAATATTAATATTTTTCAAAGATATTTTTTATTCAGAATGACGATATGATAGAGCAACTTTCCCACACCGCCTCATTTTGATTTGAAAAAAAAAAAAAATTATTTTCCATAGCAGGCGCTTTTACGTTTTTTTCTCAATATTCAATGACCTTGGGGCAGTATTTAATATTAATATTTTTCAAAAATATTTTATATTCAGAATGAGGATCTGATAGAGCAACTTTCCCACCCTGGCTAATTTTTATTTGAAGAAACTTTTTTTTTTCCCATAGGCGAGCGCTCCACCCTAATAATGACCCCTGTTCCCGACTTCTATAACCCTCATGCAAGTATTTTTTTAATATCTGTCACCATTTGCAATTTATTGAATTTTAAAATCAGTCAGTCCATTTTAGGACACCCGGTATATTCAGCACTTAGGGGATGATGGCTGAAATTAAGCATTTAAAAAAAAAGTTAAGCTGGCTTCGATATGTCAGTTAGAGGCTTACCTGGGCTGAAGTTATCAGGCCCAAGCACAGGTCCAACCCACATAAAAAAATATAACTACTCGCCCGCCGTTATAAAAGCTAAAAAATCAACTCCAGCCCTGCCTGCATTTTGCAATTAAAATTATTCATAAAGTACACTTGCTTATGCTCATATTTTATTTTCAGATTATGTTCGAAATTCATGAATACAGAAAAACAACAATATTAATGACTATTTAGGCAATTATGTACGTAAACACTACGTAAAAATATGACTTAGACAATTACATTCAAATAAAAATCCAGTAAGATAATCAGTTTAGAATAAAAGAAACGGTTGATAAAAGAAAATCATAATTTTAAAGCTCTACAAAGTAAAAAAGTAAATTTTTAAAAATGCATCTCTGTAACTTATCAAATCAAATTAAATTTCTAAATTTCTCTAAACAAATGTACAAAACAAATATAATTTTTACGAATGACAAATAAGTAAGATTGCAGATCAACTTCGGCTCGGGAGGAAGAATTTAGAGGAGTGCACATGTCGTGGTCGGGCCAATAATGCTTATCATACGGGCTGAAACGGACCAAATGTTTAGCTTTTATTCCGGGCCGAGCCCCGACCTGGAAATTTTGGCCAGTGCAGGCCTCTAGGAAAAATGAAGTCCAGGCCAGGCTCGATCTGGGGGAAAAAGAAGTCTGGACCGACCCGAATCTGCAGAAAAAATTAAGATCCGGGCACGACCCGACTCTAACAGCGAAAAGACCTGACCCAGCCCGAGTCTCGTGGATTTAAACTGGCGCAACCCGGGTCGGGTCGGACCAACTTGGGCTCGGGAGGAAGAATTTATAGGAGTGCACGGGTCGAGCCAATAATGCTTATCATATGGGCTGACATGGACCGAATGTTTAGCTTTTATTCCGGGCCGAGCCCCGACCTGGAAATTTTGGCCAGTGCAGACCTCTAGGAAAAATGAAATCCAGGCCAGGCTCGATCTGGAGGAAAAAGAAGTCTGGCCCGACCCGAATCTGCAGAAAAAATTAAGATCAGAGCACGACCCGGTTCTAAAAGAGAAAAGATCTGACCCAGCCCGAGTCTCGTGGATTTAAACTGGTGCGACCCGGGTCGGGTCGGACCAACCTGGGCTCGGGAAGAAGAATTTAGAGGAATGCACGGGTCGTGGTCGGGCAAATAATGCTTATCATACGGACTGACACGGACCGAATGTTTAGCTTTTATTCCGGGCCGAGCCCCGACCTGGAAATTTTGGCCAGTGCAGACCTCTAGGAAAAATGAAGTCCAGGCCAGGCTCCATCTCGAGGAAAAAGAAGTCTGGCCCGACACGAATCTGCAGAAAAAATTAAGATCAGGGCTCGACCCGACTCTAAAAGAGAAAAGACCTGATCCAGCCCGAGTCCCGTGAATTTAAACTGGCGCGGGAAGAATTTAGAGGAGTGCACGGGTCGTGGTCGGGCCTAAAATGCTTATCATAGGGTCTGACATGGACCGAATGCTTAGCTTTTATTCCGGGTCGAACCCCGAACCGTAACTTTTGGCCATTGCAGACCTTTAGGAAAAATGAAGTCCAGGCCAGGCTCAATCTGCAGGAAAAAGAAGTCTGGTCCAACCCGAATCTGCAGAAAAAATTAAGATCAGTGCACGACCCAACTCTAAAAGAGAAAAGACCTGACCCAGTCTGAGTCTCGTGGATTTAAAGTGGCGCGACCCGCGTCGGGTCGCGTTGGGCTCGAGCTCCGCCCCAAGTCATTTCCCGTGAGGATGCGTAATGTCGCTTTACAAACCCTTTATTAGCCCAAGGGGGGGGGGGGCTATCGCCCCTTCGCCACCCCCCCCCCCTTAGATCCGCCATTGAATATAATAGTTATATCTATACTTAGAAGTTCTAAAAGCTGCGATCAGGAGAGTGATTCTAAAAATGTGCTCGAAACGCAGACCATATGTATTTAATGTACTTCGAGATCAAAATACACCAATTGCTTCTTCTGTGGTAACAATACGAGATTATGCATCAAAGATGACTGGCGATGACACCACAAATAAAAAACATAATATGCATTCACCCATGCCTCGAGCTCAAAATACACCAATTTCTTCTTCTGTGGTAACAATACGAGATTATGCATCAAAGAGGACTGGTGATGACACCAGAAATAAGAAACATAATATGCATTTATGCATGCCTCGTTCTCACTACTCTAACTCTTGTATAATATATAAGTGTAAGAATTGGCTTGTGACTGTACCAAAAGCAGCTCAAACTCAAATCTTTATAGAAACTAGAATCTACATTTCGTCGGGAAAACGATGCTGTAAAACACATATTACAAGACGGTATTCATAAAGTCGGCTCTGAAAGATTTACTCCCTGTAAGCGAGAATACATCAATGTATAAAGAAATCTTGAAAGTCTTTTAAACAATATCAAAAAGGTAGGGAGATTTCAATTTTGAAACACAAGGACAACTTTCCGAGTCCGATTATTAGCACGTTCACGGCGGCCTGCATCCCCTGTGGGGCACTCTTGACTGCCCCTTCGGGCGGCGTGCATCACCGGTGGGTCACGCTTGACAGTCGCATCGGGCGGCGTGCATCACCGGTGGGTCACACTCCACTGCTAAATAGAAGGCGTGCACTACAGGTGGGTCACACTTGAATATTCAAAAATTAAATAATAAAAACTATTCAATAGTATAAACTTAATACCTTCACGACGGAAAACGAGAATTATCTTATTAATTCAAAAAATATCATTCACTAAGCGCGTGGCTTCTACCTTACAACAAATGCATTTATATCATGTTGTCCATATTTCTATAGATTGTACGACATTTTATATTAAATTCGTACATATGTAGTCAATAAAATCATGTCCAAGTAATTTGCTCACTCCTTACGAACATTCAATCATTCACAATCAACTCTGCTTGTTATATTCGAGTTCAATTCGATAAATATGAGAAGGGCGTGTCATTACATACAGTGTCCGAATAAGCGAACATATCGCGCAGCCAGATGACGCAAAACATGCATTCGAGCGCCACCTCACAGCGAAAAACATGAATATTGGCGCCATCGTGAACGTGTTAAACTCTCATCAGTATATCCATGACTAATTTTATGTTAATTTTTGAACTAGTAAAGTCGAACGTGCGTTCTTCGAAAAAAAGCTCATCTCGTACTTGCTTGGCAGTCTCACTTGTAAAGCTTGGTTCTGGTTTCTCTAATTGGTACTTTGTCCACATTATTCAAAGAAAAAAGAATAATATCGCCTGTGTGATATGCATGACAGGCATTGGTTGAGAATTTTGTTCCACTACTGGGATTTTCCTACTCTGCCTACTCCAGGCGGATATTTTAATATTCTATTACTACCACTATTTTAAGTGAATAAATTTTGTAGTATATTTATCTTGCAAATGTTGACGATGCATGTGTAAAACTTTTTTTGTTTTATAAAAGTGGTGCGAGATAGAATTAAAAAATATTCGCCTGTGGCATCCCTGCAATACTGCTGTGATACCTGTTGATGATGGTGCACAATTTTATATCCAAAAGACTGCGAATTGTCCCTTTCAGAGGCGATCTTTCTCGCTACACAAAGTAAGACCTTTTTTGGTCACTACTTTAGGTTACATTAAGGATGTCCTTGGACCTTACTTCGCGGATTCAAAGTGCAATGAAGCTAACATACTTGAATATACAGGGTGGTTATAAAAGAAACATTCACAATATATGTACCGCTAATGACCTAACCACTCCCAATCGAAAGGAATTTTCAGATTTAGTTATTTGAATGTATGCGCTCGAGATAGTGATAATATAAAATAATAGAGCTCTTACGGTTACGGTTACAGTGAAAAAAATTCGAAATTTTCGTATGGAAACATCTTATTTTCCTGCGCATATTCATCAGTGCATTGAAAAACCATAAATGGCGTTGGAACGATACGCAAATGACTAAAATTGACTGTGTAATATCGTGGCATTCAATCCTAATCAGTTCCTATGTAACGTAATATTCAGCACACTAAAACAAAGTATTACATTTTTGTTTGTACTATGTGTACACAAACACAACTCAAAAACACATTTTAAAACAAAACTTACAACATTACTCAGTTCGCATGTGAAAAAAAAAAATCGACAACTGAAAAGCATGTCTTTTAGCCACTCCTTTATTCTTCGCAACGGTCTTCTTTGCAAGTTTTTAACGCCGTCAATTTCCATCGTACATGTACAATTCCAACGCCATTTATGATTTTTCAATGCGCTGATGAATTTGCACATGAAAAAAATGGGTGTTGCTATTCGAAACTTTCGTAATTTTTTCACTGTAACCGTTACCGTGAGATCTCTATTGTTTTAAATCATGCCGATCTCGAGCGCATACCTTCAAATAAGTATATGTAAAATTTCTTTTCGATTGGGTGAGCGGTTAGGCAGCTAGGGGTTCATGTATCGGTGAAGTTTTTTATGACCACTCTGTATATTAACCCTTTTCGGCACACTGTGCCCGGGTTGGGATACCTAATTTTAATTCCAAACTTAGGACCGGCACCAAGAATATTTTAGTAAAATTTTTCTTTTACAATGAATAGTTAAAATAGCATGTTTTTAATTTCTAAAAAAGTCGTTTTAAAATTCCAGTGTCAGTCAATCATTTCATCATTTTACAACAAAAATTGCCCGTGCCGGAAAGGGTTAAAAAGATCCACAGAGTATCAGAGAGTGTCTAAAACCAAATTATGTTATGAATATTAATAGGGGCTTCCGGGAATGTTTGGAACTTCTGCAAGAAACGGATTTCGTACATGAAATATTTAGATTTCTAAATTAGCAGCAATAATTTTCAACAGATGATGCTAAAGAGACAAGTCTCGTGACTAAAGTTTGAGTGTTCGACACACAAGTGCTAAGCACTGTAATATTTGAATAAAAGCAGAGCGGAACAACACCACACAATGGTACTGTCAATGTATATGAGGCGCAAGTGTCGTACGGTGCTGTGCGCATGTTGCTTCCGTATTATGGTTTCTGTTTACCGGCGCCACAACTCAGCCGAAGAAAATAAAAAAAAGTCTTTAATATGCTCATACACTCCAAAACGCCGCCGCCGGTTGTTCCAGTAGTGATTCGGGTGAAGAAAGCAAGTAGGAAGACTAATCTAAAACACACTGCCAAAAAAAATCTGAAAATGAATGATTATTTTCGGTAATTGATTATTTCCGTTATTTCAAATATTGAAATAATTGTCTTAATAACCTTCATTCATCTTAATTTTCCACTTAGTATTGCATTTATTATTGATTATTTGGAGTTAACTAATGACAATAGTGTTCATGTTCGTTAACCTACGTAATACTTACTTAATTATATATTTGATTTTTTCAATCAATTTTAGAACTTTCATTAAAATATTTTTTTTTCTCATTTGTTATGAAGTATAATAATGGAAAAATATTATGTCACGTCAAGGGGATGATGGGCGAAAAATGGCCCTTATCAATCCACCTCCTTTCCATTAATATATCAACGAACGAAGTTTTATTTAAGAGATAATTTTTAATGTGTTTTGTTTATAACAAAAAATATTGATTTTAATTGATTACATTATCTTAATTGTTTATTCAATTATCTAAAAATTTTTTATAAATTTTAAGTGTTTATGTCAAATTAAAGTAATGGAAACTTGAGAGTTAATTAACATATATCTTATAAACCGTACATGTAAGTAATATTTTCGAAATGGGAAATTTAAAACGGCTTCCTATTTTTAATATATCAAGGTACGGCTTCCGTTATTTTCAAGGAAAAATGTGAGTAATTATTAAAAAATGAATCTAGTTCCAGCTCTCAATATTTCGCATTATTTAAACAGAGATTTTCTACAAGAAAATTATGGCTTCGAAGAATTTCCTGGTCTGGAAATTCCAGGACCCTATGAAATCTGGATATAATACAATTATAGAACAATTAACATAGCTAGCTTTAATATTACCACTAAAATTTAACGGAAACTTTTGCCTTATTTAGATATAATATTTTGATGACATTAGTGAATTTTTTTCTGTTAAATTTTAGTGGTAGGAGAAAAGCGTAAAAGTTGGCAGCTATGAATTAAGACCTTAATATTATGAAACACATTGAAGGAAGATATTTTCATTAGCATGAATTTGAAACTGAATTTTAAAATACTGTTGGCAAAAAAGCCACCTCTGCTTTGCGCAGTTACACGCGCGCTATTATTTAGATAAATAAATTAGCATAAATCTGGCCTTGCATAATAAAACAACTAAATATAATGATATAGGTATATTTCTTACCTTTATGTAGTCGCTCAGCAATTCCTTCATATGAAGAATGGCACGCATTTATCCAAAGGTATATATTTTTTTCTTGTAGACATTCATAATTTTAATTTTCACTAAAGTGCAAATTGAGAAAAGAAAATGTGAGTTTAAATGTGAACATATTCAAGTAAACTAAGTAAAGAGCCTATTTTATATTTGACTGGGTTATAATATATATTTTTTAACAAACACAATTATGCTGCTTCATAAGGCAGCTTTTTCTTATATTTTCTTACATGTTTAGTATACAATATCAACAGTACAATTAAATTAATAATAGAATAGTTTTTGTAAAGTCATTTTTACTTCTTTTTTGACGATGACGTCAAACTTTTGCTTAATGCGTGGTATAAGCTAAACATATTTTATTGATGAATGTAATTGTTCATTTTCAATAGCATAATTTAGGAAATTAAAAAAGTTCGATGATTACTCAATGATTGATTGCTGTCAAATTTATTTTTATAAGTGTTGGAGAGTTTGCGTCCTTGAAGATGATTACTTTGGTTTCCTGTTTCGAAATCATTTATTATCTGAGAGGGTTATAATTCCATCACCCTTCCTTAACCATCTCAGATGCATCATGTAGTAGTTGCATGAATTCTCCGTGTTTGAGATTCGGTGCTCATACACTACAAGATGCCGCCGCCGGTTGTTCCAGTAGTGATTCGGGTGAAGAAAGAAAGTAGGAAGACTAATCTAAAACACACTGCCAAAAAAATCTGAAAATGAATGATTATTTTCGGTAATTGATTATTTCCGTTATTTCAAATATTGAAATAATTGTCTTAATAACCTTCATTCATCTTAATTTTGCACTTAGTATCGCATTTATTATTGATTATTTGGAGTAAACTAATGACAATAGTGTTCATGTTCGTTAACGTACGTGATACTTACTTAATTATGTATTTGATTTTTTTAATCAATTTTAGAACTTTCATTAAAATATTTTTTTCTCATTTGTTTGAGGTATAATAATGGAAAAATATAACGTCACATCAAGAAGATGATGGGCGAAAAATGACCCTTATCAACCCACCTCCTTTCCATTAATATATCAACGAACAAAGTTTTATTTAAGATATAATTTTTAATGTGTTTTGTTTATAACTAAAAATATTGATTTTAATTGATTACATTATCTTAATTGTTTATTCAATTATCTAAATTTTTTTTTATAAGTTTTAAGTGTTTATGTCAAATTAAAGTAATGGAAACTTGAGAGTTAATTAAAATATATCTTATAAACCGTACATGTAAGTAATATTTTCGAAATGGGAAATTTAAAACGGCTTCCTATTTTTAATATATCAAGGTAAGGCTTCCGTTATTTTCCAGAAAAAATGTGAGTAATTATTAAAAAAATAAATCTAGTTCAAGCTCTCAATATTTCGTCTTATTTAAGCAGAGATTTTCTACAAGAAAAATCTGGCTTCGAAGAATTTCCTGGTCTGGAAATTCCAGGACCCTATGAAATCTGGATATAATACAATTATAGAACAATTAACATAGCTAGCTTTAATATTACCACTAAAATTTAACGGAAACTTTTGCCTTATTTAGATATAATATTTTGATGACATTAGTGAATTTTTTTCTGTTAAATTTTAGTGGTAGGAGAAAAGCGTAAAAGTTGGCAGCTATGAATTAAGACCTTAATATTATGAAACACATTGAAGGAAGATATTTTCATTAGCATGAATTTGAAACTGTATTTTAAAATACTGTTGGCAAAAAAGGCACCTCTGCTTTGCGCAGCTACACGCGAGCTATTATTTAGATATATAAATTAGCTTAAATCTGGCCTTGCATAATAAAACAACTAAATATAATGATTTAGGTATATTTCTTAACTTTATGTAGTCGCTCAGCAATTCCTTCATATGAAGAATGGCACGCATTTATCCAAATCTATATATTTTTTTCTTGAGGGCATTCATAATTTTAATTTTCACTAAAGTGCAAATTGAGAAAAGAAAATGTGAGTTTAAATGTGAACATATTGAAGTAAACTAAATAAAGAGCCTATTTTATATTTGACTGGGTTGTAATATATATTTTTTAACAAACACAATTATGCTGCTTCATAAGGCAGCTGTTTCTTATATTTTCTTACATGTTTAGCATACAATATCAACAGTACAACTAAATTAATAATAGAATAGTTTTTGTAAAGTCATTTTTATTTCTTTTTGATGATGACGTCAAACTTTTGCTTCATGCGTGGTATAAGCTAAACATATTTTATTGATGAATGTAATTGTTCATTTTCAATAGCATAATTTAGGAAATGAAAAAAGTTCGATGGTTACACAATGACTGATTGCTGTCAAATTAATTTTTATAAGTGTTGGAGAGTTTGCGTCCTTGAAGATTATTACTTTGGTTTCCTGTTTCGAAATCAATTATTATCTGAGAGGGTTATAATTTCATCACCCTTCCTTAACCGTCACAGATGTATCATGTAGTACTTGCATGGATTCTCGGTGTTTGAGAAATTGAGGTTTGGCCAGTTTTTTGGTCAAACAATCAGCTATCATGTCTTGTGTCGGACAGTAACAAAGATCTAGTATACCGTCTTCTTTCATCTCTTCTATCGCATTATAGCGCACATCAATATGCTTTGTGCGCTTTGAGAATTTTTCATTCTCCACCATTTTAATACAAGCTCTGATTGTCTTCGTACAGCAACACTGGTAAATTTTGCTTTAGGTCTAAATCGGATAGCAGTTTAATTAGCAAGGAAATTTCCTGCCCTGCACTAGTTGCTGAAACAAATTCAGCTTCCGCCGATGAGTTGGCAATACAATTTTGCCTTTTAGTGTACCACTGTATGGGACTATTTCCCAGCATGAAAATGTTACAACTTGTCGACTTTCTCGTTTTTGTGTCCCCTGTCCAGTCAGCATCAGAAAATCCGATAAGTTTATGTTCGTGATTCGTGTTTAATGGAAGGTTAATTGTTTTTGTAATGTTTAAGTAGTTTATTACGCGTTTCACAGCATTCCAGTCTTTGAAACGAGGAGTTTTGCACCTTCTGCTGAGGATGTTCACTGCGGCTGATATATCTGGGCGTGTAGTTGTTCCTATATATAGCAGTGATCCGATCGCTTGTCTGAATTTTGTGTTATTGGGCATTAAATTTTCTTCATCTTCTAATTTGTAAAAACCAGCATCCATGGGAGTGCTTACTGGTTTCGCGTTTTCTAAATTAAATTTTCTTGCGAGTTCTTCAATTTTTAATCTTTGATTCAATTTGTACCCGTTTTCAGTTTTTCTTATTTCCATCCCTAAATAGTGGGATACTTCCCCGAGATCCTTTAACTCGTATTCTAGCTTTAAAGCTTTTATTATACCTTCAATTGTTTCATTTTCACCGCCTATCAAAATATCATCAACATAGACCATTATATAAGTTGAAATATTTTTTTTTCGTATGTATAGGCACGATGCCACGGTGCGTTGTTGGAAATTTAGTTTTCTTAAAGATTGATCGATTCTTTTATTCCAAGTTCTGTTTGCCTGTTTGAATCCGTAGATTGAATTTTAGTTTGCAGACTTTATTCTCTGAATTTTTCTCAATGTAGACCTCCGGTTGTTTCAGGTTGTTTCATATACACTTCATCTTCTAGATCACCATAGAGAAAGGCTGTATCGATGTCAATGTGTCTGACGCTTAACTTCTTATATGCGGCTGCTGCCAAAAATGTTCTGACAGTTGTTTGTGACACTACGGGGCGAAAGTCTCGTCATAGTTTTCCCCATATTTTTGACTAAACCCTTTGGCTACCAAACGTGCTTTGTAGTTTTGAGTGTTTCCGTAACTGTCTAATTTCTTTTTGAATGTCCATTTTCTATCTATAACCTTTTTGTTAGGTGGAGGATCCACTAATTCCCACGTGTTGTGTTTTCTCAGCGAATTGATTTCCGCTTGTGTGGCTTTAAGCCAATTTTCTTTTTCTGTGGGATTATTTATTTCCAGTATTTCATTCCAACTAGTAAGTACTACCATATCATTATTTTTTACATAACATACATATCTGTCTGGTGGTACCCCCCCCCCCCCCTGTTCGATCTTTCAGCTCTTCTTGGTTCATTGGTCAGTTGTTTGGACGCGGTTGGTTCTTCGGTTGTGTTGTTTATCTCTGTTTCAATGTGATTTTTGTTGTCATATGAGTTGTCTCTTTATTTTCTTTTAGGTTAATGTTGTTATTTTCTATGAATTTCACTGTTCTACCAATTACAATTTTGTTTTCTTTAGTGTATATGCGATATCCTTTTGAGTTGTTGTCGTATCCTACAAAAATTCTTTCCTGAGCCCTGTCGTCCAATTTACCTCGATGTTGTTTATTCACGTATACGTAAGCTTTGCACCCGAATGTTCGCAAATAGTGTAAATTCTGTTTGCGATTAAACAATAGCTCAAATGGGGTTTTATTTGTTGATCTTGTTGATAAGCGATTCTGTAAATTATTCGCGGTGTTAATTGCTTCTCCCCAAAATCTTTGTGGTAGATCCACTTCTCTGAGTAGGCTTCTAGTCATGTCTAATAGCGACCTATTTTCTCTTTCCGCAATGCCATTTTGGCTTGGACAATACGGCACGGTTACTTGATGTTTAATGCCCCTTTTTCTTAGGTAATCCTCTATCACATTATTTATGTGCTCTCCCCCGTAATCAGATTTTATTGCTTTCGGATATTTCCCGAACTGGTTTCCAACCATGGCTATGTAGTCGATAAGTTTATCCTGTACTTCGTCCTTATGTTTTAATAAGTATATTACAGTAAATCTAGAGTAGTCGTCAATGAAAGTTAGAAACATTGTTTTACCCCTATTGTGAGGATTCCTATCGCTGTGCATGCGTCCGTGTGCACTAGATGAAGTACTCTACCTGTTTTGTTTCTATAAACTGTTTTGGGACAGGGAGCATCGCTTGTTTTTGTTTGTATGCACGTTTCACATGTTGTTCCATGATTGAAATTATTTACTTTTATGCCATAGGCTAAATCGTCTTTAACCATTTCCTTTATGGAATTACAATTTCTATGCCCTAGGCGTTTGTGCTAAACTTCTAGGCAATCTTTATTTTTGCATTCATGTGCCATGTTTACTATATTCCTATCTGTATTTTCTAATAATTCAACTTCGTATAGGTTATTTTTCATTTTTGCCTCCAAATAGATTTTCCCATTTCGGGACAGCGTGCATTCATCTTTATCAAATAATAATTTATACCCATTCTTTGTGGCTTTACTGACTGAAATTAAATTAGATTCTAGCTCAGGTACATATAACACTTCTTTCAACGTAATTTTATTTATGCCTCCATTGGATGTTTTTGTCGTGAATGTAGTTTCTCCGGTTCCTAGCGAGTTTAGAGTTTTGCCGTTGGCAATTATTACCGTTGTTTTTTCGGTGTCATTTAATTTAGTAAACTCATCTTTATTGTTTAGGATATGTGAAGATAAACCAGAACCAATAATCCAGATTTGTTTTCCTGCTTTATCTATTAGAAAGGCTGCTGCTTTGATCTGGATTTGTTTCCCTATAATCTCTCTTGTTTACTGATTCGCGATCAGTGTTTCCTATCTGGTTATCCGATTGTTGATAACATAACGATGATGAGTAATGTTTATTTTTGTATGTTTGTTGTTGTTTTTGTGTATTTGGGTGATTATTTTCATTTTTCAGATGCCAACATTCTCTGTACGTGTAATTTCTTAATTTGCAATATGTGCACTGTTTATCTTTTTTTTAATTATCATTTGGAAATCTTTTTTGCGTTTTAAACGCTTTTGTTGAATTTTCACCCTGGTCTGCGTTTTCAACTTTTCTGTTATACTCATCTGTTAATTTACTTTTAATAAATTGTGGTGTAAGTTCGTCCACATTTCGCGATTCAAGGGCAGTGATTAATGTATTATAACTAGAGGGTAGCGAATACAGCAATGAAGCTGAAAGATGGGAGTCGCTATTTTTTTCCCCGATCGCTGAAAGTTTATCGATTAGTTCCTGAATGTATGTTATGTGTTTGATTAAGTTGCCGTTTTCTTGGAGCTTGGCTCCATAAAGCTTTCTTAACAAAAATAATGTACTTGATAGGTTTGTCCGTTAGTGTATTGTTTTAAGCGCGTTCCAGGTGTCTCTGGCTGTATTAAGCCCCTTGACATGTACTATCTGTGAGTCATCGATTGACAAATTGATGATGATTCTGGCCTTCCTGTCTTTCTTCTCCCATTCGGTTGTGATCGGCGTGGGCCTATCTTCAATAATTACGTCGAATAAATCCTCTTTAATTAATAACATTTCTGTTTTAAATTTCCATGTGCTGTAGTTGCTAGTATTAAGTTTTTCAACCAACTGTATCTCACGTGATGCGGCCATTTTACTAGTTATTTAAGTTTTGTTTGTGAGGAATTGCTGTTATATAAAAACTTCTTATATATATTTAGTTTTCTTCAGTTCTTAACACTTCATGTGTATCATCAAAAATACGCAATATTTATTTCATCAGAATGTATCAAATAACTAACGTACTATATTTTCAATAATTTCCCCACTTTTACGGCCAGTAGTTTTTTCTTCCTACTAATATTATTTACTAAATATCAGACTTTATCAGTCTAATTGATCATTTTATGTTGGCAAAAAAGCCACCTCTGCTTTGCGCAGTAACACGCGCGCTAATATTTAGATAAATAAATTAGCATAAATCTGGCCTTGCATAATAAAAGAACTAAATATAATGATATAGGTAAATTTCTTACCTTTATGTAGTCGCTCAGCAATTCCTTCATATGAAGTATAGCACGCATTTATCCAGAGCTATATATATATATATATATATATATATATTAGACATTCATAATTTTGATTTTCACTAAAGTGCAAATTGAGAAAAGAAAATGTGAGTTTAAATGTGAACATATTGAAGTAAACTAAGTAAAGAGTCTATTTTATATTTGACTGGGTTATAATATATATTTTTTAACAAACACAATTATGCTGCTTCATACGGCAGCTTTTTCTTATATTTTCTTACATTTTTAGTATACAATATCAACAGTACAACTAAATTAATAATAGAATAGTTTTTTTAAAGTCATTTTTAGTTCCTTTTTTGAAGATGACGTCAAACTTTAGCTTCATGCGTGTTATAAGCTAAACATATTTTATTGATGAATGTAATTGTTCAATTTGAATAGCATAATTTAGGAAATGAAAAAAGTTCGATGATTACACAATGATTGATTGCTGTCAAATTTATTTTTATAAGTGTTGGAGAGTTTGCGTCCTTGAATATTATTACTTTGGTTTCCTGCTTCGAATTCAATTATTATCTGAAAGGGTTTTAAATCCATGAAATACAACTTACATCATTGATCACTGAAGTAATTTTTTTTAATAGCAATAGATATTTTACTTTAGTTTCATTAATCATTTTCATTTTATTCTATGCGGATTTTCGCTGTTCAGTTATTTAATTGGATATTGTTATATTTTTTCAAAAGCGAACTCTACATATATGCATTACGAAGAATTAACATTTACCAAGCAATAAATTACATCGATTTGTAAAATAATATTTTAAGAAACATATTCTGCTTTTATTTTAAAAGTATTTACATGTGTTCAATTTTTATTTATGTGGTAAATTATAATTTACGCAAATTAATACATGAAATAATGCCATTAACTTAATTGATCACCTATGTAAACTTTTTAAATAGAAAGAAATAATTTGCTCCAATTTCATTACTCATTTTCATTTTATTCTAAGAGGAGTATTCCTCTTTGTTTTTTCAAATTGGGTTATGTATCGATTATAAAAGTAAAATCAACATATATCCATAAAAAAAAAATGGATTTTATCCAATAATGAATTACACAGAATTGTAGTTTATGGGTTTGAAACGCGTGTTTTTTATATGATTTGAATATTTAGATTGTTTCACTTTATTTTTATGTGTCAGATTATAATTTATGTAAATTAATATATGAAGTAATACGTGTGAACTACACATATACTAATATATCTCCTAAGAACCGCCCCCTGAATAGTAGGTCTGACCACTTACACAACTGTAGCGGCTACAAAAGGCGAATTTTTTTTAATTACTTATGTACGGTCCCTTAAATTTGGACACAAGTATTTTATAAAAGATTTCTTTGACCTTTTTTAATCTCAGAAAAATAAAGCGGAAAAACATTCAAAAATTATTGGTACGACAATTCACTGCCCTATCTGATTTCTGATACTCTGAAAAAAAAACCCGTCTTCGGCTGCCACCATTTTTGCGTCAGTGCTCGGGTCAAGTATGCAAGGTGCGGAGCAGTGTTGCCAGACGGGCTACTTTTTTTTTTAATTCACATTTTTGACTGGCACCACTTATTTAATGGCAGATTAAATAAGGCGAAAACAAAGGGAATTTTAACGTTTCAAAAAAGTGGTGAAAATCAAGAAATCTGAATTTAAAAAAAGTAGCCTACTAGCAACACTGGTGCGGTGACCTAAGTGAACATTTGAAAAATACATTTTATAGAACGATTGATAAAACATTTGTTATTATTTCAGTAGTCATTTTCTTTTTATTCTATCCGGGTTATTATTATATTATTTAACACATTTTAGACCGGGATCCATAATTCTTTTTTTTTTTTTTTAATCCAAAATTCATTGAGTAGTGTCTGTGCTTCTAACTTAGAGAAAATGAATTTATATCATGTTGACCATATTTGTTGAATGGAGTTATGAATAAAGTGGAGAACACATACAGTGTAGAGTCGACTAGTTGCAACAAGATGGCAGCTGATTTTTTATATTGCGGGAAGCCCAAGCAAAATTCCACTAATAAATTTTAAATACAAAACAGACTTCTTTTAGCGGCTGGAGCCAATGAACCAGTCCAGTGGACTCTGGAATGCCTACGAAAGTGGCAATTATGTCTTTAATATACTATCGAGGATGATCAAAGCAATATAAGTAAGCGTCCTACCTTAAATGGAAGAGGTAACCGCAAGATTAAAGGCGAGGTCACATCAATCAAGATTGCACGCCACGTAGCGGACGGGGTTAAAGTACAGTAAGATGCCTAACAAAAGCTATAAAAGTAAGCGTACAAACTTAATACTGGAATCGGGCGTAAAATAACACAGTTGCGCCATCTTGTGGACGGTGTGATAATCCATATACGCGGGCTTTTAGTGTGACGTCATATATGACAGTATATCTACCACTTGCGTATATTTTCTAAATATTCAGTCGCTCGAGGAACTGAATTTTCTTTGCCTTGTTTATCACAAAATAATGGCGTAGCGAGATAGGCGTCCAGATGCACTGGACACCACGAAGTTTTCTTCGCCTTGTCAGAGACATTTCAGCTATTAATCAAGGTGAAAAAAACTTTACAATTTTAGTGGTGAGAAGTAAGGAAACAGTTAGGCATCTTCATGTAGTTTAGCCACGTCCGCTACGTGACGTGCGACCTTGATTGATGTGACCTCGCCTTTAATCTTGCGGTTACCTCTCCCATTTAAGATAGGACGCTTACTTATATCGCTTTGTGCCTAACTGTTTTCTTACTTCACACCACTAAAATTGTAAAGTTTTTTTTTCACCTTGACTAATAACTGAACTGGTCTAACAAGGCGAAGAAAGCCTCTTGGTATCTGGTGCATCTAGATGCCGTTCTCGCTTCGCCATTATTTTGCAATAAATGTGGTAGACAAAATTCCATTCCATGAGTGACTAAGTATTTAGAAAATATTCGCAGATGGTAAATACCCTGTCATATATGACGTCACACTAAAAACCCGCGTATGTGGATTATCACCCCGTCCACAAGATGGCGCAACTGTGATAATTTATACCCGATTCCAGTATTAATTTTGTACACTTACTTATATCGCTTTAAGGGTGATCATGTTGGTGGATTTGCATGCAAACAGATGGTGAGTTAGAAATAGAAACGGGAGCAGCTTATCATGCAAAAAGTTTCTCACAAATATGAGGGAAAAGATCTATCCGTTTTTTTCTGGTGGAAGTTATCGCCGATATTGTAATATCTTTGTATGACACTGATTGGTGGATGTTTAGGTTGTCACAATATGGTAAAAAGAGAGGACTTCACTGGCACCGAAGATAACTTCCACCAGTAAACATAAATAATTTTTTGCCATAATTATGACTGAATTTTTCCATATATACAGGTCTGCCGGAAGTGACTATTTTTAAAAAATACATATTGTAATATATTTCTCTTGAAAATGTTGTCAATGCGTCTTTTAAAGATTTTTGTTTTGAAAAGGTGGAGGGAAGTAGAATTAAAAAATAGCAGCATATGGCAGCCCTGTAATAAGGCTTTAAATAGGCAGTAAATTTCTATTCAAACTTACTGCTGGAAATTTGCCCCGGCGAAAATTAATCACTGAGAAATCGGATACAGTTGAAGATTCACAATTTTGAGGATATGACAATTAACGTCAGTGCGCCTAAATGTGATGACCCCTAAATGTGATAATGTTCGTTTCCTTGTAATCTTAATAGAGGAATTATAAATAAATGCTGTATAATGAGGTATCCGATCGTAATGAACAAAACCCTTAACATTTATCTGCATTTAAAACGTTTTATACTAAACAAATTCCCATTCCAATGGACATCGCTCATTTTATAGCACCCCAGTGTTTCCCAAATGCGATAAAAAATCCCGAAATTGGTCCAAGATTTTTTTCTCTTAACTTAGAAGATCAAATAAAATTATGGACGTCAAGGTCTACTGTGTGTATTTCATTTACCAGCAAAGTTAACTCGTGAAAACGCGAAAAGTTTTCAGATTTGAATTCTGAAGTTTTCCACGCATTTAAGCAACTTGTGTTTAAGCAACATTTCAACAGTTGCCTATTAGCGACAAAGATAATGTCCTAAATGCGGTATAGCTGACAACATCTTATGCTTTACAGTACCACAAAAATTTTATAGTAAATTTTACCTTTCTAAATCGCTGAAATTTGCCGATTATATAAGACAAAAATTTCTATTAAATTTTTGTGGTACGGAAAAGCGGAAGAGTTTCAGCTTTGAATGCGCGGAGACTTTTAGGATATAAACTAAGGTATATTTACATGATATTTTCATAAATTGCATTAAAATTATGTTTGAAGCAGAAATTGTGTTTAAATAAGCTGTGTTGAGTCAATAAATTAAGAATTTCAAGATGATCTTCCAATAGTGTTTTCTTTTACTGCGTACATAAACGTGTATTTCAAATGAGCAAAATAGAAAAATACTCATCTTCAAACTTTTTAATATAAAAAAATGTCATTTTCTAATTTAGTCAGTGCGCCGTAAAAGAATGGGAACGTTCCGCGTTTATTCCGGGGTCGTTTTCCCTTTTAATATGTTTTTATAACAGGAATTTTTAATTTTCTTTCTGAAATATTCATAATACTCGTATGTACAGGTAACATTTAACTAGCTAGCACTTGCATTCTCTACCAATGTATCTATTCATTTCACACGAAGTTTACTGATTTTTCAGTAGAACGTTCCAGAATAATTTAGAAAATCTTAAGTTAGTTTAAAACATTTCTAGCGTTTTCCAAATAAAGACATACAGTGCGATGCAAGTGCACACCCAGCAAACACAATTTGTGCTGCAAAAAGCTTTTCACAAAATCATGGATTACGGGCGTGTCTTTTTCATCCGGTAACAGCATAAATTCAGGGACACAGAGAGAAATTAATATATGAACGATGCTTTTAACACTTTCCGGCACGGGCAATTTTTGTAGCAAAATGAAGAAATGATTGACTGACACTTGAATTTTAAAACGACTTTTTCAGAAATTAAAAACATGATATTTTAACTATTCAATGTAAAAGAAAAATTTTACTAAAATATTCTTGGTGCTGTTCGTAAGTTTGGAATTAAATTTAGGTATCCCGACCCGGGCACAGTGTGCCGGAAAGGTTTAACGTAAACTGGTGGGAATATAAGTTTCTGTTTGATAGTCAAATCCGGAAAAAAATTATTTTTATATCGTAAACAATTTCGAAAATTGTTAAACAATTTAAATATCATAAAACAAATCTGTATTTTGTAAAGCAGGGGTGGCAAACTGCCATTAGTATTTCTGAAGAGTAATTTATTTAATGACATAAATTATGGAACTAATGTTTTAAAATGAGAAAAAAAAAGAATTTTTAAGAAATGCTGCAATTCTTATAAAAAAAGTTCCAAAGAACAAACGTCTTTGGAATATAGTGGAACTTTATTATTTGTTTTCAAGTCGAAAGGTTGCGTAGCCATGGTGGGGGTCCAAATGCTCTGTGTACCAATAGTTTTGTAAAGTTTTCTTCGCCTTATTAGATTTGAGAATTTTCTGCTATTCATTAATACGAAGGAAACTTTTAAGTATTACTGGTATCCAGATCATTTGGACCCCCACCTTGGCTACGCCAAAGGTTAAAATGTTTATCTGCTTTCAAATATGCTTACAATGTGATATTTTTAATCTGCTTTTGCAAATCTTCATTGCCACCACTAAAAGCAACATTAAACTAAAAGCAACATTGAAATATAAATTTAGTTAACCCCTTGAGGGACAAGCAATTACGTTTGTGTAACGCTTAATTCCCACCGGAAATTTAGAAAAAAAAATCAAAATAAAAAAATGCAATTTTCCGACTTTTTTCTACCAAAACTAGAAAAGTAAAATTTCATAATTTTTTTCCGCTGCAAATCTTTATTAATCGTAGGTGGGATAAAATATATCCCACCGCCCCTCAAGGGGTTAACACGCTTGCCAGGTTCTGGTGTGTACCTTAAACGTAAATGGTACCATAACATGCAGTGGTTTGTTAATGCCAAACGCTCGTTTGAAATTGAACCGTGGGATATTCCTGCATTTTCGTATTTCGCGGAAGCTAACCAATCCTCTACATTTGAAAGTCATTTGTTGAAAACAGTTTCGCATGCGATTCAATATCCTACTAAAAAGCGAAAACCGTAGAGTCAAACTTTGCTGCATGTTTAAAAATTGTAGCATAATAGGAAAAAACAAAATAGGGCAATGAAAAAGCAAAAACAGCATCAAAAAATGAAAAAGAGAGAATAATTAACCCTTAATTGCCTAGTGATGTAAATTTCAATCACCTTTTTATTTAATTTTTAATACGTAAATGAAGTTCTTACAGCCATTATATTTATATAGAAATAGTAATCCTCTAAATGTTTCAAAAATATGCTACTAAATAAAGTTAAAAATCTATCTTAAGATTTCTGGTGTCTAATTCTTAATATAAAAATTAAAAATACAATTATAAAAGAATAATTCATGCAATTAAGGGTTAAAGCATTCAAAAATAAAAACAGCATTTCAAAAACAAAAATGTTAAAAACCTGAAGTCAGTCACTAAAACAACCTGGAAGTAAAGCTTCAATGACTTGAACCTTGATCGTATATAGATCCATACCATTCAGATATCACAAATAAAATTTAATGCCTACACGGAAGGTGAAAATCAAAAATGCGTTAAAAGCAAACTTAAAATATTTCGTAAAACTTGTTGTATCAGTCATTCATTAATTACTTCCTGTTTTATCTACGGTCAAAGTTAAAATTCTGTTAAATATGGATTTTGAAATATGCATTATTTAAGTATAATGTATTCAAGATTATGTTTGTTATGATTTTTTATGTAAATTATTAGTTTATTCAATTGGTCAATAATAAGCTATTCAACATTCAATTTGAGGTATTTCAACTCTTCACTCAGCAATTAAATGAATATTTTAAGATGCAATGACATGTGTAAAACGTATTGTCACATTTAGGTTATTGAATGTCTCATTTAGGATTTAACTAATTTAAATGCGACAAAAATGACATAAATACGACAATGGTATATTGTTGGCTTATAGTAAAAATAACGATTCAGTTTTTACGAAACAAGTTAGTTTTGAACTAAAGGCAAGGTGTTTAACAATTTTCTACTTATTAAAAAATATATTTATTAACAAAATCCCAAATATTCCCTAAATGCGACAAAACTATGGGAAATCGCGTCGCATTTAGGAACAATGACCTTACTCTTTATTTTTAGTTCCATGATTTGTTGGGATTGTAAAATATTCTACATTAAACCCGTACATGGAATGACACTTATTAATTATCAAACTCGACAAATCTATCTAGAACACTAATTTGCGAAAGACTTTCAGAAGTGGGGAGGTTTCTGCTGTCTTAAAACGTTATTAGATTTGAAAAAAAAAAACACATGGTCACTAATTCGTTAATTGGATAAAGTTATTTTTTTAAACCGAAGACAGCATTTATCTATTAGAAACAGCCAGCTCTTATATTCTAATGAATTACAATGATTTCTAGAAATATATTTTCAAAAACTTGTTTTTCTTGTAGTTTTCAATATTTCACGAATTTAAATTTATGTTATTTCCTGTTATACGAACCATTTGCTTTCATTTCATAAGTCATTTTCATTTTATTTATTTTTACTGCTCGTTTCAAATCTTAAAAAAATTTTTTGAGCTTGAATATCATTCGAACTCCGTCAGCATATATATAACAATTTTTATTTACGGAATGTATATATCTTACCTCAAATCACTATGAAGGCACTTTTTTAAAAAATTGGAAGTGCAAAATAATATAAGTAAATTAGTAAATATTAACAATATAAATTAATAATATAAGCAAATTAGTAAATAACCATAAGTAAATTAAAAATGAATAACGTTGTTCATAAACTTTTGAAATTTAAATGAGATGAATGACCCTTAGATTGGGAAATACTGAAACAAGCTCTGTTGTGACGTCACAAAACGTCACACGAAGCAGGGGAAACAAAGAAAGAAATTCGAACAACTTGTATTTTTCGATTTCTTTGACTCTTGGAGTTATCAATTATTATTTACTAATAATAATTCCGTGAGTAAACGAAATCGAAACATGCAAGTTGTTACATATTTTCCCTGCTTCGTGTAACGTTTTGTGATGTCACAATAAATCGTGTTACGACTTTCTCCCTTATCTATGAGGCGTTAATTAACTCTATAAAAATGGCATAAGACCTTCTTAACAAAAAAAATTTCTAATTAATATCGTTGTATGTTGAAAAAGATTCGTACGCTTTCAGCTGAAATGCCAGTATTTTTATGTAGAAAAAGCTAACTTATACAATCGCGCGATTGCAAAAGGCTAGTTATGTCTCTAAGAAAATACTGGTGTTAAGTCAAGGAAAAGTCAGGGAATTCCCTGACTAGTACGAACACTGTTGTCAGTTTGGTTTCCAATTTTATTTGAAAATTCAAATTCGTACCTGAAGTTTCAAAAAGAGAATTTTTACTTTAAGTTATCATGAAATGTATCGCACTAAATAAAGCAAACAATAATACTCTTAATTGCTGGTGTGAACTAGAAATTTCTGAATGAAATTGGACGCCAAACTAGCAACCGAGCTCTGTTTATTTAATAAAACTATATGTTTATAAATTACGTATTTTTCTCTTATTCGAAATAACCCATTGAACAACTAAGATTCTTATGTGAATTCAGCATTACAGGAACATAATCACTTGCCCCTCAAAGGATAAATCTGTATCTTGGAACAAAAAGGGCCAATGTCCAAAATTGAGAAATTTGAGTTAAATGCACGAATGAATTCGGGATGCGATATAAAGTAATTGTTAAAAAGTCCAAAGTCCTCCCAATATTAGATCATTGAAAACAAAATATTTTGTCGAGGCTAATGTTACTTACTGTTGATGTAAAAATGTCTAATTTAAAATGTAAAAAAAAAAAAAAAAAAAAAAAAAAAAAAAAAAAAAAACTAAATCAATGTAACATTAGATAGTAGTGAGAAAAACGCTACTGAATTGAAAAGTACAACTATGAAAAATAATAGTACAGAAATCGTAGCAATATTCTTAAAATTCGTCAAACTTAAATTGGGATTCCTGTCATTTGAGAAAAATGGACATTGGCCCTTTTTGTTCCAAGGTACAGAAATATAACACACACAATAAATTAAACATAGTTTTAAATATTTAAAAATGACATGTAGCATTTTGTAATTAAATTGTTTTATCTCGATATAAATATTTGAAGAAATAGATTTTGGCAATTCTGTTTTAAATAGGTTTTGTAGATTTTTTTTTTTTTAATTGGAAGATTACGCAATAAATATTCTTAAATTAGAGCTCATTAATAATAAGATAAAACTTGCTAGAAATAGTGTAAGGACATTATCTATCATACTATACAAAATGTATCGCGTGATTAATTAAACAGAATAAAAAATCCATTAATCATTTGCACAGAAGAAAGCAATTTTAATCTTTTTATATAATGTGTTTGTAATTATGCTATAAAATTAACTGTCTGAAAAGTCAAACGATGCAATTACCTTTTCATTCAGTAATAAAAACTCATTTGTGGGTTTTAATGCTGTTTTAATTTGAAATCAGTTTTCCATTAATTTTGTGTGAAGTAAGCCAGTGGAAAATTTAGTGAATAGTATGTTTATAGCATAAAAAACTTTTAAATGTGTGGTGGCAATAAAAGTAATATTTTTAAGTAAGTATAAATATTCATTTAAAATTTATCACTAAGCTTTATCACTTTGATTTAGAAGCTCCTTTTTAAATTCCAATCTGCTTTTAAAGATAAACTAATGCAGAAATTTAGATTAATGATTTTAATGCAATAACAAATATTCCTTTTTAAAGCATTTTTTATTAGGTTTTTTACAAAAACGCACTCAGAAGATTATAATTTTCTTTTATTTTTGTTATTATTGTCGTTCTTGTTATTATAACAGATTGTGTAAGATATCAAAAACCTAATTTGTAAAAGGAAATTTTACAGTGATTTTTCTTGGCAAAAAACAATATACGAGGGTCGCACTGAAATTTTTGAGATATGGCTAAATGGTACAATTTAGCAGGGTTAGTAGGCATCGAGAGATTCAAGGGATTTTAGGTGTTTTAGTACTAGAAACTGAATAAATTACTTATCGCTGTATCTAAAGATAGAATTTATTTTCATTGATTAGGGAAAATATTAGTTTTAAAAAATTTAGATGAAAGGTTCTTGGAAGTCCTTGAAGAGTACCATCCCTGTTTAATTCACGGGCTGTGTCTTTCACTTAGATTGTTTGATTCCAGCCAGTATAACACTAAAAAGATGGCAAGCGGTCATTTTGAGTGCTACCAAATGAATATTTTTTGGTTCGAACAAGAAATTTCCTTATAAAACTAGTTTAAATTATACAAAGAATAAAAACAACTTGTTAAATAAATAAGTTAATAATTAAAAATAAAAATTCTGGCGTCAAATATCTTTTACACAATTTTAGCAAAATTCCCCGTCTTTCTAGTTTTAATAAAATAGTGTAATTGGCTTTATTATGGTATAATTTTACCTATCATTAAATAACGTGAATATTTCTTTTTAAAAAAAGTGGTGCTAATAAGGGACTTTAATTTTTAAACCGAAATTTAATATGACCGTTAAGGAGTTAAACTTAGCAACTCTTACAGTGTTCAAAGTAGTTCCCTCCAAGATCAGTGCACTTTTGTAGTTCAGTTTTCTAAAGATTAAATGCCTGAAGCTATCCATTTCTTGGAGTAGACGAAAAAAAATCTTTTATAGTGTCATAAATCTCAACTACGGAATGAAAACTATTCTCACGTATTTTTTTTAGATTAAAAAATAGCCGAAAGTCACACATAGGAAGATCAGGAGAATAGGGTGGATGTTCTATCACTTGGATATTCTTTTGTTGAAGAAATTCGGCTGTAATCCTTCCTGAATGAGAAGATACGTTGTCATGTGAAGCATGAGATCCATAACATTCACCTCTTGAAGAATGTCTGGAAGACACCTAGTAGTGTAGCAGTCAGCTGTAACTACTTTCTATGGCTTTGTCCAGAAATGTACTTACAAAGAACACGGCATTCATTACTTTGTTCATTTCTTGCTTTTGTTTCACTGTTGTCGGTTTAGGATCATCTTCAAAGACCCATACTTTCCTTTTTTGCCTTCTGGAACACCCCAAAAAAGCATACACGTCTCATCACAAGTTATGATTTTAGAAATAACAATCATTAAGCGATTTTAGGGTTTCTATACTGATTCTGACACACTCCAGGTTTTGGTGTTCTGTTAAATTATGGAGAGGGGGGGGGGGCAACGATAAACTAATATTTTCATATGCAGTTCTCTATGAATAATCTATGGATAGCTGCCTATCCAATGTTAAGTTCCTTTTGCATCATTTGATAGTTACAGCGATTATCATCGATTAAAATTTTGCGCACGTCCGACACATATTCTTGGACTACGTGCGACAACCGTCTTCCTGTGTGTTCTTCATCCATAACAGATTTTCGATCTTTTCTGAATTATGTAAATCATTTGAATACAGTAGAATGAGATGGAGCTTCATTCCCATACATTAATTATGGACATTGAAGGCTGTATTTTTGATTTAGACCTATTTTAAAATCATAGAAAATCATAGATCGATAATGCTCGATAATTGCGTCCACTCCATTTTGTCTTTTACAAAATTTATTCTACCACTGCTAAATTTCAATTGTTGACAAAAATTACCGACTGTAGACATAAGAGTGTTCTAATTTACATATTCAACCAATATTTTTTTTCGCGCATATCGTCTGCACCTGTCTCAAAAATGTCAGTGTTACCCTCGTATTAAATACAAATAATAAGTTTACATGAAACAATTTTTGGACGCAACATTTTTTTTATTGTCATTAACTTTATCATATTAAAATCTTATTTAAAAATTTTAACATAGATTTAAAAGTTCATTAACAAAGGAGATTTTGCACGGTAGCTAATCTGTCATACTAATTATATATTAGAGCAAGATTTGCGCATCAGTGTTTAGAAAAACTAAAAAAAAAAAAAAAAAAAAAAAAAAAAAAAAATGAAATAATGTAATTTTTCTCAAATGCTAAGCTATTCCAATGCCAAATATAAGCAAAATCGTTTCATTATTATGCTTTTAAGTAATTATTTTTATTTTTTTATTAAAAACTTCAATTATTTTAGATGTAAAAATAATTATCCAAAAATATACGATTTTCTCACTAAGGCCTTTTTTGACACATTAGCTGTAGCTTAACCCCTTAACAGTGACATTTGTTTTCTTGCAAAAAATTTAAAAATGAGGCTGGACACCACTTTTTCCATACTAAAATATTTACTTTACTTAAGCGAAAAATATCTGACAAACGATAACGGTAAATTTACAGTTACAAATTAGTGGTATCAAAATGCTTTTAATAACGAAGCAAGCAAAGTGTTCTTGCCCGAATCCAGTTCAGGCCACACTGTTAAGGGGTTAAACAAGCTTTAGCTGTCCTTTGTGCTTAGTTGTCACAATGCATTTTACACATGCCAGTTCATCCTAACTTTTATAATTTAATAGTTATCCCCTTTTTTAATATAAAAACTGCTTTATAATTAATCATTTCGCATCATTAATGTATGTATATGCTCATTTTAATATTTTATTTAAATTATGAAATTCCTAATTAATCCAAGTTAAGCTGAATGGTAATTTTAAATGTATTTAATGGCAGGCATTTTATGATTACATAAAGTACAAATTCTTTTTTTTTTCTTTTGGAAGTTCCGATGTGGGTTCGGAATTTCTGAATAAAAATGAGATTATTGGAATTCACGTTTATGTGTGATAACTCTTTAGCGGACGGTGTCCACAAAAAAGGACACCTAATTGTAATTCCAAAACTAAAAAACGGCACCAAGAATATTTATTTAAAATGTTCCTTTTATAAAGTGCAGGAAAATAAACAAGTTTTTATTTTCTAAAAAATTCGTTTGTAAATTCTGGTGTCAGCCCACCATTTGAACATTTTACAAACAGACTTACTCCGTGGAGGAAAGGATTTATTGTTAAAATGTGTTAAGTAATAAAATTTATAGTGTAAACATTTCAAACTTTGGTAATTAATAAATAAGTCATAATACATGAATGACTTTGACTGTTACCGTACTAATTTCACGAAATCAAACTTTATTAATGTATGTTAGATACAACTAGTTTCATAAACTATTTTTTATATTTAGGATGTTCTTGGTCGCTTTAGTTGTTCGTGGAACTTAAAAATTGGTTATATCACACTTGCAAACTTCCGTAAAATGCTCCGTAAAACTTTAAAGTAAAATGAAGATAATTTTAACAAGAAAATTATTTTAATAAGTCCATTCTTGTTCAACAATCAATAGTTTTTAGAATCTTAATGTTTAGTTTTTTCCTGTTAAATCAGGTTTTCTAAAAGTCAGGGAATTTCCTAACTTTAGGTCAGATCAAAACCAGTATTATTTAAGTAATTATTTATTTATTTCTGAAAAACTCGCCTTTTGAAATCACGTGATTATACAGGGTATCAATGAAAGAAGATCCCAGTTTAGTGGTACATCATAACAGTTTAATTTATACTATTTACAACAAATCATGCATTACATTTAAGGTAATTTAACCTATTTTTTATTACAAATGTTTAATACGTGCACCTTTAGTTAATACGGTACCCATCCAACCTAAAGACAAAATCTTCACACACTATGGTTAACGAGTCCGGAGTAATGGGAGCAAAAGCCTCTTAAATTCTGTGTCTAAATCCTGGCAAAATATTATTTTGTGGTGGACCGTAGACACAATCTTTTATAATGCTCAAAAAAAAAAAAAAAAAAAAAAAAAAACATGGCTTTAACTACTTTTAAATCTCCATACCATCAATAATGCTTTATGCTCAGGTCTCGCCATTTTACGCATGTGGCGCAGAAAGCGAGTAAATAATTACGCAGTACTTAAGCATACACTTATCTAAAACTAGTTGGGTAAACCTTGAACGAACTTCTACAACGCTTGCTGTTGATACTATTAAAATTTGTATTTTGAACATTCCTTTAAGGACAACCTGTATAAGTCAATTTTTTGTAAATAATAATACTAGTATATCCGATGATCATATAGGTACCCTGTAAAAAATGAGCTGGAGAGAAAGGTTAGTAATAAAGGAAATGTATTAATTAATCGATACTTATTCCACTATCTCTCTATTCTAAAAAAAAGTAACTACCGCTGTCACCGCCGCCGCCGCCGCCGGTTTTGAATTTTTTGTGACCGGAGGTTTTTCTTCGTCCATATTAAGAAAAATAAGGCATACAAAAATATGAAAATCGGTAGTATTATACAGAAATGTTTGATAAACACGCTGATGCAGACAGTTTTCAGATCGAAGAATTAGTTTAAGAGATATTTAAAGCTAAAGTTGGACAAAATCGTTCCACTAAAAAAGTTTTATAGGAGCAAAAACTGTTCATAGGAATTTAATCATTTTTAGATCATTTTATGCGTTGGAATTTGCCGGAGTGCAGATTGCATTAATTTTTTTTATTTTGACTAATTTTTTGAGGTTTTATTTCTATTTTAAATTCAGATTTTCAGCATAGCATTTCTAGAGATATTTTTAACAGATTTTAGAAAGTGATATTAATTTAAACTGTTGCCAACTGTATAAACAGCGGAAACAATAATGTTTGCTTCAAAAAAAAAATATTTATACGTGTAAATAAATTAAAAAATTATTTACACGTGACTATTATAAACAGAAAAAAACATTTGGAATTAGAATTAAATAATTATGTACAAAAAGCAGGAACTTATTAAAAATTACGTCATAAAAACTATAATTACACGTGAATTTTAAGAGAGAAAGGAATTTGTAAAACAATAAATTTATTAACATGCGTTAGATGTCTTAAATAGGAGAAATTACGTCATATTTGCGTCACATTACAGTTATAACATAAAACGAACACAAAATAATATTGCAAAACGGTTTAAATTTAGAAATTGCGCTAGACATTTATTTGATATTTTAAGAGGATACTTTTCAACTATTTTTGTTAGGAAAGCGCAAATAATATTTCATTTCTAACACAAGTATTTTCACGTGAATATTAAAAAGAGAAAGAATAGTTTGGTCAAAATTACGCAGATTAAAAACGATTAATTTAAAATGTCTCATTTAAAAGAACTTTCTTTTCGCTTTGTTAAAAAATACCAGGAGACAAAGACTCTGTTTACTTAATTCCTTTTATATTAGCTTATTTTGAAATGTTGTTACACGTGTCTACGTCCTTCAGTTATTTTTATTTCGACGTTTTATTTCTATTTTTATTAATGTTGTACTAATTTATTTGTTTTTTCGTTATTTAAAATAAAAAAAATATGTCAATTTTTATAATTTGGCGAGTGGTTTGGCGATTTATATTATTTGGCAAAATTGGTCGACGGGATAATCAAGTAGTACCGCAACGGATTTGGCGTTAAAATTCCCCAATCAAAGAGAAATGAATAGAAATCCGTTTATAGAGAGATCGCCACTGTTTTTTAAATTATAATTCAATCTTTCGAAATCTTTTTAAAGCCGATCAAATTAGCGTGCATTTAGAGTCTACGGTGTCTGGACGGAGGTTGGCAACCGTAGCTCGCAGGGGGCCGAGCCCCCTAGTATTATAAAAAAAAGCAATATAAATGAAAACTTGCAGAATGTTTACTTGGAGATGGTCCTACAGATTTTCTTAGCATCGTACACTAAAAGACCAATTTTATTTATTAGACCGGGAGCCGGCATCACAGACAACTACCTCATCGAGTTGGAGGCAGAAATTCCAGAATTAGCTAAAACTCGATTCCCATCTTAAAACGCAATCGGTCTGCCAAGTCATAACTTGGTAGAAAACATCTAAAAATCCGATTTTAGTGGTCGACTCCTAGGTTCATCATTGTGTTTACCTGCACTTGAAGGTATGAAAATATCGAGGACTGGGAACAGGAAAACACAATGGTAAATCTACGGGTCAACCGGTAAAACGAGTTTTAGGTGTTTTCCACTAAGATATGACTTAGCAGACCGATTGCGTTTTATTATGGGAATCGAATTTTAGCTAATTATGGAATTTCAGCCCTCAACTCGATGAGGTGGTTGTCTCATGGTTCCTACGCTTCCTTGAATTTTGCAGACCCGAAAATGTTTCCGCCCCAGTATTATCTTATAGAAAATCTCTTCTTAATTGAAGGCGAAATTTTGAACTTCATATAAAGAGATACTGGTAGTTTTCCTGGAGAAATAACGCTATCTGCTCGAACCATCTGTCTGTGCTGCCGGCTCCTGGTCTATATGAATTCCTAAGCTTAAATATTACTTCTTTATACGTATCTTATTTATATTTCTGATTAATGATACTTATTTATCTTACCTTTTGAAATTCTGCATTCTAATTAATCTTTTATGCTCCGACGGTACTATAAAGTGCAATTAAAATAATTTGTTATAAAATTAATTTAACTCCTTGAGGGGCGGTGGAATATATTATATCCCACTTACGATTAATGACGATTTGCACCAGAAAAAAAAAATATATTGAATTTTATTTTTATAACTCTGGTGAGAAAAAGGGTTGTAAAATGGCTTTTCTTTAATTTGCATTAAATTGTTTTGAAGATTCCGCGGTGAATTCGACATTACAGCAACGCAATTACTTGCCCCTGGAAGGGTTAGTAGTAATACATTTTAGAATGAGTTATAGCTACTTTACTTTATGTTATTTCAAAAATATTATTGGTTGAACAAAATAAAAATATTTTTAAAAGGATGATTTCTGTTTCATTTGCATCTCTATAGCTTTCTTGACGTTGAAAGATTGTGGGTGGAAAGTTTCAGTTCGATTGGTTGGTTGTGTTTGATGACGGCCAATTATCAGCTAGAGGGATATAGGCCCTAAGAGGGGGAGTGTCCTCCATGGGGATCTTTCTAAGGGAACATAACCCGTATTTACGCTTTGAAAACCAAGGTTCGAAGAAAACCACGAAAACTCCGAACGATTAGGCCGGCGGGCGCGATTGGGATCGAACCCAGCATCTCCCGCCTACCAGCTTTGAGAAGTTTCAGTTCGGAATTATTCCCATATTTCTATTGTAAAAGCAATATATTTGAACATTTCCTAATCCTATAAAATGCAAAAGAACTATTTTAACCCTTAAATGTCGGGTGTTGCTTTACGGGAACATACCTAATTTAGGCTTCTAAAATACTAATAGAATAATATTGAAGCTATAATGCCTAATATTGCCAGTAAAACACATTCTGTAAACATTATTAAATCGATTATCGATTTTCAACATGTAGATGGCAACACTTGTGCTGTTTAAGAATAAAGATAGATTTATTTTTTCAAATGTTGCTACTTGTTCTTTTTGTTTTGTTTGGAAGCATGCGAAATACCCTATTTTGTTTTGCAGAGAGCATGTAAAATTTATTTCTTATTATAGTTCCTACAATTCTTGTGTGTTTGATATTATAGAATTTTATCAAGAAAAAATATTTTTTTTTCAATTAAAGACCAGTATTGTCGATTAGTAACAAACTTAGCCGTAATCCATACTAAAAACAAAATATGATTTTTTGAAGTATTTTTCACATGATTTATTTAAAAAATGAAAGCCGAAAAACATTATTACAATGATTTTTGAAAATTCAGTCATTTAAGCGTTAAATAAATGATTTGAATGAAGTTATAAATATTGCACAAAATCCCTTTAAATAACAAATTAATTAATTTTAATTGGTAAAATTAATCTAAAATTTAGTAAATGGTTGTATAAATCTTCTAATATAATTTCAAAAGTTCACGAAAAATACTTTAGAAGATGAAATTTTCATGAATTTATAATATGGGACTTAAGGCGTTGACATATTATATTTTTGATAGTATGCAAAATTACATTTTCTAAATTAAAATAGGCAATATATTTATAGACAACTTATCTCTACGCATTTCAAAACTTTATTAAAAGCAACCGTTTAAAATAAGCTATAAAAACTACTTTAACCCTTTCGGGGGCAAAACATTTCTGCTCCAAAAGTATTCAAATAATTATTTCGCACCGCAATTTACGAAAAAAAATAATTGAAAATAGTCAAAAGATCTATTTCACTTATATTATGAGACCAAAATTGTACTAAAAAATTACTAGTGCCACTTGGCAGGTTGGACATTAGAATTAACCTTTTGCAGACTGCAAACGGCGCCTCTTAAAGGGTTCAAGATATATTTTGATAAATTGTTATCATTTTACAACTCTAATAAGCACTTAAATTCTATTCAATGGAACTATATGCATATCATTTTCGTATATTTGTATTTTTCCAAATGAGATAACATCAGGGTTCGTATGCTTCAAAAACTTTCAAGCGCCTTTTACCAGAATTTTCGTAAAATAATACGTGCCTTATTCAACGAAAAAAAAAAAAATCTATCATTAGATATAGCGATCAGTACTTTACGAAATTTCTGGTACTAAAACACCAAAAATCCCCTTGATCACTTGACGCGTAAGAACCCTGAACAACCATAATATATTAAGCATAGTTTTAAGAATATAATAATGATATGTTGCTTTTTGTAAATACATTATTTTATTTCGATATGAATAGCAGAGGAAATAGATTTTCTCAATTCTGTTTCAAACCGTTTTTATAATTTTTTTTAATTGAAAGTAAACCCAATTAAACATTCTTAAATTAGAAGTCATTAATAATAAGATAAAACTTGCTAGAAATACTGTAAGGACATTATCTATCATACTATTTAACTTCTACCGCGTGATTAATTAAGCTGAATAAAAAATTCATTAATCATTTGCATAGAAGAAAGCAATTATAACCTTATTTATATAATGCGTTTATAATTATGCTATGAAAATTAACTGTCTCAAAGATCAAATGATGCAATTATCTTTGCATTCAGCAATAAAAACTTATTTATGAGTTTTAATGCTATTTTAATTTGAAATCATTTTTCCATTAATTTTATGTGGTGTATGCAAGTGGAAATTTAGTGAATATTATATTTATTTCATAAAAAAACTATTAAATGTGTGGTGGTAAAAATAATAAATTTAAATTATGCATAAGTATTAATTAAATTGATCACTGGGCTATATCACTTTGATATAAATTTTCTTTTTAAATTCCATTCTTCTTTAGAAAATAAATTAATGCAGAAAGTTAGATTAATGATTTTAATATAATTTCAAATATTACTTTTTAAAGCATTTTTCTTTAATACGGTTTTTACTCAAACACATTAAGAAGATTTTTAATCTTCTCTCTTTTTTTTTTCTTTTGTTATTATAGCAGATTGTATATGATATCCAAAACCTACTTTGTAAAAGCTAAATTTACAATGATTTTTCTCGGTAAAATACAACATTTTAAATAGAAATAATAAGTTCACATGAAACAGTGTTTTGACGCAACATTTTTTTCCCGATTTATTCCAAATCCGCCGAAAAATCTCAGCAGAACCCCCTGCAGTTTCTTGGTAGGTCCTATTAACGAACGGTGATGACACGTATGAAGCGAAAAAAAAAGGTTAAAAACACAACACAAAAAACTCAAATGCTGATCTTCACAAATGCGACATTTCGATCCTTTTTCAGAAAAATATTCTCCCCAAACATCTGCAAGCTAGATCCAGGTGGTCGCTAATTACAAATACTCAACGAGGTTCTGGGTGATGGTTATTCTCAAGATGGCACTTCTGACGTTTCCTATTGATTATCTTTCTTAACAGTTCAACTTGAAAAATTCCATCAAATTTTATTTTTTTCAGCTAGAAACAAATATGGTTATTTTGTATAAGTACTAAATTATTAAATTTTAATACTTGTATTTTATATGCTTCGTCTGAAATACAAGTGAGAAATTCGTATGTTTTTCAGACAATTAAAAATGAATTTGTAACAATCTTCTTTGCTAAAAATAATTAAGAAATGTCTTTATCGCGAATATTTAATGCATGGATGATAATAATAGTAATAATGATAATTAGTAACTTCATGATTTCTTTATCTTAATTGCATGTTAATTGTAATGTATATAAATAAAGTTTAATGTCTCAATAATTATAAAAGTTGAAATTAACACTAGAATGATGGTGAGGGGCCATTTTGGCCCCTACCAAATGAATATATTTTGTTCTGATTCAGAAATTTATTTAGGAATTAAGTTTAAATGATATAATGAAAGAAAGGGTTAATTAAATAACTCAAACAGTTTTAAATAAAAATTCTGGTATTAAATATTTTTATGAAACTGGAGTAAAAATTCCGGTCTTTTTATGTTAAACTTTAGTTTAAAATAATATTTGTTTTAAGAGTTAGGTTAGCCAATATAATATTGATTAATTATTGTAATTATTTTTCTTAGCTTTTTATAAATTCAGTCAATCACTGTCTTTTAAACATTTTCATTCGTCGAATCCGCCAAGTTATTAGTGTGTCGACTCGCAATAATAGTAATATATAATAATTATTATTTAATAATAAAATTATATAATAATTATTATTATTACATTATTCTTATTATTATTAGTAGTAGTAGTAATAGTAATTTCTAGAGATTAAACAAATATTGAAAAAAATTGTACTTAGTTTTTGTTACTAGAATAAAAATAATAGGGGGAAAAAAGACCTTTCTGTCAGATTTCTCTCTATTCTAAAAAAAATATACACCACCGCCGACGGTGTAAATGAATTTTTTTGTGACCGGAGGTCTTTCTTCGCTAATATTAAGAAAACGACTACACACAAAAATATGAAAATTGGTAGTATTATAGAGAAATCTTATATAAACACGCTAAAGTAGACAATTTTTAAATCGAAGAACTATTTAAAGTGATTTTCAATGTTAAAGTCGGTCAGAATAGGTCCATTATAAAAGTTTTTTAGGAACAAAGCTATGCATAAGTTGGTTAATTTTTGACGGCCGATTATCTACACGAGGGATATAGGCCATAGGGGATGTGCCCTCCTTGAGGGTCTTTCTAAGGGAACCCAACCGTATTTACGCATGAAAATCGAAGGTTTCGAAGAAAACCACGAAAACTTCGAAACGGTTAGGCCGACGGGCGCGATTGGGTTCGAACCCAGCACCTCCCGTCTACCAGCTTCGAGAGCAGAACCTCTCAGCCACGCTATGCATAGGAGTCTAATATATGTTTCTAGGGATATACTTCTCAAGCTAGTGGTGTGAAAACTGCGCTTATTAATTTTTTAAATTTTACTAATTTTATGAAGGGTTTTTTTTTCAATCTTTTATTCGAATTTTCATTATTTCAAGAGAATTCTTTTCATATTTAGAAAGGGTAATTTTTTATGTTGATGCTAATTTGTAAAACAGCAGAAAGAATTATATTGCCTCTCAAATAAAAAATGTATTTACACGTTACTGTTAAAAACAGAAATGAAACTTTAAAATAATAATAAAATGATCAATTGTTAAAAGCAGAAAATATGGAAAGTTATGTCATACAAATTGTATTTACACGTGAATATTAAAAAAGTAAGATAATCTTAAAATAATTAAATTATTGCTCGCGAACCGCATTTAATGGGGACAAATACGTCATATGTAAAATTTATGTTGTCATATGAAAGATGCCTAAAACAATTAAATTATTATGCGTGAAAAACTCTTAATAGGGAAAATTAGGTCATATATTTAAAAAGTTCAAATACTGATATTTCCAAACACTTTTAAATGGAATGATATATTTACACGTGAATATTAAAATAGTGGGGAAATAAAAGCTGTAATTAAATTTTTGCACACGAAACGCATTTAACCCTTTCAGGGGCGGTGGTATGTTTATGTAACCACTTAATTTTAATTCTCAAATGCGATAATGGCACCAAGATTTTTGCATTATTATTTTTTTTTTCATTTATTACATATGTGAAAAATCGCTTTTTGTTATTTGCAAATAAAGTTGTACGTAAATTATGGTGCCAATCATTCATTTCAACATTTTCGCAATGCAAGTGCTTTGCCCCTAAAAGGGTGAAAATTACATCATACATTTAAAATTATTTTCTTATGGACAATATTAATAGGATCTCACATTGCAAATCACATGGTGTACAAGTAGTGCGGCTAGCAAATAGCAAATTTCTTTATAGATTTCATCACTTGATGCAGCATAAATGCAGGTAAATGCATGCACAAAATACTTTCGATTTATTTTATACCAATTGCTATTCGATAAATACATACTAGAAAATTCGTATCTACTTATTAATTAAAATAAATGATTTACATTTTAATAATAACATGGAAATGTGCATGATGATGCAATAAAATAGAGAAAAGAATTCATGCATAAGCTGTACTTATTCCTGATAATATTTAAAACTCGATCAAAACATGAAATATAAGCGAAAAATTTCAAAATGCAGCGCTTTTCCACCCCGTGGTTCTGAATGCTATTCCAAAGCAGACGAAAGAAAAGAAAAAAAAATTGACACTGTTAACTATTTCGTCAGGTGATGGTGGTACGTAGGGAGGGGGTGGGGGTCAAAATTAGCAAAATGTTGATAAAGTTATGTATGGACAGCACCCCCCCCCTCTCCCCGAAAGTGGCTACCTTCTGTCACGATTGCTCAATTGATTTGCAATCTTAACCCTAGATCTACCGGGAATTTTATTCAAGTTTTAATAAAACGTTCTACACCAGAATTTTTATTTAAAACTATTTAACTTATTTATTTACCTTATTTTTGTCTGGTTTATATACTTAGTTTATTTTAAAGAAATTTCTGGTTTGAATGAATATTTTGTATGTACCTGTCGGGTCCAATGGACCCGTCTGGTAGACGGAGGGTTAAACTGAAAATATCTTCAGGTATTGACATTTACAAACTGGGAAATCGTGCGGCGGTTTCCAATCTTTGGTAAAAGCAAAGGAAATTTCATAAAATCCGTTATATTTGGAGCTTATTTTGAAGTAAACATTTTAGTAAAATTCATAATTTATATTATATAATGTAATAATAATTAAGACACGGCATAAAATAATTAAAAAGAACACAATTTCGAAGCAAATCGGTATGTTCTATCTAAATTATATATACCATGTACCTACATAAAGGGTGGTTCGTCAGTAATTGACCAGTAGGAAATGATTTTTTATTTCTGAATTCTACAATGGAAAATAAATGTGCAACTGCTGACGGAATTTCATTTTTCAACAATTACCGTAAATATAAATAATGCAGAAAATGAAATAAGGAAAAGCTTCCGATTTACTAAACTAATATTTTCTTTATATTTAGGAAATTTGCAGAATAATGCTTTAATAATTTTGTTAGAAGAAAGTATCTGGATAAATTTCTATTAAACAGTAACCGTGAAAATATGGTACTAAGCATATGAAATTAGTCTCGCATTATTTGAAATATAATATCAAGAGAAAGTGCTTTTATACATTTTTTTATATTTTTATTAGAAGAAAAAATAGCTAGATAAATTTCTGTTAAATAGTTAATAACAGTGAAAATATTGTACTAATAATGTGAACTTAGCCTCACATTATTTGAAATACAACATCAAGAAAAATGCAGGAAGAATGCAGTAAATCAGTGTTAAAAATAATAGCAACCATATTCAATGTGCAGTACATGTTCTTGTTGTTTGAGCCCGAAAAGTGAAAATTTCTGGAGCTTGTCTTGATCTTTATTTCATTTCTCATAAAGCAAGATCAATCTCTTCCAAACTTTATTGCAATATTTTCACTTTTCTAAGGTTATTAAAAGAAAGGAGAGAGAGTAAACATATTTTATTGGGGAAAAATATTTAAAAAAATGAAAAATTACTGAAACATTGTAATCCAAACTGGCTGCTTTCTGACATATTCACAAAGTTATTGTTAATGCAACAAATGCATTAGTGATTATTAGTATTAGTGAAAACAAGTGTATTAGTGTGTAGTTTATGTTAATGCAAAAATTGTTCTTCATGATCTAAGAAATCGAACAGCATTTTTCATCTTTTTATAAAGACAAAAATATTGCGGAATATGCCGTCCAAGTTTGTGTTTTAAGCCGATTTTCGGGATTCTACAGCCCGGGAAAGCTTGTTTTTAGAAAACAATTAATTAGAACTTAATATGATATACAATCATCGAAAATGCAAAATGTTGTTTGATTTTAAATTATCTCAAGAGTAATGACTGATATTTCCATGCATTTATGCATAAAATGAGTCGGTGAATACATCAGTTTTGAGTTGCTGAGTTGTGAGAAAAAAAAAAAAAAAAAAAAAAAAAAAAAAAAAAAAAAAACGCCTTAAGTGTTATAGTCGTGCATAAAATTTCTAATTCTAAAGTAACGCATTTCACAGGTGAGGGGGGGGGGGGGGGGGAATTAGCAAGTATGGAACATTTTTATTTTAATCATATGTTTTATTTCAAGGAATTATTACATGATAATATCTTGAAAATTAATTAATTTACTATTTCGATTCATTCAAATGTATAAATTATCGTCAAAATAAGAGAATTTTCATCTTTTATTAACAGATTACCGATATTTCACTGCAAGAATATGGTATTATCAAATTGTTTCACCCACAATAATAGTATTGCAAAGAGTAATTTTTAATAGAATTATAATCCATCATAACATTTGTAAGTTTAAATCACATGCTGCTAATTATTAGAAAGTACCTCGTAAATTATGCGCCATATAAGTATTGTGTTAAATCAACTGCTTTTTTTTCCTCAATCCTCTCCCCCCCCCCCTTCTTCTTTTTTAAGAACAACTCTAATACAACATTTCGCCCTTTTTTGTAATTTAATGTTCCAAATTTTATGATTAAAATAATTTCTACTTTTAATACAGCCTTTTTTCTACAACCAATAACATATATAGTGAGTCTAAAGTCAGGTTTGTATGCATATAGTATGAAAATTAGCAAAAATTAATGAACAGAACATATCTGGTTCCCTGAAGAGTTTACTTAAAATATTTGTTAACGCGAATAAACACTATGCAGACTACATGATACAACTATGAGAACACAAAATAGATAAAAAATATTCAACATTTAGCCTAAAATAGTTTCATTTTTTTTAATGGGCATATTTATAACAATATCGTAAGATGCTTTTAAAGGATTTGATCATGTTATAAAAGAAAATCAACTCGATTTATTTTTTAAGAGCTGTTACTAATTATGTTTAAATTATAAATAATTTAAATTTTCTACAAAATTGACTGTAATTATTTAATTTAAATTATTTTCGGATGAAGTACTATTACTTATGTAATGGTTGTTCCTATAAAAAAATATGCATGTATTTGTAATAGGAGGCATTTAAAAAAACAAATACACAAGGTTTAAATAAAAGAAAAACTCGTTCTTGCTTAATACACATTTTACTTGCAATTAATTTCAACGTGTCTTTTAAATCTATGAAAATATGCAACAAACCAATATAAAAGTTGTATAATCTTGCATTACACTGTACAGTACATTTTCCTTTCTTCATTTGTATGATGCAGCTGTAATATGCGTTTATGGAAATAATTTGATGAATTAGGGGATTACGATTGGGAAGCAAATAGATCTGCGATATTAACAATTATCTTACATTTACCGTCTAATAAAAGTGTACTAGTATGCACATATTTATGCAAATATTAGAGAATTTTCGAACTGAAAAATAGCAATAAAAATCTTGAACATTTCACACACCATTACAGACAACGTAGAAAGCGTTAGTGTAAGATAAGTTTCAATTTCATCAGACTTCGGTGAATATAATTTATTTGACAGAAAATTAAAGTCATAAAAATTTAATAAGCAGATCGTGAAAATTCTTATGTTCAATATTTCGCAAAAACTAACATCCAAATACATGAAACAGTGCAATGCAACTGAGACGTATTTGTGGTTCGCAGTTTCGCAGTAGCACCTAAACTAGAGTCCTGGGTAGGCTCGGTCGTACCCGATCTGAAACCACCAAAATAATTTTCTTCAACCCGCAACCCGACCCGAACCCGAAATGAAATGAAAGTAAATCATGTTTACTTTCCTAAATCTAGAATTTATCTCCTATACCAATCTTAAGTTTTATTATAAAAAAAAGTACAAATCTATATTTTTACTATTTAAATATAGTAAAACTTCTAAATATTGGACACTCCGGGATTGTTGAATAAAAGTCCTACATCGGATCGGGCCGGGTTGTCCCTAATTTTCTTTTAGGTAGATTTCTTATGAAATACTACCTATTACATTATCCCCTACGTAGGAATTTCTGAAAAAATTTTGCATATCTACACCGATCATGACCCCTAGAAACCAAAACCAACCTCAGTAAAAAAACTTTATACATATATAATATCACTTTTTTATGGACACGATAACTTCCGTAATTCTACACAAATTTCTTCCAAACTGATGCATAAAATCAAGGGGCATAAAATCTCGGTCAAGTTCGTTAATGGGCAAAATCGGACCAAGGGGATGGAACGTTTTGTGAAAACCGGAAAAATGCCATAATTTCCTAATTTTTGTACATATCAAATTAGTTTAAAGTTTTTATTACTTCTAAAAATAAGGCCAAAATTTTATATATCACAGATTATTGATAAAATTAAAAATGGGCTCCAGGGGCGCAAAAGGATTTTCCGCCCCTTGATTTTATGTATCAGTTTGGAAAAGATTTGTGCAGAATTACGAATGTTATCGTGTCCATAAATAAGTGATGTATATATATAGATATAGTTTTTTGGGGGGTGGGGTGGTTTTGGGTTCTAGGGGTCATTATCGGTGTAGATCTGCAAAAAATTTTTCGAAATTCCAACATAGGAACGATCCCAATAGGTAGTATTTCATACGAAATCTACCTAAAATCATCGTTTGAAGGGTGTATTCAAATCCAAACTGCTTATTTTCTGACTCATTTTTAAATTCATTTTTGCTCTCAAACGCATCCAATTGGTAGATTCTCTTATTCAGATACTATATAATGTATCGTAATGGTCAATTTTTTGATAGAGATAGAATATATTTCAAAAAATGATGTCAAATTGGGCATTTTGAATCGAATTTCCCGAAGCGATTGTGTTGGAAACGAAAAATATTGTCCTACTGAGAAAATAATTGTTTATAAATCAAGTCTTAATTAATTGAAAGAAAATTGAAAACACAGATCACTGATAAATATCTTCAAAAATCACGTCCGCAAGTTTCATATTTTTTTCTTTTAAAAATGAATTTGAAAATGTGCCAGAAAATTCAAAGTTGTTGAGCATGGGAAAATATTTTTTTTAATACCGCCTTAACATGATTCTGATAAAACAAGCTCTTATACAAAAATGAACTAAAAACTCGTCAACAGCGGCCAGATAAAATTGTTAAAGTGGGTTTATCTCTAATCATGATTTAGTTTTTGTTGTTGACATTAGCACTTAACTTCGAAATCTACCTGTGCCTGTAGGCCGAGCCGAAAGAGATTTTTTCCAGGTTGGGGTGATTCTTATTTTCTTTCTGCGAGTCGGGTTCAACTTAGAATAATTTTTGCGTGTCATATTAATATTTCTTGCAAGTAGTCAGGTTGTTAGAATTTTCACAAAAAGTTTAAGCAGAACTATGCTTCAGATGAAAATGAATTTTTAATATGCACTAATTTTATTGTCAGTACTGAATTAAGGCGGCACGCGTTGGTTGTGTTTATGACGGCCAATTATTAGCACGAGGGTATAGGCCATAAGGTGGAGAGTGCCCTTATTGGGTGTCTTTCTAAGGGAATCTAACCCGTATTTACGCTTGGAAAACCAAGGTTCAAAGAAAACTCCGAACGATTAGGCCGACGGGCGTGATTGGGATCGAACCCAGCACCTCCCGTCTACCAGCTTCGAGAGCAGAACCTATCGGCCACTGGTGGGGCTAACGGGGCACAGTACTTTTGAGTTTGTCGAAACGATAAAAAACATCGCCTTTTTCAATGTATCAAAACACAAATAATATTATTGAATTGAGATCCCTTTCTGCCTAAAGCATATATCCTTGGCTATATTATCCAGAAAAATAAATGCTGTATATACAAAATTGATATTTAAATTTAAAAATTTAACTCAATGATGCGTGAATTAAAATTATTAATTGGTGCAGGCATGATAAAACTCTAAATTATGCATATAGAAAACAATTTTTGAACAAAATAGAATCACAACATACCTACTTCTAAAGTAAAACCATAATATATGCAAAAAGGTTTAAAATTTAATTTTTGCACAAAAGAAAAAAAATAAGTTTTTCAATTGCCAAAAAAACTAAATAAATAAATAACCAAAATATGTGAATTTTTTTGGTTTTTAAGCATGAAGACTATAAAGAAATGGATATTTGGCTAATTTTCTAAAGCTGTAGCTTGCATAGTTTGAAAGTAATAATAAAGTAAAAATAATACAGTTAATTAATTCAAATATTTATTATGCGGAACTCTCTGAGCGGGAGTAATACTCGCTCTTGGTCGTTTATTTTGAAGAAGTTTCCTTTTTTTTTTCAATTCGCCAAAAAGAATAAATTATTTGTAAAATGCCTTAAATTAAGATTCAAGGTGTAATAAGCCACTCAAAAAACCTCTTGAATCTAGTTATAAAGCTGTTTCAAATACATACTTGCTGCTTTCTAATACAATCAAAGAATTTCTGATTATTTGTATAATTTACGAAATTTGCAGAAATTTTTATTTGGATATCAAGAAATCCCAATACATTTTTTTTTTCTATAAAGACAAATTACCTTTCATAAAATAGTTTCAAAGTCGATTTTCAATCAATTATAACTCAATATGTAATAAATTTATCAATAACTGAAATCCACTGTTTGATTCCAAATCATTTGCATAGTTTGGCTCCTAATTTTATGCTTTTAATAAGATAAATAAATGAACTGTCCGTCAACAATATTGAAAGATTTTAAATTATTGAGCGTTATTTTTTTAAAATCAGCATCTATCGTTCAGCATTAAGAACTGCATTTTAATTCAAAAACGATTAAAAAAAAAAACAATTTTGTCTTTATTTCGATTCGTTATATAAATAGTTAAACAAAAAGATGTTTACGAAATCTTTTTAACAGGAAAAGGTAAGCACGAAGATACGCGGGAGAAAGATGGATTGGTGTTTTGGTGATTTTAAACATTATACTTATTGAGTAGGGTTACTCCCTAATGGCATTCACTAATGGATTTCTGGTTTTGGGGGAGATTTGAAATAGTTAAGTTTGCAGGAGAAACAAAATGGCCGGCTTGGTATTTTTTTTATCCTAAAGTACATCGAAGACGACTTCAGGTCCCTTCCTAACGGAAGTACTTGATCGATCACTTGATTGACATTGATGGATCTAAATTCGGCAGGTTAGGAAAACATGTTTTTTCCCTGCTGTAAATATCCTTATCAAATTAATTTTTTTTTTCAAAATTTTAACATCGATTTAAAAGTTAATTAACTCTTTCAGGAGCAAAGCACATCTTTTTCTAAAATGCTGAAATAATTGACTGACACCAGGATTTGCAAACTAATTTATTTCAAAATAAGTAAAATCTCTTCCTCATGTACATGCTAAGGTAAAATTTATTTTTAAAATTCTGGTGTAAACGACGCATATTGGATTAAAAGTAAGAGATATATATAATATACCGGCGCCCTTAAGAGCAGGGTTGATTGATTGGGGACTTTTTATCCCAGATTGTTGATATTCACTGCTTTTTTGAAATAGAAATATTCGACCTATTTAAAAATCGATTAAAATTCTGAAAAATAAGGTGAATTTTACTATTTTAAAAAAGTGGTGACAGTCAAATAATCTGAATTTAAAAAATCCCCAATCTAGCAACACTGCTTCAACTGGTCTAACACCAGAATGATGGTGAGGGGCCATTTTGGCTCTAACTATATGGATATATTTCGGTTCGAATCAGAAATGTCTTTATAGAATAACTTTAAAAGACACTTGAGTAAAATCTTGATTAAAAATTCACGACTTTCTTGTGTTAACCCTTGAATTCTAGTGCCTATAAAATTGACGGGTAGTGAAGGCTACTTAAAAAAAATTCAGATTGTTTATTAACAGTTATCTAAAATAGTGCAATTGGCTTTAGTCTTTCAGCATTTCATCTGTCTTTAACCACTCAACGATCGCTTTATATTTGGAAAAACCATAAAAAATGTACCTATTTTTTTATTACAGAAATTGAATAATTATAAGGTTTCTATATAAAATATGCAATTAGTCTTTTTTAACCCCTTAATTCTCGCTCCCGTCATATTCTCGGGCTGTGTCTTTTACTCAAATTGGTTGATTCCCACCAGTTTTATAAAATAGTGAAATTGGCTATATTTTAGTATCGTTTTACCTGTCATTAAATAAGGTGAATATTTCTTTTTCATAAAAGTGGTGCCAATAAGCAATTTGAATTATTCAACCGTAATTTAATTCGAGCGTTAAGGGGTTAAGGCGAAAAAAATATGTTATAGAACAAATTCATATTTGTGGAAGAGCCATCATGCGAGAATTCTGTGTTTTAATGTTTGTTTAAACCATACAAATTAAAGCGAATAAGACCTTTTTTTCACATCTTAGATCTTTATTTATCGTCATCAAACAAATTTTTACTAATAATATTTGAAATAATATAACATGCATTAATTTTTGATTATTAATAATTTTTTAATTTAAGTGTGATATATTTCGAAACATGCAATACACAGTCCAACGTCAGCGCCAAAAACCAAACCCCAAACGCTAATATTCAGACTTCACATGGATATTCCAGTTAAATTTTTCTGGTTTCAGAAGTTTTTTCCAGCAATAAATCTCCAGCCCGGAAATATGATGGGCATGAGAAATAACGAACGAGACTTCAGCCCGTGATATTGACGTGAACGAGAATTAAGGGGTTAAATAAGATGAATATTTCTACTTCAAAAAGTTATTGGCAATCAAATAATCAGAATTTTTTTAAAGTAGCCTACCCTTATCTACTCTTAAGAGTAACAAAGGATATATTGTAGGTTAGGTAATCTATGATACTAATTATATTTTAGAGCAAGAATTACACTTACATATTTCGAAAAGTAAAAAAAAAACAAAAAACAGAAGATTACAAAAAATGTCATTTTGCTTAACACTAGAATGCCCGGAAGGAGTCGATTCGACTCCGACCATATGTTTAAATGTCAAATGGAACCAGCAATTCTTTCACAAAGTAAGTTAAACTTTAAAAACGCAGATTTATGTTAAATAAATCAGTCAAATAAAAATTCTGGTGTAAAATATTTTTATCAAACTTGAGTAAAATTTCCGGGCATTCCAGTGTTAAATTCGATGCGATTTCAACACCAAATATAAGAGAAAAGTTTGATTATTATGCTTTTAACCTTTTCAAAGTCAAGCAATTGAGTTTCTGTAATGCTGAATTCACACAGAAATGTAAAAAAAAAAAAAAAAAAAAAAAAAAAAAAAAAAAAAAAGAAAAAAAAAAGAAAAAAGAAAAAATCAACTCAAAATAATGATAAACAATTTTTCAACCTTTTCCCCATCAAAGTTAAAAAAGTAAAATTTAATTAAAAATTTCTGGTATAAATCATGATTAAAGTTAGGTGGGATATATTTTGTCCCACCGCCCCTTAATGGGTTAAGGAATTATTATTATTTCTTTTTATTTAATTATTATTAGAAGTAAAAATATTTATGCAAAAATATACAATTGTCTCAATTAGGTGTTTTTGTCACACTAACAGTGGCTTAAACAAACTTGAGATGTCCTTCGTGCCTAATTGTCACAATGCATTTTATACATGCCAGATCATCTTAACTTTAATAATTTAATTGTTATTCATTTGATAAATATAACTACTGCTTACTATAATTAACCCCTTAATTCTCGCTCCCGTCATATTCACGGGCTGTGTCTTTTACTCAGATTGTTCGATTCCCACCAGTTTTATAAAATAGTGTAATTGGCTTTATTTTAGTATCGTTTTACCTGACATTAAATAAGGTGAATATTTCTTTTTCAAAAAAAATAGTGCCAATAAGCAATTTGAATTTATTAACCGCAATTTAATTCGAGCGTTAAGGGGTTAATCTGTTTTGCATGAATAGCGTATTAATTGGGTGATTGCAAAATTTCGTGCCATATTTCATAGATGGCAGTAGCTTGCAATTTTGACTGGGCTATGGGGTATACTTATTTAGTGCTCCGGTGCTAAGTTTGTGATCGTAAAACATGATTATTAACAAGACGTTGTACAAAAGCGATATAAGTAAGCGTCCTATCTTAAATAGGAGTGGTAACCGCAAGATTAAAGTCACATCAATCAAGTTCGCACGCCACGTAGCGGACGGGGTTAAACTACAGAAAGATGCTTAACTGTTTTCTTAATTCACACCATTAAAATTGTAAAGTTTGTTTAACCTGGATTAATAGCTGAAATGTCTCTGACAAGGCGAAGGAAACTTCGTGGTGTCAAGTGCATCTGGGCACGTCTCTCGCTAACGCCTTCGTTTTACAATATGTGTGGCGAACGAAATTCAGTTCCGTGACTGAGTAAAGATTTAGGAAATATACGCAGATGGCAGATATCTTGTCATATATGACGTCACACTGAAAGCCCTCGTTTGTGGATTATCACCCCGTCCAAAAGATGGCGCAACTGTGTTAATTTACGCCCGATTCCAGTGTTGCCAGATGGGCTAGTTTTTAAAATTCCGATTCTTGATTGTCACCACTATTTTGAAATGGTAAAATGCGGCATATTTAATGACATATTAATTAAGGCGAAAACAAAGGTAATTTTACTGTTTCAAAAAAGTGGTGGCAATCAAGAAATCTCAATTTAAAAAAATAGCCCACTGACAACACTGCCCGATTCCAGTATTAAGTTTGTACGCTTAATTATATCGCTTTGCTTTGTACTCAAATCAAAAACTCAAAACAATCCGTTTCCTAGAAAATCCACTAGACAATATTCAAATAAGCGAGTTTCTATTAAAAAAAAAAAAAAAAAAAAAAAAAAAAAAAACTTATTTTACTAAGAGAGGCTCACGATGTAAGGTAGTAGTGGTCTCCTTAACTGTACCAAAAATTTAGCTCCAATTTCTGTGGATATCAGAAAGGAGGTGACATCAGCCTAACTAAGTAATTAAAGCTTAGAATGTACAGAACATGTATCAGTCCAAGAAGTCAAGTAACAAATTATCGGTTAGACAATGAGCTAACATTAGAATTAAAACAGACAGGTGCGAAGTAGGGGAGTCACATTTGCCTATTTATTAAGTAAAATAAAAATGTAAATCTCTCAAAGCTTACACAAAGTGAAAACGACCGGCTAATTTAAAGAAAAACACCCTCTTGCATGCTGATGTTAAATGTATATATATATATATTAGTAGTTAGTTAGTTAGTAGTTTTAAAACAACAAACACTTCTTTATCCGAGACGCCACATAGCTCAAAGCGGATTTTCGATTTTAATTGCGTAAACCGCAAGAGAGCATAGATCACTGAATTAATTGGAGTGCCTGTTATCTAAGTAAAATATCAATAAAAGGAGGACTGCCACGGGCGATTATTTTTATACTCCATTCGCACAACTATTTTAAGAAAATAAATTTTGAAGTATATTTCTTTATCAAATGTTGTCAAAATGTATGTGTAAAAATTTTGTTTTATAAAAGTGGTGCAAGATAGAATTAAAAAATAGTCGCCAGTGGCAGCCCTGTAAAAGCGTATTTTTTGCATGGATAAAATTGCTCTTATATATGAAATAAAAGAGATATTTTTTTTTAATACAGGCGTTTGAATGATGAAAGAAAAATAAATTTATAAAAAGCATTAATTTTGAATAGAATACAATCGCCACACTTGCTTAAGTTTCTTTTATAACAATAATATTTACCATTTGGGGGCGAACGACCCGTATACGTACCACGTAAGGTGCTCAGAATCAGCGATTATTCTCACCAGTAAATTTATATTATAATTTTTCTTTATTTAATCCGAGCATTTTCACAATTCAATTAGTCAAAAATTTCTGTTTTGAAAAACCGGTGACATAAGATTAAAAATTCTGTAAAAACACGCTCGTCCCAAAGGGATTAACTGATAGTTATCTGCATGTGTCGTGAGTGAATATAATCGTTAAAAAAAGTGTTTCAAATTACTTTGTGTGCGAGGTTAATCAAAATGGTAAATGAAATGCTACATTTTTGTGATGTTATGTTATATGAGTTCAAAAAGTGAGTGAAGTGTTGGACGTGCTACAAAAAAATATTCAAGATGTTTGATTGGATCGTGCTCCTGCTTTTAGGTTGGTTAAAAATCGGTTTTGTTGATTTCGGAATGGTGATTTCAATCTAAACGATGAAATTAGCTCTTGACGATCTTCTGGTATTGATGATAACTTAATCCGTGAATTAGTGACTAATAATCCACGAATTACTACTGAAGATATTTCCGAGGGATTAAATGTTGACTATTCGATTGCATTTTGCCATTTAGAGCAATTTGGGTTCATTTCACAATTTCTATGCTTCGGAAATCGGGCACAACTTTTGCAATTACTTAATATGTAGTAATTTAAATATTTCTTTTATATTCAACAATTCCGAATTAATACCAGATAACGTGTTTAGTATTTTTTTGCTGCATTTAGTGATAGGTATTTTGTGATTATATAAAGTAAATTTCTTTTTGCTTCCGGGATTCCCAATGTATCTTCCGAATTTATGAATAAAAAACAACCTACTGCAATTCATATATATCTATATTATAAAGGACAAACATATCTGTGCGTAACGCATACGTCATTTTGCGAATGGCAACACTTTAAAATTTGAAATAAAATTTTGATTTTACAATTCTCTCTACTGCAAATTTTTAAATTTCTAAATATCGCACATTTTAAATTTTTACACCGTCGTATGAGGAAAAAAATGCTCTTTTAAATGCAATTTGTTTGAAAGCTGTATCTCAATTTATTTTTGAGATATTAATTTTTTTCTAGTTTTTAATACCATTTTTCTAATCGTGGCAACAAAAGTACCCCATTTCTATTGAAAGTTATTGAAAGTAAACGGAAAATAGTCGAAAGGAGATTACTGTATTTTTTTTTTTTTTTTGCTGCCATTTTCTCATAAAACCTGAAAAAAAAGTTGAAATTAAAATACGGCTATGTCACGAATATTGTCTGTTATTCCGCGATAATGATGTCATATGCATACTTTTCTATAGACGAAGTTTAAGATTGGATTGTAAAAGTGCATCGCTTTAGCGGATGCAAATGACGTCATTTTATAAAAAAAGCGTTTATTTTAGTTCTTAAAACTGAATTATGTTTTGTAGAAGTGCGTCATTTTCACAGCCCAGCTGCTTTCAAATTCTTCACAGGTGAAATTCTTCACTTTTGAAGATAATGTAATCGAAAGCACACACTGATAAAACGCAATGTTCTACAAAAATTTAGAGTGTCTTTATAAAAGAGAGGTGACATACAAATAATAGCTATTTATATTGCAGAAATTGATCATTCTCGCCTGGATGAATTTGCTTCGCCGAGTTAGACAAACAAACAAATAACTCGAAGTTTAAAATAATATCATGTTCCTGAAATTATTGTCCAAAATTCTCTCAAATAATAAAACTTTAATACTATTCTTTAGGACATTCTACTATAATTTTATCAAAATAACATAATTTGCTTAATTTGATTTTTCACAATTTTATATAATCTATATATTTAAAACACAAATGTGTTTTTAGTCATCTGCCCTGATATTTCTTCTGAATCAATTTTACTAATATTTCTTTCAACTGAAAGCTGTTCATTTGTAGATGTGATCGCACTATCTTTCTTTTTAATATCCCTACTTTTATATTTTAATTTTGAAAGCATTTTATGAAATTTCTCCAAAATGATGAAAATTAGATAGCTTTCATTATTGCAGACAAGAAAGAAAAAAAAAGAGATATTTTTATCTTTATTCACGCCATTTTCTTATAAAAATTCAAAATTGTTTATAAAAATTGTTGTATAGGGTTTAGTGGCGCAAAATCCCATTAGGAGCATAATATTATATTAAAGGAATAATAACAGAAAATGACATACTGCTTTTGAAAGCACGCATTATTCCTCATATATTTTCTATATTGTTTTTCCTTCAGCATGTGTACAGATACTAAATTTCAGACACTAGGCGAAATGCTTATTTAAGTGAAAGTGAAGTCATATTTAAAAGAAAACGATCATTTTCTTAAATAAAACTAAACATTTTAACACAAATTCGCCTAAAAAACATAAATTACGGAAATTTTTACTCTCCGGAATTGAGATTAGAATCTCAAGTAAAGAGTGCGTCTATTCAGATAAAAGGTGTTGCTGACAATGGTGACTTCAAGTTTTGAGTTAAAATGATTTGAAAGTGATCAAACAAAATACAATTTTTTTTAAATGATGAATATGGATATGTGAAGTGCGTATGCAAATTTTGAGAAGGTGAAAATTGCTGTTTTTCATTCCGGAATACCAAGCATAAGAGCTTCAATTGATAACCACATCATATTAACTGATCTTTATTATATTTTATTGATTACGTATCTATATTATAAAGAACAAACGTATATATGGTTAACGCTGACGTCATTTTGAGAATGGCAACACCTCATGATGAAATTTCGGTCTTGAAATTCTCGCTACTGCATTTTTTTAATCTTCTGACCATCGTACATTTTCAATTTTCCTCGCAGGAAAAATTTACTTTCAAATGCAATTTGTTTAAAAGCTGTATTTTAATTGACTGATGTATTATGTTTTTTAAAATAATTTTTAAGCATGATTTTTTAAAGTTTATCTTAACCCGTGTCGGTTTCAATACGTAATAATAATAGACATTTTGCACATAAAGCAACAAACATTGTTCAGCATTTGTTTCTGACTATTTTTGCATAACGAAATTGATACGTTCTTTATAAACAAATAAAAGGAAAATATTAAAAAAGCCCAATCTAACATATTTGTGAAAGATAGATTAACGAAATTAATACTTCTTTTATAAACAGATAAAAGAAAAAAAAACACAAATCTAACATATTTGTAATCATACAATTTAAATTTTTAGATCATCAAATAGGATTTTTTTTTTCAAATGGAATTTCTTTGCACAGTTCATCTCAGTTTACTGATTGTCTATGGTTTTAAAAACAATTTTAATGCATGAAATATTTTTTAATTTATCTATATCGCGCGGAGCTCGATTATACGAAAGATGAATCCTTTTGCCCTTAAAAAAAAATAAAGAGTTCATCATTTTCTTACAGCTAATATCCATTAAAAAAACTTTCCTAAGAATAAATAAATAAAATAATATAAATAAAACACAAATTTAACAGATATATATAAGCTCTGAAATTATCAATAAGAAAATATCGCTTTTGATAAATTTCAAAAATTTATTTGATTGTATAATTCGTATTTTTCATATGAAAAATGCTGTTTTAACGTAAGTGGGCAATCGAAAAAACTTATTGCATATAAAAAAATTATTAGTTTTCAATTAAAATGAATGTTTTCACCTATATTCTGTAACGGAAGCCCGGGTACGATCCCCTAGTATACGTTAATGATCAAAATGCGCCCAATAATGAATCATTCAAAATTTATAGTTTAACACATTCACGCCGCTGTGCATCACCGGTGGGTCACGATCAACTATCCCATCAGGCTGTGTGCACCGGTGGTTCATGCTTGACTGTCGCATCAGGCGGCGTGTATCACCGGTGGGTCACACTCGACTATTCCATAGTTCCATAGAACGCGTGTACTACAGATGGGTCACACTCGACTATGCTATAGACGGCGTGCACTACTGGTGGGTCACACTTGAATATTCGAAAATTCAGTAGTAAAAACAATTCATTATTATAAACTTAATACATTCACGACGGAAAACAATAATTCTCGTTTTCGTTCAAAAAATATCATTGACTAAGTACGTTGCTTCTACCTTACAGAAATGCATTTATATCATATTGTCCATATTTCTTTAGATTGTAAGACATTTTATATTAAATTCGTACGTATGTAGTCAATAACATCATGTCTCTAAGTAATTTGCTTACTCCTTACGAACTTTCAGATATTCACAAACAACTCTCCTTGTAATATTCGAGTTGAATTCAATAAATATGAGAGGGGCGGGTTATTACATACAGTGTGTGAATAAGCGACAGTACCACGCCGCCAGAGGAAGCAAAACATGAATTCGAGCGCCATCTCACAGCGAAAAAAATAATCGGCGCCGGCGTGAATGTGTTAAACATTTTGAACGTAAAAAAATTAATAAATAAGCAATAATAAATGAATGATTAATACAGTACAAATTTAACAGCATTTAATTATATTTGTTAGATAGAACTCATTTTATAAAATAAATTTTTTATAAATAATAATAAAATTATAAGACGAAATGCAATACTTCACTTTGATACAAACATAAAATATGTAATAACAATGAATAAAACATAAAATTTTGTGGTCAATCTACATATCTCTCTCGTTTAAGTTTCAACCAGAATATTCACAATAGATTTTGATCATTCAAAAATCTTATAACAAATTGTTACCAAATTGACCAATTGTTATGCATCCACTTTCAGGGAATCCATAGAAATCCAGTGTAAAAACTAGTATGTTGTGGCCATAACAAAACTTTCTTCTATATAAATCACGTCAATTAAATCATTTAAATAGTACAGGAAATAACAACGATTTAGCACCAATCCATATCAAAGTATATCTGAATTTGAAGTTGGATGAAAATTCGTGCATTAGTTCTTGAGATAGAGCTATAGCGGAAATTCTGAAAAAAATGTAGCATAGCAGCGCCACCTGTTGAGCGATTTACACCAAAAGTAAACAGCACTAAACGATATCAAGGTATACCTGAATCTGAAGTTTGCTGAAAATCCAAGCATTAGTTCTTGAGATAAAGCTTTTGCGGAAATCGCAAAAATACAGCATAGCAGCGCCACCTGTTGAGCGATTTACACAAAAAATTAAACAGCACTAATTTATACGTCAATTCATGTCAAGGACTAACTAAATCTGATGTTTGATGGAAATCCGTGCAATAGTTCTTGAGATACAGCTCTTGTGGATGTCGTGAAAAATGCAGCACAGCAGCGCCACCTGTTGGGCGATTTACACCAAAAATTAAACAGCACTAATTTATATCAGGGACTAACTGAGTATGAAGTTTGATGAAAATTCGTGCATTTTTCTTGAGTTGGAGCTATTGCGATAATCATGAACAATGCAGAATACCAGCGCCACCTGTTGGGCGATTTTCACAAAAAGTAATCAGCACTAAACTATATCTTGGACTAACTGAATCTGAAGTTTTATGAAAATCCGTGCAGTAGTTCTTGAGATTATTGCAGAAATCATGAAAAATGCCGTCTAGCAGCGCCACCTGTTGGGCGATTTTCACCAAAAACTAATCAGGTCCAGTTTATACCAAGGTCTAACTAAATATGAAGTTTTGTGAAATCCCGTGCATTAGTTCTTGAGATAGAGCTCCCACAAAATTTTTGTCACATACGGACTCACAGAGTGACAGAGTGACAGGAGTAACTCACAGACAGACATTTTCTAAAAACCATCAAATCGTGTTCTGGGCATTCTAAAACGTACAAATCCGTCGAAAACCCGAAGTCGAAATTTTTCACAATGCAATACTTTCTTCTTGTGAACATAGAAGAAAGTAATAATCAAGTATATAACGACGCCGTATCGTACAATATCTCCAATTTATGGTTCAATATCTTGAAAATAACTTCTGAAAACATGAATAAAGTGAAATGAGTATTAAAGTTTGTGGTACGGCAGTTAACGCATATTGGACCGCTGTCCTATAAATAAGACAGCTAATAAAACATTTTTTTTTAAATAAAATTGGTAAGGATTTTCTGGATGCATTTTGTTATGACGTCTTTAACCCCTTAATTCTCGCTCCCGTCATATTCTCGGGCTGTGTCTTTTACTCAAATTGTTTGATTCCCACCAGTTTTTTAAAATAGTGAAATTGGCTATATTTTAGTGTTGTTTTTCCTGCCATTAATTAAGGTGAATATTTCTTTTTCATAAAAGTGGTGCCAATAAACAATTTGAATTTTTCAACCGTAATTTAATTCGAACGTTAAGGGGTTAAAAGACATAAAAGTACTACAACACACACACAAAAAAAGAAACAAGTAACCAATTAAAATTTAATTGAAAAAAATCTATTTAAAAAATCCTTTAAAAATTGTGATCTTATAATCTAGAATTTTACCGTTATTATTATCTTTTTATTGGAGAAATCATAGAGTATTTTTGTACAACATAAACAGTATTTTTAAAGTAAAATAAAATATTTGCTCATAAAATTAGTTTATGTATGCATGTTTTATGTCCTTACTATGAGTCCTACTAATATGTCCTGTTTATAGGACAGCTAGTTACTTAAAAAATTAAAAACTTTTTTTCTCAAAATTTTGCTAGTATCTACTTAATTACACCATATTAATGATATAATCGAAGTTTTAAAAAAATTCAAAAATATGTAATCGGTGTGGTCCAATATGGGTTAAATGTTTCATCTACGCAAATTTCATCTGAAACACTGCTACTTCGACTGCCCAGCTACACATTTAAATTGAAAGTGACGTATGAGAACAGAGTGATGTAATAAAATAAATGGAACTCCACTTAATAATAATTTTTTTTTCTCTAATTAAGTACAATTCAATAAACTGCTACTTGTACTTTCAACTCTAATAATTATTAGCTCTCTCATTTTCAAAACGAAGTGACGTATTTGTATAAATAAACAGCAGTTAGTTATTATAATATTCTCTGAAGCAGGGCTTGGGAAAGCCCGAAAGTTCAGGGTATCCGCGCTAAAAGTATTTAAATAAAAATAGCATCTCATAAAGTTTTAATATCAATAGACATCGATGTGTGCACCTTTGGTGGCACAACAAACCAGTGGTGCCAGATTGGGGACTTTTTTAATTCATATTATTTGACTGTCACCACTTTTTTAAAATTGTATAATTCGCTTATTTTTCAGAATTTTTAATCTCTTTTTAAATAGATTGAATACTTATATTTTGAAAAAGCGGTGACAATCAACAATCTGGGGACAAAAAATTTCCCAATCTGGCAAAACTGCGACAAACGTCTAAAGGGTAATCCAGTAATCCCCAAATGTTTCGTAGCATATCAGGGGCTAGCTACGCATAGCATAGACAAATCGCTTCTGTGATACGCTTTTTCCACTGATCCACAGTTTCCGTTTCTTGTTTGTTCAATGTTTTAAAATCTCGACCGGGTTTCCAACACACGGAGGTGGAGTCTACTATATTCTAATGGGTATTACCGTAATAATAAGTCATAACTTTTGTATTCGTATAGCCCGGACACCCTGTACTAAGACATGTTTAACACGTTCACGCCGGCTTGGTGGATCACGCTCGATTGTCTCAGAGTTACCAAGTATCCGGCTTTTTTCACACCACTATTATTTCAGAGAAAATGTTGTTCCTTTAAATCGCCCAATTGTTCTAATTAAATAAAACAACATTTTATGTATTAAATTAATGGTATCCAAAAATTTCTATGCGACATTTCCTTACTTATTTACATATTCCAAGTAAGCATAAACTTTTGTTTGTGCACTACATAATCGATCTGCCTGTGTCTTTAAGCCTATTAGAGAAAGCAAAGTGTTATAATAGAAAGTCCGTTTTATAGATTTAAGCAACTATCAGAATTCAATTGATATACCGGGCGTCCTAAAAATTACTGACTGATTTTAAAATTCAATAACTTGCACACGGTGACAGATATTTGGCAGCTCGGAGAGAATCGAGTGGGACCCACCGCGCCGGCGTGAACGTGTTAAATAAAATTTATATTTTTAACTTGTAAAATCTCTTTTATTAATTTAGCCGCCTTTTAAGTTAAATAGTGAACTTTTTAACCCCTTGAGGGCGGTGGGATATATTTTATTCCACCTACGATTAGTGAAGATTCGCACCAGAAAATTTTTTATTAAAATTTACTTTTCTAACTTTGGTGGAAAAAATAGTAAATTTGCTTTTCCTTATTTAAAAACATAATTTTTCTAACTTTCCGGTGTGAATTCAACATTTCATAAACACAATTGCTAGCCCCTCAAGGGGTTAAAATTCATATTTTTTTTTTATGCTTAGGAGTTTCTGGGGAGGTTCTGGGTCGTTTTATTTGGTCGTTCTTGGAATTTAAAAATCATGGTAATGCCATAGTGGCAAATTTCCTTTTTTAAGTTAAAATAAAGATAATTTGCATAACAATAACAACAACAAAGAAAAACACTTTAAAAAGGTCAGTCTTCTTTAACGTTCAACACTTTTATAAGCTTCTTGTAGAATTTTTTCCTGATAAAACAGGGTCCATGAAAGTTAGAAAATTCCTGTCTTTAGGCCGGATCAACCCAAGTATTTTTTAACTGGCATTTTGCAATCACAGGATTATGTAAGCCGAATGTATCTACATAAAATAGTATTATATCAGCTGGAGACGTGGGAAGCCTGTAAAAATTGCAGAGGGACAGAAAGTACTAAATGGTTTAGTAGTAATGGAAATGTATTAATTAGTCCATACATATTAACCCTTAAATGCCTGATTTTTCAAAAATCATCTTAATAATGTTTTTCGGCTTTCATTTTTTAAATAAATCATGGGAAAAATACTTTAAAAAATCATATTTTGTTTTAAGTATAGTTTACGGCTAAAAAACAGTTTGTTACTAATCGGCAATACTGGTGTTTAATTGAAAAAATAATTTTCCTTGATAAAATTCTATAATATTAAACACACAAGAATTTCAGGAACTATAATAAAAAATAATTTTTACTTGCTCACTGCAAGTCAAAATAGGGTATTTCGGAAGCTTCCAAACAAAACAAAAAGAACAAGTAGCAACATTTGATAAATTTATCTTTATTCTTGAACAGCATAGGTGTTGCCATCTAAATGTTGAAAATCGATTTAATAATATTTTCAGAATGTATTTTATTGGCAACATTAGGCATTATAGCTTCAATATTTTTCTAATAGTATTTTAGAGCCTAATTTGGGTATGTTGCCGAAAAGCAACACCAGTCATTTAAGGGTTAAACAATAAAATTTAATATAATTATTAAAAAATATAAAATAACTGAAAATGCACAAAGTTTGTTTGAGGATTTTCCTAGAGATTTTCTTAGCAATATAAGTACATTCCAAACTTGTTTATGGCTTACTAAGCCAAATTCGTTCTTTGTTTTTTCGTATTTCATACTATATTTCTGATTAATGTTACTTTTTGCACTTTGAAATATTTCATTCTATTTAACAAACTATTTTTCAATGTATGCAAAATTACATTTTCAAAATGAAGATAAGCAGTATTTTTATGCCATTACTTATCTCAAAGCATTTAAAAATTTATTAAAAACATTCTTTTAAAATAAGTTATAAAGCAGTTTTAAAGATAAATTTTGATATATTGTTATCAATTTACAACTCTAATAGGCACTTAAAATCAAGTTTGACAAAGCAGCTTTTTATTAAAATTTCATAAACTTAATACGACGTTCATTATAATGTTATGTTAGGTGGAATAACGATTAACCTTATCGGAAAAAACCGATTTTATGAAAGGAATTTAAGTTTTATTTAATGACTTTTAAGAATAATAAAGCATGCTTAAAATAACTATTTCACAGAAACCTATTTAAAAGAAATTTACAGATGACAAATGATAAACAAACTTCATTTTTTCATGTTCTGTCTTAAAGTAAATTTACTGAGTTAAAATGGATAAAACATCAATTATGCTAATTTAAAAGATGTATTAAAGGAATTTTAAAGTTACATCTATTTTAGCTGTTCGTTTTCATATAAAAATAATATAGAATAATAATTTAATATATTGATTAACAGTTTGAAAGCTACAAATAAATATTAAAGAAAAGTTTATGTTTGTTTTCGCTTTTGGTTTTGTTTTTTAAATATTTTCCTTTTGATCAGTTTTACAAAGACAACTTTCAAAAAAGTCTTTAATAGTGAAAATATATTTTATAAAAGTTGTCTGATGATTTATGTACAAAGATAGTATTACAAAAATGCGATGTTATAATACATTGATGTAACGTTCAGTTAACCCATTTGTTTACTTTAGAAATGTGCATTTTGAAGAATATATTTTTTATTTCAGAAATGCTGAATACTAAATTTTGGTCTCTTTAACACAAGAACTGCCGTTAGTGGTCTTTTTGCCCCCTGCCAAAAGCGATAATTGTCAATTCGAACCTGAATGTTTTTCGTAGGATATGTTATATGTAGGATGCACAAAATTAGGCTAATTAAATAAGTTAAACAGTTTTAAATACAAATTCTGTCATGAAACACATTTTTTATAAAAATTGTGTAAAATAGCCGGCAGTTTTAGTGTTAACTCGTTCGGGACCATGGGTGCATATATGGCTATTTCCATGCGAACTTGTTAGTCTGTTACACAGCTGAAAATCGCTATGCTTGTTGGCCACCGTTATTTTCGAAAAGTTTGCTTCGCCTTATTCAATTGATGAGATATCTCCGACAAAATAAGTCACATTTTTTCCGTTCTAAAATACTGGTAGACAAAAATCGTAGTATGTAACAGACATAACAAGTTCGCATGGAAATAGCCATATGCACCCTCAAAATGTACTTAAAATGATCGAGTTTATACCAGTAAAAAACAAAAGTAAAACAGATTTTATTTAATATCGACATTTTTGTGATCTACAAAATTAATATAATGAACAAAAAGCGGTGCCAAACGAATAAAATTCGAGGGAAAATGCTGGTCCTAATAGGTTAAAGATAGATGTTTTGTAATTACGTAAAGTAAAAATTCATCTTTCAGAAAAAAGTTTTTTAATGAAATCAAGTATTATTGCTAAAGAGGTTCAAAAATTTGTAAAAAAATTAAAACTACAATACGCCGAGTACTTCCGATCATACTTTGATCATCTTCAGGGTTGCTTCAGGTTTCAGCAGCCTGAAGATGATCAAGGTATGATCGAAAGTACTCGGCATATTGCAGTTTTAAGTTTTAAAAATTGATTTACTTTTAGTGACAATTTATACAAATTAAATGCACCTTTTTAGCAGTATCACTTAATTTTATTTTTGGTGTTATCCAACGTCAATATGACATTTGTGTGATATATATACTTTTTAACATATATATATTTTAATGTTCTTTAAATGTTCAGTCCAAATATATATATATTTTTAAGTTGTCTGATCGTATGTGTACATAGATTGTAATATAGAAATGCTACGTTATAACACAACGATTTAGCGTCCTCTTAACCCGATTGTTTGCATCTGAAGTGTACATTTGAAACATTTCTTTTTTATTCTGAAATCCCGCATTTTTACTAGAAATTATAAATACTAAATTTCACTTTATTTATTAACAGATGTTTTGTGATTATAGAAAGTAAAACTTCTTTCCGATTTTCCAGTAAGTATTCGGGAATTCTAAATAAAAAGGAAATTCTTGAAAAGGACGGATACATGTGCTTTAGATGCAAATAAATATTTATTGACTTTTCGAAATTTAGTTTATTCCTCTCTGTATTAATTTATTTGATTTGCATTTTCTGTCAACCGAGTTTTTTTTTTTTTTTTTTTTTACATAAATATGCTTCACTTGGCACATACACAGTGGTGGAAAATTGGCGCAGAGGAGGAGCTTATTGACACCACTAAATTTTAGTGGTATTTTTCGCCTTATCTAATAACAGAATTTCTGCGTTTTTATTAAGGTGAAGAATACTATAAAATTTTAGTGGTGTCAATAGGCTCCTCCTCTGCGCCAATTTTCCACCACTGCATACACTATAACACAAAATTCCATTAACCCTTAAATGCATGAATTATTCTTTTAGATTTGTGTTTTTTATTCTTATCTTAAGGATTAGACACCAGAAATTTTAAGATAGATTTTTAACTTCATTTAGAAGCATAATTTTGTTTCATTTATAGGATTAATATTTCTATTTAAATATAGTTGTTGTTAAGAACTTAATATATTTATTAATATGTAAATAAAAAGTTATGCAAATTTACATCACTAAGCATTTAAGGGTTAAGAAGCTTGCTGACTAAGGTTGACAGGCGTCCCGCGTAAATCAGGACTCCAAATTCCATGGACACCACTAACTTCTTATAGTTTATTTCGCCAAATTTAATCGCAGATATTCTTGCCACTAGATAAGGTGAATCAAATTAATTTAACCCCTTAATTCTCGCTCCCGTCATATTCACGGACCGTGTCTTTTACTCCGATTGTTCGATTCCCACCAGTTTTATAAAATAGTGTAATTGGCTTTATTTTAGTATCGTTTTACCTGGCATTAGATAAGGTGAATGTTTCTTTTTCAAAAAATTTGGTGCTAATAAGCAATTTTAATTTTTAAACCGCAATTTAATTCGAGTGTTAAGGGGCTGATACACTGGAGTTCAGAGCAGTTGGAGCCTGCATTTAACCCGGGAGAACTCGCTAGTGAGAATTTCTATCACGGTGCCCAGGTGCTTTTCTTTTACTTTACATTCGCTTAATATCTTTTTATTTTTATTTATTTATTTTTTTTTTTTTTGCTTGGCTTAGTACTTTTACTCACAAATAGTTAAAATAATTGAAATAACATATTTTAATCCCAACAAAAAGTTTTCGGTAAAAAAAAGAGAAAAGCGCCAAGTTCATCTTAATGTTTCGGCAAGAAAAAGTAGTGATATCTGAAGTTCGCACAAGTTAAAAGCCAAACATCCCAAATCTTTCATTGAAAATGGCTTCCTGCGACTTGGCCGTTAATGCCTTCCACAGCATTTCAAAATTAATGATTGGAAATTTCGCATTTATGAATTATTTAAATTTTAAAAGTAATATTAGAATGCAAAGAGGCAAATTCACATAAAGACATTATAAGTAAAAGATTTGTGATAAATACCATCCAGTTTCAACAAACATTAGTTTTGATTACATATCATTTAGTCTACTGGTGGTTTAATTGCCATTTTGTACGGTCTAAAGCTAAAGTCATTAACGTAAAACCCAAGAAATAAAACAAAATTTACTTACTTCAAATCTCTCTATATGTTACATAATATTTTATTGTATAATATTGAAATCTTGTGCATTGACGAAAGAGATTTTCTTTGTTTGAACATTTATTATAGTTTGTTTGCATACATTAAGAGGTATTCGATTTATAAACTGTTAAAAGCTGATACTAATTATGTTTTAGCAATTAGAGATATTATCTTCCGAAACAAGTATTTTGTTATTTTTAACTTCTAAGTATTTAAATAGACTGAAGTGGTTTAAATGCTTTTTTTAAATGTGTAATTTATTTCTGTACTTTGTGCAACAAAATGCCTAAAATAATGAAAAAATGTAGTTGGCATGTAGCTCATTTGTACATACTTTAAAATTTGAAAAACCCTCTCGAAGGCATTAACGCCCAAGTCGCAGGAAGCCATTTTCAATGAAAGATTTGGGATGTTTGGCTTTTAACTTGTGCGAACTTCAGATATCACTACTTTTTCTTGCCGAAACATTAAGGAGAACTTGGCGCTTTTTTCTTTTTTTTACCGAAAACTTTTTGTTGGGATATCACTACTTTTTGTATGTTTTTTCAATTTTTTTTCTAAACAATGGTAATAATAATATAAAAAAAAAACTTAAATTTTGGTACTTTTATGTTAGCCGGGAGCAAATCTCCTCATTAGCATTTTGTTTTTTCGCCAATAGCAGTTTTCATTTTTCACATGTGTAAATTGGTAACAATGGTTTGATTTTTCAAATAAAATATTTTGGTTTACGTTATTATTTCTTATTTATTTATTTATTTATTTCTATGTTACATATTCTATTAAATAAAATGAGGGAAATGCATTTATTTTAAATGAGATGACTGAAAAGTTTATATTTTTAAATGAAATGAATGCAATATGAACAATGGAGTTAGGAACAGTATTTGGCGATTTGCCACTCGCGCCCGGCTAACATAAAAATACCTAGATTTATTTTATTGAGCTTTACAAATTTATACTTTATTTCTTTTGGTGTTAAAGTACTAGCCGCCTCTAGCAAGCAGTATTTGCTCTATTAATTGCATGTTAAACGTTGCATCATATTACTGTTATTCATAATTTACTTGCCCATTATTTCGCCAAGTCGGAAGCTTTTGATAGAGAAATCAAGAACTCTTTACGATCATGGAAGCACATCATATATTTTGTGTTGTTATGTATTTCATCTTTCATGACAAATATCTTTTAACTCACTTATGCATGTTTCCTTATCAGTTACGATTCGTTCTCTAATGCGGAAATTTTTAATTCTATTAAGTGATCGTTTCTAATTGGGCTCACTGCCAGTTGTTGTATTTTAACTGTTATGATTGGGTACAAGTGAAATTGTTCAAATTAAATCCTTTGACAATATAGGCATTTACATTAAACCATATTGATGCTAATATCTTTTTGCTTCACGTTAACCTTTTCAATAGACTCGATTACGGAAGAATAGAAGGTCTACGGGCTCACTGCCAATGATCCATTTTAAATAGCTATCTTTCTTTTTAAATATCTTTCATCTAATCTTGTTGAGGAATTAGCCAATGTGCCATGGTTTTAAGATTTTAGCTAATTTTATTCGAAACCTGAAAACTAAAATGCGAAGAACCGGATTATAGAAGATTCATTCTAACGTACATATCTATTAACAGTTTACATATTATAGAATTATAATAATCATAAGGAGAACTGGCAGTTTCGGTGCTTTAATAGTTTCCGTAAATTCTTTTTATATAATACAGAAGTTTTAGCAGAGTAAAGATTAACAACATAGTCACAGTAAGTATAATAACAGTTCAATATAATAACAATGGCAGAGGTTTTGTGCAGTGACGAAACTATTGGCACTTTGGAAATATTCGTACGTTATACCATTTAACTATTCAGTTGATATGAAGGAAAATATAAATATATGGCTCGCATTAATAATTAACTCATTGAAAAATAGCCACTAGCGTCAAATATTCGCCAAGCTTGTCAACATTTAGCGAAGTGTCGCCAAATTTGGTAATATATCCTGTCAATTCTCAAATTTAGCGACAAAAAATGTTTTGTTTATTCTGACGTCATAATGATGCATATGTATTATGTATTATACACATACCTATAATATGTATGATGCAAATGTATTACGTATTGTATGCATATGTATTATATGTATGATGCATATGCATAAAGTTCATTAACATCACTAAAACGCACTTAAAGGTATAGTGTTCCATAAATAGTAGGGATAATTGCCAGATTGACCAGAGTGCTATTAAGATTAGAATTCCGATATTTATAACAGACCGGGAGGCGTCTGCACACACCATCACCTCATCGAGATTACAGCTGAAATTTTAGGATTAGCCAAAACTAGATTAGCATATTAAAATCCAACTGGTCTGTTAATTCATGTCTTGGTAGAAACCACCTGAAGGCATAATTTTAGTGGTTGACTGATAGATTTACTATTTATTTTCCTGCATCCAAAAGTTTGGAAACATGGAGGAATGAGTGCAGGAAAACACAATGGAAAATCCACCAATTAACCCTTAAAATCGGGTCTGTAATTGGTTTCCACAAAGATATGACTTGGCAGACCAGTTACATTTCAATACGCTAATCGATATTTAACTAATCCTAAAATTTCAGCCGTCAACTCGATGAGATGATGATCTGTGCAGACGCCTCCCGGTCTTAAATAAAATTTGTTTTAAGGAAATAAAAGATAGAAAGATGGACAGATAAACTGAAAGATTTGCCATATTAAAATTTTTGTAAAAGCATGTAAAAATTTATTCAGCTTGAAATCATGTAACACCTTTATAACTCAGGCTAATTTTCTGTAATCGGGTTTTGGCGACCAACATATCTTATCTATAACTATAATCATTCTTTTACAGATTTAAAATTAACAATAAATTAACAATAAGTAGCTTAATAATACAATATAATAAGCGGTTTTCGGACGCCGTATCTGTCGCACATCGTTAAATACATCTTTATTAGTTACACATTTCATTTAATTAAAAGAAGATTTTTAAATTTTCATATGAGAATTAGGATATTTTTCCACTATAGGGACCTTGGCATTTTTAAAAAATCTTGGCGCAATACGTACTTCAGAAACTGAGATATGTTGCCAAATGATATAAACAAATATGAAAACAAACCTTATGAACTTTTATGTTATCTCTATAATAATAGCCTAAGTCATGTGACTGTCATCAATAGTTCCGGGTGGACCGCTTCACTTTTTATATGCCAAACAGCCAATTTGTTAATTTAACATTAGCCGGGCACAGGTGATAAATCGCCAAATATTGTTCCATTGCGATCATATCAGTATTATAACAGTCCATCTCATGCGACTGTCATAAACAATTTTTCGTGAGGTAAATTAAAACAAAGCTTTGATGTTGAAATTAAATATGAATTAACTATTATTTATTACTTTTTTTTCTTTTCATTCTTTTCTTTTCTTTTCCTTTTTTAAGAAATAAGAGAAAATTCAGAGTCATAAATTTTAAGTATTTCAGTTTTAAATTAAAGTTATGTATCTTAAATATGAGTGAAAGTATTGTATTTTAAATGAAATTAATAAAATAAGAAAAAATACGACGGGTACAATGTTTTACCATTTATCACCTGAACTTGGCTTACATAAAAATACCGAGTTCATGATTTGTGTATCAGAATGTTCCGATTTGGCGACGGATTGAGCAAGTAAATTAAATTATGAGTAAAAGTAACATGATACAATGCTTAGCATAGATTTAAGGAGACCAAACTGGTCGCCAAGGGCGGCTTGTTTATATATATATATATATATATTTATATACGGTACTTGTTAGTTATCCCGTCGACCAAATTACTGTCGCCAAAGTTTAAGATTAAATGCCAATAATGGTTGATCATAAATGTCGCATTCACTTGACAAAACATGTTTACGTCATCAAATGATTTTTATTTTGACGTTTTATTTGTATTTTTATTAATGTTATAATAAGTAATTAGTTTTTTCGCTATTTTAAATAAAAATTATGTCAATTTGTATAATTAGGCGAGTGGTTTGGCGATTTATATAATTTGGCGAAATTGGTCGACGGGATAACTAACAAGTACCTTATATACATATAAACATTTTATTTATACATGTATAAAATTTTGTTTTTTATATACAAATTATTTATGTTGGTATATAAAAATAAATAAACGGGTTCCTTAAATTAAATAAATTGTATACAAATGGAAAAAATTGATTGTGTATATGACACAGTAAATGGGTTGCCAGAAAATACGTTATTATCACATTTCTTTTCTTGTCAGGGCTATTTTCTCTTTTTCGTCAAGGCTACTATATCGGAAACGTACCGAATTGCGGTTATATTTTGGTAAATGATTTATTGTTTTAATATCGTAAATATATCATAACCTATACTGATTAAAATTTTTAGGTATATTCATTTTTTCTATTTAATCAGCATTTTCGGGAAAGCATATACAATTTTATTCAGCTTGAAATTACGTGACACCTTCAAAACTCTGTAATCGAGTTTTGGCGACCAACATTGGCCCAATTGAATGTATACTGCCAAATCAACACCCCCTGTTTGGAGGGTTTAGAAGCGGAAATTCTGTGTTTTCAGATTTTTCTGGTTAATTGTGCTACAAACCCAACTTACTTGTGAAATTTCATGATTCTACGACTTTTAGAAGTACCTTAGTTATTTGATGATGCGAAGTGAGTCAGTGACAAAAAAGCGCTTTTTCGGAATTTAATATTTCGAAAACTACTAAATACAGAAACATGAAATTGTGGAACCTTAGTTCAGTTTGACCAGATGAACATGTGTATAAAAGAAAAAATTCTATATCTCTCCCTAAAACGACGTTATGAGGGGGTGGAAAGTATGCCGAAATGGTTCAGGAAAAGGTAGCTTACGGCTTGTGCGAACTTGGCGGACGCACTGCCGTGCTCCCAGATTTTAATTAAAATGAAAAATGGTTTAAATAAGAGCCTTAAAAAAAGTACGACGGTGAGAGAAAATCTCATGCAGCGTGTTCTCCCGGGTTAAGCGGGATACCTGGTAACACTACAGATGACATTATATCGACATTTCGGTCGTAGAGACACTCTCTTTTAAACCCTTGAGGGGCAAGCAATTACGTTTGTGAAATGCTGAATTACCACCAGAATCTTTGAAAAATTCTATTTCAAAATAAGTAAAAGCAATTTTACGGCCTTTTTACCACCAAAGTTAGAAAAGTAAAATTTAATAAAGTTTTTCTGGTATTAAAACTTCATTAATCGTACTTGGTATATAATATATACCGGTGCCCCTCAAGACGTTAACACGTAGCTGGTATGCATATTTTATTCCAGTTTAACGTACTAAATATCTACTAAGAAACTGCTCGATGGATCATGATGAAAGGAGGAATAAACGATGATGAGCTTAAGATTAATATTGGTAGCAGTTATATTTTAGATATGTTAGTAATATGTGATAATAACCAAGTTCCCAGAAAATGCTAGAGGAACATGCATATGTTCTTATTATTTAAGTTTAACATTCAAGCTGTATGAATAAATGGAATTGTCATTTTAAATTGAACTGTTTTGTGAATGTGCTTTATATTTGACGCCAAACCAATGGCCTTAAACATTGCGTTTTAATATACTGCTCAATTTCTCTCAATGATATTTCATAAAACCGGAGAAGATTTTTTACATTTGAATATATTTTTTACTAAAATGCTGTAATCTAATATTCAAAATAGCACCTTTTAAAATGAAATCACATATCTATTATCACGTTAAAAAATACAACATTTTTAAATTGAATAATCTTTTTGAGTAGAGAGATAAAATATTTGTAAGAAATATTTCGATATATAAGTTTAAACGCTTTTCGTACCGCAAGAGAATCAGTTAAAAATTCCTTTTTTTTTCTTCCTCCTCCCAAAACAAAAAGACAAGTATATTCCCTAGTTGAATATTATTATTATACATATATACTATTATTAAATATACATTTAACGCTTTCAGGGGTGGTGGTAGATTTACGAAACCACTTCATTTTAATTCGCAAATGCGACAATGGCACCAGGATTTTTGTATTATTTTTTCCATTTAGTATATATTTGAAAAATAGCTTTTTTTGCATGCAAATAAATTATGTCAATTCCGGTGCCAATCATTCATTTCAACATTTTAGCTATCGAAGTGCTTTGCCCCTAAAAGGGTATGGAATACATAAGCCATTTTGTTTTAACTTTAGAAAATAGTTGAAGCAGTTTTTGAATCATTTAGTCAATTTAAATTTTTAGACACATACACAAATGATAGCAGGTATTTTTTTTATATTATCTTTGCATAAACACAATGTACTTAAATTAAGACACTTGGAATCTCCCACGCTTCAACATCACAGGCAAGATAAAAGTAATACGTTATTTTCAATTCAACTTTTATTTTTATTTTTCGTGAATCTTTCTACCCCTGAAATAAGTAAATTTTTACAACATTTATAAATGAAGGGAAATGGACACAGAAACATGAATTTTTTTTTTTTTTTTTTTTTTTTTTTTGAAGTTTCATAAGTAATTTTTACCCGACTGAAAAGAAGGGTTATGTGTTTCACGCATAAGTGGATTACTTTATACCATCGAAACATCTCAACGGCTGGATGGATTTTAATGAATGAGGTCTCTATCAATTCGTCTTAACGGCCCGATGGTTATAGGCTAGGTTTTGTTTTTATAAATTAAAAATGGCGGCAGTAAAATACAAAATGACGGTCGAGACAAAAAAAAAATGTACGCACCCTATTGAGTGGCATACCATTGGATAGGTCTTCTAAGATGAAGACGATGTTTCATTGCCTATTTTACAGTCAGAAGCTCCGTTAAAATACTATACAACCTGGAAGTTGTGTATGTATTGTAAATCTCTAGCTTTACTGGAACTCTAACCATCATAGACATCTATAGACCTCGTCAAGACAGTGTTTATAGATAGGAACTAACAGTTAAACACAACTTAAAAGTCATCGATACAAGTAAATAAAAAAATAGGTAAGTAATATAAACAAGTAATATAAAAAATAATATATTTTAAGTCAATTCCTACTTCGGTCAATAAGAGAATTTTTTTTCTCCCATTCATCTTTCCTTTTGAGTGGCGCTTAAAATGACTTGATCAAGAAGAGGGCTCTCTCGGTCTTAAAATATCTTGATCAAGAAGGGAGCTCTCTCGATTATTGAAAATGAATTAATTTAATTTAATTAATGAATTAATATTTGGAAAAAACTGGATTAGCATCAAGTGTCATACACTACAAGTTAAAAAAAAATTATTTGAGTTTGATTTTTTATTAACGATTGAAAATTTGACCAAGGTATATATAGCGAGACTGTGAGCTAATAGTAGGAATTGAAAAAAAAAATGTTTCACATTGATGAGAAATAATTAATAAGTTCGCTTTTTACGCAGTCGTTTTTTTTTATTTAATTGTTTATTTCATTGCACGTTGATATTTAAATTTATATTTTAATCACTTCCCGTCTGATAACTAGTTAGATCTGAAAACACTTCGCATCTTCATGCGCCCATATATATAACATTTGATATTTAAATTTTGTCCAAATTTTATATTTAAATTCATTCAAGCCTCCTTTTCAAAATCAAAGAAAGAAAGAAATTTATGCCATCCAATTCAATATTGGTTATAATCTCAATATAATAAATATATAATAAATGTTGTAACAACTTGCTAATTTGCCTTTTATAAATTACAACAATTTCTTAATTGTCCCAGTGCTAAACGGCCAAAATAACGTGAAAATGATATACTGGTTGGTCAGTATCTATGTTATATTAATACATTGCATATAAAAGGCGGAGGCATCGTGTAAAGTCATAGCAATTCAAGGTTGCTGCTGTAATTCAAAATGACGTCATTTTCTGGATTTCTTGCAATTGTCTTACTATTCATCGAATAAAAGTGTATTTGATGTAACTTTCTGTGCGCGTTATGATAAAAATGTTATTTGTAACACCTTGTAACATTGTTGAAAAATGTTTATGAATTCAGTTTGTGTGGCAGTCTGTCTTTCCGTGTTCTAACTCGCGTAAATATAGAGAGATAACCATGAAATTTATAAATATTATTAATATTCACAACGAAATGTACGTTATTGGATATGAAGTGTGTACCAGTTATAGTTCCCATTCTAAAGAATTCCATTACATTACGATCTATTGGGGAAAATTATGTGCAATAGTTTTTAATAATGTTTCACAATTTCAACCACATTGAAATTTATATATATCACTAAAGTGCGCTACGAGATGCTTACGATAGAATATGTTTTAAATAGCATTCGTCGTTTATTTAAAGCAGGGGTGTCAAACTGTGGCCCGCCGGATACCACTAAAATTTTAAAGAAATTGTCGACAAGTTGAATCCCAGCAATTCGACGATTAAATAAGGCAAAGATAACTGTAAAATTTTAGTGGTATCCGGCGGGCCACAGTTTGGCACCCCTGATTTAAAGGGACAATCAAAAGAATTTCGTTACATTACGGTCTACGGGGGGGGGGGGATCGTTTGTGGTGTATTTTATTCATTCTACACAATTTCAAACATATTGAAATTGATATATATGTGTGAGGTGTACTCCAGAGACGTAATATAGAATATGGTGTTCATAGCATTCACAGTTAATATACAGGCCCATACCAAGTTATTTAGTTCAATTACTCTCTATGAACAATAATTGCTGATAGTGAGTTTCCGCTGTGTTATGCATTATTTATTTATTTATTTATTTGTATATTACTTGGTGTGTATAAACTCTTTAGACCATTTTGGCGATTAAACAGGGTTCGTTCAGATACCGTTATTTTGAAGGCCGAATATCGGTATTTTTTTTATAGAAAATTAAATCTAGTTTAAACGGACGAAATTTATTTAAGGAGATTTTTTGAGGAGCCTTATTTAAGGAGAGATTTTCCATAAGAAAATACTGGTACAGAAGAATTTCTTACTTGGGAAATTCAAGGACCCATCCGAACCCTGTTAACCCTTTCGAGGCCGGTGTCCTTAACCCCGTAATTCTCGCTCCCGTCATATTCTCGGGCTGTGTCTTTAACTCAAATTGTTTGATTCCCACCAAGTTTATAAAATAGTGAAATTGAATATTTTTTAGTATCGTTTTTCCTCTCATTAAATAAGGTGAATATTTCTTTTTCATAAAAGTGGTGCCAATAAGCAATTTGAATTTTTCAACCGTAATTTAATTCGAGCGTTAAGGGGTTAAAAAAGGACACATAATTTTAATTACAAAACTGACAAACGGCCCCAAGATTATTTAATTAAAATTTTCCTACTATAATGAACGTGAAAATAAGCAAGTTTTTACTTTCTAATACAATCGCTTATAAATTTCTGTGTCAGTCCATTATTTCATCAGTTTATAAACAGAATTACTCCTCGCCTGTAAGGATTAAAGTAAACATAAGTTGGGAAAAAAATTATTTCACTAAAAGCGAAATATATCTAGTTAGAAAGCTCAGACATGATCTTAAGTAAAAATGAAAGAGTAAATATCTGTTTAAAATATAGCATACATTAAAATTAAACGAGCCTTATAGCAAATTTTAATTTAAAAAAATCCAAAATCCGTTATAAAGGTGCTTAACTACTGTTTCTTTCTGTTCAAGAACCACTATCACCATCTTGGACGAGTGAGGCAAAATGAGATACAGATATAAAGATAGGTTGAGATAAAGAGATTTATAGAAGGATGATACATATACCGAAAGTTTGAAACAGATTAACCCCTTAATTCTCGCTCCCGTCATATTCTCGGGCTGCGTCTTTTACTCAGATTGTTTGACTCCCACCAGTTTTATAAAATAGTGAAATTGGCTATATTTTAGTATGGATTTACCTGTCATTAAATAACGTGAATATTTCTTTTTCATAAAAGTGGTACAAATAAGCAATTTGAATTTTTTAATCGCAATTTAATTCGAGCGTGAAGGGTTAAGGAAACCCAAACTTCACATTAGTGATACAAGTAAAAAAAAAAAAAAAAGAGTTAGTATATAATTCAGTATACGCCAGTACTTCGTAGAATAACAAGAGGCATTGGTCAACTACGCCATTTTCATCTAAATAACACAAGATAAAATTATTTTTTTAAATGTCACTACTTGATATTAATTCTATCAACTATTGGTAATTAAAAAAAAAATATTTTAATCCTTAAATGCATAGTGATGGATATCTACATCACTATTTATTAATTCTTAGCAACCAGTAAAATTTGTTCTTTTCTTATTATTATTTTAAGACAAGTTTCTGCTGTGATAAAAAAGTTCTTCCATTAAATAAGACAGACATTTCTTTATTAAAAATAGTGGTGAATAAGGAATACATTTGTTAGCAATACATTTAATGCCCCCGAAAATATCTGTCGCGAGTAATGTTGCTAGGTGCCCAGCGAAAATCGGGGCTCCAAAAGCTAAGGACTCCAGTATTTTAACCTTTAAATGAATAGTGATGCATATGTGCATCACTTTTTACTTAACTCTTAACAACCACTATATTTATATAAAAGTATTAATACATTTAAACTACAAAAAATATGCTACTAAATAAAGTTAAAAATCTATCTTAAAATTTCTGGTGTCCAATCTTTAATATAAAAATACAGAACACATTTCTAAAAGAATAATTCGTGCATTCAAGCGTTAAGTTTTACAGAATAAAAAATTATATAAAATAAGATATTTAGATTCATACTTATTAAAATATTTACTAATTTGCAATATTTTAGTCTTTACTTGTACTGCAGATGTGCAACATAAGAAAAGATTGACGTTTTATACGAAAAATGTATCTCTGTTTTTTTTTTTCATTATTTTTCCTGTGTAATAAACCTTTCAGAGAACTATATACATTCTTCTTTTCGAAACAAAATTATTAAAAAAAAATGCATTTGAGGGTTAAGTCTCCATATAGGCTATTGGAACTTAATCGGAAATGTGCACTCTGTGAGGTTGCTGCGTTAAAATGTTACTAGCTAGTGTTGAAATGATGCAACGATCAAAATAATTGACTACGCTTACGTTAACCAGGCATGAGAGTCAAAGCGATATAAGTAAGCGTCCTATCTTAACCCCTTGAGGGTCAAACAATTACGTTTGTGAAATGCTGAATACCCACCGGAATCTTTGAAAAATTCTATTTCAAAATAAGTAAAAGCAATTTTACGGTTTTTTTTCCACCAAATTTAGAAAAGTAAAATTTAATAAAATTTTTCTGGTGTAAAATTTCATTAATCGCAGGTGGTATATAATATATACCGGTGCTCCTCAAGGGGTTAAATGGGAGAAATAACCGCAAGATAAAAAGCGAGGTCACATCAATCAAGGTCATGCGCCACGTAGCGGATGGAGTGTGAACTACAGGTAGATACCTAACTGTTTTCTTACTCACACCACTAAAATTGTAAAGTTTTTTCACCTTAATTAATAACTGCAGTGCCTTTGATGAGGCGAAGAAAACTTCGTGGTGTAAAATGCATCTGGATGCTCCTCTCGCTACGCTTTTATTTTTGCAATAAATGTGGCGCAAAATTCATTTCCATGAGCGACTAAAGATTTAGAAAATACGCGCCACACTAAAAGCCCGCGTACGTGAATTATCACTCCGCCCACAAGGTGGCGCAACTGTGTTAATTTACGTCTGATTCCAGCATTAAGTTTGTTCGCTTGCTTATAACGCTTTGATGAGCGTTCCGACTTTTTGCACACCAGTATAACATTAGAGAAAATGTTTTTCTCTTAAATTACAAAAATGTTCCGATTAAATGAAATAACATTTTCTCTAAGATTATACTGGCGTCAAAAGTTGGAACTCTTATCCCTGCGTTAACAAATTAAATATCGCAGTTTTAGAATATAAAGTTTTGCTTTATTTAACCCGTTCGCGACCATGGGTGCATATCTGCAGCCTCAAAAAGTGCTTAAAACGCTTGAGTTTAATACCAATAAAAAATAAAAGTTAAATTAATTTTATTTAATTACGGAATTTTCGTGATCTACCAATTTAAGTCAAATAATTAAAAAAAAAAGTGGTGCCAATTGAATAAAATTCGTGTAAATGATGCCGGTCCTGAACGGCTTAATGATAGATTAAATAAAGTGAAATTACTCTGCTTAATTTGTGACAGTAAACTTTTGCAGCAAAATAGTTGAAGATCCCTTATAGTTTTGGCAGCTAATAAGTTAACTGGTGTTTTTAAGGCGTATTTTAAAAATCATATTAAAAGTTTTATTCTATAAATTCTTAGGTAAAGAAGAATAAATATTTAAGTTCAGTTTATGGTAAACTATTAGAAATTTCTCGAAATTAGCAAATCTCAGACAGAATGATACCCTTTGATAGTCCGATTGCCCGTCATCTCATTTAAAACGGTAATTTTTTTTTTTTTTTTTTTTTTTATTCTCTCAATTTTTTCCCAATCTATCATAAAATTATGCAGAGATGCAAACGCTAAGCCGCAAATGGCTCATTGCTACCATTGATTTTTTATAGTATTCCTAACCTTATTTAATGACTGAATTTCTGATATTTAATGAGGCGAAGAATACTATAAAAATTTACGGGTGAAAATCAACCATTTGTGGCGCAACTTTTCCATCCCTGAATTAGGCGATTATTCCTTCTTCGTAAAAGTGGTGAATATCAAGCTGAATAATAATAAAAAAAATGACCCTCTGTGTTCGCGTTTCCAGCATGGTTTCCAGTTTGGCTTTCTTTTTTATTTCGAAATTTTAATTTCACACCGTAAACTTCAAAAGAAAAATATTTACTTTAAGTAATCTGGAATGGTTCGTCATTAACCCGAGAGTAGTCGCGACATTTTTTAGAACGTTAGTAGTCGCGTTCGGTCCATTTGCCGCCGTTACCAGCAGGCCGAAAACGAAGGGGAAACTTTCCGGTGTTATCAGATGATCGAAAACGGATAACGTAGGGTGAAAATATTGACTGAACTTTAAAAGATTACAGCAATTGTTCATTTTACAACCTTTTACAGCAAATTATTTATTTCGTTTAAGTATATATTCAGTTGGCATCTAGATAAATGTTTTTAATAACTCTTTCTTCGTTTTGCATAAATACTTAAAAGTAAATAGTAAATGATTTGATTGCATTTCTGATGTTACTATGAATCAATAATTAGTAAGAAAACATTTACGAATATGAATCTAAATTCGTGATAGGGGTATTTTTATTTATTTATTTTTTTTTTTTTTGGAAGGACAGAATCAGAGTCAGGTAGATTTTTATGATGCTCCGACACTCTATATCCATTTAATAAAATAAAATTAATAAATTTAGCATCAATATATTACACTGACATTAAATTGAACAATTAAACTGAAAATAAAAATGGAACCTATGACATGCAACAGCAAATAAAATACAATACCACTAATTCACCAGCATATTATATATAATAAAGAAAAAGGTAAAAAATACTTAATTTCAAAATTATAAATGTAAATGTTGTAACTACGTTTTATTTATTTATTTTGTGGGGTGTCTATGTGTGTATGAGAGGGGGGGGGGGGGCTCTCGAGATTTTATGATTAAATCCATTTTTAAATGAAAATGCACGATTTGTAGTTTTTCTACTTATTTCAGGGTGGGAGCAGCGCCCTGAATGAAAACTCTGGATACGAACTTCGCTTATATAAAGTAAATAATAAGTTATTGAAATTATATATTTAATTTAAATACATTTGCAATTGTAGATTAAAATCCTAAGATGGATAAATTATTTTAATTAATAGAACCACTGAAAGGTTCATCTTAAGAGGGATGTATTTTACAGCAACTATTTAATTAAAATAAATATCCAATTGTACATTTCATAATAAGGTATTATTGTTATAATTTATTGTTTTATAATAACATTCATTAAAATAATAAAAACAATAAGAAATTTTTCTCCGAAATTATAAATATGCAGCAATAATTTTATTTAAATGAATTTTCTCTCGTATTCTGAAAAATAGTTTGAACAATTGATGAAGGACAACAAATTTAAATTTGGTAGATACCGTCCCCAAGCCTCTATTGGATTTCAATAATAATAAAAAAAACCTTTTCTGTGGCATTGTTAAAAAAAAAAATGTGTTTTTACTTACAGTATGAAAATTTAAAAATAGATAAATTTTAGAAAAATACTTAAAATATTTTTTAAAATCATAGTATAAATATTCACTGAATTATCCAAAAGAGATTTTTATTTGCGTAATTTCTAACCTACATTATAAAATTCTCATTATTGTGCAAATTAATTATATGTATGTTCTTCGCAGATATACATACTACATTTCTGAGAAAACTGTTTTATCTTTCGAGTTTGTTTTATTGTACAAAAACGATACTTTTCAGATTGTGGAGATACGGCAATTTTTTTACTGATTCCCACAAAATTCTCTTCTCTTTTTTTTTTTTTTTTTTTTTTTTTTTTTTATGGTTTGGCTGTATTATTGTGTGTGTGTGTTTTTTTTTTTCATTTATATGTTCCGGTAATAAATGGAAAGCAACTTCTTTCAAATAATGATGATGAATTTCCCTTTTTTTCCATATTTAAACGATTATCAATTTGAGAATTTATTCCCGCAATGTTTGACAATGAAAAAAAAATGTAAGTGACCATCAATCAGTTTTTTGTGCGAACTGACTTCACAACTAATATAATAAAACAATTTTAAGTAACATTCTGAAAGTAAAAAAGTACTCTATGTAAACGGGTAAAATAGAAGAAAGAAGAAAGACGAAATAACAACAGACAGAGAGTCCGTACTTTGAAGAAACTTTCCCCCGCATATTTCGCGGAAATGGGAAACGATGAACACGAGGGGGAAAAAATTCAACTAACGCAAGTGGTCGCAACGCGGTCATTTAGACCGATTGAAACTTAAGAATGCGATAAAATGCTAAGAAATAGCAGGAATGACTTGCAATTTTACTACACAAGAGTGTGAACACTCAAGGTCAGCTACACGGAATTTGGCTATCGTAACTTTAACAGGAAATGAGTTACAGGAAGATAACGAATTTCGGGCGGGGAAAAGACCAACGCGCGACTATTAACGGGTTAAATAAATCAAAAAATACCATTTTTAATTTCTGGTGCGGATTCCCATTTTTTAACCCCTTAATTCTCGCTCCCGTCATATTCTCGGGTTGCGTCTTTTACTCAGATTGTTTGACTCCCACCAGTTTTATAAAGTAGTGAAATTGGTTATATTTTAGTATGGATTTACCTGTCATTAAATAAGGTGAATATTTCTTTCTCATAAAAGTAGTGCCAATAAGCAATATGAATTTTTTAACCGCAATTTAATTCGAGCGTGAAGGGGTTAAAGTAAAAAAGGGGGCCAAACTGGCAGCCCAGATTTCGAGTGACAGATTGATACATATATTTTTAAAAAAATGAAACTTTAATACCTGAATCTACTTCAAGCAGAGAAAATACACAAAATAAGTACATTTTGCTTATCATCGAGAAACAAAGCGTGACGTGCGCTGGGCAGTGCGCCGGTTTGACCGGAGCTTCTGTGAGAGCTGCCTTGACGGGGCATTCCTGGCGGCGGCCTACGGACACATCGCGGGGTTTGTCTCTCGGGTAATTTCGACCAGGGGCAAATGGGCTTGTGAAAGCGTGGGACCGGTACGTGGACACCCCCCCCCCCAATCCAGTGTAACCCCCCACCAAGTAAACATTAACGAGTCTTTTGTGTATCATGTTTGTGATTTTTTTTAAAGATGCGCTTGTAATTTTACAATAAAATAACATTTAAAGCTTGTAAATACAAGTAAAGATCGTCACCTTTAAGTAAACATTAACGATTCTTTTGTAAATCATGTTTGTGATTTTTTTTTTCAAGATGCGCTTGTAATTTTACAATAAAATAACAAATAAAGCTTGTAAATACAAGTAAATATAGTCACCTTTCAAAGCGTTATAAGTAAGCGAACAAACTTAATGCTGGAATCAGGCGTAAATTAACACAGTTGCGCCACCTTGTGGACGGAGTGATAATTCACATACGCGGGCTTTTAGTGTGGCGCGTATTTTCTAAACCTTCAGTCGCTCATGAAAATGAATTTTGTTTGCCACATTTATTACAAAATAATGGCGTAGCGAGTGGTGTATCGAGACGCACTTGACACCGCGAAATTTTCTTCGCCCTATCATAAAAACTTCAGTTAGTAATCAAGTGGAAAAAAACTTTATAATTTTAGTGGTGTGAGTAAGAAAACAGTTAGGTATCTACCTGTAGTTCACACTCCATCCGCTACGTGGCGCATGACCTTGATTGATGTGACCTCGCTTTTAATCTTGCGGACACTTCTCCCATTTAAGATAGGACGCTTACTTATATCGCTTTGGTCACCTTTTTTAATTAGAGATAATTTTGATTGAAAATTACATTTATAAAGATAGTGGTGACAATTGTAAAAACCGTACGCTCTCCGGGTCTATCAAGTCCGGCGCGCGCCGACGCGGTTTAAAAATTCTTGTATGCATAGGATCAAAGGACGTTTTCTTAAAGAACAATTTTATGAATATTAATTTATTATTTTTATTTAATATGAAAATGTTTCCTTTTATAAATGTATCCTCTATCGTGATAATTTTTCAGTAAAAAAAGTATTTTTATAGCAGTAACGATTCTCAATCTCCCAACATAGTATACACGAAACGTTTTAAAGTAAACGTGAAAGAGTACTTCTTAATTAAAAATTATGTTTCTTTGTTATTGAAAATTCTTTAAAAACAAAAAAAAATATTTTTTAAATAAGAACTTAGTAATAGCTACTAGATAAATTCTCGTAAAGATTAATTAATTTGCTAAAATTTTCATTAGGCGTATTCTTTCAAAATAAATCTGAGTAAAAAAAAAATATTGAAAGATCAAATGTGTATTATAAAAAGAAAAAATGTATTCTTTTCAACTACTGGAATTGGATAAAAAAAGTACTTAAATTCTTTTTAATATAGAAAAAATGTTTTATAAAAATAGAGAACTTTAACATAAAACTACACATTGATGCACATATAAATCAATTAAAATTTAACCTTTATTAAATAATTTTAGTTACATGTAAATATTTAAATAAATTAGAACGACCGCAAATTTTACTCAAGTTTTATAAAAATATTTTACACCAGAATTTTTATTTGGAACTATTTAACTTAATACTGAGCATATTTCTCGACGATGCATATTAAACTTACTGTAGAATTAAATTTCACTTTCGAAGCAAACGAATAAATGATAAATGAATGGAAGACAAATAAATGATAAGAATCATCTAAGCTGATTCCCACATAAAATAAAAGTTATTTTCATGTGAGTTTGCAAAATGCTTAAAAATGCCCAAAAGACTGTATGACCACGGGTGCCAACCTCAAACTAATTTTCCGTAATACTTGTGTTAATTTGACCCTGGTTTAATAAGTTTCGTACCAGAATTTTTTTAAGAAATGCAATTAAATACGTTCCACGTAGAAACCTGGAATTAAATAAATAAGCATTCGTGAGATAAATTTTCTGGTTCGAAATGTGGTTAAACTGGGTTAAATTATTCCAGGCATTACGGAAGATTAGTGGAAGGTTGGCAGCTATGAATATGACTAAGTAAGTGAGAAAATTTCATATTTAATTTAAATATTTTTCAATAAAAACTTTTGAGGATTTGCACATTATTTACTTGTATAAAGCTCTTAAATTTGTGGTTGCGTTAATTTAGGTTAATCATTATTAAACTGATGTTTTAAGGGGATTTATAGTTTCAGATCCATATTTTTTAACCTAAATTACTAAACGCATAAAGGATCAATTTCAGAAAATGTATTTTTCTATCATTTACGATGTCATTTTGTGTGGAAAAAACCAATGAATAAGCATTTGTATTAAACATAATAATTATCTTAGCTTCGGAACTGACGAGGTTAAAGTGGGTTGCGGAAAAAAATAGAATTTATAGTGTTCTGTGTAATAATAAACGTTGGGACCTTCTACATTGGGAATCTTGCATCTGCGGTGCATTCACTGCATTACTTGTTGGTGCGAAACTTTATCACCAGTATCATTGAATTGCATGCTTTAAAAAATATATATACCTTAACCGGAAACATGCCGTCTGTGAGATGATTGCGTCTACATATCTACCCTTTATACAAAATTGAACGCGTCCCCAATCTTATCACGCAATCCAATCCTCAAGCTACTAGTTATCTGCTTCTCCCACCATTAACACCTGCGCATTTTTAGTAATTGTAAGAATAAATATTTTATTTTCAACACAGTCTGTGAGACTTCACGTGTCCGTTTATGTAATTTTTTGCTCTGGAACATTGGCATGGAGGAACCGTCAAAGCGGGTACGCTACAGTGATAAAAATGACTGAAGAAACTGTTTTGAGATTGTTTGATGAAGTGGTACGTGACATAAGCGATGTTGAAAGTATTTCAGATGATGAATATATAAATTCTGAACACGAAACTGACTCAACATTGCCCAAAATGCATAAAAAATTCAGATATTTAGAACATGCTGCAATATTTACTATTAAATGTTTTGTTAATTTTACTGCTTAATATTTTTTCTAACTCATATCGTACCGGAATATATAAAAATATTAGCGTTTATTTAATTATTATGACGAAAATTTTATATTTTGAACAATAATGAGTAATTTTAAAATATTTTCTGTCTCCGACATTCAAAACTTATTTTTATGCTGTCATATTAAAAAATTGGTCCTGTTAATGCATTGCTAGTAAATATTAAGTGTTTAAGTTCACTATTTGGTGAATTATTAAGAGTTATTTTCCTTTTTAAATTTTATAGCAATTTTTTTTTATTTAGCAGTCTCACAGACGGCACGTTTCCGTTTGTGCACGGAATTTAAATGTTTCCGGTTAAGGGTTAAATATAGTCACTATGAAACTTGTTATTATTTTACAAAAAAAAAAAAAAAAAAAAAAAAAAAAAAAAGATTTGGTAATTCCACATTTACATTAGTATTACGTGCTATTGTTGTTGTGTGTATATTTTATTCCTATGTTTATTTTATCCCTAAGACAGATTATACAAAAGTCTAATTTTACCTACATATTAGGCGGGTCGGGGCAAAGAATTAAAATTTATGGTGAGCCATGCAACAATAAAGTTTGGGATCTGCTGCTGTGTACGGAATATTCACTTTCTATATTATTCCATACTTATATAGAAAGACAGATACTATGTATGCATGTTCGACTATAATATTGACATAATCGACATTTTTCATAGCTCATTTAAAAAATAATGTTAATCGTGAGCCACTAATGAAATTGCAATCTAAAGAAACAGCAAAATTGACTTTTTTTTTACCCATGTTTATAGCCAGATTACAAGTTTTCATATGGCATGTGCCTACCCTTAAATGCATGTTTTGGGGAAATTTTCGATTTTTTCTTATTATTTTAACACTAGAACGCCCGGAAGGAGTCGATCCGACTTCGACCATATGATTAAATGTCAACTGGAACCAGATATTCTTTCATAAAATAAGTTAAATTTAAACCACGCAAAATTACGTGAAATAAATCAGTCAAATGATTTTAAATTACTATTGTGGTGTCAAATATTTTTTATGAAACTTGAGAAAAATTTCCGGGCGTTCTAGTGTTAAATAAGTTCAAACATTTAGGATTCCAAAAATGCCTTACGTTTGGTTGAGCGATAATTGGAAATAAAGTTATAGCCCAAAATATGAACCGGAAATAAAATTTTCTGGAACCAGAAGTGACCAGTTGAAGTACCACAGAGAGATAAACAAAGATTTTAATACACAAATATATAATATATATGAACATATACACAAATACATAAACACCTACAAATATGATGGATTTTAAAGTTGTAAATTTTTTGTGCTATATCAAATTCTTAATTTTCGTTTTTTGGAAAACTGCGTTTTTCTTGTATACATTTAGGAAAAACGACATTTCTTAAAAAAAAAGTTTTTAAGATATTGAAATAAAATTTTATGAGATGGTTCTGCTCATCTATTGGTATATTATGAAGGAAAATATAGCTTGTAACTTTGTATATATAAATTTAAAAGCTATTTCTATTAAAAAAATCGCAAAAAATAATGTTTTGTATGTAAAATTTGGTATACGTTAGTAAATTTAAGATGCATTGTAAATCGTTTGCTTCATAACACATGTAAGTGGTTTACTAATATACTGTTTAAAAAAAAAGTGAAATATATTGAATATATTTCGTTACAGAAGATTTGGCAGAAACGCAATTCTTTACTAAAATTTGACTAAATATTGTTGAAATTTGAAACGTTAGTTAAAATTCCATTAAAAATTTATATGAATTCATAGTTTTATTGCCTATTGTAACTAAAAGCATGTCTGTTTGATAAGAAAATTCACATGTTTCAAAAACAGGCCCAAGGTAGGCACATGCCTTAATACAAGTGTTTTTTTTTTTTTTTTTTAATCTCCTGTTTCGATTGTTCTTTCACATTTTTTTAGAAACCTGTTGTGAGAGTTATTAATACTGAAAATGATGCAGAAAGATTTTGTTTCCGAAATACTGATATTCAAAATGCGTATCATTTAAAAATCCTGTAATTTATTTTTAGTAGCAATACTTCCCAATGACGATGCTGTGTTCTACTGTTAAATCATAATTTTCATGCACCCACTACCGTTTCGTACCTGTCATATTTCAATTTATTAAATACCATTATTTCCGAACAGCATTCTTCCTCGGATTCAATCAATGTATTCTGCTATAATAAATAAGTCAAAGATTTTTATTTGAAAATAGTTAAATCAAAGAAACGGAATCGTCAGCAGCTATGTATTTGAAAGTGTTAGAGACATTCGTTTATCAAAAAGGCTTGAGAGAATTTCTAGGCTGTGTTAGGCTGCTAAGTCTCCGGTTTTTTGGATACCGGTATTTTAATACAGATATTGTTGTTTTATTTAACACTAGAACGCCCGGAAATTTTACTCAAGTTTCATAAAAATGATTTACCAGAATTTGTATTTAAAATTATTTGACAGATTTGTTGAACGTAAAACTGCGTTTTTAAAATGTAACTTATTTTGTGAAAGAATTTCTGGTTCCAACTGACATTTAAACAAATGTTCGGAGTCCAATCGACTCCTTCCGGGCATTCTAGTGTTAATTGGAACATTCGGCGAATTTAATAGAATAGCGTTTTCTCTCAGATAATACTGGTATGCAATAAGCCGAGACTTGGCAACTCAGCAATAGTATTTCGTATTATTCTAGTAAACTTGGAGGTATAGTTTCTACGTTCATTTTCAAATCCAGGCACCTTCTAATCAAAAGATCCCAGTGCTTCAAACACAGCAACCCTTTTCACAGGTTCCAATTTCGAATTATCAGTACTAAAGTTAGATTGGAAAGTTCAAAATATTTAAATGTCAATATTCTCTCTTTTATTACGGAGCTGGGCTAGCGACTATATTTATATTCAATGGTATCAAAATCAACAAACCTTTCTCTTTCTGAGACATTTCGCATGAAACTATCCCAGCATGAGTGTATTGCAGGGTTTATTTTTAAAAAATCTGGTACGAACAAAATAAAAAATAGGAACAAATTATAAATAAAATGCATACATAAATGTATGAAATACGTATAAAGAGCTGCTTTAATTTGCTAATAATTAATTGATTTTGTATGGGGCATTAAACATGAATACTAATGAAAAAAATGAAAATAAAATCCATTTAAAAAATTGTATTTCAAACCAGAAAAAAAAACATATTGTTTTATTTAACAGTAGTTCCAATTTTATGAAAATTGTTGCTTTCGATTTTTAACCCCTTCTTCCCGTTACCTGCTTCCTTTTAGAGGCAGATGTATTAGAAAAGAATATCTATTGTACGATTGTCTGCTACGAGACGCTATTGTGCAAAGATTTCAAGGAATTTGTTGTTAAATTTTTCAGAGGGTAACCTTCAATAAAGTCCTTGGAGCATCAGTTTGTATCAGTGTTGCCAGTTTGGCTTCGTATATTATTCGCAAATTCCGAATTCATACCCCACAAATCATAATTGTAATTTTTTATTTATTAAATTACTGACATTTCTAGCATAACAAAGTATAAATTCTTCTTTTATACGACTTAGAACATTTTGAATGAAAATGGAGACCAAATTCAAAATACTGTATTAATGTTTTTCAGATTTGTGACCAATTTTGAGAATGGGTTTAGGCCTTAACCCTTTCCGGCACAGTGTGCCCGGGTCGGGATACCTAATTTTAATTCCAAACTTACGAACGGCACCAAGAATATTTTAGTAAAATTTTGCATCTACAATGAAAAGCTAAGCAACATGTTTTTAATTTCTAAAAAAGTGGTTTTAAAATTCCGGTGTCAGTCAATCATTTCATCATTTTACAACAAAAATTGCCCGTGCCAGAAAGGTTTAACCAACGCATGGCCTCAAATTTGGACTTCTTTTTTATTTAGAATTTCCTCTATGATACCGGATATTCCAAAGAGTAACTTTTGCTTTCTTTAATGTTAGAAGTTTTGTGATTATATAAAATAAAAATTATTTCTTAATAATCTGAATAAAATCTGGAGATAATCTGATAACCATGAACGCCAGGAATCAACCCTTTCTCTTGTGAGACATGGTAAGACAAGTAATTTCTAACTGAATAATTGCGCATGCAAAAAATCCTTTTCACAAATGTCAAACATTATATCTAAACAAGAAAAAAACGCGTAGTTTCATTAACCCCTTTGGGACGGGAACCTTTTACGAAAATTTTAATCTTTTGTCACAGTTTTTTAAAAACTGAAATTTGTGTCTTCTTGAATCAAGAAAATGCGCTGATTAATTAAGGCAAATTTTATAGTAAAATTTTACTGCTGAGGAAAAACAAGGATTCTGAGCGCTTCATGCGGCATGTATACGTGTCGCTCGTCCCCAAGGGGTTAATACTGGTTTCAATTTTAGATCATTTTTAGAGATTGCTATTCCAGATTGCTTGATGTAATAGACCAGATTATCTACAAAACACTTCTGGAGGGAGGCGCCATGCCAAGGGCTACAACGGTTTCCTGTTTCAAATTTTCTGTAGATCCTGTGGTAAGGTTTGCGAGTTTGGCCTTTTTTTATTTCCAAATTTCCCATTCATATGAGAAAATATTTTTACCGTCAATCGGTGCTACATTGAGCCACTTATCCTGGTTCCACTAACATTACCTTTATTAAAAAATAATTAAAATTTTTCAACATCGAAATTGAATTGTAAGCAATTAATATGAAACAATGAAGCACACTTTGTTTTTAAAGTGGTAATTTTTTATTATTTTTATTTTTTAGCTATTTTTAAAGTTTTGGAAGAAAGTAGCCCCTGCTAGGGGCTTATTTGGCCCATTCGCTTAGTTTCATATAAATTGAATAAATTTCATATGTTGGACTATTGAAACCCTCTTGCAATAGGATCTGCAAATGAATAAGTACTGCAAACTCGATAAACAAATGTTCTTTTTAGCATTTAAACATAATAAACCAATTGTAAATATTAAAGACACGAGAAACAGTTTTCGGCATGTTATCCTCAGCAACTGGAAAAAAACGATTGCTGTAACATTTTGCTAGAGTAACATTCGAAAAAAAAATATTTAAAACATTTTTAAAAATATTTGGTTGTATAAAAACATAGATACCAACTCTTCCGCTTTTTCGTACCAGAAAAATTTAAAGGAAATTTTTACTTTATTTAATCGGTAAATTACGGAGATTGAAAAAGACAAAATTTATTATGCATTTTTGAGGTACAAAAAAACGTAAAATGTTTTAGTGTGAATTGTTTGTGTCTTTAACTCTTTTAGGAGTATCCTGCTTATGTTATATACATAAGTATATGTAAGTATATATATAAGTATGTTATATATTATGTCGGAATATATATAAGTACGTTATGCCTTTCAAAACAAAAGCATATTAACAAAAAGACAAGACACGTTAACCCATTCGGGACCATGGGTGCATATATGCAACCTCAAAAAGTGCAGACAGAATTTGTTTCAGGCACCAGTAAAAAAGAAAATTAATATTTTTGTTGTTTAATTAGAACGTTTTAGCGATGTTTCTTAAGTAAAGGTAACTTAAAAAAAAGAAAAAAAAATGGTGCCAGCCAAATAAAATTTGTGTAAAAGCCGCCGGTCCCGAAGGTGTTTAAAAGTATTGGAAACGCACATAGCGCTTTTTAAACATCAAAAGCAAAAAATAATAATAATAATAATAATAATAATAATAATAATAAAATAATCTTATACTTTGAATTTATTAAACACGATGATAAACGAGAAATACAAAAATTTTTTCGAATTGTTTAAATATATATATTTTTTGTATAAACCAGAAAAATTAAGTAAAATAACTCATCTTGTTTAGAAAAAAAAAAAGTTTTGGTTGAACACGCCTAATACATCAATAAATGTACTTAAAATATATAGTGAGCACATATATATTAATACAAAGTAAAATATATAGTGATACAAAGATCCTATAGAATTTCAAACAAAAAATACATCGACTATTTTAGAACAACTGTAGATTGGGGCAACTAATCTCATATTTTATTCGATTCGCGCTATCGAATTGCATTTTATATGAACAAAAAGAAAGTAGAGGTTAACGAAGATTTTGGCCTATGAATGCGATCTTATCTTTGTTAACACTAGAAAAGGAGGAAATTTTAGTCAAGTTTTAGAGAAGTAATCCACACCAGAATTTTGACTTAATGTAGTTAACTTAATTATTTAACTCTTTCTTCTTTTCATCTTTTAAACTTATTTTATAATGGAATTTCTGGTTTGAACCAAAATGTATTCATATGGTAGCGGTCAAAATGACCGCTCATGACCGTTTTAGTTTAAAGGAAACATCAGGCTTTTCGAAATCTGTCTATGATATACAAGTACTGGCGGCTCCGTGACTGGCATTTTCGAGGCATTCAATCAGAGTTACCGATTTGGCCTCTATTTTTAATTCGAAATTTCAAATTCACAACGGAAGCTTTGAAAGAACAATTCTTACTTTGAGTAATAGTGAAACACCCGTTATTAAATAAAACAAACAAAAAAAAAACATTATTTTTATTTTTAGTTTTGTATTTGTATTTTCTGAATAAAAATAGAGGTTAATCTGGCAAACCTGCATTGAAAGCATGGTTTACAAATATACACCCTTTTTTATTACAACAGTAATTTTATAGAAATTTTTGCCTTATAGACGTTTCATCATTAAATAAAGCAGAAAAATTTTCTTCAAAGCCACAGGAAAATATTACTCAAGTTAAAAAAAAAAAAAAAAAAAAATAGCATCAGTATTTTTATATAAAACTGTTTAACTTATTTATTTAAATTATTCTTAGAGTGGATGGGCGACGTCCTCTTGCTGTCGTTTGCTCCCCTCGGCTTTTGCGTTTGACTGTTTATTTAGTTAGAACTCTCCTCATAGTAGCTTTTTTTTACATTTTTATTACTCTTTTCCTTGCAGTAAATTAAACTCTCTTGTAAATATGTATATAATTTAGTTTATTTTCATTTATTCATTGTGTTAAACTTTTTACTTATCAAGCTATATTAAATGTATGGTCTCTTAATTGAGTCTTTTTTTAATGGGGCTTCCTTTGGTAGCTTTTTCGCCTGTCCTGGACATTTATGTGGATCATTTGGAACTTTTTTTTTCCTACTAGTTATACTAACAGTTTTTTCTCTTAAAAATTGTCTATCTTCTTAGCTTTTAATTTATCTTTTTCGTGGCTACTAGCCGCGTTTAAACGCTCTTTTTTCTAAGGCTCCTATTGCATTGTAACACGATATATTCTTAGCCTGGATGTAAAGTTGCCAAGCAACTAGGGAATCCATACACCTGCTTTATTGTTCCATTTCAGCAGATTATCTTTCACTTATTTTATAATGTGTTTTAAGGTTTGAAAGAACATATTTTCATTCGTTACAGGTCAAAAGGACCCGTCACCGCGGTCGTAGCGTTAAGTGGTAAGAAACAACAGTGAGTTTCGCAGATCTGCACACAAAGCCCCGAAAAAAGCGAGTCAAGAACCCCCGCTGTATGCATGTCTTTTTTATTGACATTTACCACAAATTAAAACCAAGTAAAATCGTCTGTGAAAGCATTCTGCAAAATAGGAAAAAAAGTACCGTAATTTCCGGTGTATAGCCCGCTGATCAAACAATCGTGTTTCGACACCAGAAATTTTTAAAATAAAATGTAAGTTTGTAGATCTCGGTAAATATTGGTCTCCAAATACTGAATAAAATTTCTGGGTCCAAACTGAATTGTTTGATCTGCAAGCTATACACCGGAAATTACGGTATCTTCTACCATTAGAATAACTGAGGTGTTGACATTGGAAAGGGAGTTGGTCACTGTTGCCAATGGGCTACTTTTTTTAAATTCAGATTTTTTTTTTTATTGGCCCCAGTTTTCTGAATGACCAATTTTCCCTTTTTATCGCATTTTTATCTTATTAATAATATGTCATTAAATAAGGAAATTTTTACTATTTAAAAAAAATAGTGCCAATCAAGAAATCTTAATTTAAAAAAGTAGCCTACTGGCAACATCGAATTACCCTCTATCCCATGTCAGAGCCTAACTATATAAATGAAATGAGCATATTACAGGGCTTCCAAATGGTTGGCTTTTTGAATACCAGTATTTTATCAGAAAAATGTTCTTTTTAGATTTTTTTGGAAAATTTTGCAGAAAGCAGATTCGGAGATTAATACTAACGCAAATGTTGTAGAAATCAACCAGGGTTGCCAATTTGGCCTCCACTTTTATTTTAAAAAGTCGGATTCAGACCAGAAATTGCAAAAAGTATTTTGAGATTTATTTAATATCAGAGTTGTTTTATTAGCTGAAGTAAAAATTATTTTTCAAAAATTTCCTGTTTGAAGTCGAAATTTCGGGATAAAAAGACCAAATTGGCAACCAAAGCGATATAAGTAAGCGTACAAACTTAATACTGGAATCGGGCGTAAATTAACACAGTTGCGCCATCTTGCGGACACGGTGGTAATCCACACACGCGTGCTTTTAATGTGACGTCATATACGACAGGACGAGGCTAACGAATAAGACAGGCTACCGCGGTGGGTCCGATTCTTCTTTTTTTACAGAACGCTGGGGTCACGTGATGCTCTTTTCGCACACCTTCATTGGTGCATTCGAGCATCACGTGACTCCAGCGGTCTGTAAAAAAGAAGAATCGCCCCTAACGCGGTAACCTGTCTTTTTCGTTCGCCTCGCGACAGGATATCTACCATCTGCGAGTATTTTCTAAATCTTTAGTCACTCATGGAACTGAATTTTGTTTACCACATTTATTGCAAAACAATTGCGTAGCGAGAGGGACGTCCAGATTCACGTGACACCACGAAGTTTTGTTCGCCTTTTCAGAGACACTTCAGCTATTAATCAAGGGGAAAAAAAACTTTACAATTTTAGTGGTGTGAAGTAAGAAAACAGTTAGGCATCTTCCTGTAGTTTAACCTCGTCCGCTACGTGGCGTGCGACCTTGATTGATGTGACCTCGCCTTTACTCTTGCGATTACCCCTCCCATTTAAGATAGGACGCTTACTTATATCGCTTTGCTGGCAACCCTGAAACCAAACATGGTACTTTCTAATAAAATGTATAATAATCACTTATAAACAGATTAAGATAGATAATGCTATAAGAAATGATAAAATATCTTTATTTAGATTGACGAATGTTTCTTCGCACCAATCGTCGACATTTTCAGAAGCATTCATGATAGAAAATATTTTTACATAATTAAAAACAATAACATGGTTAAGAATGTCAGGAGGCATCATAATGAAAAAACATTGTAAACATAAAGTAAAATTAAAACTAAAATGGCTATTTGCGAGCGTCGATTAACTTTCACGTAATTTAAAAACAATAACATGGTAAACAATGTCACGAGACATCATGCATAATGAAAAATATTTCAAAACACATTTAAGTTTAATTTATTTCATGTTTTGAGATGTTTTTCTTTATGCATGATGTCAAGTGACATATTTTACCATGTTATTGCTTTTAAATTACAATGAAACCTCCTTGAACGATCACTTTTAAACAACGATCACTTCCGAAAACAGGCCACATAATGATGAAATCAAACACGTTCCATAGCATTAACATTAGTACGAACCTCTAAATAAGGAATTCTGTACAACGGCCGCTCAAAAGTCACCAGAAATGTTTTCAAAAGATTTCGGTACAATTTCATAATTGCTTGCAAACCAAAATCTGATGCATGTCAAACAAAGTTTACATAATATGTCAAGAAATATTACTTAATCTGTTGAACACATGATGGGGGAAATGTAGATAATATTCTTAGAACAACAAGCATAACTAACACGAATGCCAGTAAGTTTGTGTGTCTGGACAAAGATTTAGCTGCTACTGCTACATTTGATTCGTACAAAAAACGGTGGAAAATATGAGAGAGCAAGAGAAAGTGATGCAGAAAGGGATATGGAAGAGATTATAGAATCACCTAAAATTTCCAGTATTAACACATATACCAAATTTTTTACGAACCTTCGTGGAATCAAAAATTTTGCATTAAATCATAATGATGATGAGTTGTACAGCAAAACAACTCATACTATTATTTCTTTGGAGAAAGATATTTGCAGAAAAAAGCAACTGCAAATCACTTATTTTTTTAATGTTTTAAAACAATGAGGATTAATTAAAATGAGTGTTATTTCTGTTTAAATTTATGTAATTATGATTTTTTTTTTTTTACTGAAACCTCTGAATAACACCCACCTCTGAATAGCTGTCACTTTTCATCGATCCCACTGGCAATCGTTATTCAGAGGTTACACTGTATATGAAAATTAATATCCGCTCGCAAATACCCATTTTAATTTTAATTTTATTTTATGTTTGCAATGCTTTTCATTATGCATGAAGTCTCGTGATATTGTTTATCATGTTATTGTTATTAAGTAATGTGAAATTATTTTCTATCATGAATGATTTTCGAAATATCGCCGTTTGGTGCGATGAAACATTCGTAAATCTAAATAAAGATATTTTATCACTTTTTATAACATTATTTAACTTAATGGAATTTCCTGTAATAAATATTGATATACAGTTGGCGGACCATTTGCGAGCCCTAATATTACACTGTTCCAACTGAGATGTTTTTGTCTCTTAATGCAATACCAGTATTTGTGAATAATTTGTTTTTAAAATATTTCAAAATAAATAATTTTCGGTCTAGCTTTCTTGATAGCCTAGAAAATAAATATAAAAAGAGATAAATGATTGCAAAATGTAGTATTGCAAAGCGGACGCATTGGTAGCTCTGGTATTACAATTTACAAAAACTCCAGACGATAATGGCAGAGTTAGAACTTAAAGCGCAACTCCGAGTGTATTCAATTTCAATTTACATTTTATCTAATTTAACTTAATTTTATGTACAACATATAATAAAAATATAGTATATTTTTGTTGATGTGTTTCAGATTTCCGCCCAAGTGCAGTATCTTATAGATTATCTACTTTTTCCCTTTTTTTCCTCCTCTGGGCAATCAGTTAACTATTTTGGTAATTTTTTGATAAGCTACTTTAGGTTTTTACAGTCAAAGATTATACTTCTGGCAATATATATTTTTTAAATTCATGCTTGAAAAGCACTTAAAATTCAGGGAATTGAGCTACTGTTTACAACTAAAATTCACACGAAAGCGCATTTTTTACACACTTGATTATGTAAATATACTAGTTCAAAGATTTAGTGACATTAAATATAACATTCTCACAATAGAAAAAGCATTTTTTTTTTTTTTCAGTCAAGGATTTCTGTGGTTAAATAAGTCATAGTTTTCTATACAGTGAAAAGTGGTATTCAAAATTAGGAACTTTTGACATATATGTGAAAAGATGTGATATTATGCAATATTAGAAATATTTAAATGATTATTTTTTTTGGCCAGCTGACAATTAGTGGTCAATTCAGACATACGTCTGACAAGGACAGAAAAAACAGAGTAAAAGAAACAGGAGTTTGTCTCTAATTTTCTTCTAACAAACGCTAAACATATCAAATTACAATGAAGGTAATGAAAGAAAAACACAAAATTGCAAATTCAATCAATTTTTAATAAATTTTTCAACTACTTTTCAGCAGTGAAATTACGCTTGAAATCAATGCATATTAAAATGCATAAAAAAAATTGTATATTCACCGATGCTGGGTTTCTTTGCGTCTCATGTTACGCCGCTAGGTTGTGTGCTCATGAAGACTATTCCATCTAATAACTGCGGTAGCAGTCTTACCGACTTATGTAAGTGAGAGATGCTAAGCCGGGCATCGTCCTCGTGGCTTAATGATAGAGCACTGGAGATCTATTCCAGGCGCCCGGGTTCGATTCCCGGCTTGGACATTTTTCACTGTTGGTTTACGTTTAGTTAACAATGTGATCATCCACGTCTTTAGTAAATTAAATCAACTTATTGCGTTTGTTCGAGGGCCAAGGAAACGAAAGTATGCCTTTAACACCTAACGCTCGAATTAAATTACGGTTAAAAAATTCAAATTGCTTATTGGCACCACTTTTATGAAAAAGAAATATTCACCTTATTTAATGACAGGAAAAACGATATTAAAATATAGCCAATTTCACTATTTTATAAAACTGGTGGGAAACAAACAATTTGAGTAAAAGACACAGCCTGAGAATTAAGGGGTTAGATGTTAAAAATGTTTTATTTTTCTTTCACCTTTCTTTGACAAATTTATTCCTTTCATATTATAATGATAAAATATAATAACAGAAAAATAAATTAAAGCAATTTTTAATCGCATTTTTTAACAAAATAAAAGAATATGGCACATGACAATTTCTCTAATATCATCAATTTTCTGACAATTTCGCTTTAAAAAAAGTTTCACTTTTGTTTTTATCTTGAAATTTCATTCCAAATTCAATTTGCTTCGTTATTAATTATCTTCGACATATGTTTCTCATAAGTTTGATTTTTTTTTTTTTTTTTTTTTTGTTTACTTTTTTGGAAAATGTCGAAGATTATTAAAAAATAATATTTTTAAAAACATCTTCAAAGATTTAAATAAATCAGATGAGGCTTTGTGTTTAAAATCCATATTATCTCTTTTTATGAAGAACTGGAAGTTTTTAGAATATTTACAAGTAATAATTTGATGAACTACCTACTTTTTAATAAAGAAAATTTAAAGCGCAAAAAAGTAAAAATGTAAAGAAAACGAAAGAAACTTTAAATAAATCAAACTACAACAAACCAACAATTCTTTTGATTTTGGGTTTAAAACAATTTTTGCTTTTGTTAGTAATAAGTCCAAAAAGTTACAATGAAAAATTTTAAATTGTGCTTTTTAGATATCTTTTTAATTGAAAGATAAAAGAAATGCATCTTCAAAAATTTGAAAGTCTAAAACAGTCAAACAACAAAGTAATTTTTTAAATGAATGATGTTCAAACAGAGTATTTTTTTCTTAATATCTGTTTTAGAGCATTAGAAAAACAAAAATGAAAGAATAACAACATTAAAAAAAAAGTTAAATGCCAATTGTTGATAAAAACATCTTGAGTGTCTGAGGAATTCTTTTATATGTTTAGAATTTGAAATGTAATAAAACAGAAAACAAAAAAAAAAAAAAAAAATGCAGAAAATCGTTTCATTAGAATAATGAAAAATAATTAAACGTGAAAATTTATATAAACATTAAAATTAATGAAATAAAAAAATATTTTAATCTTTACTTTACTTAAGTAGTTTCGAAGTGATTTAGACAGAGAGGCAACAATTATTAGCAGTAAAATAATCTTTTTAACCCCTTCGGGACCGGAGCCTTTTATGAAATTTTTAAACTTTTGTCACCGCTTTTCAAAAACAAAAATTTGTGTCTTCATGAATCGAGAAAACGTGCTGATTACATAAGGCCAATTTTACAGTAAAATTTTACTGGTGAGGAAAAACAAGGATTCTGATCACTTCATGCGGCACGTATACCTGTCGCTCGTCCCCAAGGGGATAAGGCATTATGATTACGTTTACAATTTTTTTCCTCTCTAAAAAATTATTATATTTGAAATAATCTTTGCATAATTGTAATACTATAGATTTTAACATTAACATTAGAATGCCCGAAAAGAGTAGATACGACTCCAACCATATGATTGAATGTCAATTGGAAGCAGAAATTCTTCCATAAAATAAGTTAAATTTTAAAAACGCAGATTTACGTTAAATAAATAAGTCAAATAATTTTAAGTAAAAATTCTGGTGTAACATATATGAAACTTGAGTAAAATTTCCAGGCGTTCTAGTGCTAAACTAAAAAATTTTATGCAAGAAGATAATAAACTAGCTTGTCATGAATAAGAAAGATTTTCTTTGCTTAATTCTTTCCGCCACAGTGGTCGCAGTCGGAACCACCTAATTTTAATTCCAAATTGCACCAAGAATGCTTTAATAAAATTTTGCTTTTACAATGAAAGTTTATAGTAATAATTGTTTATTTTCCAAAGCAGTCGTAAATCCCGATGTCAGTGAATCATTTCATCATTTTACGAACATAATTTTTCTATGCCGGAAAGGGTTAAAGGCAACTATTGCTTATAAAGAGAATGAAAAAAAAAAAGAAAAAAATATATATACCAGGGATGAGAGCGCTTCGACCCAAATGGTTTATTTTAACCACTACATTTTAATAGTATTCTTTGCTTTATTAAATCTATAAATTTAATATAGCAAATTATATATGTGTTATTAAATAAGGCAAGAAATACTATTAAAATTTAGCGGTGAAAATCAACCATTTCTGTTGGAGCGTTCTCATCCCTGATATACCGAAAAATATATAAATGGAGGAAAATTCATGTTAACACTTTAGCTGCATAATTGTTTTATCAAAATAGCTTCAAAAACTGCGTACTTAATTCCTTCGCGACGAACGTCTTTTAAGAATTTTTATTCTTTTGCCACCGGTTTTTCAAAAGAAAAATTTTCGTCTGATTTAATCGGGAAAATGCTTCGTTTAGATAAGGCAAAATTTACAATAAAAAGCGACTGATGGTAATGATAAAGGCGAGTTAGTTAGACGGAGAAAATGCATCCCCATTGAAATCTCGGGTTGCGCAAAAATTTTGCTACTTTTACGTTGCCCGCGAAACTCTCGGGTTGCGCAGGGAGAGGGTTAACCACTTAACTCTCACATTTTTTTAACACCACTTTTTAATTACAAAAATATTTGCTTAAATAATAGAGAAAAGTCTGCCATTTGTAGAATCGAAGATTTCAGGAAACAATTAGTGGTGTGGAAAATCATTTAGTAACGAATCAAGCTAACTTTTCTTGGTTTACAGTTAAGTGGTTAAAGGAAATAAAGAATCAAAATTCTTCAGTTGGAATTTTACGAGTTCAGTTCAACCAATATCTGTGCACGTAATATCTGTAGAAGGGGATATTCTGTCGTTAACGGATTTGTGTTGATTATAGGATAAGGTACCGGAAAATTACCTTTTGCCTTATGTTAAAATTCTTAATTTTTGCATCATTCGCCAAGGAGAAGTTTATATCAAATCGGTGGCTTTATATAGACCACGGGTCATAAGTCCTTTCCATCTGTCACTGGTAAACAAAAAGAGTTTTTGAAGCATTTAACAATATTTTTTACAAAGCTTACGAAATAATACTGAAAAGCCAACTTTGAAAATCTGTATTTTGTATAGATCAAGACCACATTTCTTTTCTATATCAGCACGTCATAACCCATCGTTGTTAACGGGTGTAAATGCATTTTATGGGAAAATAAAGTTTACATTATTTTTTACCAAATAAAAATTTACATTCTACGCTAATTTTCAAATACAAAACTGAAGGAAGAATTACTGTAGCCTAGTTAAGGGCAGAGTGAATGATTTTGCTATTCAAATGAATCAATGAATATTCATGCGCAACGGTATCCGAACATTTCTTTAATTATTATTCAATTTCTATCAGCAATTTTGTATCGAAAAAGAAATTTCATATTTTAATTAGAATCGAAGTAACCCATAAAAATATAAACGTTATTTCTATTTTCAAAATTTTTAAAGAAAATTGATTGAGAATGTTACAGACTTTGAAAATTATGATTTTGTTTCCTTTAAGAAAAAAAAATCTTGTGGTAATTGATTAAAAATATGTACAAATGCTGGAATCTATGCCTTTGTACATAACCGAATCATTCATTCGAGAAGTAAAATTATTCATTTTACCAATCACTACAGTCGCTATGCATAAAGAAGAATCTCGGCACGTACTATTCACTGCAAACACAACCTTCATGGCATTCGCCCATCAATCAGGCATGCGCAAAAGCATGGCTATCATACATTTTTTTTTCAACTTCTACCATAAATTGTGTATCGAAAAAGAAGTTTCTTAAGTTATTATTAATGTAGCAAGAATTAATCCAACAAGCTAATAAAAATATAAACATTATATTTATCTTTAAAATTTCCGAAGAAAGTTGATTAAGAATATTACGACGGTTGGAAACTATGATTTTCATGAAACTATTAATAAAGAGGACTGGCATATCCATAAAATAGTGAAACCTCAGCTGTAAACGCTCTGGCAGGGGTTGGTTCCCGCCGGTTGAAATTGCACTACTAAATTTCTATAGAAATTTTCTGCATTTTTAAACGCCTTCTTATTATAAAATTTCAGTCATAAATAATGTTAGAAATATATTTTCATTTTTACTGGTAGCAGTTTACTTTAGCGGTAGTCACGCCCTGTGTTTCTGCCATATTCTGACAACCAGGGAAACAAACTGACAGTTTTACAAGGGAAATTGACACCAGTAAGAAGAAATATAAATCTTGGCCCCATTTGTGAGAAGAACATCAATGAATAAGACACTTAAATAAGACGGAATTTTCTATTCAATTTTACTGGTGGGATGTTTGCCCCTGCGATAATCAGAAACTTAAGATATGATTTATAAAAAACAGCCGCCATCTTGTGACAACTGTGAAGGTGTCTACCTTCACATATGAATGTTAATAGTAAACCCTTTCCCATTTTATAAATTATGCCTTTTTAAATTCTTAAATTTAATTATCTGTCTGAATTTAGATTCAATTTATTTTCTAACGCTCTTTTCTTTTCATAACATTAAGCAGTCATTTCTAATTCTCATTAATCTTCCAACCTCAGCGCACTGCATTTAAAAGAAAAGAAATAATATCCTTTTCCGCCTAGCAACCGCTTTCTGATTTTCTCCTTGGGCTTTACTTTTGATGACATGCAGAAATTACTCACACATATTACTTCTACATCTAAGCGACCGTTAGTCCAGATGCAATATATTAATCATTTCATTATTGATACTCTATCTTTATTTTATTCTCTTTTATTAACGTTCTTTGTGGGGCTTCAGTCCCGTGAGATTTTTGACAACACCCTGTAGAATGTTACTTTGCGGTTTCTGATCCATAATTCCTACGAATATGATTTGGAGGTAAATAATTCATATTACTCTTTTGATGCCTCCACTCTGTTACAATTAACACACTCTGACCGCATGTCTTCACTCATTTTATTCTGGCCATATAGCATACGTAATTGGCGAAAAATGTATATGTTGTTCTGCCAACACTCGATCAATTGGAGAAAATGTAATTTTGATCCCTTCTTGCTTGACTGCGGTACTGCCAACATAAAAAATGTAATACTTTGCTCTCCTCTCCAGCATCGGCGTTGCCCGAATAATATCGGCTGTATTATAAAGGATCTCGGTGCATAATAAAATTCTTCAAAATATTCTAAGAGTGATCCTTGCTGATTCAATTGCTTCCTGTCATTTTTATTCAAATAATTCATATCTAATTTACAGCCATTCATCAAAAAAGGAACCACCTGTTATAGAAAGCTTCGTCACAACAACCTCCTCAATTCCTTTACTCGCAACTGGTAGACAACACATTATATGTCTCCGCCTCTTTAGTCATAACTACATTATGATTTTTTTAAACTAAATTTCTTATGGAAATTGATTAAAAATCCATACAAAGCTCGGAAACTATGCTTTTGCGCATGCCGAATGATTCACTCGAATAGTAAAATCATTCATTCAGCCCTCACTATCGCAACAATGAATAAAAAATAACTTGTCACATACTATCCCCTGCAAACACAACCTTCTGTAAGCATAATAAACTTTATGTATATATTTAGATGAAATAAAGATTTAAAAAAATGTAAGTGAAAATGCGTTACGCCCAATAATTTGCACCTGGTACCAGATCAGCCCAATATTTCTCCCTTTTCCCCTGATGACTATTGCATTGACGGACAAAAAAAAAAAAAAAAAAAAAAAAAAGTCAGTATTTGCGGAAAAATAAACCTCTCTGCCTTGAATAAGATTTACAATAGTCCATTTGTATCTTTGGGGGTATTTCTTTTCGTAGACGTTGCGTAAAATTAACAATAGTGACTGACTTGATCACTGAGAAATACTTAAAAGCGAATCCGTTTTGTAAATATGTTGGTTATGCGCGAAAAAAAATAACATTGTTGAATTGAATTAAGCGTATCTTTATAAATAAGATCATCAGGATTTTCAAATTAAGATTTTAATATGTAGCGCGATTTTAAAGTATCCAGAAAGAATGGGGAATGGGAGAGGAACTAAAATAGAAATCACATAGGACCGTTGATTGTTTGAATTTAATTTTAATTTTTTGTTAATTTTTAACTTTACATGATTTTGTATACCATATTCAGTAAAAGTGTGATTTTTTATTTAAACGTTAATATTGAAATATATATATATATATATATATACAGTGCAGCCCCGATTATCCGCGGGATTGGGAGGCAAGGGCACCGCGGATAATCCGAAAAGATTGAAAATGGAGTGAAAACACGAAAAAAAAGAAAATTCAACATAAAAACTATGTTTTAGTGTACAAAAAACATAATAAAACGTTTAAAATACATACATATGCACAGTACGTCAGAAACTTTTGCTTTACGCCTAAATCATGAAAATAAAGAACAGTAAACAAGAAACAATGCCGTACATACTGTACCAAACGAGGTGAGTTACATCTTTTTTAAAAATCAGTCACTTGTTTTTGCTTCTTGTTTTGGAAACACCTTTTCTTTATTCTAAATTGTAAACTATTATTTTTCATTTAGTATGTAACAATTTTTATCTCAAAAATGAAATTATTCTTGATTGCTCTTCTGGAATTTATCATAATAGTGTTATTTAATTGTAAAATATTTTAATTGCTCTGTTTATGTTTGGTTAATAAAATCAAGAAAAGACATCAAGACTTTATATCTCATATTTCAGCATGGCAACCTAATCTAGAACTATTCTTCTATGACTTTCATATACATTGATTTTAGTGTTTATATTTAATAGTAGGTCTTATTGTATTTTCCTTGCTGTTGACTTAAATAATAATAAAAAAATAAAATAAAATAAAATAAAATAAAATAAAAACACTTCGCTGATAAACCGCGCCACTGATAATCCGCTCGCGGATAATCGGGGCTTTACTGTATATATATATATATGTGCATGTATATATATATCTTTACGAGTACCTATAAAATAATTACAAGCTCACATAAAGCTTTGATTCTAAGTCAGAGCATAGAGAGTAGTAAGGAAAGCATTCTGACACAATTACACCTAATATGTTTAAAACATTTTATGTCAATTAACCCTTTCCAGCGCGGGGTAATTCTGTTTATAAACGGTTGAAATGATGGCCTGATACAAGAATTTATAAACGAATTTATTAGAAATTACAAACTTATTTATTTTCAAGTACGTTATGAGAGGAAATTTTTAATTAAATATTTTGGTTGCCAGTAAATTAAAAATTAGGTGTATTTTTTTAAGGACACCGCCCGCGAAAGGATTAAGGGGTTAGGTACCCTTTAAATTGCGGGTAATTTTACTCAAGTGTTATAAAAATATTTTACAACAGAATTTTTTATTTAAAACAATTTAACTTATTTATTTAACTCATTTCTCTGTGGTATATATTTAACTAATTTTAGAAAAAGAATTTCTGGCTTGAATACACATATTTTTATTCGGTAACTGTCAAAATGACCGCTATGACGGTTCGACTGTTAACCCCTTGAGGGGCGGTGAGATAAAATATATCACACCTAATTTAAACAAGATTCTCACCAGAAAATTCTTACTAAATTTTATATTTTTAACTTTGGAGGAAAATCGTTGAAAAATTACTTTTCCTTATTTAAAAATAACATTTTTCGATTATTCTGGTGAGAATTCAATATTTAGAGTAATTTTTCCTTGCTCCTTAAGGAGTTAAACCGTCCAAAAATTGATTTAAAAAATAGCTTATAATTAAATATGATTCTTTAGGAACATTTAACATCAAACATCATAGAAACTTTCACATTAGAAGATAAGCCATGTCTAAAACACTTTGAATTTTTTCTGTATGATCAAGGGGTGATTTAATCTTTAAAGTCAATTTTCTTAAAACACCGATTTTGATCATTGCGCGCATGATTTCTGAAAATTCATTGCCTAGAATTTCATGGGATTTTCGCTTTATGTATTCAACGTATAGAAGAACAAAATGACCTATTATTGTGTTTCTGAAGTAAGAAGTTTAGAATTTACGTGGTTGTTTTTTTATTTTTTTTTTTTTTTTTTTGTATTAAAAAAATTTGTATTAAAAATCATCTTGAATTTAAAAAAAATATCAATATTTCGAATTTCTAAAAAAAAAAATCTCGGAATGTACAATTTATATTTTTTTCCTTACAGGTCATTTTGAAACAGCATTTTATCTGTACTCATTTAAAAAATCTTTTTGTTTTTGTTTTAGCGATTAAAATGAGAAAAATCATGCGCGCAATGCATACAATAATAATTCTTACTCAAAAATTGTATTATCTATAAAAATAAATTTAAAAACTTTATATATCTGTATACTTTTTTTTAAAACTTTGATAAAATAAGTCTTTCTTTATATGTGTTTTCAATTTTATAATTAAAAGTCAATTAGTTGTCGATTGAATGCATTTCTTATAGAGGTAACTTTTTTGTGTATTTTGCTAGTTCAAAGGATACTTGACCCCTTAACCCCTTAATTTTCGCTCCCGTCATATTCTCGGGCTGTGTCTTTTACTCAAATTGTTTGATTCCCACCAGTTTTTTAAAATAGTGAAATTGGCTATATTTTAGTATCGTTTTTACTGTCCTTAAATAAGGTGAATATTTCTTTTTCATAAAAGTGGTGCCAATAAGCAATTTGAATTATTCAACCGTAATTTAATTCGAGCGTTAAGGGGTTAAAAATGTTAAGAAAAGATGCATAGAGACAATGATTACATTTAGCCCGGGCCTCCCTATGCCCAGTTCCTGTATTTGACTCATTACTTCCTTTTTATTAAATTGGCCATAAGTCCTCTTACAATAATCCTAGAAATAAAATTTAAACAGATTTGAAATAGCAAACGATTGCTCTTTCAAATGATACTATGAAAAACCTTTGAAAATTTTGAGGTTTCGTCATATTTTGATTAAATAAAAAATTCTCTTGTTAATATGAGTGAAATAGATCCAATGGCGTAGCCAGAGGCGGGGGGAGGCGGTCAGATGCACTTGGCACCACTAATTTTAAAATGTTTTCTTCACCTTATCTTTTCAGAGAATATTCAGGTATTAATCAAAACGAAAAAATAATTACAATTTTAGTGGTGTGGAATGCACCAGGTTTATGAGTATTTTTATGTAAAAAAGGGTAAGAAAAGGATGCATAGAGACAATGATTGCATTTAGCCTCGGCCTCCCTATGCGCCCAGTTCTTGTATTTGACTCATTACTTCCGTTTTATTAAATTAGTCATAACTCTTCTTACAATAATCCTAGAAGTAAAATTTAAACAGATATGAAATCGTAAACGATTGCTCTTTCAAATGAAACTATAAAAAACCTTCGAAATTTCTGAGGTTTCATCATATTTTGATTACATAAAAATCCCCTTGTGATTATCAGTGAAATAGATCCGCAATGGCGTATCCAGAGACGGAGTCCAGATGCACTTGGCACCATTAATTTTAAAATGTTTTCTTCACCTTATCTTATTAGAGAATATTCAGGTATTAATCAAGACAAAAAAAAATACAATTTTAGTGGTGTGGAATGCACCAGGTTTAAGAGTATTTTTATGTAAAAAAGGGTAAGAAAAGGATGCATAGAGACAATGATTACATTTAGCCTGGGCCTCCCTATGCACCTAGCTCTTGTATTTGACTAATTACTTCCTTTTTATTAAACCACTTCTTACAATAATCCTAGAAATAAAATTTAACCCTTCCCGGCATAGACAAATTTTGTTGTAAAATGATGAAATCATCAACTAACACCGGAATTTGTGAACGACTTTTTTAGAAATTAAAAACTTGCTATTTTTTACCTTTTTTGTTAATGCAAAATTTTGTTAAAATATTATTTGGGCCGTTTGTAACTTTCGAATCAAAATTAGGTATCCCGAACCGGGCACACTGTGCCGGAAAGGGTTAAACAGATATGAAATCGTAAACGATTGCTCTTCGAAATGAAACTATAAAAAACCTTCGAAATTTCTGAGGTTCCGTCATATTATGAGTACATAAACAATTCTCTTGTCAATGTCAAGTGAAATAGATCCAATAGCGTAGCCAGATGCCGGGGGGGGGGGGTCTAGATGCACTTGACACCACTAATTTTATAATGTTTTCTTCTCTAATCAGAGACTTTTCAGATATTAATTAAGGCGAAGAAAACTTAACAATTTTAGTGGTGTCAAGAACACCAGAACCCCCCCCCCCCCCCGCTCCTCTTTGCCTTATCTAATCAGAGACTTTTCAGGTATTAATTAAGGGGAAGAAAACTTAACAATTTTAGTGGTGTGATGTGCACAAGAACCCCCCCCCCCCACCCTCGGGCTACGCCACTGGATATATTATAATATTGCCGATGGTAAACATCCATATTTAAAAATAAAAGACAAAAAAAAAACAATATTTTTTCAAATTCCTGAATAAATTTGCTTTTAATTGATGTAGATATAAAAAAAAAATCATTTAAAAAAATGGTGTGATATAAGGTTAAAAAGAACTTCTTAAAACACCATGAAATTTTGAAATGTGCAAGGTCTTTCAAAAGAGCTTAGTCTCACATCAAACGCAAAAATATACTTGCTTCTGCTTTGAATGCAGAGGCAACACTGAAGAGGGGAAACGTAAGGGAGAGGGGTATGGTTGAAGGAACAGCCAATAGGAAAATAGAACGCATCAACTGATCACAAAAGAGCATGACCCAATCTTTTGAACATAATATAAATGAAGAATTATGAAGCAAATTGATTAAAAACAGAGTCGAAAAGTATGTAAAATATATAGATGAATTAATGAATAAATAAATAAATAATATAATATAATAAATAAATGCATAAATAAATAAAATAATAGAAATAATAATGTAATAAATAGATAAAAATACAAAGGTTAACAAAAATAAAAATGATAATTATATTACATAAAAAAATAAAAATCGTAAAAACTAAGAAAATAAATAAATAAATAAATAAATACTTATATTAACAGATAATAAAACTGATAATATAAAACTGATGTAAATTAATTAAAATTAAATATATGGCATAGGTGTTTCCTTCTTTCAAAGTAGAAGCACGTATTTTGTGAATCTGATGAAGGAGGACTAGGTTCTTTTGAAAGGCATTGCGCATTTTTGAATTTTATGGTGTTTTAATAAATTCTTTTTGGCCAAATACAAAATACAAAATCAAAACTTCATAATGAAGCTAAATGTTTCTCAATAATGACCAAAACTGAAAATGGTCTTTTTCCCCCCGAAAACTAACAATTTCAACGTAATCGATACCTTACAGAAAGCAGCAAGCACTAAATTTGGAATTTTTCTTATACATTCGAAATTTCTACATAAAATGTTCTGTTACATTTTCAGCACTGACTGCCATCATACACACATTTTTTGCTTGCACATTAAAATAATATTCTATCATAAAGCTATTATGTTTAATATATATATGTATTTATTTATTTATTTGCAAGTTTTAAAATAATTTTTTATATGAAAAGTGTATTGCATTATTTAAAAAAATGTATTACAATTCTTAAAAGCATCACTACCACTTTCAACAAATTTTGTTAAGTAAAATGAAACAGTCAGTTCAGAATATAAAATTTTAAATCTTTATAAAACTTTCATTCGTTCCAAAAATTTTAATTCTGAGCAGTAAGGCCCTATATAAAAATTTTATTTATAAAATCATCATATGTTTACAACTCTGTTATAATCTTAATAAACATTGTTTACTAAAAATACGTAAAGTTTGGAATATATATCGTCTTTTTAGAGGGGAAGTTATAAATTATTAAAAATTTCATCCAAGCTTAAATTACATGGAAATTTTCAAAAATGATCTACAGTGCAATTATTATAAATTTATGCATTAACGTACTGAAATAAGAATTTAACTAACTTCTCAAAATTGTTAAAACTGAGAGATAAAATATATTAACTTCTATACGAAAAGTTAAATTTTAAACAACTAGTATAAATACTTGAAATTTTAATAAATTGTGTATTTTTGTTCACTAATACAAACATATTTGGTTAATAACATATTTTTCGAAATGCTGAATAATATGTGTAAGTTATATATTAAATATTCATTTTGAAGAAGATTTCGTATGCAAATAAGCTTTAATACATAAGTATATAAATACATCTTTCAGCCTTCGGAGAGAAAATTTCAAGATTTATAAGTTATTTTATCTCTATTTTACGACAGAACATATTTTCACAATGGTTTCATCGGTAAATTTCGCAATAGAGATTTTTACTCATGTATACGAGCGATTTAAAATTCAAACCATATTTCCAAGTTTTAAATATTTTTCCTTTGTATTGTATGCCTTTAAATCATGTTATAAATGTAACATTGAAAAAAAAATAGTTAACATGCATTTCATGTTACCAGCTTTCACTTATATTCCATATTCAAGATTTATGTAAAATATCTTTATAATTAATTCGTAAAAGTATTTTAGGGTTTTCGTCAATAGCATATTTTTTTTTAATACATTTCACATTTTTCATTGAAAATATTTAGAACCATCCCTTGTTTTTTATATAAGGTCTAATCCAGGCTTATTAATCGGAATGTTTTGGAATACAACTTTTTTCAAAGAAAAAATATTTTTGTATTTTTCCTTGCAACTATGAGCAAAGATGAATTGACATATCTTTAAAATGGTGAAGCTTCAACTGTAACCGTTTCGGAAGTTTCTATTTACAGCCTAGGTAAACTTCCAACAATAAATTTGAATAGAAATTTCCTACTTATTTAAATGCCATATTCATGCAAAATTTCTCTGATAATAACCGAAAAAATTTATTATTTTTAACTGGTGGAAGCTTGATACGAGGCAGTCAAGCCCTGCAGTTCCGCCATAATGTGTGAACCTAAACAATCCCCTGTCAATGTATGTGAATTTGGTTACCGCCACCAACCAGTAAAGTTGAATAATAATTTTCGTGTTTTTAAATCCTAATACCGCCTCAAATACCGCCTAACAGAAGGCTCAAATGAACCCGGCAGGTACATTCAAAATATCTATTTAAACCAGAATTTTTTTTTTTTTAAATAAACTAAATTTATAAATCAGACAACTGAACAATGTGAGCAGCTTTTTGGATTTCCTAGTTGTGGAGTAACTTATCATCCAATTGAGAGGTGATTTGCCTCCCAGAGGCATTAGTGCGCCGTAAAAAAATAAAAAAAGTTTAGATGTGGGTGGTAGCCACTTCAGAAAAAATTAAACAAATTACAAATAAAAAAGAAATTGGAATGAAAGTGTAATAAGTTAGTAAAAAGTTCAACAATTTAAAAAATGTAAGAATAAAAAATAAAAAGAATTCCACCAATTCCAAAACATGTACATGCGAAAAAGCTACTGTTAGCTACCTATCTAAAAAATAGACTTGTTTCAGATACCATAAGCTATATATTAACAATTAAAACGCTACATAAGCAGGTTAAGAAGTTTTTATACATAGATATATAGAAAAAAATTAATGAAGGAAAAAGAAAGATAACATTAGCAAAAAAAAAAAAAAAAATTCTAAATGTAAAAAAGGAAAATTCTAAATATAAAAAAAATGAAAATTCTAAATATAAAAACATTTAAAAGAGTATAACTAGGAAGAAATAAGAAGAAAAGGTAATATATATATATTTATATTTTTTGCTGAAAGATATTTCAGAGAGATACATCGCACGCCCGTAATAAATTGACAGAACTCGTAAAAATTCATTTTGCGTTTTATTCCACTAATAGCCCTGTATTAGGTACGTCATGCTACAGGATGGTGTTGCCAGTGGGCCACTTTTTTAAAAGTGGATAAATAATTTTCAGATTTCTTGATTGACACCACTTATCTAAAATTTTAAAATACCCCTTGTTTTCGCCTTATTTAATATGTCATTAGATAAGGCGAATTTTTCTATTTCAAAAAAATGGTGCCAATCATGAAATCTGAATTTTAAAAAAGTAGCTCACTGGCAACGCTGCTACAGGAAAACGTTCATATGTGTAGTTTTGCGGAAAATCATCTTATTACATTATATGTCCCTTTCTGACAAAATAAGAGAGGCAAAGTATGAGAGGCGGTAAAAATATTCAACACACCAGTCCTCAGCTAACGTCTTCATTTTAATGGGTTTTACGCTTTTATGCGAATTTTTACTGCTGAATGCAGAGCTCATTACTATAATTTCATGTTGCAATAAATAAAAAAAAACATGCACATTTTCTTTTGCCAGTCTTGTTAAAATCACTTTTTTAAAGATGTTTCACTTTTCTTACGACTGAGATAACGCTGGTTTTAGATTTTAACACTTTCAAGTTTTCATTTAAAATAAATAAATAAATAAATTGAAAAATAAAATAAAATAAAAGTTTATGCATCATAGATTTCAGAATTATTTCATTGAATGCGTTGTTTTATTCTAACATAGAAATTTTTTCGAACATCGAAAATACTTTTTTATTTTGAAATTCCGCACCTGCTATCTAAACCCACAGAACTTTCTTTTTTCATTCTCTAGAGATATACTGCACAGAAAAAGCACTTTTAAGTCACTCTTAGTGCAAAACAAACGGCATGTTTCGTTATATCATTATGGCATCATCAATTTTTAACAAAGACGGGTACCTAACTATCTGTGAGGAATAAAAGCATTATTTCTTCTTGGGATTTCTGGAATTAATGAAGTTTACAAAGTTTTCTATGGGATTTTTTTTCATATAGAAAAAAAAATGTTTTGTTGTTTACAAGAAAATTTTGTCTAAGAACAATACACATCTGATGAAGCGAAATACTTCTTGTTTGTACTACATCTGTTTACAAATATATGTTTGTATCAAACTTCATGTCAAAAGAGTTACTACGGAAATTTCTGTACGGCCTTGAATTTAACCCTTTCATTCATACGGGCCTCATAGATGGACATATAAGTATTACACAAAGAAGCAAACAAAACAAAACAAAACAAAACAAAAAAAAAAAAAAAAAACCCAAAAAATCAGTATTCATTTATGAAGATATGATTTGTGGACATATAATAGGTAGCATGCAGCACAATAATAAAAGTATTTTATAATGGGTTCTCACTTATCACAAAAAAATATTTTCTATGAATAAAGGAAAATAATGACAAATAATTTATGCATGAAAGGGTTAACATTAATTGAAATATTTCCATAACATGCTCTACAAAAATGATTGGCTGTTCTATTTTGCAATCGATAAATGTAACTCAAACATCTGGCTGCATATTCAGTAAAATTGTTTTTCAAAAAAACTTACACACTTGGTCGTATTATAACATCCAAATATTCTAAATTCACAAGAAAAAAATACAACAGAGAAAGATAAACTGTAACTTACGTAATAACACTTTTATCATATTGCATATATTTTTCATTGTAGTTTATTTTATAATTCACTTTGTTTAAATGCATTTTACGTTTATAATAATTGCTTGACATTCTTTAAACCCAGATAGGCAGTGGTATTAAAAAAATACACCAGCGTAAAAATAGATATATTTCAGAAAAAAAAAACAGTTGGCTCCATATTTTTTTTCTTTTTTGCAAAAATATATTTTAGGTATTACATGCCAAGGTAACGACAGATCATTGAAAAAAACAAAAAAAAACAAAAAAAACAGTAAAAATAAATCAGTCTATACCAATATTTCCTTATAGAAAAAATTATGTTATTTAATCGTTCATATCAGTCCGAGCACATACATTTTTATATAGCATTAATCTTTAAATTATTAAATAATTTAAGTTGTTTATAAACAACTGTTAAAACTTTTTTATCTTTCCTATCAGCTCACCAATAATAAGTCATTCAACTGAGACTGGGACGTAATGTTGATCGGTCGATTTATTCGGTAGCCCCTGGAGTAGTGTTGCCAGTTTGGCCTCCATTGTTATCCCGAAATTCCGACTTCAGACCGGAACTGTTCGAAGAAAAATTTTTCTTTTAACCCCTTAACGCTCGAATTAAATTACGGTTGAATTTCAAATTGCTTATTGGCACCACTTTTATGAAAAAGAAATATTCACCTTATTTAATGACAGGTAAAACGATTCTAAAATATAGCCAATATCACTGTTTTATAAAACTGGTGGTAATCAAACAATTTGAGTAAAAGACACAGACCGAGAATATCTCGGGAGCGAGAATTAAGGGGTTAAGGTTTTCCGGACGGTGTCTTTAACCCTTTGAGGGGCGGGGGGATAAAATATATGTCACCTAATTTAAACAAGATTCTCACCAGAAAAATTTAACGAAATTTTATATTTTTACCTTTTGAGGAAAATTTTTAAAGTATTGCTTTTCCTTATTTAAAAATATTTATTATCGTTTATTCCGGCGGGAATTCGATATTTAGAGACATATTTGCTTGCCTTTCCAGGGGTTAAAAAAAAGGACAGCTAATTTTTATTTTACTCCCACGTATAATATTTAATTAAAATTTTCCTTTTATAACATACGTGAAATTAAGCAAGTTCGTATTTTTCAATAAATTGTTGATATAATTGTATAATTGTGAATTTTTACCAGTATTGGTTACCCATTTCGGAAAAACATAAAAATTTCTCGGAATGTTTTTTTTTTTTTTTTTTTTTTTTTTTTTTTTTTTTTTTAAATTAATGACATTATCTAAATTACACAGGCTTATAAAAGAACACTTTCTAACGCAGTTAAAAAGTTTTTATGATTTTAGTTGGTTTGGTTGGTCTCAGTGGGTGACCAATTTATTAGTTACACGCCTAAAATTTGCATTTCGATGAACTTAAAGCTATATATATATTTGTTTACTTTTGGATTGTTACATTATTTTAGGTATAGTTGAATATATTGCAGTTGGTTTAACAAATAAAAACAATCTTTTGGTTATAAAATAAAAATTTATTATGAAAACACTTAGCGCAAGTGATTCAAGTCAATATCCTCAATATTTCGTCAAATATGCCTTGGCGTCGATGATGGTCTGTATTCTTTTTCGCATGCTCTGTACATATTTTTTTTAGATTTCCTGTTGTTCCTTATCATGCCGCCAGACCTTAAACAAGACTTCTATTAAATTTCTTTTCCTTTTCGCCTTTACTTTTATACTTTTCGATTTAGAAACTACCAGGCGTTCTCGATCGGGTGTGAATCCGGAGAACTGTCAGGCCATTGTAAATATTTATTTTATACTTAATTAAGAATTCTGTTATTGTCTAGATTTTATAAAATGGCGCTGAGTCATGCAAGGAAATACATTTGGGGGTATCGAGAAACTATTCCTTTAGTTGAGATCAACCTTCCTTTTTTACACTGAACCTGATTCATCACGCTATACACATTGTAAGGATTGCCTGTACCACTCCCACTGACGACCATACCATGACCTTATGTGAGTGCTTGAAAGTCTCTGAAGTACAGTCCGGTAGACATTTTTCGACTTTTCTGAGTCGAACAAATGAAAACTTGTCTGTCATTATTTCGGTGTGAAACTCGTGTGCGACACAAATCTCATAATTTTCACAATTAGGTTCGAAGGGGTATTGTGAGGAATTAAAATATGTATAGTAAGCGGAACATAAAAAGAAAAAACTACACTATTCACATTTTCCGAGCCTTCAGCGGCCATGTGTCGATGTTGTTTGGTTCAAGGAAAACATTTCAATTTCATAGCTGAAGACAGTTCGGGCTCCTTGGCTAACCTGAGACATTTAAGCGTCAATTCTGCAACACGGAGACTTGTTGTTCTGGTAGAAATAGCAACGCCAGCTTAATTTACGATTCCTGCCAATACTTCTGTGGATTTACTCGATTTTACTGGGGATTATTTCGAAAGAAAAAAATTATTTCCTTTGAAGTAATCATTTCGTATTGGCTTTGTTTTTATTTTTTTATAATTCTTGTTACTTTCTATAACTTGCAGCTGATATCCTGTTCCACACACATTTTATTTTCTATTCACTTGAAACATATTGCATCAAAAACCACTTTAAATCACTTTTAGTAAACAACAAACTTTAGAATTACTTAGTGGAAAACAGTCACTGTTGTCACTTATATCAATTCTAAAACTATTACTTTTTAACATATAACAACTATTTTAAACAAAAAAATTATTTGGAGAATTTCAAAAGCTCACTCCATTTTACTGACGAATTTTGGGGTAAAATAATACATTTTTTACGTTATGTTGAAAGTGATTGCTGCTTGTTACTGCGATGTGTGTACATTTTTTATTTTTTCTTTTTTTTTTAGTTTGAATAAAAATGTCAATTTATGCTAATACCGGCAGGTACTTGTATAAATAGATTGCAATCGAATCCATTTCGCGGAAAAGGCCGCAAGCGCTTGGAATCGGACGTGCCTTTACTTTATTCTTTACCGACAGGAACAGTAGCGGTCATTTTTCCTGAAGTTCCCACAGGATATGTTTATGAGCAGAGTTCGATAAGTTTTCATTATAAGATGTTCTTTAAAAAAAGGAGTTCAAAATATGCAACCTCTCATTTATATTGGATTTTGGAATTAAATAATTGAAAAGGAAAATCAAAACCTTTCTACAAAGTTACGATATACGGATGCAGTTTTTTCATAAATATATAAACTTCAAAGTATTTTTTAAATTTATAGAAATCATAGGTATTTATAACCACACAAGTTGGAATTAGATACCAACTTGTATTTTTAGATTTATGACCTACTTTAAACAAATTCTGTTTCGAAACGTATTAAACCAGGGTCAACCCTTGCAAAGCGGTTGTATACTTTTATACCAAAATGCTAAATCTTAAAATGCTACAATGGACCAGAATTTTAGAATGGGAATTTTCTTTTCATTATGTACGTGAAGAAATTCTTTTAGTTTTTTCCAAATAAATTTGCTTGTAAATTCTGGTGTCATTCAACCATTTCACTATTTTAGCAGTAGAATTACTTTTCCCCTAAAAAAGGTTAAAATGAGCCCTAAAATTGAGCTCATACTTGTTCAGGATTGTTAATTTTGCCTACCATTTTCAATTTTAAAATTCGAATTCATACCAGAAGCTCCGAATAGTATTTTTTTTTATTTATTAGACGAAATGGTTAGCAGTGGACCTCAGATGAACATCCTACCGGAAAAAATTAAGAAAAGAATTAGATAAATTTAGAGCATCAACCAGCATAACTTCGTTCAATAAGTTGAAAAGTCGCTGGAGTTTTAATCTCTCTTAAACCTCTTCTGATCGGTAAAACTATATCAATATATATTAAACTATTCTTTTAAAACTTCTGCATCCTCATAGCTGCCAACCTTTCATTAATCTTCCTTAATATTTGGATTAATTTGACTCAGTTTAACCACTTTCGAACCAGAAAATTTATTCCATGAAACTTTATTTATTTAATTCATGTTTTCCACGTGGAACATATTTAATTTAATTTCTTTAAACAAATTCTGTTTCGAAACGTATTAAACACGGTGACCGTTTTTAGCCTGTTGTATAAAATCTGGCCTGTTGTATGAGATACAACAGGCTAAATCCGACTAAAAACTCAGGCTAAAAGATAGTTGTCAGTCTATCGACTGGAAATTAACAGATTTTTTTAATACTCGTATAACGAAATTTAGAAACGATTGTGGATGATTAAAACAAAAGACATGAGTGTCTATTGCTCCGGGAGGTTATCCTTCTCCATAACGGACACACCCGATTAGTGGACACCTCTATTTAGCGGACATTTTTTTTATTACCATCTCTTAAATAACTGTACATTTTTTACTCTCAGTAGCGGACACCTCCAAATAGAGAACAAATTCTGCACTCCCGAGGTATTCGCTATTCAGAGGTTTTACTAGTGAACCCCCCATAACGGACACAAACGATTAGTGGACACCTCTATTTAGCGGACATTTTTTCGATTACCAACCCTTAAATAACTGTACATTATTTACTCTCAGTAGCGGACACCTCAAAATAGAGGGCAAATTCTGCACTCTCGAGGTGTCCGATATTCAGAGGTTTTACTGTATATATTATTGGCAGTTATTTTACAGGACCGCACAAAAGAATAAGAATATACGAAACGAATATAAACTATCTTCGGGATTGGTAGATCGCTGATGGTAATGTAATTTTACGATGTTGTTGCAGTCACCCGCAGCATGTTTCCAGGGTTTCGTTCATCTGACGAAACCCTACCTGTCCCACTCCTTTGTCTGCCTGTCTATCTGTCCGTCTGTCACAGAGCCCGTTCTCAGAAACTATATATGTCGGAGACTTGAAATTTTGCATACTTATAGCTGAACACCACACATCAAATGGCAAATAATAAAAATTTGAAAAAGTCTAATATTTAACTCTCTGGGCTCTAACATGTGTATTTTAAACAATTTTTCTAACTCAGCCCCTAGTTAAGTAGGAGACTTGAAAGCTTGCATACTTATAGCTGAACACCATACATCAAACGGCAAATAATAAAAATTTGAAAAAGTCTAATATTTAACCCTCTGGGCTCCAACATGTGTATTTTAAACAATTTTTCTAACTCAGCCCCTAGTTAAGTAGGAGACTTATAAGCTTGCATACTTATAGCTGAACATCTCACATCAAACGACACATCATAAAATTTTGAAAAATGTCTAATATTTGCGAAAGAAAAGGCAGGAAATTACACAACTTTCGCAAGACCTATTGAAGTTTGCCTCAGTTTACGGAGGGGTAAACAAATTAATTCTGAAAATTTGGTACAATAGTATCTTGGAGAAGAAAATCACGTATGCTGCAGCAACTTGGTTTCACCGGATAAGCAAAGCCCATGGGCTTCGTCTGATCTCATCAATACAATACCAATGCCTGTTATTAGTTTCACGTGCCTACAGAAAAACTTCGGCGGATGCCCTTTGTGTTTTATCAGGTATTCCGCCCTTGGCACTTCAACTTGAATATATAGCAACAACAGGAAGAGTCTTACGTCTTGGAATCCCGACAGGAAATCAAGAACCAATATTTTACCAACCAAAAATGAAGTCAGATCAAGTTGAACCATTTAAAGAATATTTCTTTCAAATAGATCCAGAAAATACTCCACATGTAGAAATAAACATTTATACGGATGGTTCCAAGATGGAAGATGAAACGGCATATGCCTTCTGTGTGTATCAGAGAGGAGAGTTAATCCACGAGGATCAAACTAAGTTAAGTAAAGAAAATACTGTTTTTCAGGAAGAACTCCTGGCCATAGAAGAGGCTGTGCTGTGGATTAGGAACTCCCCTCATAAAGAAGTATTAATACTCTGGGATCTAACTTGTGTATTTTAAACAAGTTTTCTAACTCAGCCCGTAATTAAGTTGGAGACTTGGAATTTCGCATACTTATAGCTGAACACTTGCGATAACACGACAAATCATAAAATTTTGAAAAAGTCATATTTAACCCTCCGGTCTCTAATTTCTGTATTTTAAGCAATTTTTCTAACTCAGCCCCTAATTAAGTTGGAGACATGAAATTTTGCATACTTATAGCTGAACACCTCACATCAAACGACAAAAAATAAAATTTTGAAAAAGTCTAATATTTAATCCTCTGGGCTCTAACATGTGTATTTTAAACAATTTTTCTAACTCAGCCGCTAATTAAGTTGGAGACATGAAAGTTTGCATACTTATAGCTGAACACTTGCGATAACACGACAAATCATAAAATTTTGAAAAAGTCATGTTTAACCCTCCGGTCTATAACTTGTGTATTTTAAGCAATTTTTCTATCTCAGCCCCTAATTATGTTGGAGATATGAAATTTTGCATACTTATAGCTGAAGACTTGCGATCACACTACATATCATAAAAATTCAAAAAGTCTTATATTATTACAGCCCTTTGACCACTCTTTCTTATTGTGCACCACAGCCTTACATATTTTAGTTTCACTTTTTACCACCAGGTGACGCCTACCTATATCGAGTGCTATGGGCCTGATCCCCTCGACTAATATGTCTACGGATACGTTGTAAAACGGAATTTCTTTCGGATACAGGTTTTATTTAGAATAGAATGCGCCCCTGGTTGCAAAATGTGGAACTAACATATTTTTTCAAAAAGATAAAGTATTTTGAAAGGAATATTAAACGAAAGCATCTGTGCGATCTGTGATCACACTTAACCAACTTGTTTCTTCAAGATGGTGCATTTAGCATTTATAATAGTTATTTTACAGGGTCCCACAAAAGAACACGAATGTATGAAACGAATATATCTTAAATGCGGGGTTTGTAGATCACCGACGGTAATGAAACTTTAGCACGTTGTTACAGTCACACGCAGCATATTTTTTATTTTATTTTTATCAAGAGGGCGCAAATAGCATTTATAATAATTGTACAGGGCCGTACAGTAGAATACTAATATATGTTATATGCGGGATTTTTAGATCGTTGATGTAATATAATTTTAGCGTGCTGTTACAGCCACCGCAGCATGTTTTACCTTCAAGAAGGTGCATACAGCAATTAGAGTTATTTTACAGGGCCGCACAAAAGAACACGAATGTATGAAGCGAATATATGTTAAATGCAGGTTTTCTAGAACGCTGATGATAGTGTAATTTTAATATGTTTTACATTAGCATACAGAATGATTTTTCTTAAAGAGGATATATATAGCATTTATAATTATTGTACAGGGCCGCACAAAAGAATACGTACATATGTTAAATGCGGGATTGGTAGATCATTGATGGTTATGTAATTTTAGCATGTTGTTACAGTCACCCGCAGCCTGTTTTTTTTAAGCGGGTGCATGTAGCATTTATAGTTATTATACAGGGCCTTACAAAAGAATACGAAATACGAATACATGTTAAATGCGGGATTTGTAGATCACCGATTGTAATGTAATTTTATGATGTTGTTACAGTCATCTACAGCATGATTTTTCTTAGAGATGGTGCATATAACATTTATAGTTGCTTTACAGGGCCGCACAAAAGAATACGAATATATGTTAAATGCGGGTTTCGTAGATCGCCGATTGTAATGCAATTTTAGGATGTTCTTACAGTCACCCACAGCATGTTTTTCTTCGACATAGTGCATATAGCATTTATAGTTATTTTACAAGGTCATACAAAAGAACATGTAAGTATCAAACTAACATATGTTAAATGCGGGGTTTGTAGAACGCTGACGGTAATGTAATTTTATCATGTTGTTACAGTCTCCGACAGAATAACTTTTCTTGAAGAGGATGTATATAGCATTTAAAGTTATTGTACAAGGCCGTACAAAGGAATAAGATGGGAGGAAATGGGGTAACCAAATTTCGGTAAAATTAATTTTTTTGATTTTTCAATTTATGATAGCTATATTAAAGTTAAAGTTCGCACAGATTCAACACAATTTTATCACGTGTTTATATATGCAGTGTCCCCTGGCGGGAAATAGAACAACTATTTTAAAATAAAATATTTTTATTAAAAAAAATTTTCAGAATACGTTTCTGCCATGGTGAAATTTATGTTATACTAAAATATTTTACACGAAATTTTTTTTCTCGCTGATAGTACCCCTGGTGGGAAGATTGTATAACTGAAATTAATTTTTTTTTTTTTTTTTTTTTTTTTTTTTTTACGTTTTCTTTTACGTCCTTAGCTTTAAGTATGCAAAATTTCATGTCTCCAACTTAATTAGGGGCTGTGTTAGAAAAATTGCTTAAAATGCACAAGTTAGAGACCGGAGTGTTGAATATGACTTTTTCAAAATTTTATGATATGTAGTGTGATCGCAAGTCTGCAGCTATAAGTATGCAAAATTTCATGTCTCCAACTTAATTAGGGGCTGAGTTAGAAAAATTGCTTAAAATACACAAGTTAGAGACCGGAGGGTTAAACATGACTTTTTCAAAATTTTATGATTTGTGATGTTATCGCAAGTGTTCAGCTATAAGTATGCAAAATTTCAAGTCTCTAACTTAATTAGGGGCTGAGTTAGAAAAATTGCTTAAAATACACAAGTTAGAGCACAGAGGGTTAAATATTACACTTTTTCAAAATTTTATTATTTGTCGTTTGATGTGAGGTGTTCAGCCATATGTATGTAAAATTTCATGTCTCCAACTTAATTAGGCGCTGAGCTAGAAAAATTGCTTAAAATACACAAGTTAGAGACCGGAGGGTTAAACATGACTTTTTCAAAATTTTATGATTTGTGGTGTTATCGCAAGTGTTCAGCTATAAGTATGCAAAATTTCAAGTCTCTAACTTAATTAGGGGCTGAGTTAGAAAAATTGCTTAAAATACACAAGTTAGAGCGCCGAGGGTTAAATATTACACTTTTTCAAAATTTTATGATTTGTCGTTTGATGTGAGGTGTTCAGCCATATGTATGTAAAATTTCATGTCTCCAACTTAATTAGGGACTGAGTTAGTAAAATTTCTTAAAATACACAAGTTAGAGACCGGGGGGTTAAACATGACTGTTTCAAAATTTTATGATTTGTGGTGTTATCGCACGTGTTCAGCTATAAGTATGCAAAATTTCAAGTCTCTAACTTAATTAGGGGCTGAGTTAGAAAAATTGCTTAAAATACACAAGTTAGAGCACAGAGGGTTAAATATTACACTTTTTCAAAATTTTATGATTTGTCGTTTGATGTGAGGTGTTCCGCCATATGTATGTAAAATTTCATGTCTCCAACTTAATTAGGGGCTGAGTTAGAAAAATTGCTTATAATACACAAGTTAGAGACCGGAGGGTTAAACATGACTTTTTCAAAATTTTATGATTTGTGGTGTTATCGCAAGTGTTCAGCTATAAGTATGCAAAATTTCAAGTCTCTAACTTAATTAGGGGCTGAGTTAGAAAAATTGCTTAAAATACACAAGTTAGAGCACAGAGGGTTAAATATTACACTTTTTCAAAATTTTATGATTTGTCGTTTGATGTGAGGTGTTCAGCCATATGTATGTAAAATTTCATATCTCCAATTTAATTAGTGGCTGAATTAGAAAAATTGTTTAAAATACGCAAGTTAGAGCACAGAGTGTTAAATATTAGACTTTTTCAAAATTTTATTTTTGTCGTTTGATGTGAGGTGTTCAGCTATAAGTATGCAAAATTTCATGTCTTTAACTTAATTAGGGGCTGAGTTAAAAAAATTGCTTAAAATACAGAAGTTAGAAACCGGAGGGTTAAATATGACTTTTTCAAATTTTTATGATTTGTCGTGTTATCGCAAGTGTTCAGCTATAAGCATGCGAGCTTTCGAGTTTCCAACTTAATTAGGGGCTGAGTTAGAAAAATTGTTTAAAATACACAAGTTAGAGCCCAGAGGGTTAAATATTAGACTTTTTCAAAATTTTATGTTTTGGCGGTTGATGCGTGGTGTTTAGCTATAAGTATGCAAAATTTCAAGTCTCCAACATTTATAGTTTTTTAAAATGGGCTCTGTGACAGACGGACAGACAGACAGACAGACAAGTGAGACGAATAAGGTTTCGTCAGATATAAAACCCAAACAATATGTATGAAGTATACATCTTTTGTTAAAAACATACAATAATGTATATGAACAAAGTATTTCAATTTCGCCAGTGTAGTGTAATATAATTCAAATACGATACTTCCAACAATTTACGCCTTTTGAAAGTAATGGAGCCGATGTTTTTTGTGGAGCCCTGTACATGAATAATAAATATTACGTTAATCGTTTTTGATTGAACCATGCTAGAGTGAACCTAAAGATCGTATATCTATTTTGTTTCTCAAAATATGATTTTTTTACACTTTTAATTATACAAACCGTCAATAGGTAGCAGGACAATCGATTTTATTTTTAGCCTGTTGTCAGGCTAAATCTAGCCTGCATTTAGCTTGAAAAAACGGTCACACTGGTATTAAACCAGGGTCAAGTTAACGCACGTATTACGAAAGATTAGTTTGAGGTTGGCGCCTATGCATCCCACTTAATATGACCTACGCTATTTCTGTCTGGAGCTTCACCTTCACACCATCCATGGCTAATCTTAGTCGCCCGCATAACAAACATTTCCATACCGTATGTAACGCCGCACGCTACCTACGCATCTCTGCCGTCTGAAGGGACATAAATACCGTAACTTTATGTGAACGCATCCAATGATCTTACAAAGAACATTTAAAGCAAAATTTATGACCTACCAAATGAAATCGAAGCGGATCTACCTCATTACGACGCCTATGAGCAAAGCGATATAAGTAAGCGTCCTATCTTAAATGGGAGAAGTAACCGCAAGATTAAAAGCGAGGTCACATCAATCAAGGTCATGCGCCACGTAGCGGATGGAGTGAGAGCTACAGGTAGATACCTAACTGTTTTCTAACTCACAACACTAAAATTGTAAAGTTTCTTTCACCTTCATTATTAACTGAAGTTTCTCTAATAAGGCGAAGAAAACTTCGTGGTGTCAAATGCATTCGGATGCCCTTCTCGCTACGCCATTATTTTGCAATAAATGTGGCAAACAAAGTTCATTTCCGTGAGTGATTAAATATTTAGAAAATACGCCCAGCACTAAAAGCCCGCTTGTGTGGATTATCACTCCGTTCACAAGATGGCGCAACTGTGTTAATTTACTCCCGATTCCAGTATTAAGTTTGTACGTTTACTTATATCGCTTTGCCTATGAGCCCCACTATTGCAAGCGTCCCTACTATTCCATGATTATGGAAACCCTGTCAACATTGTGTCCAACACATCTAGATTGCTTTAGTTATTTCTTATACACACACACACACACACACACACATACCGTCCTACCCGCCCTCGTCAGTAACTAAACTTTTTACCGACGTTTGGAATACCCACCGAAATTTTATTACTATCATTTAAATATTGTTATAGAATGTTAAGATATGCAAAATATACATATGAACACCAAAAAATTTCCATTCGAAGAAAATTTGTATTTTTTAGAACGAAAAGTTTGTGGGAGCAAAGTACCATTATTTAGAGTACCTCGGGTGTTACTCGTTTTGAAATTTTACACACTCAACCCGAGTAACTTAATCTCGAACTAAGATGTCTTGGGTGGTTACTCTATTATTCAATGAATTGCCTGGCAAAGTGTATAAAGTTATTGAAGCGTTTGAAGGACAATGAGTATTTTTCGAAAGGATGTTTCAAGCAATAGGGAAGAAATCGTTATGATTTCGATATGGTCATGCTTAATCATTTGCTATTGTTAATTAAAATAGTACTTAATTCACGTTATTATTAGTTACGGATAGTAATTGATGATTATTATTGACAAGTAGTAAATAATTGACAAGTTGACTGCGGTTAGTTAATGATTGATTAATACTATTTAATTAATGTCGTCTTTAAAAGAAAATTTACTCTTTTTTTAATAAATTTTGTTTAAAATATTAAATTTTGTTTAAAATATTAAGACATATGTCATTGGCTGTAACAACTTCTTTAGGTAAGTCTTCTGAACAGGGTTGTTTTTTTAATTCGGTGCAATAATTGCAGAATGATGTACTTATGCGACATGAAATGATGCTTGATACAGGGTGGGGGGGGGGGGGGATTTGCTGGTTGATGAACATTTTTCGAAAATATAATATTTGCAATGGAGACGAAAGTGTTATGAGATAAAGATATTCATGATTAATGATTTTCTTACATTTGATTAAAATGGTACTTAATTGACGCTATTGGTACGTGGATAACTGTAAGTAATTGGTGAATATTTTTAATTGAGAAATAGTAAATAATTGACAAATGTTAATCTGTAGTAGTTAACCACTGATTAATATTATTTAAATTATGTCGCCTATTAAAAAATAAATAAATAATTAAAGTAACTTTTGTAAAAAAAATATTCTTTTGTTTTTAAATTAGTAAAATATATGTCATTATCTCTAACAGAATGATTTTTTAGCCAGATCTTTTGTTCACAGTTGCTTGTTTAATTTGCTTAATTCGGTGAGTTAATTATAGAAGGGTGTGCTACTTATGTGGCGTAAAAAAATTTCATAACCTTCGGTGGGTGTAAGGAGGGCGCGTGCGCTGACCTGCTAGCTGATATCTTGCAGTATCAAAACTTTTCGCTTTAAAAGAATATATTGATTCAAAAAAGATGAGACAAACTTAGTACCGCACAACAAGCAATTGTCTTATAGGATACTAGTGTCGTATAAACAAAAATCACTTTAACCCAAATAAATTTTTGTTCATAACTTTTAAAGTAATGAGTTTGGAGATTTCTTAAGATTTATCTTCCTTTAGGAAATACGTCATGGCGATACCAAAACATTCTGGAAGTGCAAAGTCATTCTGTCAGTGACATTATGTGTATTTCGAATTACATTTTCCAACACAAAGCTACTACTTCAATGTTTTTGGGAGTTATATATTGGCACGACGTCCACTAACAGAACTTTCACTACTTCAATGTTTATATATACATTTCACACAATGCAAGCCAGCCCTGGTTAAATTTAACCATAATATGGATTATTTATACTTAAAGTTATGCGTAAAATCTAGGTTTTGTCTGGAGGGACGCAATGCTGCTGCAAGTGTGGCGGCTAGGCCAGTGTCCCCGCACCAGGAGCCGTCATATAGGGTAGTCTTCACCGGAGCTGTTAATTATATTCCTGCATTTTACTTTTATTTATTTTTTAATCACTGCGTCGTGCTAACTTCTAAAGGTGTTTATGTCATTATTCATTAACATGAGAAAATTACGGTCGAAACTTCCTATACTAGAAGCAAATTTGAAATTATTTATCTTTCAGAATTTCTTTATGTATATATATATATAAACGATTTATGTGTTGCAAAATGGGATTAAGAGCTTACGTAAGTCACTAAAAGAAGGTCCCAAACTAATGTTAATCCTATCGGAGCGTTCATTACAGATTTCTCAATCGCATTTCAATATTTTTTATTTTATTTTATTATTATTTCTTTCTTTCTTTATTTATTTTTTTTTTTTCTAAGGAAACCCGAGGTTGATCCCATTGTTGTGCATTTGTACTTTTCTAATTTGAGACACAGTTTTTTTTATATGCGGATACATTCACATTTGGAAGTGGTTAGAACCGGTTGTGAAAATTAAACTGTCCTCATAAAAAAAAAAAAAAAAAAAAAAAAAAAAAAAAAAAAATCGAAAAAGTACAGAAGCACAAAAATAGATATCGACCTCAGATATCCCAAAAGAAAAAGAAAGTTAAATATATGTATAACGATTTCTGTAAAGATTTCTGCTTAAGTTTCTCCCATAGGTTTAACATTTTCGTTCGAGTTTCCCTGTGTGACTTGTATAAGCTCTTAAGACAAATTATTATTAAACTTTTTATTATTTAATTGTTTTTTTTCTGGTGTAGAAATGTAAATATCGTTGGTTTATTGATGATACCAACATAATATAAGAGGTCGTTTCTCAGATATGAAATCATATTAAAAAGATTTTTTTTTTTTATAATTAAAAATGTATTTTAAATGTTTCTTAGATTTTTTTTTTATAATAATAATAATAGCTTATGAATTTTTTTTATTTAATATCTAATATCAGCAATACTACATATGTATTGATTATTTAAAGATAATGTTGAAACTCACTAAACATTCTTAATATTTTCTAAACTGTTGTTATTATTTTTTTAATTGTTGAGTTATGAAAAAAAAAGCATTTTTTTTTTCAAGTATTTTTTAAGCTTGGCTGTTAACAGAAATGTGCAGTAACTTTTGGCAAAATTTATTACTCATGATATGGAGTATATACAGGTTGTTTTCAAATTGTCGAAATAATTTCTGTTTCTGAAATGGTTCAAATAGTTTTTTTCAATGAACAATGACTGAAGAAAATGTATGTATAGCATATTGTTATATTGATAGAAAAAATAGATTTAAAAAAAATTGCGCTGTTCCTTTGAGATTACGAAACACATAAATATTTACATTCAATGTATACATTTACAGACGAAACAATAAAAATAGTCCAGCATTTCTTTCAGACTAGTATTCGATAACGAAAATGAAACTTTTAAATAAGTAAAATAATAAATTAGTAAAATATTATAAATAATATAAAAAAAAACCCACAAATTTTATAGACATAAAATACTACTACGCGCATAAGCCAATCAATCTGTTAGAATAAAAAGGCTGCTGTAAGAAGCGAAATCATTGTCGATTGCTTATAGGCTGTTAACTTCTGGTGTGCAAATAATACAAAAGTATCTCTTTTAATAAATTTCAAATTTTATTTAAATATGTTTTTTATAGTTTTCATATAAAATGCTTTTAGGAGTTTCTAGTGGGTAATCTAAAGATATATAAAGATAAATTTTAAGAAATATATTAGAATTTTTACCAATATTCTGTAACTGCGATGTCCGGATTAGATCTTCTAGCAATTAAATATATACATATTCTTTCTTTCTTTTGTTAAGGTTGTTCTTAACTGCTTTCTCAACAAGCAAAAAACGTTTTGACTTATTTATAAATTCATTTTTTAACGGAAAGATATAAAATTGGAAAGCCTGGCCATGGAAGCGATTTGGAATTGAACTATTTTTTCTATTTTTTGATCAATAAATTACCTATTGAGATATAATAAAATTCGATCACGTGAAAAACCCGTTTTTCGCCCGCTCTTGAGTACTCTTTCTCCCTTCGCGCGGTAATTCGGTTCAAAACTCCTACTTTCACATTATTTTCCAAAAGATCTATTGCGTTTGCAAAAAAATGGAAAAAACAGCTCGATTACATAGTTTCTGAACAATAACACCATCTAGTTTCATGCATCTTCCAACAAAAATAAATTAAAACTTATGTCAGAAACTTGCCCTTTTCGATTTGAGAACACCCTTAAGTGATTTTTTGCATGAAATGGAAATCTACAGTAGATATATTGATAAAGTATTTTACAAAACTGAATTTATCTGCAAATTCTAACAGCATTGATTATAACTGTCAGACATTTTTCCAGATTTTTAATTTTTTTTTTTTCAGGTTGTTTAATGTGATTATTAAGTATTCAAAATCAGCAGAAAATGTACTGTATTCATCCAATCAACAGAATTCTTATATGGGATGCAATGTGGCTATTAAACAAATGTAAAACTTCTATAAAAAGTGTCTTTCATTCAAATCGCTCGTTCACTCTGCCTAAAATAGGGGATAGCCAGTCTTCATCTTATCCGTAAAATCTAGATTCATAGAATTTGAATTGGAAACTAAAAATAGAGTTAATATGTCTTTCGTGAAAATTTATTATCAATTAACAATAAAATAATTCACAGCCAGCTTTTTATGTCGGATTCTATTATAATTTAAAAATGAACAGCATATTTTAATAAAATGAGGCTGCCGTCTCGAGCGAATGTTAAACCTCTGGAAGATTCTCTTCAAATATCTCATTTACATTTCCATATTTTAAAATAACGTTTCTTGCATTTAATAGCTGTGGTTGATGCTTACATTCCCCCATTTTTATTTTTTCGATTTTAGCTACTGCAGTTTTTTTTTTTTTTTTTTTTTTTTTTTTTTAAGGATGACATAGTCTCTTTCGGAACCCATTCTGAAAGTAAAAGTTAACTTTATATATTTTTAAAAATTTGCACACAAAATCAAAAAAAGGGGAATAAAGCGATCGACCTCAATTATCCAATGAATAAATAAATAAATAAATAAATAAGTCAAAATGCACACGAAATATTTGACAAGGAACTTCCAAAGCTTTAATATTAGCTCGCGAGTGCCTATGCCTGAATGAACGGGAAAACTGAATAATAAAGATTTTTAGAATTTTTTGTCTGGTTTATATTTCATATGTGAAATATAATGGAGCTAAAAAAAGTTCTGGAAGTGAGCTGTAATTCGGTCAGTGACACCGTATGAAATGTGAACTACATTTCCAATTACGGAGCATGTAGTTCAATACTGTCTGGAGGTAGATAAGGACAACATCTTCCACAAATTGGTGTTTTATATTTACATTTCACACAATAGCAAGGCGAGTCTGATGAAATTTTACTGTAATATGGGTTATTCAGTGTTAAACCTTTGAGAAAATTTGTGTTTAGTCTGGAATGAGACACACTGTATTTTTCTCAGAAGAAAATGTTTTTCGACCTTTGTTTCCAATACAAAAATTGTATTTTGTAGTGGATTTTCGAATCTAACTAGAACAGCAATTCAAAACAAGAATTCATATTTTCAAGAAACAATTTATTAAAATGATGCAGGATTTTATTGTATATTCAGATAAATTTCAATTAAAAATATAAATATTATAAAATCGACAGTTTTTCTCGTTCTTGTCGAGATGCATTGATTATCAAACGAATGTTTAAATATGTGTAACAGATAAAGCGAAACATTATGATAAAGGAATACGACATTTTAAATTATTATTATTTTTATTAATACAATTAAAGGGTTTATTTATTTTCTTTGAAAAAAAAAAATGTAAGAATATTTTCAGCTTTATCATATTCTCATTAAAATGTTTAGAAATAAAAGGATTATCAGAAATGGAACTGATGCATTAAGAGGCTACTTCCGTCAAGCGAAAGACCCGCTCGCTAATGCTAATCATATAAGCGAAATTTATAAAGATATCTCGTTTGCATATTTTTAAATGATTTTTTTTTTTTTTTTTTTTTGCATTGGATAGCTGAGATGTACAAAGATGGACACCTGTACAAAGACAGTTTTTTACTTTTTCGAATTTGTTTACAGGTATTTTTAATGAGGACACTTTCATTTTCGGAACCGGTTTTGAAAATGAAAGCATCCTCATAAAAAAATAAAATAAAAAATAAAAAACGGCCTTTGTAAAGCAAAAAAAAAAAAAAATCATTTAAAAATATTGAAATGCAAACAAGATATCTTTATAAATTTCTTCCATTGGATTAGCAGTAGCGAGCGGGTCTTCCGTGTGAATGAAGTAGCCATCCCACTTGTTTATGTGAGTATGAATGAGATCGGTTTCATTAAGCATTAATTATCAAAGTTTATTTAAAATGTTTATTTAGATTTCTATAAAGAATATTACCTTTAAGATTTTTGAAATGCTCAATGCAATACCATCATAGTTAAGTCATAAGGTTGTTCTCAAATCCAAAAGGGTAACTTTATGACATAAGTTTTAATTTATTTTTGTTCGGAAATGCATGAAACTAGCAAGTTTTGTTGATCCGAAACTATGTAATCGAACTGTTTTTCCCGGCTTTTTTTGCAAACGCAATAGATCTTTCAGAAAATAGAGTCAAAGTAGACGTTTTGAACCGAAGTTCCTAAAGAAAGCATAAAAGCCAGTCAGCGAAGGGTAAAAAAATGTTTGTTACGTGATCAAAATCGCTTATAACTCAATAGGTAATTTATTTATTAAAAAAAATGGAAAACACGGTTCGATTCTAAATCGCTTCCATAGTCAGGCCTTCCAATTTTATATCTTTCCGTTAAAAAATGAATTTGTAAATGTGTCAAAACTGTTTGCACTTGTTGAGCAGAGCAGTTGAGAGCCTTAATGAAATATCGACCCCCGCCCCCCCCAAAAAATAAATAAATAAATAAATAAATAAAAAAAAAAATGAAAAAATGTAGAACCAACAAGATAAATTTTTCAACCCCATACCTGACCGATGTTCGATCCGAAATATTTACTTTTTTTCTATTTTTTTCATTTTTTTTTTGTCAGTTATTATCTTTATGCGCCAATGGTATAACAAGCTCTTCCGCCCCGGGTGCCAGCTGCTGTGGTGCTGGGAGAGAGGCACCCTGTATTTTTGACAAAAGAAAATGTTATTTGACCTTGGCTTCCTATATAAAAAATAGTTTGTTGTGGTGTGGTCTACCATTTCTTAAAGTTTGCCAGATCTTATTATTATTTTTTTTTTATCAATCTATATTGTTACATTTTAAAGGCGTTTGTGTCATTATTCATTAATATTATAAAATTACGATCAAATTCTTCTATCCTAAAATCAAATTTTGAGTTATTTGTACTTCGTAATTTCATGTTTTAATATCACCCATATATGTGTTATTAAAACAAAATGCTAATTAAACTTTTTATTGTTTAATTTTATTTTTCTGGTATAGGCTAAATAAACATCGTCGGTTAAATACTGATGCCTTCAAAAGTTTAACATTGGATTTTTTACCAACAAAATACAAACTCATGTGGCATTTTTGAGATAAGAAATTATATTAAAAATATTTTTTAATTTGCAATTAAAAATATATTTAAAAGGTTTCGTATTTTTTTCACTAGAAAAATCGCGTTTTTTAAAGTTAAATATTTTACAATATATATATCAGAAGTTTATTATGAAAGTTTAAGTTTAATTTTAATTATTTGCTTAAATTTTAATACAGAATGTTACAAAATCAACATTTACAATTGTTATCGGTGCATATTTTGAAAAAAGGAAGCGTATTCTGAAATCAATTATACGTACTGCAATAGAATGTGTGCATTCTTTGCGAGAGAAAAATACGTTAATACATAACAAAAATATTAATGCATTAACTCATAATACAATACATTGAATGTTATTACAACTCCCCTATCTGAAACACAGAGTAAGGATACAACAGTTATCAAGGCTATTTACGTTTCCTGCCCAATTTCTACGAAATTTTAAGTCTGGCATTTTTTATCATTTATTTACTACCCAGGTGTGAGTGACCACGGCCAGATGTTGGCAATCGCTCTAGGCAATAGCGGTTAGTTTTAGCCAGAAGAAAAGGGTGAATAGCGTTTTGGTCAGGAGAAAATAATATTTTTCCTTTTTGTATCTTTACAGAAGATATTCTTCGAAATTCTTTTAAAGAAAGAAAAATAAAATAGGAATCATAACCCTTTATTTTTTATAAAATGCATATAAATTTTACTATAATTAGTCAGATTTTAAAACAATATTAATAATTTTACATAACTTTTCTTTATAATTAATTGACAACATCAGCAATTTTGCATATATATGCATTTATAATTTTATTTTTCATTTAAAATCTCGAAATATTTTCACCACAATCATAAAAGTTTCATGCATTTTAATTCAGATTCCATAAAACTGTTGATTTATTATTAATAATATCTATAACAATAATTATCTATAATAAAAAACGCGTTAAATGTCACTTAAATCAGCTGTCCACACATATATAATCAGATATATATCTAATATATAAACATGGAGAAAAAATCGATATTAATTAAAATACATTAATGTTTTACTATATACCTATTAATACTTCAGTTTTCAAGAACGTGGACCAAAAAGCTTTTTCAGATGAAAGAAAATGAAAAAAAAATTAAGATTTTCCTGAAACACACAATTTTTAGCAACTGTTTTTTTTTTTTTTAATTCTGTGGAAAATTAGCGTGGTAAAAACTTTTTTACACGTACAGTATAAAGTAAAATTTGCAAAATTATTACATTTGATCAAGGAATTTCGAATAGAATTCAAGCGAAATATAAATTCATTACTATATTCAAGTCACTTCAATGTAAAAGCAAAATAGTATTAATTTCTTATGTCGCACTTTTAGCCCTATCAACACAAGGTAGAACAATTAAACTGTAATTTAAGCGTACACAGGGTCAGTATTATGAATGGGAAAACGGGACATTGGTCCAAGATCCTATAAGCTTGAGGGGGAGGGGGGAGTCAGTTGGCAGAATTGAAAGAAATTAGCTGTTGAGTTTCATTGTTTACATACTTTTATGTCGTACAATAACAAGATAGTTAACTCTTAATCACCGCTACTGTGTTCCAGAAACTCCCATGCTTATAAATCTCACAATGCCCAAGAAAAGTATAACGCGACTTATGGGTTAATGCTAAATTATGAAAATCACAGCTAAAAAATGTCCAATCATACATGCAATTAAAAGTTATATAAGCGTGTTCCATTAGTTTTTTTTTTTTTTTTTTTTTTTTTTTTTGTGCACTGCAATTGGCAACTTGCGCCTTTTTGTACCTTCACTAAGAAATTTTTACATCTAAACGTGTGTAATTTTTAAATAGTACTATTTTGGGTGCCATGGAACTTATCAGTTCTTAACATGGTTCTTATCATGGAACTTATCAGTTATTTTCTATAACTTATACATATACATCCTTAATTAAAATTAATTCCTAAGCAAAAACATATTTTTATTCACTGCTCTGTATCAAAAATCTTTAAAAAAATTAGGAATCTTTTTAATAGAAAAATTTGAAATAAAATTCCATTTTTTGATATTTAAGTAAAATATATTTGCAAATTTTGTGCATTTATGAATAAAATTAACTTTGTGAATAGGCCGGTACAAAGTTTAAATTGTACCATTCGAGTAGAACCATAAAAGTTTCATATACTACACACCATAAGAATGGAGACCCAAACAGTGTTTGTACTTGCACCCAGGGTTCACGCGTTATTGCGATAAAGAATTAAAAAATTAGCAGAAAAGAAAGTCGGAAATTGTACGTCAAATGTGGCAAATGACGTACTATAGCTAGTTTTATAAACATTCAGATTTTGATGCAATAGCTGTTGCATTCTTATGCAAAAATCCACGAATATAAAATTTATTACGATTCTATGTATTAAATTCAGTAATACGGAAAAGATATGATGTCATCTTAAATCTGACGTACTCACCATGACAAAATTGAATCATGACCTATCGGGGGATATCATGGAATTAATTACGTATGATAGGATTTAATACAATGAAGAAAACTTTTATTAATACCTTTTTAATTTTTGATTCGGTTTTCATAAAATTTGAAATGACTCGACACAATTCTGCAACGATTATATATATTAAATTTTTAACCAGTCGATTGTGTAGTCTCTACGCTGTTATATGCGAGCAGACGGACGAACCAGATGACGACTATAGGTGCTACATATTTATATAATTACGATCGTATCTAATAAAAGAAGGATATAAAAATTGCAGCCGCTCAAAATCCTGTGGTTTCTCTTGACATTAGATATTGAGATAAATACGATTGGAAAATGTTCATATATGCATACTGTATGTTCATATATGCATATGTTTGTGCCTGTGTGTGAAAATTTCTATGAAATTCATGAAATACGAGAAATGTTAAAAGAAGGGATTGAAGATTTAGTGAATATCCACAATTCACATCTGTATAAATTGGGCACTCTTGTGCGTAGTTTCTTGATTTATTTGTTTATTGTGAGAACCTCCAAGAAGTAATTCTCTGATTATATTTATATATTATATAAGTATATATCAATCAATAGAAACAAGTCATAGAGGAGCTCACTGAAGTTTTTGTTCTTGGAACCCTAAATTACTAAATTAGATACTGAATATAACGTTCTATGCATGGGAATTTCTTATTCTTTTCCGCCATTTCTCAGGAAATATTTGCAAGCTTTTTTAAATGCACATGGTCATACAATGATATTATGCGTTCGTAGATTATGCATTCTTACCCTATATACGGCGACGTAGGTCAAGAGAACAGTAGGTCTTGTTATAAAATATTTCACATGTATTAATCATATTTTCAGATATAGGGAGAGTTGATTAGGTGTGAAAGGACTCTTACACAAGTCAAAGAAGAATCTTTCGTCAATTCAATCCTAAACAACTAATGAAATATATATATATATATATATATATATATATATATATATATATATATATATATATATATATATATATATATATATATATATATATATAATTTAAACAGAAATATTCATTTTAAAAGAATTCTAAAAGATGCGAAAACAATGTTTCAATATTAGAAAAATTTTAATGTCATCGTGAAAAAAAAATACTTTCTTCTAAATGCCAAATGATAATAAATATATTTCTGGTTAAAAATAGTTTGTAATATTTCAGTATCATTTCTATGATATTTTTAAAAAGGACTTTTTTATTTCAGCTGTTTGTAAATAAATATTTCTTATTGATAAACAGAATTTGTACCATAATAAACTAAAATTATATTGAAAGTAACAAAATAAACTTACACGTTTGAAAGCTTTCCTTTTTTTAGGGGGGGGGGGAGGCAATTTTATGAACCCTAATAATTGCTTCATATAATTTGCATTCCTTTTATGTAATTAGACTTATAAACGTATTTTAATCATGTATGTATACTTTTTTTTCAGTGTACAAAACAGACAAATAAATAGGTGCAATAATTTATTAGTATGAAATTAAAAAAAAAAGAAAATAGAAATAAAAGTTTTAATAAAATTAAGAATAGATGCAGGATTTGTTTATCTTAGAAAATAAAAATATGACAGAGCTATCAAAAATAGAATAGCGCATTCGAAAAAGAGAACGCACATAGCTTTGCCATTTTCTCGGTAAAAAGTTCGGAAGTTAAAAGAATATCAGAATGGAACATATGCATTAAAGCCACCCCCACTTGTTTATCTGAGTATGAACTAGATCGGTTTCATTAAGCATTAGTTATCAAAGTTTCCTTTAAAAGTTTCTTTAGCTTTCTATAAAAAATATTTCCTTTAAGATTTCCGAAATTCTCAATCTAATACCGGCATAGTTGAGCTTTAATAAAATATCTAAAATCACCAGCCCATATAAAATAATGTCGAACCAACAAGAAAAATTTTTAAACCCTATGTAAACATTCCGGACCGACATTCAATCCAAAATTTCTGAATGGATTATATATATATATATATTTATTTTTATTTTATTTTATTTTATTTTATTTTATTTTATTTTATTTTATTTTTATTTTTATTTTTATTTTATTTTATTTATTTATTTATTTTTTTTTGGGGGGGGGGGGGGGAGGGGTTGACAGCTGCGAGTAAAAGAGGCCATGAGAAAACGATTGCTCATAACTTAAGGTGTAACTCATTTATCGAAAAATATAAAAGCTGCTCGAATTCAAGTCACTTCAAAAAATATACCTTCCAGGGTGATGCTTTTACGCTTAAAACTAAATCATAATAGTCATTAGGTATCATTCAAGATATTTAAAAATTTATGGGAATATAAAAACATTATATCCAATTTTTAACTCTCTGAACTTCTAAGCGTGAAATACTTACGTGTAAAAATTGCTTTGTGAACGCGTTAGAAAGATTCTTGTTACTTGAGTGGAGTATTTTTAGGTGCGTTCGTAATTATATAAATGCGTAGCACCTATAGTTGTCGTTCAGTCCGTCTGTCTGTCCGTCCGTCTGTCCGCATATAACAGAGCAAAAACTACCCAACCGAATCGTTTAAAATTTAAACTATATAATTGTTGCATAATTTTGTCGAGTCATTTCAATTTTTATGAAAATCGGATGTATAGTTTAATTACAGGGACAATCAAAAGTTTTCCGTTACATTACGGCCAATGGGAAGAAATTATTGCAAGTGCATTTTAATGATGTTACATCCTTCCGAATGGTCTGAAATTATAAATATATAATTGTTGCAAGATTTTGTCGAGTCATTTCATATTTTATGAAAATCGGATGTATAGTTTAATAACAGGGACAGTCATAAGTTTTCCGTTACATTACGGCCAATGGGGAAAAAATATTTCAAGTGCAAATTAATGATGTTATAGCCTTTCGAAGTACACTAAAATATACATTCTGTACAATAAATTAAATAAAAATGAAAAAAAAATATTTATAAAACTAGTTATAGTACGAACGCACCTCATTTGCCACGTTTGACGAGCAGTTTCCAACTTTTTTCTTTCTTTAAAGATAACACTCTTAAATCGTACATTATTAACCATTTCCATATTGAGCAAGTAATATCCCTGTTTATTTTGGTTGCTAATTACTGAACATATTTTGAATAATTTACACATTAAGCAAGAAAAATTACAATTTACTTCTCTTGTTAGAAAGTAATTGCATATTAAGCAAGTAAAATCCCTGTTTACTTCGGTCGCTAATTACTAAACATATTTTGAATATCTGCAGGCTTTCTATAATTTCATAATGAAAAAAATCTTAAAGTGTTTTAAAAGAGAACACTGCTATCTGCCAAAATAACATATCCAAATTTCGTGTTAATCAAAGGGATTTAAGAAAATTTTTATAGAAAAGTAGAACAGACCAGAAGCGAAACAATTTTTCTTTTAATGTCATTAAAATTTAAAATCGGAATAATGAATGCAAACGGAAAAGGATATAAAATATCAATGTTACCATTAAAAATTATGAGTAGACATAAAATATATGCACTTAGTGAAACGACTTTGTGCAGCATATTTTTTAATACTTTTCAATATAAGCGAAAAATATTTTTTATTTTATCTATATATTTGTCTATCTAGTGTCTGTAATCTCTTGAAATATATTTCATTTGTAGCTTAAAATTTCCTTTAGTGATGGTTAACTTTTTCCCATTGAAATATGTTTTTATATACGTTTTTTAATGTTATGTAATTTTATATAATATATAACTTTTTATACAGAAAAAAAATAGATAAATAAATAAATAAAATAAAAATCAGATAGTTTTGAAAAGCATGAAACTTAAATTAGAATTTTATAAAACAGTATTTTATTTCGTTATGTAAAGTGTATGTTTTTTTTTTTTTTTTTTTTTTTTTTTTTTTTTTTTTTTTTTATCGCCCCCAAGTTTTAAAGTTACCAGCCAGAATTTTCTACCGTTTTAATGCCGTTATCCCTAGACTCCGATGTTAACATCCATTAACAAAGAAATCATTGACAAAAAAGAATTTGAATTAAAATTTGTTTATTTAACGCAGCAATTCAGTCTCAAATAAAATTGATTTAAGTGTATTAAATTCATAATTTTCTTCTTTAAACAAGAAATTTATTTTTACAAATTTGTTTGTAGTATTACAATTTAAAAAGAAAAGAGCTGCCAGAGGAAGTAGGTGTTCCTCCCCCTACCGATTCATTAAACATAAACCACTCAATCTTCAAATTTGACGTTGGTCTATTTTCTTCGATGGCTATAATGTCTATTGAAGGTATCCTCTAATGACCTTGATAGATTGTACTACATTCCTTTAATTATGCCCCCACAGATGTTAAAATTTGGAAAATCTTTAAAATTACTTTGAAAAAATTAACTAGTTATATTTTAACAAATAGTAAACTGACTGTCCTAAAAATCACTTCATACTTTTAAAAGGAGAATTTCTGAATGCATTTTTATGCACATTTCGCTGAATAAAAAAATTATGAATTTAATCAATCTCAAGGGCACTTTTCAAAACAAAACAACAACAAAAGAAGAAAAAAAAATCATGCGTTAAGCATAGATTATGAAACACTTTCGAACACTTCCTGAATGCTTTAATAAAACTTTGTTATTTAGGGAAATAAGGTAAATAAGATAACTAAGTAAACATTTTATAAAACGAATAAACATTTGAAAAACTGATTTCAGCAGTTACCGTCCATAGCTAAATATGCATTCCAATTCTTTTGGACAGACCTGTATTTTATCTGTAGGTTCATATATATTCTAGTTTGGCAAGATTTTAGCAATTTCGTTTAGCAAGAAAACGCATAACTGGTTGAAATTTCTCTTTCAACAATTTATGCTAATAGATGGAAACATACTTGAATACTTTTGTACAGCCCTGTAGTTTGCAAAGTACCTTTATTACACGCCACTATTTAGCTAAAATTTAATTCAAATTAAACACTCTTAAAACTACCTGAAATCACATTTCAGAAATTATCATCCATAGACAGCTATATTATGCAATTCGTTGCGCGGACCCAGTATATCATTTTCTCTATATTCTACAAACATTTCTTAGCAAACTAAATCCATTTCAGCTTAAAAAATGCACAACTCATTTAAAACCCACCTTTAAGCAATTTACGCTCATACTCAGTAACCCTTACGAATTCTTTTGTGTAGCTCTGCATATGAATTATAGCATTTATACACACCATATACTATGCATAAATATCGTGAAACATAAAAGCGCATAACATAATTAAAAATGCATGTCCAGCAATCATCGCTACTGTACAGTACTTCGGATACAATATAGTATCTGAAATCTTTTGTGTGTCCCTGTAAATGCTATGCACTTCGTATTATACATGAAATACGTTATATTAAAACTCAGCGACGTATATCAATGTCATTATACAGTATAACTGCAAAAATCCGGCACCAACAGGACTGAGGCTATGTCGGATTTTTGAAGGAATATCCAAAGTAGTAACTATGAATATCAAAAGTAGTCCTATATTCTTAATGGTGCCTTTAGCCATATTTTAATTCATTATTAAGTGATAATTATGTAAAAGAAAGAGAAAATTAAATAATAAAAAAACTTACTTTAATTGATATTTTCTATGTTACAGAAAAAAAATCTAATAAAGAATGACATTATTTCTTCTCTTGTAATTTCAGAAACATGGATGTCAACTTTGTTTGCTTCAACTTTTTTTGCCTTAATAAGTTTTTATTTTTTTATTTTATACAAATGAAGAGTATCTATTTCGGAAACACAGTCTTGATTTTCTAAAGCATAGATTAATTCTCCAATCAAATGTATGCATTTTTCTAGTGACACCTTTTCTTCTGCCGGTTGTTCATGCTCGTCTTCTAAGCTGCTACTAGCATTATCGGCGGTTCTATTTAGCCCAGCGTCAGTTATCTCACTGTCCGTTAAATTGTTTGTTGTTGATGCATTTTCTTCAATGCTTAGCCAATCATCTATATACCTATTTTCGACACTTAATGCATTTTCAGATTTTGCGTGTTCAATTCTCTCATAAATTGCGGCCTTTTCACGGCAAATTCCTCATCATTGATGTCGCCGTTGCCGAAAATTCGTTCCGGCCATATATTGTGCCATTCATTCGCCAAAGTTGCCCCCCAAATTTGTTCCCGTTGCTAAGCAACTGTGCAGCTCCCAGAAAATTTGTTCAGAAAATAATTGCCTCAGACAAATGAAAAAAATATGTAAAATATTCTTTTTTTGCATTTTTACTTTCGATGATGAAGTTTCTAATTCATAAAGAATTGCTATTTTATTTCTTCCATAGCTTGAAAGTGTGAAAGAAAAGGAAGGGAAAAGATGATTTTGATGCCGGATTTTTGAAGTTAACGGATTTCTGAAGTCATACTGTATATGAAATAGTTTAACATAATTCGACTACACCGCAAACAATCCCACCACCCTCCCCATACCATTATGTAACGGAATTCTATGTGTGGCCCTGTAAATGAATAAAAACTCTTCTTTGCACCGCATATTCTACAGAATGCATATTTTAGTGGACTTCATAAATGCATATCAATTTTACTATGTTTGAAAGCGTGTAACACAATTAAAAATCATTTGAAACGATTTTTTCCCATTGGCGAAAAACTTAACCCATGTAACGAAAAACTTTTGATTGTCCCTGATTTTTTTTTTCTTTCCCAGATATTTCTTTTTAAGAAAGATTCTGATTAAATGCGATATATGTTAAAATTTTTTTGTTTCTTCTCTAATTATTTTATTTTATTTTATTTATTGTAATGACCTTATTTTTAAGCATTGAAAACCATATAAAACTATGAATTTCTTGAAAATACTTGCTACTATGCACTATGCAGTCCGAAAGTTGGCTTCCAAATAAAGATGGAATTTATTCATTCTTTAACTAGACATTTAATTATTGTTATTTAGATATTGGAGCTTGAAATTAATTTTTTCCCTAAAGCTTTAAGAATTTTTTTATAAATCGTTTTACTAATTTCAGTGTTCGCATCGTAATCCCAAGGCTGCGGTTTAGTCTGTGCCAAAGGCCAAGTGCAAAGGCCAAGTTGCAACAGGCTCCAAAGGCCTGTGCAATAATCAGGCCTTTGGAGTACTATTCATTTATAAAATAGTACAATCTAACAGAGTTCTGCTTTTTTCGATACTGTATTAATACAAATTGTTTAAGACTAATATATTCTATATGTATTGATTGCATTTACATTTAAGTGAAAGTAATAGTACGAATATGTTATTTGAAGTTTCTGAATAATAATTGTAATTAAATTTCGAAAAATTATGTTGTTGTCTAATACTTCCTTTATTTTGTTGAAAAAAATTAAAAAATGGTTTGATAAGAAAAGAATATAGATAAACTTTAAAATGTGAGGAATTCTTCTCCTACAAAATTTTCTTAGTACACAAATTTAGTCCTTTTACCCTGGGGGAAGTTTTAGATAAAGTGGTCTATTATTTTTATCAAGTCTCTCTCTTATGTTATAAGCCGTCTATTCATCTGCCAAATGGGAGTAATTAAACACTAAATGCTTATACAACCTTCAATAGTAAACATGTGCTACTATAGTATTTCATATAGTAAATATCACAAAATTTAAATAAAACTAACTAGACTATTTTTCAAAACTACAAATAAACGTCTAGAATAATTTCCTTTCTGAATAGAGCATGCAAATTTGTTTTGGATTTTATAATATTAACTTAAATATATTTTGAATCTGGTATTTTGTTTCTACTTTATGAAAATGTGGAAAACAACAATATTACTTCATTAAACCTTAAAAATACAAATTAGAGTCAAAGATAAAGCTATAAAAAAATAATAATAAGGAAAGAAAGAAAGAAATTTCGATGTTCACAAAACGCAATGGCAATATCTAAAAAGTATTTTTTACCCTTTAAACACTGTTATCTGTACATTATTCACCAGAATTCCCGATAAACCCGAGATCTCCCTCACCTTTCCCCTCAAAGTAAGTGGTAATAGGTAATATGTCCCACTTTTATAATATTACTTAAAAGAAGGTCTTTGTATATATAATGATGCGTACAAATAAATAATACATAGGTTAAAAAATGTTAATTAAAACATTTAAAACCAACCTTGATTGCTGTTTCATACTCGCATAAATGATTTTTACATTCCTCTGATTTAAATATCTTATTTTATATTGAGCAAAATCGTGATTGGTATAAATTGGATTTAAATAAGGAATCTCTGGAGATTTTCATGCCTAGAATTTATATCTAAAAATAAAACGGAAGTAAGCTTTATAATTTCAGTTGTTGCTGCAATTGAAAGCATACAGACGTAAAAGACAGATCCTTTTTTAATTCTGTACAGTTTTCAAATATTTCATTAAAAACAGAAATGCATCATTTGAGCAGAAAAAAGGACTTTTCAATGCGATTAGATCCTTATTTGCTTTAAATAATTATAATCATAAATTAAAAAGTTATAAAATCAGTATTAAATAAAGAAATCATATAAAATCAGTATTAAATAAAGAAATCATTATTATTAAAGAGAAGCGTTAAATTAATGTAACTGCATTTCCGCCTGTTTTAAAGACTTTCACAATAGTACGCTGAAAACAATTTACTGCCTATAGCTGATATTAATGAATAATTAGTCTATAAATCTTTCCGTGAGAAATTACACAATTCACATTTTTGTTATATAATCAAAGAACGCTTCTTTTAAAAATTGCAATTGAAATTAGATTTATTACACAGATAATTGAAATGAAAAAGCAAGTTATTCGCAAATTTTAAAAAGTAGCTCATTGAATATTATAAACAGTTAGCATTAATTAAAATACAAAAAGCTTGCGTTAAGTCTTCTCAAAGCAACATTTTATATTGCTATACATTTTATTATTTTCATTTTACTTCCATAGCAATATTTTTATTATTCCCTTCACCATCATAAATGTGTGCAACACAAAGAAAATCATAAAATTTGTTTCATTAAATGCACATTTCTCTTACTCATGAGCTACAAAAATATTGCTTAGAAATTTGTTGTTTATTTTAAGCACTTTTGAAAAAAAGTAATAATTCAATTGAAAATGAATGGTATTATAATTATTAATAATGATATAAAATTGTATTATGTAAGTATATAAAAATTAAGCAGTTTTTGTCTTTGCTTATAACATAAATGCCCTTTTCAAAATGTGCAAATTTCGTCACAATCTGATATTTTTCTTTTTATCCCCATAAATGTTAAATGAAGAGAAAGCATTATTGAGAAGCTAACACATAATATCCAATTATATTTGTGAAATAGTAACACAATTACATAGCGATTTTAAATTTGAAAAAAGTATAGCATTAAAATGCATAAATTAAAATAGCAATTAATAATGGTAAAGTTCTTTCTCCCTTTTTTTTTTTTTTTTTTTTTTTTTGCTTTGTAATTGCAAATATATATATATTAATTATAAATTCCAAATTTACTTCAAAATTGAAAATCTGCTAAAAAGGAAAATGTACCTAATATGTACCCTAATGTATGTGCTGTGGATTTAAAAAAAAAAAAAAAAAAAGAAAAAAAAAGAGAGATTGTTCGCTAAATAAAGGTTCTATTATGAAGGTTTTAATATGTATTCTATGAAGGGAGGGTATTCAGTTGTCAGCATTTATTATTTGTAACCCGTATTTTTTTTTCAATGAAATATGGTCATCGCAAATATAAAACAAAAGAAAAAAGATATATATATATATATATATATATATATGAGAGGAGGTGAGTGAAAATTCGCCTTATCCAGAAAATGAAATTTCAGGAAATCGCGAAAAAACTCTGACTATGTCCATTGGTTTTCTTTTAAAATCAAGATTTTGCAATAGCAAAAATAGAGGATATGCAGGATAAACCCTGCTTTTTAGCAGAGTGTTGTGTTTCTTCGGTGCAAATTTACCATTAGAATAGATTGATAGGGAAAACGCGATATTTAAAATTTTGGATAACGCGAGTTTTGAAACTCACGTCCTCATATAAATTATGGAAGAGGCAGAATTTAAAAATTGTTAAAAAACTGAACATTAGCCTAAATAATCTGTATAAATAGCATACCACTAACTCAATCTGTATTAAAACAAAAGATAAAATCACGTACGTTTATTAATCTGTACACATTTAGAGATTAACATTGTCTTATTATTAAAAAAAAAAAAAAAAAGAAAAAGAAAAAGAAAAAAGAAAAGAAAAGAAAATAAAAGAAAGAAAAACTGCATATAAACTTTTGGTAAACCTATTTTTTTTTTTTTTTTTTTTTTTTTTTTTTATTTCAGAGGAGCATATGAACATTAGAAATTTTGTAACTTTGTCAAATAACCACTAACTAAATCTGTATTAAAATAATAAAAAATATAAAATCACGTATAATTGTTTATGAATGTATACACATTTATAGATTAACTTAGCTTTGTCTTATTAGAAGAGAAAAAAAAATCCGCGTATAAACTTTTGGTAAACCTTTTTTTTTTTTTTTTTTTTTTTTTATTTCGTACAACATGAACATTATTAAATTTTGTAATTTTTTAACTTAAAATCACGTGTATTTGATTATTAATCCCTACACATTTATAGACTAACTTAACTTTGTCTTATTAGATGAAAAGAAATTGCGTATAAACTTTTGGTAAACCTTCCCTCCCCCTCCCCCACACACAAAATATGAACATTATAAACTTTGTAATTTTGTAACCTCGTCATTCCTTTTAACTAATTTGCATTATAGTAATGTGTAACTCAAGACAAATTTAGGACAGCAAAATTATGTGCATTTTTGATATGCAAAATGTTATATTTCTTTTCTGTCTTACTAGTGCGCATATTCTTCCTCGTTAACGATGTCCCTTGATTTATTCTTTGAAGAAACACAAATTGAATAAAAACACACAGCGATAGAAAGAAATCACACGATAATCATTTGCTTAACAAATAAATTATTTTGGAAAATCTCTTATAAGGTAAAAAGTATTTTAAAAAATCAAAATGGAAAATTAAATGAAATCATTTTTATGTACACTGAAACAAATGAAATTTTATTATGCCCCCCCCCCCCTCCTCCTTCGCACTTAAAAAAAAGTTCTTTGACCTTCGCCACGATATTGACGTATTCAAAACTTCATTTCTCTCCTTTGCTTTCCTTTTATCTTTCTTTGTAGTCTTCCTCCCCCTCTCTCTTTTATTTATTTATTTATTTTATTTTATACTTATCCAAATAATAAATAAAACTAAAAAAAAAAAAAATTAAATATGAAATATTAATTCAAATGCATATTTTACTAATAGAGAAAAAAATATTTTCTTAAATTAAAAGAGTGACTTCGTGTTAGTTTTCAAGAAGTTCCATATTGAATGTCAAGCATTCTGAATTAAATTATTTTATTTTCATCAAAAGTTTATGTTCAAATTTATTTACAGCTTACTTTCAATTATATATTTAGGTAATTACACATTTAGCGCATTTTATTTTCCGATATTACAGAGATATTGTAAATAAAAGTTTAATCTTAAACAAACCAAATTCATGAATTCAACAAATTTAATTTGATAGTAAGAGCATACATTCATAAATTGAGTAATTCCACATAAAATCTACACACATTGTTTGAATTATAATCATGCGAAATTAAATGAAATGAATTTCAATTTTGAAGTAATATCAGGATAATAATAATAATAATAATAAGTCATTTATAGCTTTATCTTTATAATTTTAATTACTTTCACATTTTTTTTACTGTGAGTAAATCTTGCGAGATAATTATAATGAAATTAAAATGTCATTGTAAAAAAAAAATTAAAAGATTATATAAGCAAAAAACCCGAAATTGGAATTATTAGATTGACTCTGTGAGATACTTTTCAAATATTATTGTAAGCATTTCTTTGAAGCAATCATAAATTAAAAATCCAGAAAATCTCAAACCATAAAGTATTCTCTCTGTAGAACCTGCGGCAATTTTCAAATACACGCATACACCCTTTTTTTAAAGAACACTATAATGATTTGCAGATGTTTACCGACCCGTTTCGGAACATAATAGATAACAGCATATTTCTCTTCTCCACTTCCAAGATAAGAAAACTTGTCTTTTCAACTTGAAAAACATAGTAAAATAAGTAAAAACAGCTTCTTATAGTAGAAGAGTTACCAGAATAATGTAGGTATAGGGAAATTTAGAATGCATACAAATGTTTTTTTTTTCGTTTCGCATCGTTTTAGCGAAATCATACTTTAAGGGGTCAGGGTTTTATTTCAACCTCAACGTAATCAATGAAAATATCGAGATATAGAAAATTTTAGAACTTAGGGCTTTCGATAACTTTACAACTATAAAAAAGAAAGCCCTTTCTTTATCTAATTGATTTAAGAAATTGTAGACCAAAGTAATATTTCGTTCCCTTCTCTATAGGCAGACGTGATTGGTAAAGCGATTAGTAGATTCGTATAACAATTGTTTCAAATAAATCAGGCTTCTCGAATGAAAAAGTTATGCTATCAATACAACTTTCCTAACTTTATATTTCTACTTACAGATGTGGACCCATGTGTTATTAAAATATATATATTGGTTCTCAATATTACATATTTATTTTTTAAACTAAAGTTTAGGAAGTGTCAAACTGCGCTTTCATAAAATATACAGCGGAGTTTTTTTTTATTCATGAATGTAAAAGAAATAATACGTAAGAAATAAAATCAGCAATTCGTCATTTCATTAGCTATTTCTCTAATATTCTTCACTCAAATTTCTATCAGATTTATTGAAGATTAAGGATTGCCGTTTAAACTCAATATCAAATTATTTTAATATGTCAAAAATATTTTTTTCAAAATCAAATCGGCCATGTTTCATGCTTGAAAAAATATAATTAGCTGGAAATCAGCTAACACTTTTGTATAATGTATCTCATATTGCATTGTTAAATTATGCCTTTAATATTCATAACGTAAGTGCTTTTGTTTAGCAAAAATTAGACTTATTTTGATACAAACGTTATATTTAACATAGTTTAGTTATGGTATAAATCGACTTTCAACATTATATTAATGCAATATTAGTATTATTCTCACAGTATTTTGTACAAGCGTTACCCTCTATGTATATGGTGATTTCTTCCATTTATCCTGCACAAAAAAAAAAAAAAAAAAAAAAAAGCAGAAAAAAAAAAAAGCAGAAGAAAAAAAATCCGGTCTTTTTCTGCAGAGCCTTTTGAATGTATTTTTCTATGACAATATAAAAGTAATTGTAAGCGTTGGATAATAATTCCCCAGGAATGATATTCAGTTGCAAGGGGTACAGTTTTATATTTTTATAACGTAGTTTTTATTAAATACTTGGCTTGTAAAAATCGACATAACAAGTAACACCAGTAGGCAAAACTTTAGCATTCAGATGTTTCAAGGATTTATGAAAAACGAACCTATTCATCAATAAAACAGAAATAACAGAAGCAATGAACACATGTTTTTTTTTTTTTTTTTTTTTTTTTTCGCTAGTGGTATGGGTATTTTGACTGAAAACAACTTCAAGAGTCGGCATGCTATTGGCATTGAATAAAAAAAAGTAATTAAAAGCAAGAAAAGCATCCCCCCCCCCCCACTCACACCAAAAATAAATAAATAAATAAGAAATAAAATGGCATGGTCAGATAAAGAAATGAATGCTGTCAAACATCTTTAATCCAAATACTTTGTAATAAAATATTCACCAGGAAAATAAGAAACCGAAAAATACTCAAAAAATCTAAGAGTACACTGAGAGATTTGGAGCAAATCTATTACTTTGTAACAGAATCAAATCATTTATAAATTTCTAACATATTGCTATAATTAATTATTCGGATATTAATAAATACTAATTCAAATGTTGGATGCTTTAAGTTAATATGCATTTCGACTTTAACATAGAAAAAGTAGTTTGATAAAGTAAATATGGCAGCGATAAAACTGCCAACTTTTGTGCTTTTCAGCTGCTCTAAATTAATGCAATCTTCCCCTTATTTAATCCACGAAATTTGGCGATAGATAAGGCAAAAAATGCTTTTTAAAAAATAGCGGAAAGAAAAAAGTGTAAAAGTTGGCAGCTATGAAACTACCGCCTAAAAGATTTAAAAATTAAGTATATTAGACTGAATAAAACTAGATACAAGCAACACATCAATCAGACTTGTAACGTATGCTACTTTACATATTTGTTAAAGAAATCCTTCTATCATAAGTTGGTAGCTCTAAATCTGTTACTTTGAACTGAGCAGTGGCAATAACTTCAGAGAAATATTTAATGCACTGATTAAATACGAACATATATGAAGGATTTGGGCGTAAAAAAATGGTAAATGTGATTTATTATTATTATTATTATTCACATGTAAAGCTGTTAACTACATCCTGACATCTTTTTAAATGTACAAGTTTTCTTTTTGAATCATATGTCATAATATTATATATGAATTTCAAAAGTTATGCCATAAATTTTATATATAAATTTTAGAAAAGAAGACTTCTTGTATATAAATCCGATAAAGTAAAATGAATCATTCAAAATGTGTGGTACATAAGTGCAACTGAGGATGTTGAGAATACAGTCTTTAACACATTAGCTGTTTTAGAGGAAACAATCACGATGGTTCACGAGAGGATAGTTATAGTTTTCTTTAAAAAACTCGAATCTTCATCTCGAAATTACATTTTATTATTTACTTATTTTACAAACGAGCCCTTAATTGTATAGCATTACGGTTGTTCTGAAATTAAAAGAAGAAGACTTTATGTCACCTTTCTGAATTAATTTTTGTTCGGAAAACATGGAATTGCCAAGTGTTATGATTATGTAATTATGTATTCTAATGTATTTTTCATCTTTTTGGTAAAAAAAGAGGATCTTTCAGAAAATCTTGCGTAAGTTTGCAATTTGAACGGAATTGCCGGCCTCGACAGTACGGGAAAGGAGGAAATCTGCCGTCACGTATCAATAATTGCTTATAACTCCTTAAGTAATTTATTTATCAAAAAATTCAAAACGCCATTCGATTCCAAATTACGTTAATATCCTGGCCTGTCAATTTTATGCTTTTACGTTTGAAAATGAGTCAGAAAATGTGTCAAAGTTTCCCATTTTTGAGAAGAGAGTTAGAGAATCGCCTTAAGATAGGAAATAAAAAATTAAAATTTAAAAAATGACAGAGCTATTATAGTTTTCTCTTAAATTATAAAAGTAAATGAATCAGGATGCTCCTAAAATAATTTAAATCAAGTGCCGTAAAGTACCAAAAGTAAGCCCCTCTTTAGCAAACATGAAATTCTAATGAATGGGTGCTTATAATTGGAACTTTTGTGAAAAGGGTAGGGAAATTGTAAGGGTGGGGGGAGGGGTATTTGGAATTTAGGAAATTTCGCAGGATTTGAACAATTTTAAAAATAAAATCAGATCAAATTAAACCCTCTTCCATAGAAGCTAAGTAGTTTCCATTAATAAAAATATCAAATTAATGAAGCAAGTTTACATAAAATAGTTAATTTAGATAAAGAAATATGAACAAATATTATAAAACTTTATCTCAATATAAATATCTATTAAATCTTATTAGTGCATAAAAATCAAGGTAAACATTAATAGTATAATATATTGAACATATGGCATTCTGATACAATGGTCAGTAAAGAGATAAGATAAAAGTAAATTGCATAAGATATATTCATTTAGAAGATATGGAAAAAAAATTCTTAAGGAATTTCCTGAAAAACACAGAAGGATTCAGAGCGCCAGAATATAAAACTTCAAGAGGAGGCCTTATAAATGGAACTTTTTCAAAAAAGAAAAAAAATCATATATGTTGTGGGGGGGGGGGGGGTGTCTTATATTTGGAAGAGGGCTCACTTTAGGTACTTTACGATAAATCAAAAGTAGAAAAATAAAACAATGATTGGTACTTTTGATTCACTATTTCGTAATAATATAATTTCCGTGTTTCCGCAAAATCTTCTCCTAAAATTTTGGGATTTATTCTGAGGTTTTTAAACATTTTTGCCACTGGCTGTCTACTTACAAATGCTTTTCATATTATCCAGAATACACTTCCCACCCTTCTTTTTGACGGCAGATTACCAGTCATTTCTGTGTGCTTCTTTTTCCTCTTTCCTTCGTTTTTTCAATGGTAAATTTATACAGTAAAATGGGAGGAGGGATACAGAAAACAAAGTAATCTATCCATGGAACAGTTTAAGTTCCGAAAAACGACAATCCTAAAACATTTTGCATATAAATTAATATAAAACTTATTAAAAAATAACAAAAATAAACTCTTGTTATCCTATACATTTAGCTACATCAACCATAAAAATCATAGTAAAATAACTCAAATATTATTTGTAGAAAAAAAAAATGTATGTGTTACTAAAAAATGTAATACTCAGGGTTTGTAAATATCACGATATTTTTGAAAATATCAAAAATATCCGATATTTTGACATATATCATATATTTTCGATATATATCCGATATTTTCAAAATAGTAAACTTACTGCTGATAATAAATATTTTCAAGCATAATATAAATTAGAAAATAAAACAAATTGCACATGACATGAGAACTTAAACAATATGATAAACGTGTTTTTTTTTTTTCCTTTTCTTTTGAAGATACAACTGTTACTCTATCCAGTTGTTGTCAATTATCTAACAGAGGAGGGTGGGAAATCGCTCGGTGTAAAAGCGATTAGTTTAGCTGGAACACATGCTTGTTAAAAAGGGTTCTGGCAAAAATGATAGTGCATTTTCAACTTTACAGAATGTATTCTTTGGTTTGTTTTAAAGAAAGAAAAAAAATGATATTCATAATCTTGTATTTTTTTTTTTAAATGTGTGTAAATTTTACAATAATTATTCAGATAATAATTCCCAATTTATTTAACAGCCAATATCAACAATATTGTATAAATATGTATCGAACGTTTAAACTTGGACTTAAAATCACGAAATAATTTTCCAACACAATCATAAAAATTTCAGATATTTTAATTCAGATTCCACACAACTGAAGATTTATTAATATTAATATTTATCTTTAAAAATAATTAACTATCATAAAAAATAATTTAAATATATCTTAAATCAGTTGTCAATATATATATATATGTATATATATATATATATATAATCAAAGATATATATAATATATAAACAATGTGGAAAATTGATATAAATAAGAATACATTAATGTTTTATATAAGCTTTGGAGTTTTCAAGAGAGTGTGGGAAAAAATCACATGAAAGGAAATTAAACAAATTAAGTCTTTTCCTGAAATATACACTATGTTTTGCAACCGAAAAAGTTATTTAATAGTTTCAAAGTATTAATTCTTTTATTCTGTGAAAATGAGCGTACTAAAATCTTTTATGCATGTACAGTACAAAGTATAATTTACTAAAATATTACATTTTGTTTAAAGAATTTTCAGTCAATTTTAAGTGAAAATTTAGTGCTATTTTCAAATAAATGTAATGTGGCTGCAAAAAAATGTTTATTTATCTTTTGCACTTTTAACCCTACCGACACAGACAGGGTTAAAACTATGGTACACAGGGTCGTTAAACCTATCTTGCACGTGCCATTTTTGACACATAACAGAATAATTTTCTAAACAAGATACGATGACATTAGACAAAATACATAAATTTAGATTATCAAATCTTGTCTAAACTCAATTGATTGAAAATGGGAGGGTTTTTTATTCTGCTTTATTAATGTCAAAACGCAGCTCAATATGGACTGAAAAAATTATCAAACAAATGTAATATTTGGAAACTATTGAAAAGGAAAAATTATTAAATATTATAAGCAAAAATGCCGATGCTGAAATATGACAACTTGAAACTTAATTACAGAGCTGTTTGTAAAAGCAGCTATTTGTCGTTTACGAATTTCCCCGTCTATTCATGCCTGCTATTATTTTCACAAACAAATAATATAGATAAATAAAAAAGAAAAATGCCCAGCTAAACTGATGGCATTGAGCTCACAGGCTATTCACACTAATTGTATATCATACTCTTATTTTAAAGAATAATGCCCCTCAAAAAAATAAGTGAAGGGGAATTAGCCCCCGTTTCACCCTTTATACTTAACCAGTGAACCTCCAAATCTAATCAGGGAAGCTCCTTATCATAATAAACCGGTATACAAAATTTGGAGCAAATTGAATAATCCTGCAAAAAAAAAAACATTTATCCAAATTAAGGGGGTGGACTAGCCCCCCCCCCCCTTTATCCTTAACCAATGTATCCCCAAAACGAATCAGGGAAGCTCCTTAACATAATAAACTGGTATACCAAATTTGGAACAAAGCGAATCATTCTGCATGAAAAAAACGTTTATATAAATTAAGTGGGGGGACTACCCACCCTTCCCCCTTTATCCTTAACCAATGAACCCACTAAACTAATCAGGGAAGTTCCTTAACATAATAAACTGGTATGCCAAATACGGAGCAAATCGAATGATTCTGCATGAAAAACCCATTTATCTGAATTAAGGGGGGTGGACTAACCTCGTTTTTCTCCCTTTATCCTTAACCAATGAACTCCCAAAACTAATCAGGGAAGTTCCTTAACATAATAAACCGGTATACCAAATTCGGGGCAAATCGAATGATTCTGCATGAAAAACTCAATTATCTGAATTAATTGGGTGGACTAACCCCCCTTTTCCCCCTTTATCCTTAACCAATGAACTCCCAAAACTAATCAGGGAAGTGCCTTAACCTAATAAACTGGTATACCAAATTCGGAGCAAATCGAATCATTCAGCATGAAAAACCCATTTATCTGAATAAAAAGGGGTGGACTAACCCCCCTTTATCCTTAACCAATGAATCCCCAAAACTAATCAGGGAAGTTCCTTAACATAATAAACCGGTATACCAAATACGGAGCAAATCGAATGATTCTGCATGAAAAACCCATTTATCTGAATTAAGGGGGGTGGACTAACCCCGTTTTCCCCCCTTTATCCTTAACCAATGAACTCCCAAAACTAATCAGGGAAGTTCCTTAACATAATAAACCGGTATACCAAATTCGGGGCAAATCGAATGATTCTGCATGAAAAACCCAGTTATCTGAATTAAGGGGGTGGACTAACCCCCCTTTTCTCCCCTTTATCCTTAACCAATAAACCTCCAAAACTATTCAAGGAAGTTCCTTAACATAATAAACCGGTATACCAAATTCGGAGAAAATCAAATCATTCTGCATGAAAAACCCATTTATCTGAATTAAGGGGTTGGACTAACCCCGTTTTTCCCCCTTTATCCTTAACCAATGAACTCCCAAAACTAATCAGGGAAGCGCCTTATCACAATGAACCTAGGAAAAAATTTTGAAGCAAATCGGATGTTTCTATCAAGAGTTATCGCGTTACGTACATACATAGATACATACATACATACAGAGCGGGCGGGCACATTAGCTCTCAGGCTTTGATAGCCTGTGAGCTAAAAAGAAAAAAACTCAAATAATAAAAAAGAAAAGTGCCCAGCTAAACTGATGGCATTGAGCTCACAGACTATTCACACTAATTGTATATTATACTCTTATTTTAAAGGATAATGCCCCTCAAAAAAAAATAAGTGAAGGGGGATTAGCCCCCGTTTCCCCCTTTATACTTAACCAGTGAACCTCCAAATCTAATCAGGGAAGTTCCTTAACATAATAAACCGCTATACCAAATTCGAAGCAAATCGAATCATTCTGCATGAAAAACACATTTATCTGAATTAAGGGGGGTGGACTAACCCCGTTTTTCCCCCTTTATCCTTAACCAATGAACTCCCAAAACTAATCAGGTAAGTTCCTTAACATAATAAACCGGTATACGAAATTCGGGGCAAATTGAATGATTCTGCATGAAAAACCCATTTATCTGAATTAAGGGGGGTGGACTAACCCCGTTTTTCCCCCTTTACCCTTAACCAATGAACCCCCAAAACTAATCAGGGAAGTTCCTTAACATAATAAACCGCTATACCAAATTCGGAGCAAATCGAATCATTCTGCATGAAAAACACATTTATCTGAATTAAGGGGGGTGGACTAACCCCGTTTTTCCCCCTTTATCCTTAACCAATGAACTCCCAAAACTAATCAAAGATGTTCCTTAACATAATAAACCGGTATATCAAATTCGGAGCAAATCGAATCATTCTGCATGAAAAACCCATTTATCTGAATTAAGGGGGTGGGGTGTGGACTAACCCCGTTTTTCCCTCTTTATCCTTAACCAATGAACTCCAAAAACTAATCAGGGAAGCGCCTTATCACGGTGAACCTAGGAAAAAATTTTGAAGCAAATCGGATGTTTCTATCAAGAGTTATCGCGTTACGTACATACATACATACATACATACATACATACATACATACATACAGAACGGGCGGGCACATTAGCTCTCAGGCTTTGATAGCCTGTGAGCTAAAAACTTAGATATCTCTAGTTCAATTTATCTTCTATTGAAATGATCTTAGTATGAATCTGATACTAATTATTTTTCATCCTCGATGTCACTACAGAAATCGCATTTAACCTTTTATTAGTTTCTAAAATGTATTTAATTCTATATCTTTTACAGTGTAAACCTACATGCATATTACTTGAAAACATTTTAATACTAATAAATAATTTTCAAGAAATTTTAATTTATTATTTTTCATTAAATTTATATTTTAATTGCACGTCGTTTTCATTCGGAAAAAAAAAAAAAAAAAAATTGGTATGCGGGTGTAAAAAGGTTCGCCAACCCTGGGCTAGAACAAGTAAACTGTGCTGAAATGTTTGATTGATGCATGGGTCATAGGTCCATGTCCGCATAAGCTTGTGTGTGTAGGAAAGGCGGGGGTCAGTAGGTAGAACAAAAAATAATATGTGTTGAGTTTCATTATTTATATAGTTTTTACCGTACAATAAGGTCCCAGTAACTTCAATCCATATATACTTCGTAAGGAACAAAACATTGATAAAGCAAATTACAGGTTAATACTACATCATAAAAATCACGTCTAAAAAAGGTCTAATCATACATGCATTTGAAAGCTATATAAGCGTGTTCTCGTGCTTTTTATTTTTGAACTGCAATCAACAAATCACATCTTTCTACACATTTACTGAGACATTTTTTGCGCGTAAAAATGAAAAAAAAAAATTATATCAGTTTTTCGGATGTTGTGGAATCAAATAGTGTTTTTCCTATTAACTTAAGACTCTTGTCCCTGCCGGCGAAGACACTCGCGAGCTAATTCTAATCCTATGGGGAATGATTTTTCTAATATCTCGTTTGCATTTCAACATTTTTAAACTTTTTTTTTTTTTTTTTTTTTTTGCACTGGATAGCCGAGGCCCGTCTCTACATCGCACGTTTTTACTTTTTCGATTTGGGTCGCAGATATTTTTTATAAAGTTACTTTTAATTTCAAAACCGGTTCTGAAAATGAAAGTGTCATTCTAAAAAATATCTACAACCAAAATCGAAAAAGTAAAAAAGGTGCGATGTAGAGACGGATCTCGGCTATCCACTGAAAAAAAAAAAATGTCGAAATGCAAACGGGATATTAGAAAAATCCATCCCCATAAGGTTAGCATTAGCTCGTGAGAGTCTTCGCCTGCAGGGTCAGAAGACTTAAGCATCTTGAATTAAAATTGATTCCTGACCGAAAACATGATTTTTCTGTCTGCCCTGTAACAACAAACATTGCGAACTTCAAGAAAACTTTTTTTAATAGAAAAATTGGAAATGCATTTCCCCTTTTTGTTATTTCAATAAAACGAAATTCGTATTTTGTGCATTTATGTCTAACATTGACTACGTGAAGCCATAAAGTACCAAGTTTAATTTGTGTCAGCTTATTAAAACTATAAAATATAACACGTTTACAACATATTTCAACTTAATACACAACATAAGAATGGAGCTCAAAATCGTGTTTGTACCCAGGGTCTCCAAAAGTCTAAGGCTTGTCGTGAATGTTCACGCGTTATGACAACTAATAAAAAAATATAAAATGAGAAAAAAAGCAGTACAAAATTTGTAATTTTTGCAATTCTTGTATTTTATATCAATACAAAAACCCTTAACGGGTTAAAAGTTTGTGACACAGCGCTTTATCTTATGCTCTAAGAATTTTAAATATGGAACTTAAAAATAATGATGTCAAATTTTGAGTGACGCTATGCTATTAATTATAATCTCTATACATATTTATTTCATCATTTTATTTTGTTATAATTGCATGTGCAAAAATTATGTTCAATTTAAAAAGATTTATAAAAGTTTATTCATTAATGCTTTATCATTCATATCTCTCTTAAATTCAAAGCATGAGTTTTATAAGATATGATATCAAAATTTAAGTGACACCTTGATGTGGCTTTAAACGATTTGTTTTAAAATTCAATTTAAATCATTTTTAGTTTGGCTAAGATATATTCGCACATCTAAACAATATTTTTAATTTTGCAATACACTGTTAAATATGTCACTTTCACTGAACTTATATAATGCATTGAAATATATTTATTTGAATAAATTGATTTATCCTTTGTACCATGCTATTAAAAATTAAAAATAAAATTTATGTAAATAATTATTTTGCCTCATAATATCCATTTGAATATATTTCACTTAGTTTGGATACAATGACTCAAAAAACTATTTACATAAATTTTATTTTAATTTATGGCCTTTAATTTAATCCTTTGCACCCATCTCTCCAGCTTAATAAATAATTAAAATCTTTCAAACTTAATTTAAAAAAAAAAAATCTGCAACATTTGTTGCTCACTAACATAAATAAATAAATTAAGTCCTAACTTCCCACATTTCTCCTCTCCTCCCTCCCACTACCCCCCCCCCCCCCCCACGAAAAAAAAAAATCTTTACTTTTATACAGAAAATTCGATACATATTATCCTCCTATTCCTGAAAAATACTACTTTCCCCCTCCAGCCTAGAGATTTGAATCTTTAAAGCTTTTTAGAAAAACTAATCTGCAAAGTCTGTTGCTTAATAATAATAAAATAAAATATATAATTATGTACACTTTAAATTATTTTTCACACAATCAATTGATATCATAGTAGTTGTTCTGAGCGAATATTGTGTTGGCTGGGTTGTCGTCCAGATAGCTCAATTGGAAGAGGACTGGCAATTAAAGCGGAAGGTTATTAAAGTTCACTTTAATTCAAGATGTTCAACCCCTTTGCGATATGAGTCCTTTGCTTAATTTTTAATCTTTTACCACCGGTTTTTCAAAACAGAAAATTTTTTATAATTGAATCAATCGTAAAAATGCTCTGATTAAATAAGGTAAACTTTACAATTAAAAATAAGTGGTGAGAATAATGAAATATTCTGAACACCTTAATTGGCAAGTATACCGGTTGCTCGACCCCAAGGGGCCAAAGATGCTTTTTTGCTATTAATACCTATAGGATTTACAATATACAAAAATCTTAACCACTTCTGAGGTAAATAAAGTAAGTGGAAAAAAATCAAGGTGGCAATACTTTGATTGATGAATTGTAAGCTGAGTAATTTGTGCCACAGAATGAAAAAATTATAAAGTTGTAATAATGCCTTCTTCAGAGCACTCACAGATACTAAATCTTTAGGGTTTTCGATGAGTGAATTACATATGAAGATAAATACGATAGATCTTTATAACACACACCTTGGGATGAGACTTTCTGCGTATTACAGAATTTTGCATTACATAGATTCATATTTCATTCATTATTAAATTTACCTTGTAAAAGTGCTTTAAATTACATTCCTTGGGACCAGAAATAGTGAAAATTATAAAATTTTACATAATAGTATAGGTACAGATTCGCAATATCTGGAAGGAGAAAGTGGATCCTAAACCTTAAATCGAGTGGTCACATTTTGAAACAAACATATAAAAAGAATTTAGTGTTTATGGGGGGGGAGGGGGGAGGGGAGAGGGACTAAATTCAAAGTGGAAAATAATTTATTTGATATATACATATGTCTATGTACAAGAAAACGCAGACTAATTACATCAAACGAGTATGTTTAATTTAATCACAAAATTTTAAGCCATTAATATTTAAAGCCATTTTTAAACCTATCCCATATACATGCGTGTGTTTATTTGTGCATATTAGAATTTTCACAAAATATTAGCTCCCTAGAGTTCATTCTTAGTGAAGGAACTGGGTTTATCTCTAATCTTGATTTAAGTTTTGTTGCTGAATTTAGTACTTAACATCGAAATCTACCTCCGCCTGTAGGCCAGAGCAGGCAGGTATTTTTTTTTCATCTGGTAACTATTTTGTCAATATTTACATTAGTATAGTATAGTGGGAATCAAAAGTTGAAACAATAGTGTCTTTTACTAATACTAGGTACGGTTACAGAGAGATTTTGGATTTGTTGATATATAAGAAAAATGGTTCACAGAAAAAAAGATCCAATGTGGCTTTATTTTAGAGTAAAAATACTATTTTTGGAAAAGGTATAATAGCAATATGCAAATAGCGTAGTGATAAAATGATGGAGAATTATGACAAGAATGTAAAACACAAAGAAACTTGCAGCCTATGTGATAAAGAAAACATTCGTGAATTTGAATCAACAATGGAATACACATATACATTTAAAATTCTTTGTTGCATTTATTATGTGTGTATATGAGGACATCAGAAGTCAAGTGGTACAAGCGAAAAAATTTCGATTTGGAGTAAATTCAGTTCAAAGATAATCGACGTTAAAGTTGAACATCACTAATAATTGACTGAATTGAAATAGGAAACTTCTGCTTGATTCACGTTATGGTCTTTGAACTTTTATTTCGAAAAGTGTGAAAAAAGTAGAGTGCAATTTTCTTTAAATTTATAATTAATCAATATTGATCATTATTCGGCAAAAGTGGTTGATCTCTAAAACACAACACATAATTAGAAAATCACATATTTCTTCACCTGAAAATAAAAAAGCATATTTCCAGGTCGTCTGTGCGCAAAGTTCAATTTTTTTCAATTTTGTCACTTATACCCCTTGGCTTCTGGAGTCCTCATATTATATATATATTTTGGAATGAAAAATAAATAAGTTTAGATTAACTGGAAATTTATACACAGAAAATGCATAGATATATGTATAACAATTTAAATTTAATAGTAGAATAATAAAAGTTTAAGCTTTAAGTGAATCTTTTAAATTAGTTTGCAATAATTTTTAATTTTTATTTAAAATATCTTGAATTCTTATCTAGGAAATGTAACGAAATTAATAGAAATGTGTAAATCTATACTGAAAAAATAAATAAATAGATGCTTGTACATAAATAAATACACAAATAATATTAATAAAAAAATCTGATTTTTTTTTTATTTTTTAAAAAAAGTCATGATTTTTAACAACCCTGGTTCCCTGACGTTTTCAGAATAATGAAACCAGGTGAGGAGGTGATAGAAAAAAAAATAATATGAGATTAAATTTTCAGATCGACCTCATGGACGTACGATTTTGACTGGTTTTTCAGAGTAGGTGGTACAATAGTAGGGACAGTAAGATACTATTGGTAAAAATATAAGGTACTTTTTTTAGATATTGAATACAGAATTTAGACAGTTTTCGTGGAGGTATTTTTTAAACAAGCTTTTCTTTTAAAAAGAGAGTATCATGGATGCATTAAAAATAATTACATTATTTTTTTTAATGTTTTTTTTTTTTTTTTTTTTTTTTTTTTTTTCACAGTAAAAACGGTAGAAGAAATGCAGTAAAAGATAAAGTATGGAATAACAGTTTTAGAATTTAAACATGAATACTTAATTTTGTTAATTTACCATTATGAAATACCTTTTAAATTAAATTTATCTTACAAGTTCATATAACGATGTTAACCAAGTTCTAAAGGAAGATGGCATGATATAGATTCTCTACATATTACTGCCGTTTTGAAAATGCTAGTGTATCGTCAAATTAAAACAACTATGCTCATACGAAAACCTAAAGTTTTCTGTTATTTTTAATGTATAGTTTATATTGTAACAACTTATAAGTTAATATATATATAGGTATTAATGTAAGTGTCATTTATAGGACATTTTGTCCTCTTTTCATGGAATGACTCTAAGTAAGGGTGCCCGCCATTTAAGAGTCAATCTTATGGAGGTTTTACTATAGATATATATATATATATATATATATGATGTGCGGTTATCATAACAGTTGATAAAACAATATGTATTTTCACTCTAATATTACATTATTAGTTACATTTCTGTTATTCCTTTGAATTGCAACACCTTAAAATAAATCTAAGCAAGTACAAGCAATGTACAAGCAAATGTAATACATAGTAATATATGTTTTTCCCCTTTGTTTACATAAAATGGTTTATATGGTTAGTTGTAAAAATCTGATGTCATAATAGGCAAGTGTGATATAAAGAAATGGAGTTTTAAAAACTCCACAAAATTTGTGTGACGTAAGTAATGGATGACATAATTTTTTTTCTTTATTTCATTATTATATCATTCAGCATATCATTATTTTTAGCATAGCCAATGCAATCATTACATACATAATATAGTATAAAAGAAAAATATTCACACACGTTTGCAGCATTTAAGCAATTGATAAATCTTGAATACGTATGAGAGTGCAGTTAGACATAAATGCCTTTCTTTCTTTGTTTTTTCTTTTTTTACTTTAGCATCATAAAACTGAAATTAACATTTTATGAGTTCAGAATTTAAAAAAAAAAATTTATCTATTTTGCTTGTTTTAGTAAAGAAATGAAATAATAAACTATATAACTTTTTAAGGTTATTGTTCTTAAAACACTTTTTTCTTGATCGACAACACAGAAGTTTTTAATTTCTAAAGATAAATGGACAAAACTTGACAGGTTGGATTACTGAAAAGATTTAATGCCGAATAACATTTTTCATTTTTTGACAAATTAATTTACTACAAATTGAGTTATAAGCGATTTCTATCTCAAGGCTATATTTACGTACGAAAAATCTTTTTAAAATATCTTTTAACTTTTAAAGCATTTTCTGAGTTCTTCAATATCATAGTGTCTGAATAAGAACACTTGCATTACATTTAACATTCATATAAAATTAAAAATGACTTCTTGTATGTGCCAAAAAACAGCCACTTTGGATTTAGGCACAGAGAAATATTTCACATAACGTAAATTTATCAGATATAAAAGAAAAAAAAATAATAATTTGAACATTTTTTTCAGATGATAAACCAATCCCAAGTTATATGTACATGTTTGAATCTCTCTTTTTTTATACTCATAAACTTCAAAATGAAACTTTTTTTTTTTTTTTACTTAACTGTTTTTGTATAAGAAGACGTATATTTTAATTATATAAGAAACTAATTTTGAATTACATTTGAATGCGCAATTATATCTTAAATTTTAAACAAAGTATTATTGTGTTTAAGATGTTATAACTATTTAAGGCTGTTCTCAAATCCAAAAGGGCAACTTTATGACGTAAGTTTTAATTCATTTTTATTCGGAAATGCATGAAAGTAGCAGGTGTTGTTGTTCAGAAACGATGTCATCGAACTGTTTTTCCCTTTTTTGGCAAACGCAATAGCTCTTTCAGAAAATAGTGTCAAAGTGGACGTTTTGAACCGAATTTCCGCGCGAAAGAAGAATAAACACTCAAGGAAGGGTGAAAAACGTCTTTGTCACGTGATAAAAATCGCTTATAACTCAATGGGTAATTTATTTATCAAAAAAATGGAAAACACAGTTCGATTCCAAATCGTTTGTATAGTCAGGCCTTCCAATTTTATATTTTTCCGTTAAAAAATGAATTTGTAAATGTGTGTCAAAATGTTTTGCGCTTGTTGAGCAGAGTAATTGAGAACAGCCTTAAATCACGATTTTTTTATTTTAACGAAATAAATCACGATTATTTATTTTTTATAGATTAATTTTAATTTTTTGCTTACATTTTTACACAGAATGATATAAAAACAACATTTAAAAACTGTTATTAATACATTTATTTTTCAAAGAAAGGTATTCTGAATTTAATTATACATATTGATATGGAACATTAAAAGCCAAAAAACTGATAATGAATTTAGCATATAATAAAATAAATTAGTATAACTGGAAACATATTATATTGTTTAATATTGTTATAAAAAATTGCATTTTAAATTTAAGAATTTCACTGTTCAATTTTCCACGTCAGTACATTATCTTATGTATATAACATTTATACTTGAAAATTTGCATCCATAAATATTTATATCGCTTTCCAGGAATGTTAAATCTATAAATTATCTTTTATTTTCAGATATTTTTTTTAAATCGAAACCATAATATATTTAGTCTCTGTGAAAAAATACTTTTCATTGGTGTTTTTATTTGTACCGTATATATTCACATAACTTGGTACACACAAGTATTAGTTACTTTTTAAAAAATCTTTGACATTGTTTTGTCAGCTTAAACTATTAACACATCGTTTTTTATAATAAGAAATAAAAGGATTATAAACACATATTAACATTTGAATTAAAATAAAATGTATTCAATGGAATATTAGTTTTTTTTTAAATAAAAACGCATATAAATTTGTTAAAATTCGATCTGCTACAGATTTTTTTTTTCTTCTTCATTGAGTGAATAACATTTTATTTATTTATCCATCTGAATGGGTCTATTGTGCTAGAAATACCGGACCTATAGTTCGAAGAAATACTGCGATAAGATAAAGAATGTATTTAAAACCCGTTTTCCACTCATTCTGTCCTTGTATGCTCGACTCTAATAGTTAGCGGAAATATAGTCTGGTCAGTAATCAGTCACCAGTCATTAAAGGCCCGAAAAGTTCCAGCAGAGTTTGCCACTCCTAGCCACGTCCACAGATGGCGACACCAGTCCTGCCGAGACACCCATGGAATACCAAAACCAGGTAACTGTTTCTGGCAGTACTTCCCCCCTAACTAAGCAAAACCCTAAAAAGAGCTAGGGAAATTCAGGAAAATAACTTTGCATTTCCAAAAAATAAAATGTCCAACCGAATTAATCTAAACCTTAGTAATAGATATGAAAATCTTCAAGAAGTCGTACTAAACGACAGAAATGTCCCCCAACCACCCCCAACTACAACTAAGCGTGTAAACACGCCCAAAATAAATGTTATCAACGTTAAAACCCCAGATACTATAGGAGAAAAAATGAATCTCATAAATAAAATCAAAGAGAAAAGCCAACGCAATTTCACAGTCAGCCCCAGTGGCATGTTTATGAAATTTCATCCTGCCACGATCCAAGATTATCAGGAAATCATTAAAGCTTTGGACGATGAGCAAGTCCAGTATTATCACTTCAAAAACAAGTCCACCCAACCCCTTAAAGTGGTTGTTCGCGGGCTGCCGATAGATATGGAGCCTGAAATGATAAGTGAAGAGCTTAAAAAATCCGCCCTCCCTGTAATAAAAGTAGCCCAAATGACCTCCTTCAAAACGAAACAGGTCATGCCCCTATTCCAAATTCAACTCGAAGACGGAGCTCCCGCCCGTGAAATCTTTAAACTAAAAACCCTCCTGTACCATATCATAAATGTTGAAAATTACAATCGCCCCCCCAGAGTGATGCAATGCTACAATTGCCAGTACTGGCATCACTCCAGCGCCACCTGCCGGCTAAACGCAAGATGTGTAAAGTGTGACGGAAGTCATACCACCCCCGAGTGTCCAAAAGGGAAAGGCAAAATTGAAACCCCAACATGTTGCAACTGTGGACTTAATCATGCTGCATCTTACCGCGGTTGCGAAAAATTCCCCAAAATTAACAGACCAACCTTTAGATCAACCCCAACCAACCCCAACTTCTCTTATGCAACCGCGGCTACCCCCAAAATTGAACCCGCAAAGACCCCTTCTCAAGGCACCCATCCCCAACCCCCTTCCAATGATAGCTTCAACCTTAACTCATTAAAAAGCATATTAGACCAAATCGCTCAACAATTTAAAGTTCAAAATTTTAATCAACTTATTCTAAAATATCAAAGCATTCTAGATAAAATGAACGAAGCACAAGACCTCTTCACTAAAGCCTCCATATTTTTGACAGCCTTTGAACAACCGCAAACTCTGGCCCATTAATGGGTTCCAGAGGATGTTTGAATATTTTTTCGTGGAATTGCGATGGCATTATTGGTAAAATTCCTGAGCTCAGGGCGTTCGTAAAGGAGCACAACCCCGATATTGTTCTACTTCAAGAAACAAAATTACGACCTGGCATTTCCTTCAAAATTCCAAATTACCACATCCTTAGAACTGATTTTGACAACCGCAACAGCTCGCGACCCATTAGGGGAACGGCTGTCTGCATCAAAAATTGTTTACATTTTTACCCCGCCCCCCCGGCCCGGCTTCCAAACATCGTCAACGCTACAGGTGTCACCTTAAAAATTCCATCTTCTCATCCCCTTACTTTTTTCTCAGTTTACTGCCCCGTTAATGAGCGCGCGAGTGACGTCATGAACGATCTAAGCCACCTCCTCCGTCATGACGTCAACACATTCCTGATCGGTGACTTCAATGCCCACCACCCTTCCTGGAACTGCAATAACAGCAACGCATATGGCGATAGAATCTACAATTTTCTTCAAAATTCAACTGCGGACATTGTTTTTCCGGCCACCCCAACTAGATTTTCTAACAACAGTAGTAGCACAATTGATTTCGGCCTTTTTAACGGGTTTAACTACGTTAAAACCATGGATTCTCTTCCAGAACTGAGTTCAGATCACAACCCGATTAATCTCAAAATTCAAGTCAAAATTCCACCCCCCCCTACCAAAATTATCAACAGAATCAACTGGACTCAGTTTCAAAATATCATTAATGAAATTCCCCCCACTTTACCCGAGATCAACAGCACAAACGACATTGAAACTCTTTCTGTAACTATTACTAGTGAAATCAAAGACGCTGTTGATCGTGCTACTACTCAGATTTATAACAACGAATTCTACAAACTTGATCCCCATGTCCGCAGATTAACTACGAACAAGAACCGTGCTAGGAAAATTTGGCAACGTACGCGCAGAATTTCGGACAAAATTATAATGAACAGAGCTCAACAAGAACTTAAAAATTTTTTGCACCGGCTCCGCCAAGACAGCTGGACTCTGTACCTCCAATCCCTTTCACCAGAGGACGCCAGCATATGGAAGGCAGCCAAAAGATTTAAGAGCTCTGTCACTAAAATGCCCCCCATTAATATTCCAAATTCAAATAACTGCGCGTACGAAGATGAAGAAAAGGCAGATGCGATTGCCAGCAGCCTGGAATTGCAGTTCACAGGAAACCCTGTTACTAATCATGAAACTGAGAGAGAAGTAAATGATGCCGTCAGAAATTTCTTAAGCAGTCCCATTCCCCCTCCCTCTTTTCTGGTCACCCATGCTGACGTCATTAACGAAATTAGTAAACTTAAAAATAAAAAATCCCCAGGCGTCAGCAAAATCACTAACGAAATGCTTAAGAAACTACCTATTTCCTATATTCCAAAGATCACCCTGCTTATTAACAGCCTTTTCAATTTTTCTTATTTCCCACTGTACTGGAAGACTGCACTCATCGCCCCTATTCTTAAAAGTTCAAAACCTCCCGAAAACCCCACCAGCTATCGCCCCATCTCCCTTCTCAATTCCCTCAGTAAACTTGCAGAAGCTTTCATCGCCAAAGAGCTGAATAATCACATCAATAATAATAATTTAATGGCACCTGACCAGTTCGGATTCAGAGAGGAGCTGTCAGCCCCTCATCAAGTGTATAGACTGGTGGAGCACATCACAACTGCAAAAATCTCAAAAAGTTATGCAGCCGCAGTCTTCCTCGATATTGAGAAAGCGTTTGACAAAGTTTGGATTCTAGGCCTTATATTCAAATTAATTAATTATAACTTCCCTCCCTATTTAATTAAACTTATTTATTACTATCTGCTTGACAGAAATTTTAACGTAAGAGTAAATGATAAACTTTCCAGGAACCTTTTTGCCCCCTTTGGAATTCCTCAAGGATCCCGTATCTCAGGAATTCTTTTTAACCTTTTTATTAATGACATGCCCCACCACCCCTTTACTAATTTGGCTAAATTCGCGGATGATACTTGTGTGTTTGCATCCCATAGAAATCGTAAATTTGCAATCCTTTCAATTTCCCGCCATCTTAAAATACTGTCAAAGTGGTTCCAAAAATGGCGTATTAAAATTAACGTAAGCAAAACACAAGCCATCCTCTTTTGTAAATTAACTGATAATAACCTTAATAAGTATAAAATTAACTTTAACAATACCGAATTGCCATGGTCAAACACTTGTAAATACTTAGGTATTATCCTTGATAAAAATCTCACTTTCAGACAACACATCCACTACGCGCGTAACAAGTTTCGAGTAGCTAAAAATCTAATTTACCCCTTATTAGCTCGAAACAATGATTTGTCAATTAATAATAAATTGCTCCTTTACAACTCCTTTTTAAGACCAATTTTAACTTATGGATGCCAAATTTGGAGTTATGCTGCTTATAGTCACATCAAACTTCTTATACAATCCCAAAATTCTACCATCAGACTAATATATGATGTGCCTTATTATATTCGAAATTATCATCTCTATAAAGATATTGACTATCCCAGATTAAATACTCACATTCAAGATTTAAATATTAACTTTCATCTTTCTTTGGAAAACTCTGAAAATAGTGCTTTAAATACTCTCCCAGTGTACGATATTTTTGACATCCATAACAGAAAAAGACCTAAGTTAGGTATGATTTTAAATGCTCTGCATATCTTTTAATTTTAATCTTCAAACCCTTAAAATTCTCTTAATTATTAGTTTTTCTGTAATTTTTTTAAAGTTTTCCCTTAACGCTCTGCTCAACAAACCTAAAAGATTCCAATAGCAACTTCTCCCAGCCAGTTAAATTCCTTCCTTCTATGCTAAGCTCCTCCTCTTTTCCCCTGCACCATTAAATAGACCCGCTCTCCGAGCGGATCGCCACTTTTCCCCCAGACTCAGCTGTGGACGGTGCTCCCAATCCGTGGTGAATCGATGTCTCAAAGGGCCTTTTTCAAGGCCAAAGTCTGCGAACATCTGTGCAGCCATGGTAGCCTGGACCCGCGATGAAGCGTGGGCTAGGCGCGGGAGTTACCATCCATTGAGTATTTTATTTAGATTATGTTTTTTAAATTTTTAAACTGTTAGTATTTTCATTAATTTATTTCTTTACTTTTCATTTTTGAGCTCAGGAATTACTTGTTTGTTTCCCACCCCCCCATTTTTAAGCATTTTTTCCCAGTACTGCCATGATTCAGTTCCGGTTAGGTTTCCATTTTGTTACTGTCGGGGATGCGGGGCAGTGGCCCCAGGCTCCTCGAAAAACCGTCAGAAGTCTCTCTCACCAGTCATTAACAAAAGCAGCAAATAGAAATAGAATTTTCCACAGATGTCTTGCCTTGCGGCGGCGTGTAAGGGGGGAAAAAAGTATTTCCAAGTGATTAGAGAAACAGCTTGAAGTTATGAATCTTGTATTAAATGCGTTTTTAAATATTATTATAGTTAATAACAAACAAATATAGATAATAACAACAAATTTAAATATGTTATAGAGAATAATCAAATAATCATTAATAATAATAAACACACACACACATATATATTATGCGGTGTTTATGTATTCATATTATTGGTCACTTTCATTATCCTTCAATGGTATTTTTGTACAGAAAATTTAATATATATATATATATATATATACCGTATTTTATGGAAGAAACGCCGTGGCGTTTACGAGTTTAAAAGTTAATTTTTTTCCAAGTGCGGCGTTTACGATTTTTTATAAATACCAACTGAGTTTCCTTAATTAAAAAATTCATAAAAACATTTAAAATCGGATTTAAATATTTTAAATAAAACTGAGACATCTTAAGATACTAAAAACGAGGCATCCTACATTGCTCAGAAAACTTTGATTAAAGTTGGGTCAATGTGACGCTGTCGACAAAAGTAGCGTTCCGATGGATGCGTCGTTTACAACGGGTGCGGCGATTACGATATTTTAAAGCTTATTCAGGCCATTTTGAGGAGTGCGGCGTTTACGACTGGTGCGGCGTTTCTTCCATAAAATACGGTATATATATACATATATATATATATATATATATATATATATATATATATATATATATATATATATATATATATATATATATTAGATTTATCGTATTTTCAGTAAAAGAGTTGAGAAAAAAAGATTATCTTAACGGAATATACGCATGGAAACTATTAATTCATTTACCATTTCTTATTTATCTAAGCACCAACTAGATCGGCTGTATTATGAATTAATCCACAATAGTTTATCCAAATAGTGCATTCAGCTTTCATTAAAGAATATTACCTTTAAGATTTTTGAAATGTTTAATCTAATGCTGGAGAATGGAACCTAGAAAACATATCCCATTATTTTGTTTGTTATTGTTGTTTATTCACATAAGTTTAATGCATATAGAAATTCTGAGTAGATAAGAGACATTTTTTAACTCCACAATAAACACTCTGGACTGGCATTTAACCCGGAATTTCTAGATGTTTTTTTTTAAGAGAATTAAAGTTACCCACTATTTAAGAAAGCTTTATGACGCATTCCCGAATTCGGTTTTGTATGTAAACGCATGCGATTGGTAGCTGCTCTTTTTCAGAAACTAGGAAATCTGATATTTTTTTTTTCCATTTTTCGATAAAAGCAGGGGATTATTCAGAAAAGGCTGTTAAAGTTGGCACTTTTTGTACACAAATTCTGTGTTAAATACTGCAAAGACTACTAAGGGGAAAAAATGAAGGCAAATTGCTTGCTCTCTCTTTTCTACGCCTATGCAATGATTCCCAAGCGATCTGTGAGAAAATTTTGTTCTTTTTCTTGGAAGAAAGTCAAAATTCGACTAACTTACATTATTTTTTTTTTGTTGTTGTTTGTTTGTTTGAAACATTTTTTCGTGGAAATTTATCGAAACATAGTGGTTAAATTAAATCAAACAAGTTCAAATAATCTCATATTTAGAACGTCAGAGTATTTAATTTGAATTTCTTTTAATTTTTAGGGTTCCGTACTTAAAAAGTAAAAACGGAACCATTATAAGATCACTCCTGTGTCTGTCTGTCCGTCTGTCACAGCCAATTTACTCGTAAACTATGGAACGTGGAAAGTTCAAATTGGAGGAAGCAATAAAGACTATTGACCCACATATTTACAGATTATAAAACATTTACAAATATTTTTAGAAAAATGTAGATGAGCTAATGAAGTTGCTTGGGAAAAAAACATCTTTTCTTTACATGTCGTGTGGGATATCGCGTGAAAGCTTTCGTAACGCTGAACTCAAAAATATATTTCTTTTAATTTTAGGTATTATATTTGCAGAGATATCGTCGAGAATGTAGTTCAAAAATATGCCCCCCCCCCCCATCTATTTCCGAATCTACTGAAATTAAAATTATGAAAAAAATAGAGGTAGTAGACGTTAACTTAAACCTTGCAGGAAAATTATAGCGATTACCCTAGGTCACATAGTTTTTGAGAAAAGCGCATTTTTCCTTAGACACAAATTTCGATTTTCGGGCATTCAGCAAAAGTGTCGATAAGCGCTTCCGGTACCTATCGTACCAGAAGTATAATAGCATTGTTGATAATGATTTTTGAAAAACATAATCGTCGGTAATTAGCCGAGATGTTAACCCTTAAAGTCACGGGCGGTTTGGACACATATAATGACAGGGGCGGCGTACTCTATGTACCATCGATTTTAAATCCTAGATAACAACTTTTAATGATAAATTTGCGTAAATTTGCGTTATTTCTAATACCTTCCTTTATTAAATATTTGTTTTATCAACTTAATTAAGATTTACCCACTACAATAAAGTAACTAAACTAACTACAGCATTAAAATTTCATACTGCTATTATATAACCTATATATATATATATATAACCATTAATTAAACATAACCTTCCACCGTCTATATATATATATATATATATTTTTTTTTTTTTTGGCATATATAAAAAATTTTAAGTTAATTTTTAAATACGTGTATAGCATGTAAAGTTTTACTTAAAAAAAAGTTTAACAAAAGGTATGAAATGCATATCCGGCAGTTTTCACAACGACTTACAAATGCATAGATTTTCGTCTATTGAAAAATTACTTAAATGGTGAAAAAGAATCAATGTTACAATGCTGCAAACCGAAGAAACCAATACACACAGAATTTGCCTTGATTGGAACTTAGCCGCTTTAATGAGTAACCACTAAGAAACACTCTGAACTGTCCTACCCTTCATTTTGAGTAACTAAAGTTGTTAAAGTACCAACGTACTTAATAAACAATTTAGATTTGTAGAACTTTTTCAAGTTACTAAATGGTATTAGGAAATCTTCACGGTGCAGCTCTGTTCAAATTATGACTAGGACAGTGATAACATTTAGTAATAACATAACATTAAGTTAAATAATTTATTTTTGTCTTGTTAAACAATTTACTATATCTAAAGATATTTGAACTTATTATGACAATGAAAGTTGTTTAAATAGAACAATAAAAAATGAAATTTACCCGGAATCATGTTTGCGTTATTGGAATCACACACACACAAAATATATATGGTTAAAAAAGGATTATTTGTGATAATTTCTTTCATTAATTTTTAATCAAAGAGGTTTATATGAAATTATATGTGAAAGTGCGGTATGAAAACTATAGTTAAACCCTTCGAATGATACCTCATTCGTCAATAGTGTGTGTTTTGTGTGTGCATAAAAATAGAATATCTGGATTGGAAATACTATGTAGTGACGTGTATCATTAAAATCTAATCTTTGCGTTAACTAATATAAGTGTACAAATTCTGTTCGAATATTTCACAGTTGAAATAAAAAAAAATAAAAATAAAAATAAAAATAACAAATTAAGGTTGCAAAATACCTTTAATAAATTAAAATTTTCACATTTATCCTGCCCTGATTTTTTAGGTAGAAATAAAGTTTTATGTAATTTTCTGTGGTAACAAGTTCTTTTTATTTATTTATTTTCTTTCAAGGAAGGGGGCTAACGAAGGTGCTTATTAAGTGATTTTTAGATAGCCGGAGAAATTTTCATATATTTAGTTTCTTTTCAGTATACATATCAAAATGTTATTTCTAAAATCTTCCTTTATTAAGCCTTTGTTTTATCAACTTAATTAAGATTTACGAACTACAATAAAGTAACTAAACAAACTACAGCTTAATATTTCATACTGCTGCTACACAACCTAAATATATATACATTTTTTTTTCATACATAAAAAAATTTAAGTTAATTTTTAAATACGTGTATAGCATGTAAAGTTTTACTTTAAAAAAAGTTTAACAAAAGGTATGAAATGCATATCCGGCAGTTTTCACAACGACTTAGAAATATATAGATGAAAAATTACTTAAATGGTGAAAAAGAATCAATGTTACAATACTGCAAACCGAAGAAACCAATACACACAGAATTTGCATTGATTGGAACTTAGCCGCTTTAATGAGTAACTACTAAGAAACACTCTGAACTGTCCTACACTTCATTTTGAGTAACTAAAGTTGTTAAAGTACCAAAACGTACTGAATAACCAATTTAAATTTAATGAACCTTTACAAGTTAATAAATTGTATTAAGAAATCTTCACGGTGCAGCGCTATTGAAATTATGACTAGGAGAGTTATAACATTTCATAATAACATAACATTAATTTAAATAAGTTATTTTTGTCTTGTTAAACAATTTACTATATCTACAAATATTTAAACTTATAATGACAATGAAAATCGTTTAAATAGAATAATAAAAAATGAAATTTACCCGGAATCACGTTTGCGTGATTTGAGTCACACACAAAAAAATATATATGGTTAAAAAAGGATTATTTGTGATAATTTCTTTCATTAATTTTTAATCGAAGAGGTTGATGTGAAACTATATGTGAACGTGCGATATGAAAAGTGTATTTAAACCTTTCAAATGATAACTCATTCATCAATACTATGTGTTTTGTGTGCGCATAAAAATAGAATGTCTGCATTGGAAATACTATGTAGTGACTACGTATCATTAAATTCTAATCTTTGCGTTACCTAATATAAGTTTACAAATTATGTTTGATTATTTCACAGCTGAATTTTTTTTAAAAAAAATAAAAATAAAAATGACAAATTAAGGTTGCAAAATACCTTTAATAAATTAAAGTTTTCACATTTATCCTACCTGGATTTTTTCGGTAGAAATAAAGTTTTGTCTAAAATCCTGTGGTAACAAGTTTTATTTATTTATTTATTTTCTTTCAAGAAAGGAGGCTAACGATTAAGTGATTTTTAGATAGCCGGAGAAATTTTCAAATATTTAGTTTCTCTTAGTAATATATTAAAATTTTATTTCTAATATCTTACTTTATTAAGCCTTTGTTTTATCAACTTAATTAAGATTTACCAACTACAATAAAGTAACTAAACTAACTACAGCATTAAGATTTCATACTGCTATTACATAACCTAAATATATATAATTTTTTTTTTTTGCTTATATAAAAAGATTTAAGTTAATTTTTAAATACGTGTATAGCATGCAAAGTTTTACTTAAAAAAAAGTTTAACAAAAGGTATGAAATGCATATCCGGCAGTTTTCACAACGACTTACAAATGTATAGATTTTCGTCTATTGAAAAATTACTTAAATGGTGACAAAGAATCAATGTTACAATGCTGCAAACCGAAGAAACCAATACACACAGAATTTGCCTTGATTGGAACTTAGCCGCTTTAATGAGTAACCACTAAGAAATACTCTGAACTGTCCTACCCTTCATTTTGAGTAACTAAAGTTGTTAAAGTACCAACGTACTTAATAACCAATTTAGATTTGAAGAACTTTTTCAAGTTACTAAATGGTATTAGGAAATCTTCACGGTGCAGCTCTGTTCAAATTATGACTAAGACAGTAATAACATTTAGTAATAACATAACATTAAGTTAAATAATTTATTTTTGTCTTGTTAAAGAATTTACTGTACCTAAAAATATTTAAACTTATAATGACAATGAAAATTGTTTAAATAGAACAATAAAAAATGAAATTTACAAGGAGTCATGTTTGCGTGATTAGAATCACACACACAAAATATATATGGTTAAAAAAGGATTATTTGTGATAATTTCTTTCATTAATTTTTAATCAAAGAGGTTTATATGAAATTATATGTGAACGTGCGGTATGAAAACTGTAGTTAAACCCTTCGAATGATACCTCATTCATCAATAGTGTGTGTTTTGTGTGTGCATAAAAATAGAATGTCTGCATTGGAAATACTATGTAGTGACTGTGTATCATTAAACTCTAATCTTTGCGTTAACTAATATAAGTTTACAAATTCTGTTCGAATATTTCACAGTGGAATTTTTTTTTTAAATTAAAATAAAAATGACAAATTAAGGTTGCAAAATTAAAATTTTCACATTTTTCCTGCCTAGATTTTTTCGGTAGAAATAAAGTTTTGTGTAATTTCCTGTGGTAACAAGTTCTTTTTATTTATTTATTATCTTTCAAAGAAGGGCGCTAACGAAGGTGCTTATTAAGTGATTTTTAGATAGCTGGAGAAATTTTCATATATTTAGTTTCTTCTTAGTATACATATTAAAATTTTATTTCTAAAATCTTCCTTTATTAAGCCTTTGTTTTATCAACTTAATTAAGATTTACCAACTACAATAAAGTAACTAAACTAACTACAGCATTAAGATTTTATACTGCTATTACATAACCTATATATATATATTTTTTTTTTTTTTTTTTTTTTTGCATATATAAAAAAAATTAAGTTAATTTTTAAATACGTGTATAGCATTTAAAGTTTTACTTAAAAAAAAGTTTAACAAAAGGTATGAAATGCATATCCGGCAGTTTTCACAACGACTTACAAATGTAAAGATTTTCGTCTATTGAAAAATTACTTAAATGGTGAAAAAGAATCAATGTTACAACGCTGCGAACCGAAGAAACCAATACACACAGAATTTGCCTTGATTGGAATTTAGCCGCTTTAATGAGTAACCACTAAGAAACACTCTGAACTGTCCTACTCTTCATTTTGAGTAGCTAAAGTTGTTATAGTACCAACGTACTGAATAACCAGTTTAAATTTGATGAACCTTTACAGATTTCTAAACTGAATTAGGAAAACTTCACGGTGCAGCACTGCGCTAATTATGACTGGCCTAGTCGTAACATTTAATAACATACTATTAATTTAAATTAATTTAACTGTAATTATTTAAATCATTAACTATATATCAAAATATTTAAACCTATAATGATAATGAAAAATGTTAAAAACAACAATAAAATATTAAAAATACCTGGAATCATGTTTGTGTGATTAGAGTAATACAAAAAAAGTTATATGATTCGAAAAGCATTATTTGTGTTACGTTTTTTCATTAATTTTTAATTAAACGGGCTGATACGAAGCGATTTGTGAATTACGATATGAAAAATCTGTTTAAACCCTTCGAATCACACCTCATTCATCTTTGTGTGTTTTGTATGTGCATAGAAATGGAATGTTCTCTTTCGAAATTAATTAAAAAAATTATATCATTTAAAAACAATGTGCGACTCCTGTTTAATTGTCTACATAAGTTTAAATAATCCCCTTTTTTTACGTTTCCGTGGCCATATATCTAAAAACGCCAAAAAATAAATATTATATATATTTATATTAATTCATCATGAAATTCCAGTTATCTATGAAACGTAAATCACAGCGGTATTTTTTTAACAGTCAGAGCCTGGTCTGATTTTTAAGATAGGCGGTGAATACTTAAAAAAAAGGTGATTTTTAAAAGAACGAATTGCACTCTGATTGATTTAATAATCATCTACATAAAATGTATGACATATATGAAAGAATGACTATTTTTAAAACTGAGGACATTGTTTTCTGCTAAATTAAAATACCAAAATTTCGTCCTATAGAGAAAATTGAGGTAAGTTACAGAAAACTGAGATTGGTAAGCAGCTAAAGACATTTAAAAAAAAAAATCTCATAAATTATGTAATCGGTATAACGGAATCAGGCAAGCAAAAAAGCATATCGAATATAAATAATTTTATTAAATTAATGTGTCTCTATATAAAATATTTATGTATTTATAAGTCTATATATATAGTTTTTTATTATTATATTATATTAGCTAAATTGCTGTTCATAACGTGGTTTTTCTAAATTCTGTTGCTTATGCATGGCTTTAGAAGGGAGTTCTTAAGCATTATCATTATACGCCTGACTAGTGACCGGGCATGCAGAGCAGCTATCCGGGCCTCCCCATTTGAGGGGTGCACCATGGCAGAAATTAGGATTTTCATTAAGAGGATGCTAAATGGTTAAAATTTCCCAACAGTTATCAATATTCTTTTTCACAAAAAACATTTTAAAAGATTTAGGAAGGGAGTTTACTCTCCTTTCCCCACTTGGTTCCTGTAACCCCTACCTCTTCCCCACCCAAAAAAAGAATGAGTTACGTCATCAGAAAACTAATGATTAAAATTGTGTTATAAGAATATAGTAGACAATAATTTTCAAGTGAAATTATTTATTGGGATTTTCCTCTTTAAAGGAGCATGTTAAAACAATTTATGATAACGAATAGAGGAGGGTTGGTTGTCTTTATCCCATTTTATGACTTACACAGATAAGGAAAGGGAAAGTTCGCAAATATTTATATCATAAAACAATCCATCATTTTTTCTACAATTATCCACTTATTTTCCTACTAATATTTTTCTTAAACTTGTGGCGTCTTGTGATGATACCCTGTATACAGATGTGGGCACTTCCTGGTATAAAATTTATATATATATATATATACTAAAAAAGAAAAATGATGTTTAATCTAGTAAACAATTTCTATGGATAGACAGAATATTGGATCTTCAAAATGATATTTGCCCTGGTCACTACATAGTCTAAGTCCGGCTATGGATTTCCTACAATTTACAAATCTTTTTAGCTTAGTCGAAAAATAAGAATATATATATATACATTTTCCTTTATAAATATATATTATATAAATATTTCAACGAACGCACCCAATATAAAATTATATTGGGTGCGTTCGTTAATTAAGAAAATTTGTTAAATCTTTTCAAAATAACGACCTTTTGAAAATCTGAATAACAAGCATTAAGGTCACTGAGGGTATACGTTTAGTTCATTACAAATATGTGATGGATTTCATAGATTAAATTAATATCATTTGCAGTTGTTTACTTTGGTGTCAGATACACTAAAATAATTTCATTGGTATTCATTGAATGGTTTGGGTTCGAATCTCACTTGCGCATCATAAATGAATGATGCCTTAGCATCATCATACTTTACATTCCTGTGTCGTCACAACAATCCCCCCCCCCCCAAAAAAAAAAAAAAAAAAAAAAAAAAAATTGAACGAAATTTGGGCATTTAGATTCGAAAATAATGACCATTTGAAAATTTAAATAACACTACAGTTAATGGAGCTATATTTGCAAACCATCATTTATATTATTATATATGACCATCGAATTATATTATTTTAAAATTATTTGATTTCAATAAAAGTCTTTTTCTTTGTTAGGCGAGACATTAAAATTTTTTGATGTCCTTGAACATAGGAAATACATTATAGCCCGTGGGCATTTTTTAATCTATGATTTCAATATTTTTTAACAATTTTGTTAAAAAAAAGGTAACCTGTTGTTCTGACTCAGAAGTAGAGATCTGCACGGACCTATGCTGGAACGGCAGATTAAAGACAATTTTTAACGGGCAGGCCCGAATTAAAAATTATGGTCCTGGCCCGTTCATATCGGACCTATAAAATGATTAAATGGGCCGAGTAACCAGATATAGAAAGTTAAAAGTATTAAACTAAACCGATAAAATACTAACAATTTTAAATGGGCGTGACCGGTGTGAGGATAAGTATAAATGTGCTGCACAATTCGATGCTAGATTGCAATTTCGGTTTCGGTTTCTGCCGAAAATGTAAGCTTTGCCCAAAATTCTTTTTCGGCAAAAATGTTGCCAAAAAAAGCAGCTGGACCGACACTCTACCAAAACTATCTGTATTCCGAAAATATAATTTTTTTCTTCGGAAGTTTGCGACATTACACATTGAGCTGTATCGGCTCAAATGAGACATTCTTTATTTATTTATTACTATGAACTTCACTGTTTACAATTTGCAGTCATTTCTGACTCAAAAGGTAAGTGCAAATTATAAAGCAAGCAATGCATATATGACGCTTTTCCCGTGCTCATTAAAAGCTGCAGACTTAATAGTAATAGAATTTTTTTTGTTTGAAATCGTAGAGGTGTTTCGAGTACACTTTGAGAAAGTTCTATTATAACAGATGATCATTTACAAAAATCATTATAAAAGATAAATCGAAGCATGTAACCAAAAACGTTTTTTAATTAGATGAAATTCGTATAATTGGAATATTATTCTATGTCGTAAATGAATTAATTACATCTTATTTTATATTAAAATAAAAAGTTTTGAATAGATGAGCAGAGAGCCAATTTGAACTACACATCTATATATATATTACGCTAACGTACGTGGCACAGAAATCGCGATTATTTGTTATTGTTTAATGGCAACGTCCGAGAATCGCATCTGATTGGCTATTGTGTAAGAGTCCTTGGCAGGATTTATGGCGATCGGGTTTGTTTACGTTTCACGTTTTCGGTACGATATCTTTCGCCGCAATTATGTAGTTTTAAAATATCATTTGAAATGCCCATTAAAAATCTCGGGAAATGCTTGAAAGTGAAGAAGAATCCGAATTCGAGTCGAATCGATATAGATTCGAAATTCAAATTGAATTGATCGAGAACGCCGTTAAGCGATCGGCAAAATAGGCTTAATAACTGTAGGATGCACGCGTTGATTCTGTAATCCAAATTACTGATTTAAACGTTCCGGGGCATGCATTGTGGGTGCAATTTCTGCAAAACACTGTATTGGAAATGCGAATTAAACAGCAGCAAGAAGTTTACAAAATGTTGTCATGACGTAAAAAGTAATTTAGTACGGACAGGTAGTTTTGACTGTACAAACCTGCGATACGAATTTCAGGTTCATTTAAGAATATTATTACCCCCCCCCCCCCCCCAGAAGTAAGGCACAATAAAATCTGCTTAAACGGAAACGACCAGTGATAAATTCCGTTTTATGCAGATTATTTAAATTGAAGAAAGCATAATAGCATTTTTTTTTTTTTGGGGGGGGGGGTTACTCTATTAGAAAATAAATTTGCTGGATGGTACTTTAAAAAAAATCTATATAGTAATATTTGCTTACAATTTTATTATTTCTTTTTCAGTATTACACTTTATGTTGTATTTGTAATTGCTTTTTCATATATTGATTTTAAATAAAAAATTAAATTATTGAAAATATAATTACATTTTAATTAAATTCATCAGTTAATTTGTAATAAAAAATCATTTGAAGTATGAGACATATAAAAATTAAAAAACTTAATCTTTGACTTTACACAACTTTGGAACTGAACGTGAATCGGGCCCTGGTAATTTGCACCGTCTACACCCGCCCCCCTCTGTAGTCTGTACGGACCTGCGATAAAAATTTCAGATTCATTTACAAATATTATTACGGGCCCGGGCAACGCCGGGCGGGTCAGCTAGTATAATTAATTACACGTATTATTAATAAATAATTCTGTATATTTATTTGTACAGAAAACACGTTCAGCGTAGAGATCGATATCGGGCAGTTACATCATGTCTGAAACTGGGTTTAATTTTTTCTGTAGGATCGAGTCAGGCCAGGATCAGGTTTACATTTTTTTTTCTACATACTACTTCTGCGAGGATGGCCGGTAATAAAATTAAGAGGCTACTTCAGTCATGTGAAAACACCCGTTCTTTAATAATAATCCAATTGGAGAAACATTTTAAGGTATCTCGTTTGCATTTCAATATTTTTAAATGGGTTTTTTCTTTTTTGCATTGGATAGCTAAATGTTCGATCTCTACAAAGGCTGTTCTGCACTTTTTCGATTTTGTTTGCAGGTATTTTTAAGTAGAACAACTTCACTTTTGGAGCTGGCTTCGAAAGTGAAAGCATCCCCATAAAAAAGCCTGAAAACGAAATAGAAAACGTAAAAAACGGCCTTTGTAGAGATCGACCTCAGCTATCCAATTAAAGAAAATCATATCATGTAAAAGTATTTAAATACTAACGAGATATCTTAAAACATTTCTCCTTTGGATTAACCTTAGCGAGTGGGTCATATCGCATGACTAAAGTAGCCTCATCGGACAAGCAATTTGTTTTCTAAAAAGAATAGTAGTAATAATCAACTTTTGATAACGGAAATTCGGAAATATATCTTAATAAGTTAGAGAAAAATATTTTTTTTTCTCCTTTTTTTTTATCATTTTTTTAGCTTTAAAATATAGCATGCTTTTAACAATTTTTTTCTTTAATTTTGAACACATTAATGTTTTTAATGAATCTTTATTCTAATTTAGAGACTAATGAGTCTAAGTGATAATTAATGTTGCTATTCTGTATGCTCTGGCTTCCAAACGTATAATAGTCTAAAATGTATACTATTAAATTTTTCCATAAACATATATTCAGTATACTAGAAAAGAATCTTAATTGTATGTTAAGAAAAATCGGATTTTTTTAATCAAAATTCAGTCTGGTTTGATTTCTTTGACTTTTGCTTTTTTATTGACCGGGCCGGGCCTAATTATTTCTCTTTCTGGTCGGGCGGGGCTCGGGCCAGGACATTCCAGCAGATATTCGGGCCAGATCGTACAGACCTCTACTGGGAAGAAAATTGATGATTGAAACTAACAATTTACTCAATTAATAATAGGTCTAAACACATTTTTTTTTTCTTGCATTCACTGAATTTTTTAATTTATGTCAGAACTTTATTCCGCGAGAAGATTACGCTGTAAAGCTATGTTAACTAAAATCGTGAATTTAATATTTAAATTTTTATTATATTTAAAAAACTACACAGACAGATATTTTTCTACCAAAAAAGTAGTTAAATAGCGAGGAAAAACTTACATAGCAAATCTAAATAACAGGCGGAACAAAACACACGTGGGTTGCCAGCATTGGAATATTGTCGCTTTAGCGAGTAACCGCTAAATAGAGAGGAAAATCTTATATAGCAAACCTGTATTACCGATTAAACCAAACACACAAGGGTTGCCATTATTGGACTATTACCGTTTTACCGAGTAATTGTTAGGAAACTCCCTGGGTTTGAGGCTGCATTTTTACACACCGCCAGATGGCGTTATACAGATTTTAGATTTTGCATAACACACGGTGTGTATGAATGACTGTGGAATAACGCTTTTCTGAGTAACTTCGAAAAAAGTGGTGCAATGCATAGAGAAATGCCTCAGGAACGCCATGGTATGCTTAAACAAATCGAGTAACCGGCAAAAGTTACTCGAATTGAAATTGGTTACTCCTTACGTTGGTGTTTAAACCACTTTAGGTACTCAAAAGGGAGGGTAGGAGAGTACACACACACACACAGGTTGGCAAGACGTGCAAACTCAGGACTTTGTGTATACACCGCCAATTGGGGACTTCAAAAATAACCGACTTAGAAGTTTATTTTCGGTGAAAAACTATTACTCATACTCCATTAAATACGAATCAACTTTGCTTTTTCTTAAAATTTAAAAATTTCGCAATATGTATTTTCGCAATGTAAATGAGGACATTGATACACACCTATACACACAGTGAACTCGATACACACAATCAATTGAGGACTTCATTATTTTACAATCAATTGAGGACATTTACTGTTATGATACACACAATCAACCCCGGACATTCTGAAAAAGTTTCATGCAACTCTATAATTTACACGTTGATCGTTTATGAGTGTAAAAAATATATTTCAGATTTTAATCATTAAATACATTTTAATGTTTTATTTTTTACCTTTTTTTATGTACATAAGAAGAAAGTATTGGAATCACAAAAATTTTCGACATCCTTTTTTGACGAATTTATACATTTTGGGATATTCTTAACACGATTTGACTACTTTTGGAAAAATTCTCTCCGTCTGCTGTGGGTTTGTGGGTCTTTGTGTGTGACAGAAATTTTTGCAGCCGCCCTAGTTCAAAAAGTAATGGACAGAATTTCAGGAATCAATGCAAGCAATCAATTTTATATTTAGTTGCGCCTTAATATAAACTGATTAGATTTTGAAAAGGTCTTTTTTTTAAATTATTACATAACTGTCACGGATATCATTAAAACTTTATAAAAATTAGTTAAAAAAGAGAAATTTTCTAAACATTAAATTAAAAAAAAAGCATAAATAAAATAAAATTACAAAATTATATATATATATTATTATTATTATTTTAACCATTTGGGAAAATGGTTATTGTTCTCTGTCAGGGTAGGAAATCAAAAGCATATCTGAAACGTTCTATTGGTTGAATCTGCATTTTATTCGTTTTCTGATTGGTCTATACAGAAATCTGTATTTACCCTTTACTTTCAACAGAGATGGATACTTCTGTTGCCACTATGACAAAAAGGAATAAAAACTACAAAAAAAGGTAACAACTCCTAAACAAATTGAGATACAGCTTTCAAACAAATTGCGTTTAAAAGTACATTTTTTTCTCTATACGACGGTGTAAAAAGTAATTTTGTGGGATGTTTAGAAGTTTAAGAATGAAATTTCATTTAAAATTGGTCGTCAGATTTCTTGAAAGTCTGACGATGGAAAAGCCTTTTCCCGAACAGCCAATGAAATGCTTGGATAATACGTAAGTTTCAGGAAATCTGACGAATCGCAGGCGATTACTGTCGCTTGCAATTTTTACGTGTAATAACGCTATTAAAGGCATGCGTAATGTATGATCAACTCCGTGCGATTTTTTATGTCTTAAATTTCAGTCTTTGAAAAAATCATTTTCCAAAAGGTCGTTATTTTTTTTTTTTTTTTTTTTTTTTTTTTTTTGCGCTATAAGAATGTTTTGCTTCTAATTACGGGAATGAAACCTTTTTTTTTTAAACTTTTGAAAGATGAAAAATTATAAAAATGTAACGGATGCATAAGTTGCTGTTTGTTTAGTATTGTTTAGCAAAATAACATAGCAGAAATGTTGCAATGTTTATGTGGATTAAAAATAATATTTGAATTATACAAAAAAAATAATTAAACGAGGTTGGCAATTAAACACTCTGCTAATATGCATGAAATTAATGCATAAATTATATCCATAAACACATCCACGAATGCAGACATACACGCCATAAAACGAGGGCACTTTAAACATCAATAAACGAGGACGCTTTGCAATTCGCAAAGTGAGAAACTAACCAGTACATGTATGCAAGGACGTAATTCACGCAGCAAGCGATAACGGTATACGCACCAGCAATCAACGACGTAATAAACCGACTTAGTCGACGTCAATCGACGGCCTAAATGCAGATTCGCAACCTAGGGCGTAATACCGAACGACAAGTGAGCACATAATACGAACCGAAAAGTAAGAACAAATACGCACCTACGAACAGAGACGTAATACACACCGACTATCGAATATGTAATACACATCAGCAAGCCACGACGTAATACACGCCGTCAAGCCAGGACGTAATACACGCCGGAGAGCGGGGACGTAATACATACCGTCAATCCAGGACGTAATACACACCGTCAATCCAGGACTTAATACACACCGTCAAACCAGGACATAAAACACACCGTCAAACCAGGACGTTATACACACCGTCAAACCGGGACGTTATACACACCGTCAAACCAGGACGTAATACACACAGTCAAACCAGGACGTAATACACACCGTCAAACCAGGACGTAATACACACCGTCAAACCAGGACGTAAAACACACCGTCAAACCAGGACGAAAAACACACCGTCAAACCAGGACGTAATACACACCGTCAAACCAGGACGTAAAACACACCGTCAAACCAGGACGAAAAACACACCGTCAAACCAGGACGTAATACACACCGTCAAAACAGGACGTAATACACACTGGCAAACCAGGACATTATTAACAACTAGTCGCCCTTGGTGACCAGTTTAGTCTGCCTTAAAATTTATGTTTGGGAAAGCATGCTAAGCATTGTATCGTGTTATTTTTATTCATAATTTAATTTACATGGACTCCCTTAAATATAATTTATATAATCCCAGCTAATATCAGTTTTTGTTGAATTAAAATATCTCACTTTTTTTTATTTTCTGTAAGCAAATAAGCCCTATTGGTTTACAATTGAAGTCTATGGGAATTTGGCAAAATATTAGAGATATCGCCAAGCTGGCGTCACTTTGACGATTCATTTTGGTCGCCAAATGTGGTGATATAGCACCAAGCTGACGCAAACTTGGCTGCATTTGGCGACAGAACAACCTGCCCCCTATGGTAACCTTTCTTATAGGTATGGAGATGCATTAAATGCTTTTCAATAACCAATGAGATGTGTTTCATTCGGACGTTGCCATTAAACAATTAACAAATAATCGCGATTTCTGTGCTGCATACGATAGCGTAATATATATATAGATTGCGTATGGAGCAAGTAAAATCACTGTTTACTTCGGTTGCTAATTGTTAAACATATTTTAAATAATTTGCACACTAAGCAAGAAATATTATAATTTACTTCACTTGCTAAATTACTAAACATATTTTGAATATGTGCAGGATTTCTAAAATTTTTCAATGAAACAATAATAAAGTGTTTTAAAAGACAACACTGATATCTGAACGAATAACATATCCGAATTCCGCGTTAATCGAGGCGTTTTGAGAAAAAAAATTATAGCAAAGTGCAACAGACTAGCAGCGAAACATATTTTTTAAAAATATCATTAAAATTTACAATAGGAATAATTAATGAATTCAGACAGAAAAGGATATAAAATTCAATGATACCATTAAAAAATATGGGTAGATATAAAATATATGTGCTTATTAAGACGACTTTGTGCAGCATCTTTTTTAATACTTTTCAACGTAATCGAAATTTTATTATTTTATCTTAATTTTTGTCTACCTGTCTGTGTATCAAAATATCCCCCTACCTCCATAAAGACCAATCGAATGGTTTAAAAAACATCTAGTGTAGGTAATCGCTTGAAATATGTTTTATTTACAGCTCGAAATTGCCATTAATGATGTGACATTGGCGCACCCAGGATTTTGCTCTGGGAGGGGCTAGTATATTTCTATGGCACTAGTCAGTAACCAACCGCGTTTGCGCACAGCAAAAGTCGCTGAAATTTACTATAACCACTTCCAGGATTTCAAGTGCCGCGCATTTTTCGCATATCTGCGCAGAAATAGTATTTTGCGTCAAGCCTGCGCCCAAAACGCACTCAGGCATGAAATTCTTCCGCGGATCCGCGATTTTCCGCTTTTTTACTGTTTCTCGCATGGGTGATTTGTTTCGAAAATTAAAAAAAAACGGTCATCAATCCGGAAATTCGTACATAAAAAATATCACGAATTTCGGCAAATGGTCGCCGAAAAAAACAATTTCGACATAGTGCCGCTAAAAAAACTCAAATTTCGTCTTTAGATTGCGGGAAAAACAAGGATTTAGTCAAAGAACTGCGGAAAAATAACAACTTCATCATAAGGATCGCTGAAAAACGAGAATTTCGTTAAAGGGGGGGGGGGGGCGTGGATAAAAGGTAAATTTCATTAAAGGGGGAAAGGACAAATCGCGAATTTGTTAAATGGTTTCAGAATAAAACGCGAATTTTATGAAAAGATTGCCAAAAAACAGATGGCGGGAAAAATGAGAATTTTTTCAAAAATCTCAGAAAAATTGCGAATTTCGTCAAAAGTTCGCAGAATAAAAGCGAATTCTGTCAAATGATCGCGGGAAAATGTTAATTTCGTCTAAAGTTTGCGAAAAATGCAAATTTCTTCAAAAGATTGCAAACAAAATTGCGAATTTTGTCAAAATATCGTGGAAAAAAGCAAATTTCGTCAAAGAATCACGCAAAAAACGCGAATTTCGTCAAATGCTCGCTGAATAAAGGCAAATTGTCAAAGGATCGCGGGAAAAATCTCGGAAAAACGGTGAATTTCGTCAAAAGATCGCGCAATCTCAAGCCTCCAAATAAAAAGACTTTTTTTTTTCTTTCTGCTGCTAATTTTTCATTATTCAATCGACACTCCTGTCAGGTTCTGAGAAACATCTGCTATTAGAACTGAGGTTCTATATTATTTTGTCTTAATATATTATATATTGTATGGGCTGTGTACTGGAATTTCAAAATAACAGTCTTTTCTTATCTAAAACTGGATCTAAGCCGGTGAAAATGTATAGATGGTATGAAGGGGAAAAAAGATAGTTGGAGAGGGGTGTGTCCAACCTTTTGAGATGTCTGTGGAAGAGAAGAACACAAAAGAATTCTCGAACGTAGAAAAGCGTTTGAAATGGGAGCCAGGTAGAAAACCCCGGAGGGGTTACGTTGAGAAGGAGCAAGGGGTTCCGGAAAAGGCAATCTTGTCTGCTGAGATAGTCAGTTTTGAGCGTAGTACGCAAAGTGGACGTGAGTTCCTTGGATAGCTCTGAGGGAGTGCGAGTGGCCGAGAGGTTCTGCTCTCGAAGCTGGTAGACGGGAGGTGCTGGGTTCGATCCCAATCGCGCCCGTCGGCCTAATCGTTCGGAGTTTTCGTGGTTTTCTTCGAGCCGTGGATCTTCCACGCGTTAATACGGATTAGGTTCCCTTAGAAAGACCCCCACGGAGGGCACTCCCCCCGGGCCTATATCCCTCGTGTAGATAATTGGCCGTCAAAAATCAACCCAACCCAACCCAACTGAGGGAGTGCGTAGGGTTGAGAGAGGCTCGGATAGCGTAGGCTTAGAGCCCATGTGTTGGGAGATCGAGATTGATCTCCGGAAAGCTAATTTAACGTGTGTAGAGTGAGAGTGATTTAACGTAGTTTAACCGTACACAGCCAGCATTTACTGTATTCGATTTAATGTTGAACCGGATCATCTATATCCGAGTTCGTAAGTGTAAATAGTCTTTTGTTGTTGTGTAAAAAGTGTGTAAATAAACTGTTAATTTAGTTAATTGAAAGCGTTGGTTTTCATTTAAACAATCTTCTCAGTGCGTGACCGATATCACGTAATCATATCGGTGGTGGTAGCATATAAATAATAAGGATTTTCTTCGAAATCGTGCGGACTAAGAGGAAACTCCGACAAATTGATGGCAGCGACGGGATAGAATCGTCTTGGACCAGTGACCAACGAGCCGTGTTGCAGTGTGTTAGTGCCGGAGTACCCAGTGGAATTCTTGCGTGGAAATGCCGGATCGTCGAGCGGAATTTTAGAGAGATAAAAATCAAGCGTCGAGCAGAAATACAGGGTGTGTGTGCCCTATCATCATTACAACGAACCGAACTAAAGTGTTATGTCCTATCATCGTTACAGCGAACCGAACTAAAGTGTTGTGCCCTATCATCGTTACAGTGAATCGAACTAAAGTGTTGTGCCCTATCGTCGTTGCGGCGAACCGAAATAGTGTTTGTGCCCTATCATCGCTACAGTGAATCAAATTACGGTGTATTACAGCCTGAGTGTTGAATAGCATCAAAGTGACTTTAAAGGGTGAAATATTGAATTCATCGGGAAACTACGTGTGAGCAGAGGAGTACCCCAGCAGATAAAGTATAAGGTAAGGTGTTTTGATCATTTCTGTCTGCTGACATTCTCGAACCAAATGTATTTGTTGTTGTATAATAGTAATTTAAGATAATTTATGTGCAATAAAGTAATTGTGTTCAGGTAGATAGGAGATATTAAGAGCCATATTTACTATTGTTTTAAGAAAAAGTCATCATAACTTATACTAATATTGATTTTCTATTTTTTTTTTTTTTTTTTTTACTAATAATGGTAGTGAACAAAATTGATGCATTGTGTTAATAATAGTTGGAAGGAATAATTGAATTTACTTAAATTTAAATCATTAGTAAAGTAATATTTAAATGAAGCAATACTGTTCTAAGCTTGAAGAATTAGATAACAAACGAGTAATGAACGTTTGCTTAGAATTTTAATTGGCTAGAAGTAAATTTCGGAAAGAAAAAAAAAAAAGGCTTACAAGGAAAAAAAAAAGTGAAGGTTTTGATTTTATTTGTTTTAAATGTGAGAACCATTGTTGAATTTGGAAATATTTTATTGAGGATAATTGTAGAAATTTATATGTGTATGTTATACAATTTTTCTTTATGTGGATGTTTCTATTGAAATCAATACTTTTATTCAATTTGCAACGTATCAGTATTATTATGTAAATTGTATGTTATTATCTAATTGTATAAAGTGGAATCTGTATTGCATAGTAATCAAATTGAAATTATTGCTTTACCTTTTGTTTTATTGGAAGTAAATTGTGTGATAAGAAATATAATACATCGATTATCTGAAATGTATTAATTAGTATAATAAGTGGAGGTAACTGTACTAAAGTAGAAATTTAGGAAATATTAATTTGGTAGGTTTAAATACTATTGTAGATTGGTAATAGTAATCGATGAAGGTATGGCTTTCTTATTGAAACTAAAAAGGGTGGATCTTCAGATGATAGCCGTAGAGTTGGGGGGTTGAATTCACGGAAGATACCAGATTTCAGCTTAAGGAAAAGATAATGGACAGCGGTGACTATGATGAGGGGGTTATTAAGGAATTATCTAACACTATTGTTGCGGAGAGATTAGAGCGCGAAGAAAAACAGGAAAAATTAGAGAGCGAAAAGTTAGAAAGAGAAGAGAGGTCTGAAAAATTTAGGATGGAACATGAATTAGAAATGGAGAGGCTAAGGGTACAAGGTTCGACAAATAACTCAAATGGGTCTAGGGAATCTAATAATGAAAGTAGCCTAGAAAAATTGATCAAAAGTGTTAAAACTCTGTCTATCAAAGTACCAGAAGGGACTGAGGGATGGAATTTATTTTTCAACAGTTTAGAAAGGGCATTCAAATCTAAAAATGTACCGGAAAACCAGCAGGCCGAAATTCTACTAAATATGCTAGGAGATAAAGCAGATAATTTGTTAATTTATACCACTAGGGAACAAATTGAGAGCTATGAGGAATTAAAGGAATTAGTTCTAAGGGAACACGAGCCGACACCGAAGGCGTGTTTGGAAAACTTTAAGAAGGCTAGGAGAAACCAGAATGAAACTCATGTATTATTTGTATCGCGTTTAATAGCAACATGGGAAAATTATTGTAAGATTAGTGGTGCTGACTCATATGAAAAGGTCAACCAGTTAATAATTACGGATAAGTTATTAAACACGTTAGATGAAGAAACCGCATCATATATTGGGTTAACTCAGCAGAGTAAATGGTTAGAAGCTTCTAAAATTGCTAAAGAATGTGACAATTATTTTGACGCTAAACACAAGTCTTATGTGGTTACGTATAAAAGTTTTAAGGGTAAAGATAGATATGTAAACAGTAAAAAAGGGAAACCGAGGGAGGATAGTAAAAAAGTGGTAATTGGAGGTAAAACGGAAGCAATGAGACTAATTCTTTTTCGGGTAGGAAAACTGATTTTAAGAAACCTAGTGATGATTCAGCTCCTAGATGCTTCAAATATGGTTTAAGCGGTCATTACCAACGTTTTTGTAATAAAGTGGGTAATGAGGGTAATAATAATGCTAGTAAAGGGCGTGAACAGAAAACGGGTGTAAATAAGATTGTCGTGAAAGGAAATAAAGAGTTACCGAAGGGAGCTATTGTGGCGAGGATATCGGCAAAGGCCGAACAGAGAACTAATGTTATTGGTGAGAAATTAAATAAACTTGAGAAAATTGAAGTTAGTGTAAATGGGCAAAAAGCAGAAGGATTGGTCGATTCTGGATGTGAAATTAGCGTTATTCATAAAGATTTGGTACCGGAAGAGAAATTAAAAGGAGCGGGTAGTATTTATTTACAAGGATTATTTGGTGAAGCAGTTAAATCACCGTTGGTTAAATTACCGTTAGCTATTCCGCAATTCGGACAAACTAATATAATTCATCAGGAAGTACTTTGTGCGGTGACCGATAATATTAATGAGCAGGTAATTTTACATCCCGAGGTGATTAATGAGTTGTCAGGGATCAATCGCGAGGAACCATTGCTAGAGTCCCAAGAATTAGAAAGTTTGGAAATTGGCATTGATAACTCGAGTGAAAGGAAAGATATGAGTAGCGATAATTGTAATGTTTACGCAATAGAAGCGAGATCGGAAAATTTACAAAGTCAAAATGCAGAAAAAACGAAAGTAGAGGAAAATATTAACATTATCATTAGTAATTCAGATATATTTAAGAAATCCCAATTGGAATGTAAAGAGTTAGAGAGAGCTTGGGAATTAGCTAAAATTGATAAAGGGGGTTATTATATTGAAAAGGACTTATTTTATCATAAAGATAAATTTGTAAAAGAAGCTATAGCTAAATTAGTAGTGCCTAAAGTCAAAAGAGAAGGAATCTTAAAGTCAGCGCATGTTTCTAATGATGGAGAACATCACGCGGCAAAGAAAACCTTAGAGAGAATTAGGCAAACTTTTTATTGGGAAGGTATGGCTAAAGAAGCTAAAAAATTCTGTAAATCATGTCTAGAATGTCAATTATCTAGAAAAGTGAAAGTGCGTGATAGAGTTTTAGTTGAGATGGCGGATGGTAGCAAAAAGTAGGTATATCAAAATAAAGGGGAATTTGTGGTCAGGTGAAACATAGTTAATATTGTTTTTGAAGGTGATGAAGAATTTGGAGAAGTTGGGGAAATTCCTATTTTAAACCGGGAACAAGAAGTAGAACGGGACATAGAAAGGTTTGAAATAAAAGGGTTATCTAATAGTCAAGTCAAGGATATAAAGTCCATTTTGAGGGATAATAAAGAGGCATTTATGGGTCCTGTGCGACCAGCGGAAGTAGGGGAGCACCGTATTGATTTGAAACCAGATGTGGCAAGGAAAAAAGCCAAAGTTATATAGTGTACCTGTTGCTTATAAAGAGGAAGTAGATACACAGATTCAGGAGTTATTAGAGTTAAATCTAATCGAAGTATCAAATGCAGAAATCCGTCATCCAATTGTTTGCGTGGCGAAAAAAGACGCAACTGTTAGGCTTTGCATTGATTATAGAGCTTTAAATTCAGTAACGCAGGTCCCAACATTTCCTATGAAAGATTCGCAGGTAATCATGTATACTGCGGGGGCAGCTAAATATTTATCTTCGATCGGTTTATTGAGGGGTTATTGGCAGATTAAAATGGCGGAGGAATGTAAACATTTGACAGCTTTTACAACTCATAATGGGACTTATCAGTGGCGTACTATGCCTTTTTGTTTGTCAGGGGCAGCTGCTACGTTTCAAAACGATATGAATGAGGTTCTTCAAGATCATCGGTGGTATGCACAAGCATATATTGATGATGTCATCATTTTCTCCGACACTTGGGAAGAGCATTGTGAGCATGCTAGGTCTGTTATAGAAGAACTTAAAAATAGAAATTTTACGATTAGACTGGATAAATGTAAATTTGGAGAGAAATTGACTAAGTTTTTATGTCATGTAATTGGGGGTGGAACGCATGCACCTGATGAGGAGAAAATAGGAGCAATAAGGGGTTTAAAGAGATGGAAAACTAAAAAGGAAGTTAGATCTGTTTTGGGATTAATGGGATTCTATCGATCTTATATTCCAAATTATGCAGAAATTGCTATACCTTTAACGGAATTAACTAAAGGGAAAGTTAAAAATACTGTACCATGGGATGAAAGGGCAGAAGAAGCATTTAATACCCTTAAAGATGAGTTATGTAACGTGACGTGTTTGGCTACACCCAGGGCCCGCTTAACACTTAGGAATAGGAGAAGCCCGACGTCACACACGGGGCCCCCTATTACTCTACAAATTGCTTTTTATTTACTAAATCTCTTTTTCGTATGCTTAAATAATTCGAAATTTTACCATCAAAGTTAAGTAAATAACATTTTTAATATTAAACTAAAACTACCTATATAAAAGTATTTTATTATATGTTTAATTGTAAATAACCAATTTATTTTGTAAATGACAAATATGGAACTATAGTTGAGAATATGTGAACTTCAAAGTATTTTTTGTGATTTAAAAATTACCTTATAGTAAGAAAAATAAAGTTTCATAAGAAAAGAAATGTATTTTTTACAGTGATTGTGTTTCTTTTTTCTAAAACTCTTTTTTCTAAACAGTTTTGAAAAGCAAAATTGGGGGCCCTTATGTATTTCAGTGGGTAAGCACGGGCTTCACGGGCCTATTCGTAAACAGGCCCTGGCTACACCTACCGTAGGCCGGGAATATCAGCTTCACGCCGATGCTTCAGACCTGGCAGTAGGATGTTGTCTTACGCAAAAAGATGAAAAGGGTCAGTTTAAGCCGATAGCTTTTGCCAGTCAGAAATTATCAGGGGCTCAGCGTGCTTGGCCGAGTATAGAGAAAGAGGCTTGGAGTGTTCTCTTCGGGTTGCGGAAGTTTGAAAAGTGGACATACACTGTAAAAAAAGATCTTAAGATAACAGAAAAAAATCCTCGAATTCCGACAGTAAAAATTACGTTGACAGAATTCTTGTTATTTCAGCTTCATATGTCTTATTTTCCTGTTAAAAACAAAAAAGCCTTTTTTTTATTACGTCTTTACTAGACAACAGAAAAGTCTGTGATATAGCATAGAAATAATTTGGCGGGAGATTTCCCCCTCTGACATCTATAAGGTCATTTAGAATGACCAGTTATTATTGGTTCATCTAACCCACGCTGAAGCTTTCGTTCAGTTGGGAAAACTTGGAGCGTCTATCTTGAAATATCTGTTGTGTGTTGTGTGTGTATAAAATGGCAGGAAGATCTAAAAAGAATAAATAAGATTTAACGAATTTTTTAAAAATTCACAGTAAAAAAGTTCCCATCAAAAATACATTGAGAAGAAGAGCAAAAGGATTTATTCTGTTTTTTTTTTTTTTTTTTTTTTTTTTTTTTTTTTTTTTTTAAACAAAAATAATAAGGTATGTTTTCATTCTTCTTTTAAATGTTTAACAATGTTTTTCCGAAACATAATAATATGTATGATTTATTTTTTTTTTCAATTTGTTAAAAACCTTAGTTAAGCAATACTATTTATTTTTTATTTTTTATAATGTATCATTTACTTAAATTATTAGTATTACCTTATACTTCATAATTTATTTATGTGCATTAGTAATTCATATAATTCTGTTAATAATTGGAGATTGTTTTTTGATTAATTGTTTATTTTATGCTAAATTCGTAATCTAGCTTTATGATTAGTTTAAAAATCTTGAATTTTTACTTAGCTGTAGAATGATTACTTGTTATATTTATTATTTTTATGACTAAGAGAGTTTAATTTTACTTCATATTTATTGAGTTTTTAAATTAACTTTATCAGCGATTGACATAAATAAGTTTTGGAGTGATAGTTTAAATAATAAACACGCAGTAACTGTATTATTATAGTTATAGATGACTGATTTTTAATTTCATATTAACCAGAATAATATTTATTAGACCTGATCGCCGGTCATATATTTTTAATATTTAAATTTATCACATTTGTTCCATTTAATGAAATAAAAATTTAAACTACAAATCTGAATTATTTTGAAAATTATTCCTAAGTTTTAACCATTCTTTTCATATTATCAGCAAGTTTAATTTTGTTTAAAATTTAAATTTAAATTATATTAAAATATTTTTTTTCTTATTTAGTTGATTATCATTTACTATGTACGGAAAAATATTATATATTTTTAAGAAGAATGAAAACTCATTTTATTACTTTAGCTGAAATGAAATATATATATATATATATATATGGGTTTTTTTTTTTGTTTTTTTTTTGTTTTTTTTTGTTGTTTTTTTTACGGGGAGGTTTATTTAAATTTTAGTGGCTCTTACTGTACGTTTTTCATCTTTGCTCTTAGCTACCAACTTTTATATTATCACTTTTTTCTAATGGAGATCATCTCTCAGAATTTTTTCGATTGAATAAAACAAAGCTTGTTATTCGGGAAAACTGTAAAAATTGGCAGCTATTATTTATGTAATTAACAAGCATCACTAACTTCGCCTAATAAATTTTCTGAAATATTGGTTAAATAAAGTAAAGCTATTTTAATTCGTTAGATTAAAGCTGTTATTATTAGAGTAAAGCTGTTTTAATTCGAAATAATATTCAGTACATTCATATTTATTTTATTAATAGACATTTTTATGGGGGGGGGGGGGAGTTACCGAATATTGTTTTGTTTATTATTATTCTATGGAAAAAAAGTTTAAGATTACTTCTTTCACTTATTCCAATTTTTAATGCGTTTATGTTACAAAATCTATATAAACGCGTTTGAATATTGTATTGCAAATGAGCTATTTAAATTAATTTTGTAAAAGTTTGGAGGCGAATTTCTTATAAAGAAATATTTATTATTATTAATATAAACAAGTCGATCGGTAAATAAAATTTTCCCGAGTACCTAACATATAATACGCAATTGTTCTGTTAAATAGAACTCTCCCCCTCCCCCACTCGCCAACAGGAATCGACCTACAGATTTTGACTGTTGGGAAAAGCGTTAATTGTCAACACGAAGTGCCTGTATGACTACATATTTCTGTCGTCTAATAACGCATTCTTTCGTTAACAGATATTTTCTGGCAACTTTTTGCTGCGAGAATTTTTCTGTTGCTTTACAGAAATATTTTTAACAGTGTATGGATCTCAAATTGAGATCATAACGGATCATAATTCATTAAAATTTCTCACTGAAACAACCCCAAGGTCCTCCAAACTCACTAGATGGGCTCTTGCCTTGCAACGCTGGAACCTGAGTATTTCTCATCGTCCAGGAGCACAACATTTAAATGCTGATGCAATTTCCAGGCTACATAGGAAGAGCTGGGAAGAACAGCTAATTACTAGCCCATCGGCATCAATGACTAAATAGTGGACAAACATGAAAGGGATGTCATCACGTTTTAATTTTTTTTTTTTTTTTTTTGTATATGTGTAATTGTATTTGAATTTTGTGTTATAGTGTATTAGCATGTGTAGCTTTTCTGTAATAATAATAGTAGTACACGGTTCATTAGAGATGTCAGTAGAGAATGTTCAGACACCTTGATATATATATGTAATAATAATAATGAAGAAACCTGCAAAGAGACAATTGAACTCTTCTGTGATGTTACTATATGTTTGGGGAAAATTAGCCCCTAAATGGCATATTTTCCGCTAAGGTGGGGGGTGTCAGGTTCTGAGAAACATCTACTATTAGAACTGAGGTTCTATATTATTTTGTCTTAATATATTATATATTGTATGGGCTGTGTACTGGAATTTCAAAATAACAGTCTTTCCTTATCTAAAACTGGATCTAAGCCGGTGAAAATGTATAGATGGTATGAAGGGGGAAAAAGATAGTTGGAGAGGGGTGTGTCCAACCTATTGAGATGTCTGTGGAAGAGAAGACAAAAGAATTCCACGAACGTAGAAAAGCGTTTGATATGGGAGTCAGGTAGAAACCCCCGGAGGGGTTACGTTGAGAAGGAGCAAGGGGTTCCTGAAAAGGCAATCTCGTCTGCTGAGATAGTCAATTTTGAGCGTAGTGCGCAAAGTGGACGTGAGTTCCTTGGATAGCTCTGAGAGAGTGCGTAGGGTTGAGAGAGGCTCGGATAGCTAGGCTTAGAGCCCATGTGTTGGGAGATCGAGATTGATCACCGGAAAGCTAATTTAACGTGTGTAGAGTGAGAGTGATATAACGTAGTTTAACCGTACACAGCCAGCATTTACTGTATTCGATTTAATGTTGAACCGGATCATCTATATCCGAGTTTGTAAGTGTAAATAGTCTTTTGTTGTTGTGTAAATAGTGTGTAAATAAACTGTTAATTTAGTTAATTGAAAGCGTTCGTTTTCATTTAAACAATATTCTCAGTGCGTGACCGATATCACGTAATCATATCGGTGGTGGCAGCATATAAATAATAAGGATTTTCTTCGAAGTTGTGCGGAATAAGAGGAAACTTCGACAACTCCCATTGTCGTTTAGAATGTTCACTGAAAGCAAAAAATGCGCGGAAATTTTATCTGTTTAATAATTCTTTCAAATGTTAAAATATTTTCAACATAGCAATCATTTTAATTTTTAGGAGTTTTATTAGCATTAATTAGAATTTCAATATGCTAAAAAACAGCTTTTATTGCTACAAAATTAGATTTTTACTGCTACGAAAATGGATTTTACTGCTACAAAATCAGATTTTTGCTGCTACGACAATGGATATTACTGCTTCAAAATCAGATTTTTGAGGCTCCAAAAATCGATTTTATTGCTTCAAAATCAGATTTTTGTGTCTCAAAAATGGATTTTACTGCTTCAAAATCAGATTTTTGCGGCTCCAAAAATGGATTTTATTGCTCTAAAATTTGATTTTTGCTGTTCCAAAATGGCTTTAGTGCACTTTCATCCCTGCATTTCCAATATCAACCAACTATTCAAAATTTGTTATTTTTGTACAGATTTTTTACTTATTTGCTTTACAACGTAACTGAATTTTAAGATTACTGAAAAATGTTACAAAATGTATTATTTTACGATATAAAACATACATTATTTCTGTAATATTTTTTATGTGTATATAGTACTGTATTCGCTGCAGTGCAACAACATAATGAAATTCAGATGACTTATTTTCTCATTTTTCGGAGAGACAGGAGATTTTTCAGAAAAGGCTGTCAAAGTGGGCATTTTGAGCCGAATTGACTTGACAGCGCATAAAAGAAAAAGAAATTGCCTTCCTGAGACAACAATGCCGTAGAACTCCAGATGTAATTCATTTATTATGAAATGTAAAATAACTAACTGTTCGATTACAAATCACTTCAATAATAATGAGTGCAAGTATCATGCTTTTATGTTTTAAAATGAGTCAGAAAATTTTGCATTGTTGAACGGTGATTATTATTATTACTGAATGGCTTTATCAGATTATAATAACATAATGACAGCAAGATGATTGGAAATACAATAAATAATTATATCCTTAGGCATCGAGTTGTATGCCCCCCCCCCCCCCACCTCCACCCAATAATTTTTTAAGATTGACTATAATCCTTTGCGTCAACTGATGTAGCGGGGGAAAAAACTGTAATTTCTAAAAATAATTTAAAAAAAAATACCGTATAATGTTTTCAGTAGATAAATTTACGGTTTTCGTTTTAGCAGGTCAGGTGTAATTGTACGATATTCTTTTAAGTGAGACTAAACTATTTTTCTGTATAAGGAAGATTCCGTTTTTACAGGTTTTGCTGTATTTACACATATACAGTTATTTATGTTATAACAATAAAACCTGTCAAAACAGAACTTGACTATACCAGAATCCTGTCTTAAATGGAAACTTTTTGCGCTCAAGATGGAAGGATTACCATACAATTATATGTACTAAGGGAGGAATCTGTCTAAAACTACTTTTGGTCGCTTACGATTGCTTTTTCTCAGCTTTTACTATATATACTATATATGGTTCACCAGTGTAAATAAAACCTGTCTATAATGGAATCCTGTTTTAGTCGCAAACATTTCATAGTTCCAATGAAAGAGATACTTTGAAAATTTACCTACTATTGCTGTAATAAAATTAAAGTATCGCAAACACCTTTTGCTAAATTGATGCTAATGTTCTGTATTTAGTAACAAAACTGAAGTATTTCTGTTTGTATTAAAAGTTTAGCTATTTGGGGATACATGATCCCTGGGATCAAGTATCCCTAGAAAAAGGGGATCAAGTATCCCCATTTTGTGTTTAGAACATAAATGTATATTTCAGGTGGTAAATAAACAAAACTAATTTGCTAAAGATGTTATATTGAGAATAATAAAGTTTATACTTTTAAATGATATACAATTCAATTTATCGAATTTCCAACAATAGAAAATAAAAACAAAACTTTAAAAAAGTTGAACTTGCAACATTTAAATATTTCCTTTTTATGCTGAAATAAAATGGCTGTAAATGATTTTATGTTGCTAGATTATCTAAAATAATGCATCTTAAAATGTACTGCCATATTTCAAAACTCTACATATTGATTTTAGTATACTTTATGATCAGGGAACAAGTATCTCCAGTCTTCCCTATGGTATAAATTTATTTGTACCGTCAGTAAAAATGTATCCAGACAGTTGTTTTTTTTCTTTTTTAACTTACATGCATACCCTCCCCCAACCCCCCCCAACCCCTACAGTAAAATGCGATTTCTAAGGAGATAAAGTTAATAGTTTGTTCTTTATCTAATCGTAGTACAGTCGAACCTCGTTATCCAGACACTCTAATGACCAGAAAAAAGTGTCGTCATAAGCGGATTGTTGCGGTAACTGGAGTTGGAGAGAAATGCCGTGTTGACTCGCGTAATAGTCGCACATTTTTTGCCAGTTCTTCATTGTGAAAATATAGGTGCGACTATTATGCGAGGAAATCTACTACACAATATTGTACACTCTAATGCTAAAACATTACTGGTATAAAAAAAACACATTATAATAAATTTAGTAACATACTAAATGTTTCCAGATTAGTCTGCTGTTTATTAAATACCATTTTTCCTTTTATGGTAATATTTTTATAGACATAAAATTTACAAATGATATTTGTAAAAATGTTGAAATTCTCATAATAAATCACTTCCACTGAAGATACCAGAATTACTATTGTAATGTGAATCGGTGTCTAAAGAACGGAGTGACCATTGGGTATATAATAAATGGGAGTGACAGAACAGATGAATCCATGAGTACTAGTTCTGGGAAAAGTACTGCTGATAATTTTCTATATTCTAAATGAAAGCCAAATACGCGACTGCGACTTTTCTGCGTAGAAAATATTTTGACGATTTTTTTCTGCTTCAAAATGGGGGTGCGACTGTTACGCGAGGGCGACTATTACGCGAGTAAAGAAGGTATGTTTACAAAAAGCTGTACTTTTAATTATTTTAAGACAATTTTAAATTCACAACTGTTCTTGCAGTTTTAAGCAATAAAACATTATTATTAAACAAAATAAACACAAAAACAAAATTAAAAAGAATAAAAATCAGATTTATGATGACTTGTTTTTTATTGTTACATGAAACATTGATGAATTAAGGTTTGTTTATCTCTAGATGTGCTTTCTACAATTCTTTATTGTACAATGAACTGTAATCAATATTCATTGTTTCAGAAATGGATGTTAGACAATTTCTGATCATTTCAATGCAACCCAAAGATTCGGTTTTAGTCGGGTGAAAAACGCCGTGTAACCACAAGAAAGCGCCGCCTGGCCAGAACAAAAAGTCCGTGAGTAGACTGATGCGTCTATCTTGGAGCTTGAGTAGGCCATTCATAGTGTGTGAGTTTATTTATTCAGATAAAGAATTGAAGTAAAATTTCTCATTTATCTCAATGGTTATTTTAGAAAACTTTAGTGAAAAATTTGGCTAAGACATTTCTTACCGCTTAATTTCCGTGCTTATAAGATAGATTGTGAAAAATGCATAGTTTTCCTAAACTGTCGGGATATCCGGAGTTAAAAATTATTCAACGACTTGAAATCCGGAATTTATTTACATTAAAATCATATACAGAAAATCAACACTTTGAAATTCTGACGTGATAAACGGAGTGACGTGAAAACCAGGCGTCGGGATAACGAGGTTCGACTGTATATATGTTTTTTTTTTTAATTATCAAATATTAAACAAGCTAATACATTAAATTTAATAAGAAATTTGAAAATAAGTAAAAGACTTTGAGACAAAATCAATATTTTCCAAAATTTTCATTTTCCTAAACATTTATTAAAAAAAATACTTTTCATAAATTTACGAAAATTTATATCATTACTTCATTAATAAAGTTTCGGGGTCTGGGGGGGGTATGCCCCCCCACCCCCACCCGTGGGTGCGCCGGTGGATGGTTAACTTTTCCCAATTGAAATATGCTTTGTATGCGTTATTATCAATTTTATGTAACTTTGTAGAATTTATAAATTTTTATACAGAACTAAAAATAGATAAATAAATAAAATAAAAATCGGATAGTTTTGAAAAGCACGAAACTTAAATTAGAATTTTATAAAACAACATTTTTTTTTCGTTACATAAAGTGTGTCAGTTTTTAGTCCCCGATTTGCTATTTCTTTCTCCCAACAAATGAAATATCGTCTCCAGAAAATAACTTTCAGTTGTATAAGCCACTCGTAAAACCAAGCAGCTGTATCATTGTACTGTTAATACTCCACTTCAAATTTTAAAGCTTCTGAGCTTCGCACACTTTCAGTTTTTATACCGTCGCATTGAAAGAAAAAAAAGTTATTTTAAATGCAATTTGTTTGAAAACTGCATCTCCATTTATTTTTGAGATATTCTTTTTTTTTTTTTTTTTTTGTAGTCTTTAGCTCCATTTGTTTAATTTTGGCAACTGAAGTACTCCATTCCTGCAGAAAGTAAAGAAAAAATAATTGGAAAATAGTAATTATATCTTTTTGTTGCCATTTTTCCATAACTACTGAAAAGAAATATTTAATTAAAATACGTGGTATTTTTTAAAAATATAAATCAATGATTTCTGATAAAACATGGAGCTATTATAAACTATATTTAATTTAATTATCTATATTACAAACAAATGAAGGCATATGAATCATTAGATAGCCGATTTTTTTTTTTGAGTAACATCTGTTTTTTGTTTGTTTGTTTGTTTGTTTTGTGTGTGTGTATTATTTAGCGATAGTGACGTCATATCAATGCTTTACTGTAGATGTTGTTCAAGACTGAGGAAAATGAGGAATCCTTAATTGAGGATCTTAAATGAGGAATTCTTCAGGGGATGCAATTAACGTCATTTTATATAACATAAAAGCGTGTGTTTTGATTCTTAAAACTGAAATATGCTTTGTATTATTCATATTTATATACAATACATATATGTATATATATATATATATATTTCATCCTGGGCGACACTAAATTTTGGAAAAGCAAAATTCCTGTCTTCTAGTCTTTTTTATTTTTTTTTTTAATCGTCCCCATACTTTTAACGTTACCCTAGAACTTTCGGCCATTTTACAGCCGTTATCAATAGAGTCCGATGTTAACATCCATTACCAAAGACACCATTAACAAAAAAGAATTGAAATTATTTTTTTTATTATTTAGTACAGCAATTTAACCTCAAGTAAAACTAATTTTAGTGTATTAAATTTTTAATTTTCTTATTTAAACAAGGGATTTTTTTTTTTTAATTATGCTTCTATTACAAGAAAAGAGCTGCGAGCAGCTAGCCAGATGTTGTTCCCATACCGATTCATTAAACAAAAACCACTCTATCTTCAAATTTGGCATAGCCTTTTTTCTTCGATTGTTGCATTGCCTATTGAGGGTATCCTTTAATGACCTTCATCCATTGTATGGCATTCCTTCAACTGTGCGCCCACAGATGTTAAAACTTGGATACTCTTTAAAATTACATTGAAAACATTAACTTGTTATATTTTAACAAATAGTAAATTGACTGACTTAAAAAGCATTTCATACTTTTAAAAGGTAATTCCTGAATGGATCCTTATTCACATTTGACTGCATAAAACAATATAGAAATTAATCAATATCAAGGCTATTTTTCAAAACAAAAAAAATATATTTAGAGTTCAAAATATATATATATATATATTTTTTTTTTTTTTTTTTTTTTTTTGCTCCTAAATATTTCTTTTTAAGTAATATCCTGATTCTATGCGATTTGTGTTAAAGTTCTTTTTTTCTCTGATTATTTTTATTTTATTTATTGTAATGAAAAATCAAATAAAACTATGAATTTCTCGAAAATACTTGCTAAAACTCGAAAATACTTGCACCATGCAGTCGGAAATTTGGAAAGTTTGCTTCCAAATAAAGGCCAAATTTATTAATCCTTTAACTGACAGTTAACTTTAGACAGTAAAAATTTTAGTTATTGTTACTTAGATATCGCAGCTTGAAATTAATTTTTTACCCTAAAGCTTGAAGAATTTTTTTTTTAATTATTTTATTAATTCCAGTGTTCGCATCTGCGGTAATCCCAAGGCTGCGGCTTAGTCTGACTGCGCAGTAAGTAATCAGGTCTTTGTAGTACTATATTCTTTTATAAAATATGGCACGATCTAACAGAGAGTTTTGCTTTTTTCGATACTGTATACAAATTCTTTAAGACTAATATTTTCTATATATATTGATTATATTTATATCTAAGTGTAAGTAAAAATACGAATATGTTATTTGAAGTTTCTGGATAATAATTTTAATTAAATTTCAAAGAATTAAGTTTGCCTCTAACACTTTCTTTTTTTTATTGGAAAAAAAATAATCAAAAGGGTTTGATAAGAAAAAATATACATATAAACTCTAAAATGAGAACAATGCTTTTCCCTCAAAATTTTCTTTGTACAAAAATTTAGTCCTTTTTTTAGTAGGAAGTTTTAGATAAAGTGGTTTATTATTTTTATCAAGTCTTATCTCTCAGTTATGTTATCATCAAGTCTTATCTCTCAGTTATGTTATAAGCCGTCTATTCAGCTGTAAAATGGGAGTAATTAAGCACTAAATGCTTATACAACTTCCAATAATAAACATGTACCTAGGTAATTGATACATTAAAAATGTAAAAAATAAAATAAAAATTAAAATACCTAGGCTATTTTTCAATTCTAGAAATAAACATCTAGAATGCATTTCTCTCTGAAAAGAGCATGCAAATTTGTTTTGGATTTTATAATATTAACTTTAATATATGTTTTTTTATTTATTATTTTGTTTCTACTTTATAAAAATGTGGAAAACATTAATAATACTTTATTAAACCATAAAAATATAAAATTCAATATATTTTTCTGAGTCACATATGAGAGTCAAAGATAAAGCTAGAAAAGAAAGAAAGAAAAAAATATCCTGCTTAAAAAACGTAATGGTAATATCTAAAAAGTTTTTGTGTTTTTATTTAAAATCTGTTCTCCGTACATTCACCAGAATTCCCGATAAACCCGAGATTCCCCCTCCCCTCGAAGTAAGTTATGTTAAAAAAATGTTAATTGAAATATATAAAACGAACCTTGACTGCAGTTTTGCACTCGTATAAATGATTTTAAGAATGCATTCCTCTGATTTAAATGTCTTATTTAATATTGAGCAAAATCGTGATTGGTGTAATTGGAATCAAAATAATCTCTTGCGATTTTCATGCCGAGAATTTATCTCTAAAAACAAAACTGAAGTAACCTTTATAAATTCAATATTGGCTGCAATGGAAAGCATATAGACAGGAAAGACGTTTAATTTTTTTTTCATAAAAAAAATAATAATAATAATAAGATAGAGAGAGTGAAAGAGAAAGACTGTTTCTAAATAATTATTTCAAATTTTGCACTTTTTGCACATTTTCTTTCATTTTTATTCTAAAATGCCAGTATTCTGCATGACAGAAGATTTTTTTTTTACCTTCTTTGAATTCTGTCAAATTAATAATACTCTTCTAATTACCACATATCACATTTTACATGATAAAACGCGTTTAAAGATAGCCTGTATATAACGGAAAAATTCCCTGAAATGGCTATTCCGTGGTCTCTATAAAATATCGCATTTTCTAAGATGAAAACTTGTCTCAAATGGAGTATTTTTCTGGCTCTATTTGAATTTCATCTTAGCAGGTTTCATTAAATTTTTCTGAACTTTCGTAATTAACCTTGATATTTTATACAAATTTCGGAAGGGGCTGTAGCCCCATCAGCCCACCCCTTGAATACACCACTGCGTATAAATGGTTTTTAATCTACACACATTAGTGTTGGGTAACTGATACATAAAGCACCTCATTTGTCCCATACACTATGACAATTTGTGACAGATTTGAGGTACATTCGTGGAAAAAAAAAGTAAACACCCCCTACTAACTCCTCAACAAATTATCGTAGAAGAAAGTTACTGGTACCGAACGATTGGAAATAAAGTCTACTTTTAAATGATGTATATAAAATTTTCTTAGGGGGCATTCTACATATTAAAACGAACCATAACTTTGTTTTTTTCACTAGCAGTACCCAATTCTGACAGCATAAATGAACTCTACACCCTTCAATTAGCCTAAAAACGAATTTTTATGCAATTCGTACCATAAGTTTCCGAGAAATTAATTATTTTAAAACGAGCGTATTTTAAGGGCTGTATCCAAATTGAAGTTCCGTACTGGATTGGATTGTTAACCGAGAGAGCCCCTTCCTTGATCAAGGCAACTTAAGCGCCTCTCAAGGAGTCAAGGAAGCGTGTAAGATTACAGTACAGCAGAATAAATTTCAAAATGTCTACTCACTTCCATCATAGACGGCCCCTTAAACCATCATTTTGCCGTTTTTTAAGCATAATTTGAAAACTACTTGGAAGAAAAATGTGAAATTTTTGAATTTCCATAAAGCAGGACTTAATACGTCTAAATCCATCAAAAAAATTGTAGGTTGCAATTCAAAATTTTTTCGAATATTAATTTCATAATTCATATAATAAAATTATAAAAATTGCAAATTCAGCTTATTTATGTTTGAGTATATTAGTATTATTACTACAAAAAAAAATTAGCACATTAGGAGCATAATTTCGTGAGACATAGATAAAAATATGAAAATGTAATTTAACATTAGAAGCACTAAATTTTGAATGTTTATAATTCAAAAACTTATCATTCAAATGACTTGAAATTTAGTGGCTAGGCATAGTTTGAACCGAAGATTTGAAATATCTCGTTAAAGTTGGGTATTGCCATTGAAAAAAATGAATTTTGGATTCGTTTTAATATGTAGATGACCCCTAAAAAATTTTTATATACATCATTTAAAAGTAGACTTTATTTCCAATCGTTCGGTACTAGTAACTTTCTTCTACGATGATTTGTTGAGGAGTTAGTAGGGGGTGTTTACTTTTTTTTTTTCCACGACTGTACATCCGAAATTTTGTCATGTTTGCGTCTCTTTGAAGCTAGCTTTGAAGCGGCTAGACGCCAGAGTTGTTTCAAGGAGGATGAATGAATTTGTGTGTGTGGCGAGGTGTGTTCTCATTGTCTGTAGGTGAAAGAGAAGGGGTAGGATTCCAAGAGGGTTGCGGACTACCTTTCAAGTTTGAAAAAGCTTAGGATACAGGGGCGCCATTTGAGGGGAGCTGGGGGGGGCATGCCCCCCCCCCCCCCAAGGAATTTGATATTTTTGAAAATTTATCTGTCATCGCAAGTCAGACTCAAAAGAATTTAAAAAAATTACTCAAAACCTAAAATAGCTTGTCAAATTTTATTACAATAAAAACACGTAAAGTGAACACTTTAGGTACATAAACTAATAATTATAAAAAAAAAAATTCTAATTTGCCAATTTATCTATTTTTTCGAAGTCTAATTTGCAAATTTCGCAATTTTTTTCTGCGGTCAATTGACGAATTGATTTTGCGTCGCTCTGCAAAAAAAAAAAAAAAAAAAAAAAAAAAAAAAATAAGCAAACAAATAAATAAAATAGCATGGTCTTCCCTTGAAAATTAAACAAGAGAGAAAAATCATGCATCAAGCATAGATTATGAAACACTTTCCAACACATCAAGAATGCTTTATCAAAACTTAGCCTTTCAATAAGGTAAATAATGTATCTAATTAAACATTTTAAGAAAACATAAGGACTTTTTCCTAGAAATCCGCACAAACTTTGCAATTATGTAAAATATCAAAGGAAATCGAATCAGGTGAAACTTGCGCGTGAAGTGTTGTGCTATGGTATATAAGAGCATGGTCATTAGCCAAGAGATCATTAAGTAATCTGTGTTTTCCAAGAATAGAGCCACAAGAGGAGTGTCTATGTATTATTGTGTACAAGTTTTACGAAAGCAATATTCATCAAGGAGCACGTCCATCGTGAACTATTTATCTTCCGAAAATATCACCAAACGAACTACATACGATGTTCTAGAATGTTACTAGGAGGGACTCTCAGGCTAAAAAAGAACTGGATCGGGTAGGAAGGCAAAAAAAAAAAAAAAAAAAAAAAAAAAAAACTCCAAGCCAGAGTTAGAGCAGTTGAAAGGACTGTTTGACGAAAACGACTGAGTCCCATGACTGATCCATCCCATGCCTTTGAAATACAGTGTTTTACCTAACCACCAACAAAAGACAATCACTAAGAACCTGAACAACAAATATTACCGATAGGGGGAAACATACTTAAATTATTTTGTACAACCCTGTATATGACATACAGATTTTAATACACGCCGCATATTAATGCTGAAATTTAGTTCAAGCAATGCTTAAGCTACTTAAATTACGCTTCCATGAGTTAATATCCATAGGCGATTATATATCCAGCTCTTTGCATAGTCCTGTATATGATTTTATTTATATGCAGCAAACTAACCTTTGTATAAAGTAGAGCTTGAAAGACAACTTGAAGCTGCATAACTCAAATTAAAAATAACATCTTTGAGCAATTCCTGCTCTTTCTCAATAATGCTTACGAATTTTTCTGTGTGTCTTACAAATTTAAAAATTGCTCTATATATGTTCTATTGAATTTATGCACACTATGTAGTATTCAAAAATTTATTTAAACTAAAAAACCATACCATAAGTGAAAACGGACTTGCAGCAATCATTCCTAATAGCCAAACTTCGCATACAGATTTGTTCCCGAAATCTTTTATGTGTCCCTGTAAATGAACGATAAATGCAATCCCCATCCTATTTTATTGCAAGCATTTTGTTGTTAACTTCAGTAATGTATATCAGTTTCATCATGTTTGAAATAGTACAACATAATTGAAATACGCTGCGAACAGTTTTTAACCGTAGACCATCATATAATCGAACTCTTTTGCATAACCTTGTAAATGAGTGATGAATGCTTCGCACCCCATATTCTACAGAAAGTATGTATTAGCACCAGAGATGAGACGGACTCAACCCGGACCTGACACGGGTTTAATTTTTATACCAGCCTTCGGGCTCGGGCCCATTCTTTCTCAAATTGGCAATTTTATTTATTCTCGTACTCGTATAGAAACAAAAAATAACTTTTTTACCCCTTAAAAATTAATTATCCCATTGCAAGTCTTTTTAATGCTGTTTTGATCAGGAGGAAAGAGAAATATAATTTTTTTTCTTTTTTTTTTCTTTAGTATTTGTCGAACATTATTTTGAAAGAAAACTTGTGATATTTGATGATTTATGTCTGTAGTTTAATGCGAGTAACGACCTGTTGATGTTGGCGGTAATCAGAATATGGCGCCATTTGGATAATGTTTAATTGGAATGTTTATTTATTATTACTTTTTTAAAAGATCTCACACGAAATAAATATTTTCTTTTACGCCAATCAGCATTAGCCTAAGATTTGCAAATTTTTAGTCGCCTATTGTCTGCGATTGTAATCGCTCTTTATATGAAAATAATGTTGGTGATTTTATTCATGCTTCTTCTTGAAGTCTGCTCATTCTGTGGCTCTGTTCTTCATATTCATACAATCACTTTCATACGTAAGTAGATAAAATTGGCATGCGTTGTTATTCCCGATTGAAAGCAATCAATCAGCGTTTCCTCTTTTTCTATAAAAGCATCGGGTCTTTTCGGTAACGGTGTCAAATTTATAATTTAAACTGATTTTAAAAGCCATGATAAATGCGAAAGATGTACACCTTCTATAGGAAACAGAAAACGCTGTTCGATTCTTCGTCATATAAATCATAATTTCTGCAAATTTCATTAATTTATAAATAAAATGCTCTTCGTTATTGTGTCCATCAGAGATATCTACTTGTTGCGGGAGAAAAATTTAAAAATCTTTTTAGGGAAGTATACTTCTATTTGACACTAAACGTCTCTTTTGATAAGATTTAATGTAAATTTCATAAAACTAATTATGTGCTAGAGATTAACAGTTGTTAAAAAATGAGATCTATTACATTTAGAACAGCTTTTACATATGTATTTTTGTTAAACCTTTTTTTTTTCTGTGCATACTTTCGGTATCGGAATCGGGATCTGATGGAACAAAATTTTCGGATTCGGATTTAAAATTGTTGGCCCCGGGCTCTGAAAAATGAGTCCGAACTCATCTCTAATTAGCACATCTCAGAAATTTTTATCAATTTCATTATGTTTGTAACGGAGTAACATTATTAAAATACGTCACAAATATTCTTTCTTCATAGACTATAATATAACGGAATACTTGTGAGTTCTCCTGGACGCGAACTGTAAGTGCTAAACACAACATTACATGTAGTAGTCATCTTTTAGTACACCCCAATAATGTATATAAATGTTATTATGTTTAAATACTGTAATACAACAATATTAAAATATACCGCAAATGATTTTACCCGATAGACCATAATCTAACGGAATACTTTTGAGTACTCCTGTAAATGAACTATGAATGATACACACTTCATTTTGAATACCGAACATTCCATTGTAAACATTAATAACATATATCAATTACGCATCAATCCGAGTATATTTACGTTAGTTAGAGCATGACCAGACGGGCAAACAAACTCAATTCACTTTTCAACTGCGTTGGAAAGTGTTAAAAATATTTCTTGAAGAATCCCATGCTTATGAAAATGTTAAGAATTGCATGCTATTTCAAACCCTTCCCCTCAAGCAAAATCTTGCCTCCTTTCCCCACTCTAAGAAACTTATTAAATGGCTCCCTGTCTTGTCCGCAAAGCCTGCAAAGTCAAAAAAGAAAAAATCTCCGTTTTAGACAGGCACCCTTCTTAGCAAGTATAATTATATAGTGCTTTCTTCATAGAAACTTAATTTTTTTTCCGTTTGCGAAACAATTCTTTTTTTTTTGACAGGTTTCGTATTCGCAAGTTTTACAATCTATCTATATTATAAAAGACAAACATACCTGTGCGTAACGCATACGTCATTTTGCGAATGGCAACACTTTGAAATTTGAAATGAAATTTTTGTTTTGCAATTTTCTCTACTGCAAATTTTTAAATTTTTAAACTTCTAAACATCGCACATTTTAAATTTTTACACCGTCGTATAAAGAAAAAAATGCTCTTTTAAATGCAATTTGTTTGAAAGCTGTATCTCAATTAATTTTTGAGATATTAATTTTTTTTCAGTTTTTAATACCATTTTTCTTATCGTGGCAAAAAAAGTACCTCATTTCTATTGAAAGTCATTGAGAGCAAACTTTAAATAGTTGAAAATAGGAGATACTGTATCTTCTTTGTTGCCATTTCTCATAAAACATGAAAAAATAGTTGAATATAAAATATGGGCTATGTCAAGAATATTGTCAGTTATTCCGTGATAATGACGTCATATGCACACTTTTCTATAGACGAAGTTTAAGACTGGGTTGTAAAAGTAGATTGCTTTAGCGGATACAAATGATGTCATATTATAAAAAAGCGTGTATTTTAATTCTTAAACCTGAATTATGTTTTGTAGAAGTGCGTCATTTTCACAGCACAGCTGCTTTGAAATTCTTCACAGGTGAAAATGCTTCACTTTTGAAAATAATGTAATCGAAAGCACACACTGATAAACGCTCTGCTGCAATTTTTTGACATTCCATTTTTGACCTAAAGTACATTCTGCCCTCATTTCAATAAACTTTATTCGGATTTCGTATAGCAATTTTCGAATTTTTCGGGAATTTTGTATGTGATTTTTAGTGTATTTTAGCGATTTGCTACTATTATTCCATATTAGTGAAAGGAATCAACTTGCAATCTTCGAACATCACAATATATATATATATATATATATGTATTTTTTTTTCTTTTCAAAATTTGAGAAGCGATTTAAAATTTTTTCGCGATATCTTATTGTGATTTTCAGAGCTTTTTCGTAATTCCTGCTGTTTTTTGACGTACCCAGGCAACGCCGGGCAAGTTCGCTAGTAAATGTAATATACCTATACTCTACAGAGGTATACTATAGAAAGGATGTTTTAAATGCCTTTAAGAATACTTGTAAAAAGGGAAACTGTCTATAATAGGATACTGTCTTAAACGGAAAAAATGTTAGTCACTATCTTGAAATTATACCTGCTAAGATAAAAAAAAAACCTGCTTAAAACGGAATTTTTCATAGGTTTTCGTTTTGATGGGAGAGAGTACAGGCTCCGTCGCCGAACCCCACCCCACCCTTGGCTATGCCACTGTCCTCAAAGACAGCTTGCCCCCCCCCCCCCCCCCAAGAAAATTCTGAAATGGCGTCCCTGCTTAGGAAAGGGTGAAAATAAAAGGAAAATATGTAGAAAGATAAAAACTGAGACGAATTTGGGGAAGGATGCTTTATCCTAAAGGAGGTTGGTCCTGGTTGAAAGAAAAGAAGAGAGCTATTTTTTCTTCTCTTGCTTTTAATAATATTGAATTCATACTTCCCAATTTGCGCTTATGATGTGCTTGTCATTTAAGATAGGAAAGCATTAACATTGACAATAAGTCACTGAACGAGTAGAAACAACACCGTAGGTGTTGGGAGAAATGGAAACGGTCCCAAGCCGTCCTTTTAAAAAGTGGTCACGTCTTTTTTATGTGGGCGGGGAAGAGGTGAGGGGGCTCGTATTTTTTCACGACAAGGGCGGATCCAGCTCACTATTTAGAAAGGGGTCATGGATTTCCTTTTTTTGGGTGGGAGGGGAGAATTTTTTATATTGAAAGGTATTCCCAAATCTAAACTAACCTCTTCTGATCCTTTCGCGAAGTCATTTTCATTCGTAAATACAAAAAAATTGCATTAATATTTGTAAAAATATTTGTAAAAATATAAAATTTACCGATTTTGTTCAGATACCAAGAAATTAAAGAGTTTTCCATTTTCTTATAAACGCAAAGATTCATTCAGAAAATGTTGTCAAAGTTAATCTTTTAGACGCAATAGCGAAAGGTAAAAAAAAAAAAAAAAAAAAAAAAGAAAAAAGAAAAAGAAAAATCACCATTATTTGACAACACCCGCTTATAACTCAAGATTAATTCCTTTATCCAAAAACGAAAACCAAAAAAAAAAAAAAAAAAAACTGTTCGATTTCAAATCACTTCAACGGTCATGCCTGTAAGTATCATGGTTTTATGCTTAAAAATGTGTCAGAAAGTTTCGTGTTGATATGCGGATTTTTTTTTTTTTTTTTTTTTTTTTTTTCCTTTAGAGAACAGTCTTAAATGTGATATCATTTAGATATCAAAACTTTTTCAATCAAGAGTCTGAAAATATATGTTATTTGATTTCAGTCTCAGCAGTATGTTCTATATTTATGCTGTGTGAACTGTTTTGTACCCATTCTTAATTTTATCAATTTATAGAATACCATACATCAACAATGAATAAATATTTCCTTTATTTTTTTTAACTTAGAGTACCCTTTATATCTGACATGATTTTTCATTAACCCCTTAACGGTCGCATTAAATTACGGTTTTAAAATTCAAATTGCTTATTGGCACCAGTTTTTTGAAAAAGAAATATTCACCTTACTGACAGGTAAAATGATACCATAATAAAGCCAATTACACTATTTTATAAAACTGGTGGGAAACTAACAAATCTGAATAATCTGAATAAAAGACACAGCCCGTCAATATGATGGGAGCGAGAATTAAGGGGTTAACCCTTTAGTGCGCAGCTTATGCAAACAACAGTGCTTTGAATTTAATAGATTTCTTTAATTCGTATATACCTAATTCACACCAGAAAATTAAAGTAGCAATATTTACTTTAAATAATAACAGACCTTCCGTTTAAAAATATAGCAAGGTCAGATTCTCTGGACTACGTAATTTATAGAACGTATTCTATCATGAGAATTAAAGGATTAAAGTTTAAGCTTTATAAAATAAATAATTATATAAGATAAGGTATTTGGAGACATACTTCTTAAAATATTTACTATTTGCAATATATGAGCGTAAAACAGGCACACGACAGTAGTTTTTACTTATATTGCAGAGGTGCAACAGAAGAAAAGAGTAACGTATTATATGAAAAATGTATCTCTAATTTTTTTCATTATTTTTCCTGTGTCATAAACCTTTCAGAGAATCATATGTAATTTTTTTTTGAAACAAAATAAAATATCGCGCATTTAAGGGTTAAGCATAAGAAGGTCGGGCTTAGGGTGCCCAATCATTTAGGGGGTCTGAAAATAAGTTATTTTTATTATTTGATCCAATTACATAAGGCAATTGTCTATAGTGTTAGTAGTGTTTTTGTTATCCGTTCCGTGGGAGTCATTCTAATTGATCCTAACACGCATTTATGCAATTTAAAAATCCGAATATTTAGGCCGACGAGCTTTGAAATCGACATAAGTTTGAAATCGTGTCATATATAACGGGGGACACAACACTCAAAAAATTAAAACAAATATTTATTTATCGTTAATGTATGGTATTTTATAAAGTAATAAATTTAAACATGAGTTCATTATAGTTCGCATATCTGAAGAATATTTAGTAATGGGGGATTGAAATCGAATATAGCATTTTTTCGACTTTTGACTAATGGTATCCCATTTAAGGCGATTCCAAAAAATATATATATATATATATATATATATATTTTTTTTTTTTTTTTTTTTTTTTTTTTTTTCTCCGTTCAAGAACGCGAAACTTTGTCAAATTTTAAAACATAAAAGTGACATTTAAACATGATACTTACAGGCATGAGTATTGGAAAGATTTTAAATCAAACAGTTTTTTTAATTTTTGGATAAATGAATTAGATCTTGAGTTATAAGCTACTGTTGTCTCAGGACAGCCGTTTTTTCTCTGTCCTTTGCTGTCGCGTCCGGAAATTTTGTGTCCTGTAGTATCAGTGGAGTGGAGTGTTTGTTACGAAAGATTTTCTGTATGTAAAAACAACGCTAAAATACTTTACATAAGTTAAGTTATACAGGTCTGGCACAACGGTGCGCGAGGTCCTGAAAAAAAAAAAAAAAAAACACTTTGTAGAGCTCTACGTCTGTGAATGAAATCTTGAAGATCTTGACTAGTAAGATTTATACATACAAAACTGATTTAAAACAATTCTCATTATCATTTGTTTTTATATTTAAAAAGAAAATAGTTTTACACATTTGTTTTGTTTTCTACTGAAATGTATGAAAAACACATTTCACAATTCTTTTGCAATCATTGTACATAATTATGTTTATTATCTTCAGTGGCTCTCTTTCAGGGCTGAAACTGGCCTTTTTTGCACCCGAGGCAAACATGGATTTTGGTGCCCCCCCCCCCCCCCCCCCCCCCCCCTCCTTGCGCACAATAAACGTTATCTTCCGCAGGTACCCTATGCAAAAAAAAAATAAAATAATAATAATAATAATAATAAAATAAAATTTAAAAAAAAAAGAGAGAAAAAGAGAAAAATAAAAATCATTTAATAATAATTAAGATGCTAGCAAGAAATATGTAAACAACGCTCCCATCGCATTCTAGTCACGCGAAGAAACTGGATCGCTAATGTTAAACCTATGGGAGCGTTCTTTTTAAAATTTCTCACTTGCATATTAATAGTTTTAAATGATTTTTTTTTTCTTAGAATAGCTGAGATTGGATTCTAACCGGGTTAGTGTTTACATTTTCGATTTTGGTTGCAAATTTTTGTTGTTTTATAAAGTTACTTTCACTTTCACAGACTTGAAAAGAACGCTCCCATAGGTTTAGCATTAGCTTGCGAGTTTCTTCGTATTTCATATATATAAATACATTTTTGTAAGAAACTACGAACAAAATCTTCATTTGGCGCCCTTCGCCTTCCGTTCTGGCACCCGGGGCACATGCCCCCTCTGCACCCCCTAGTTTCGGCCCTGCTCCCATTCAATAAAATATATAAGGGTATGGCAGGTAGTTTAAATTAACATAAGTTTAGAATTGGAACAGTACCTATTAATCAGATTTCTTGCATAAACAAGTGTCGAATAACAAAGAATCCGCTGATTATTTCTGCAGTTTATAATTTAGAAATTGAAAACTGTATAATATTTATATAACATTAAAAAAAATTTATTGTAGAAATGCAGGGAAGTTGCAATGATTAAAAAGTTAATATTGTATATTTTATATAACAGATGAAGGAATTTAAATTAGAGATAATAAAACTTATGTTACATACTTGGGCAACTGAATTATCAAAACTTTACAAGTTTCTCTTAAATATAAAAATTTACGGTAAATATATATATATATATATTTTTAATATATGAAATGTCAGTATCTATATGTTTCTCGACAGTTATAAACTCTAGTTCATACAAACTTTGTAACTGGAAAAAAAAAAAAAATCTTTTAAAATGCAAACTTACATGATCAAAATAAAAGCAAAGTTATTATTATTTTGCAACGAGGAAAGTAATTTTGAATTGTGCGGAGAGAAACGTCGCTCCTCAGAACCTTAACAGAACAAGTGTCCTGGGCAATCGCCCCGTTTGCCCGATATTTGTGCCGGTCCTGAAAATAAGTTATCCCCCCCCCCACACACACACACACACGCACTATGCTATGCCTCCATAGCATACAAAGCTTTAAAATTCTTATTTTTTGAAAAAATTCTGCTGCATTTCTTATTTCTTTATATAAAAAAAAAAAAATAAATAAATAAACATTTCTTTAAACCTAATCTATCCTAACTCGGTTGTAGTTGTTGCGTTTTAACTCCTCATGACAAGAATGTTTTTGAAGTACCTCATACAAGCGTCAGAAATTTCTCGTGTCCTACCCAACACTAATACACATTTATGGATTAACTTAACTTTGTCTTATTAGATATTTTTTTTAAAACTGCGCATAAACTTTTGGTAAGTAGAATATGAACATTATAAACTTTGTAATTTTGTAACACTATCATATCTGTCATTACATTAGCATCTATTTAAAAAAGAAAATTTCTAAATGTGAAGCCCTAGAAAAACATTTATTTTAACTAATTTGCATTAGAGTAATGAGTAATGTCTTATTCAAGATGGATTTTGGACAGCGAAATTATGTGCTATTTTTGAAATGCAGAATGTTTTATTTATTTTCTGTAATAACTTCTGTAGTAACTAGTGCATATATTCTTTTCGTTAAAGCTGTCCCATAGTGGTGTAGTCGAAGGGGGACGCAGGGGACGGCGTCCCTCACTTTTTTATTTTATTTAAAGCGTCCCCTTACTGTTTTTTTTCAAGGGGGACGCATACCTTCCTGATATATTAAATGTTTGAAATAAAAGAAACACATTAATAAATTAACAATTTTATGAATTAAAGAATTGATTTTTTAAACTATTTAAGTCTTTTTTTGACAAAGGGCATTTAAAAAAAAACAATTGAAAGGAATTAAATGGGTGAACTGAAAGGGAAGAAAGAGGTGTTTACTTGCTGTTTCAAAAAATTACCCCGCTATCTTTTGTTCCTTCACACGCATACTTTAGTTTTACTTGGAATGCTTTAACCGAAAACTATTGTCCCCCTCCGGTCACTAAGGGAAAGACATCACAAGCATTCCGGAAAAGATCTTTATATACCAGTCTCAGTTTTAAAAAATGTCCAGATGTTTCAGTTTTAAAGCCTGGTCATGTTTTTCTCACATGACAACTAACAACAGCATGTTTCCATTAGTCAGTAAATAAAGTCTTTAAAGATATTCATGGTAATTGTCATAACTGTCACATATCTTGGTTAGTAGGGGTTCTCAGATGGCCGATATATCATCTGCAGTCGAATGCAAAATATATCAACAAAAGGGACATCAATGCAGACCGATAACTTCTGATACAAACTCCTGCACTGCGAGAATCCTCCAATACCATTATCCCCCCTGCCCCCTTCACCCATCTTCGTTTTTCATTCACATTGACAATTATCTGATTTGATTTGGGGATGACCTCTTTACAAATACGAAATTATTGACTCCAGTTGAAGATCAAAAGTCCGACCTAGTTGTGAAAAAACTTGTAAACTATTTATGGAAATAATTTTATTCAGGTTGCAAGATTCATATTGGTCCCCCTTCCCCTTTTTTGCTTCTAGTACACGCCCCCCCCCCCCCACACACACACACCCATGCAAAAAACAAACTATATCATTAGAAAACTAATGATTAAAATTTATTAGTATGCCATTGTTTTCAAAAGAAATTATTTATTAAGGCTGTTCTTAACTGCTCTGCTCAACAAGCACAAAATGTTTTGACACATTTACAAATTCATTTTGTAACGGAAAGATATAAAATTTGAAAGCCTGGCCGTGAAAGCGATTTGGAATTGAACTGTTTTTTCCATTTTTTGATCAATAAATATCTATTAAGTTATAAGCGATTTTGATCGCGTGACAAACACATTTTTGGCCCGCTTTTGAGTGTTTTTTCTCCTTTTGCGCGGAAATTCGGTTCAAAACGGCCACATTGACACTATTTTCTGAAAAATGTATTGCGTTTCCAAAAAAATGAAAAAACAGCTCGATTACATAGTTTCTGAACAACAACACCAGCTAGGTGTTGTTTTTGTTATTTTTGTTCGAAAATGCATGAAACATGCATTTTCAAACAAAAATAAATTAAAACTTATGTCAGAAATTCGCCCTTTCGGATTTGAGAACAAACACCCTTATTGTTTTCCTCGTAATGTGGCATGTTAAAACCATTAACGATGACCAATTTAGTGCATTCCCTTTTAGACATCTTATAACATACAAAGTAAAAGTTTGCAAAGAAGTACTCCTATCAACCAATTTATCATTTTTTCTACTATTGTCCTACTAGTATTTCTTCTTAAGGCTGTTCTCAAATCCAAAAGGATAACTTTATGACATAAGTTTTAACTTTTTTTTTCGGAAGTGCATGAATCGAGCAGATGTTGTTGCTCAGAAACTATAAAATCAAGCTGTTTTTTCCAGTTTTTTTTTTTTTTTGGCAAACGCAATAGAACTATTAGAAAATAGTGTCAAAGTGGGCCAGTGGGCCTTTTGAACCGAATTTCTGCGCAAAAGAAGAATAATCACCCAAGAAAGGGTGAAAAGCGTGTTTGTCACGTAATCAAAATCGCTTATAATTCAATAGGTAATTTATTTATCAAAAAATCGAAAAAACAGTTCGATTCCAAATCGCTTCCACAGCCAGGTCTTCTAATTTTATATCTTTCCGTTAAAAAATGAATCTGTAAATGTGTCAAAAGGTTTTGCGCTTGTTGAGCAGAGCAGTTGAGAACCGCCTTAAAATTATGACCATCTTTTTGTGATACCCTGTATATAGATGTGAGCAGTACCGGGTACAAAATTTATGCGTACATATATGTTTGAAGTTTATGACTACCCACTTCCACATTATTCACAAGACAATTCTATAGATAGATAGAAGCCCCCCCCCCCACTCCCCACCAGAATGATGCTTGCCCCGGTGTCCTCTATACTCTTAGTCGGGCCCTCCATATTTTATCGGTTTCCTTTAAATTTTTATGTCGGCCCGGCTCGTTTAAAAAATTATCCTAATTCTGCTTGAAGCCCGTTCGCTGACCGCCAAAGAAAAAAAAGGCAGTAAGACGCGAATGCGCCATATCTGTCCCTTCAACTTTTTTGGTAAGGATTATATATTTTCCAAATATCGATGTGTTTTTGTTATAAAACTATGTCTTTTGTTGAATAGGGTAGAAAGGGAAGGGCAGAAAGGAAACATGGGAGCCAGCAATGGTAGTTGAGCAGAATTGCTTCTCTCTGGATTTTCAAATTTAATTTAGTAAATTTTCTTTCTCTCTCGAAAATTTAAAAATATAATTAAGTTTGCTCTTCTCAAAGGATTTAAAGTAATTAAACAGGAAAAGAAAGGATAATCAAGAATTATTCATCAGGGGGGGAGTGGGGGTTTCTTCCCCTGAACTCACAGTAAAAGACTATTTTTAGCTCTGTTTTCTTTTATATGCCGTATTTTATGGAAGAAACGCCGCGGCGTTTACGAGTTTAAAAGTTAATATTTTTCCAAATGCGGCGTTTACGATTTTTTCTAAATACCAACTGAGTTTCTTTAACTTAAAAATTCATAAAAATATTTAAAATTGTATTTAAATATTTTAAATAAAACTTCAGATATCTTAAGATATTAAAATCCTACACTGCTCAGAAAACTTTGATTAAAGTTAGGTCAATGTGATGCTGTTGACAAAAGTAGCGTTCCGACGGATGCGGCGTTTACAACGGGTGCGGCGATTACGATATTTTTAAGCTTATTCAGGACAATTTGAGGAGTGCGGCGTTTTTTCCATAAAATACGGTAATGTTACACTACTTCAAACATAATGAAATTGATATATATCACTATAGTGCAATACGCTTAATATAGAATACCGATTGTGTAGCTTCTATCGTTTATTTACAAGATTCCCAAAAAAATTCCATTGCATTACTCTCGGTATACACTGTTAAAAATTTGCAGCATTCTGGCAGATCATTTGACCGTTTTTTCCGAAAACTGTTACACAACCGTGAATTTAACACAATTCAGACCATATTATTGGCCATTTTATGGTCAGAATATAGTTAAATTATGGTTATGAAACCGTTTTTTGAAAAAACGGTCGAATGACCTGCTGCAAAATTTTTAACAGTGTACAGTGATTGTTTGAAAAGTGTTTTGTGAAATTGATATATGTTATTGAGGAGGGGAATAACGTCAACCACAGAAAACACACCGGCCTGACATACGAGGCCTGAGCGCTGACACAAAAATCGCATATGCCGAGAGCAGATTTTTTTAAACTTAAACGTAATGTATGGTCCCTAAATTTAGACACCAGTATTTTATAAAAGATTTCTTTGTCTTGTTTAATCTCAGACAATTAAAGCGGAAAAAACTTAAAAAAATTATTGGCACCAAATTTCAAAGGACCATTACACACGCTGAAAAAAAAACCGCCTTCGGCAGCCGCCATCTTCATGGAGGCGATGAAAACCATAGGGCATGTATAATATAAATTTTCTTTAAGGCTGTTCTCAAATCCAAAAGGGCAACTTTATGACATACGTTTTAATTTATTTTTGTTCGGAAATGCATGAAACTATCAGTTGTTTTTGTTCACAAACTATGTGCTGGGCAACATATAACTATGATATGTTCCCGCACCATGTTGGTTAAATCAAAGTAAAATTGCGTAATTTGTTATTTCTGTTTGTATAAATATTTTTTATAAAATATAATTATGAGTGTAAAATTATAATGTTTATATATTTAAGTAAAATAAGAATGTAAGTTCATACAAAAATTATTAAGTTGATTTTAAAGATTAAATATATATTTTTAAAAAATTGTTGTATTATAAAATGAATGTATAACTTTGAATGGAGTTCGGATCTCAGACAACAACAATACGCAGACGCCATGGTGTCGTTTTATGACAAGCCAATGGAAAGTGGTGTATAATTAGAAGTCGTAAAATCATAAAAACGTTGGAATCAATTTATGGCCTCAATAAAAGTGTTGGGATAAATTTATGACTTTTCAGACCACCCAAACTTTAAGGCAGATAATAATATTAAAGTATATGTAAGGGGCCATTTGCAGACTGCTAGCTAATAGGCCTATCGAAGTATAATAAAAAATCTTCTCACATCCAATAACAGTGGACTAGACAAAATAGTTCCACCCACTGCAGGAACTGGTGTGCAAGAAGAATAAGTTTTAAAAAAGATAGTCTGAAAAAAAGATGTAGAGGATGCAAGAGCTCTCCTGAAAGCCCGTGCAATGAGTCCCGCAAGCCCTGGTAAAGCCCAGGCGAGATGGACCTATCGGAGCGAGCCTAATCAAGCCTAATTGAGGATGTCTTCCTGAGGTACCTATCGGAGTGAGCCTAAACAAGCCAAATTGAGGATGTCTTCCTGATGTACAGATCGGAGTGATCCTAATCAAGCCAAATTGAGGATGCGTTCCTGATGACACTTTGCCATGATCCTAAGCAACGCAACAACTCGGAATTTGACGAATAAAGGCCACCATCCCGTATATTAAAAGAAGGTACTATTTTAAACATTTTCTTTTACCACTTAAGATCATATGAAAAATCTTAAAAAATACTTTTCTGATATTTATGGTAGAGAGTTATCTGAGATCCGACCAAACCAATAATTAAATAAGATTAAGGTAATTTTAAAAATGAGAGAGAGTATTTCTTTTAGCAAAAAGAAACAATTATAATAATTAGAGTACGTGAAAATATTGTCTTTTTTTTTAAAAAAAGATTAAACATACTTAAAATAATGAGAAGCAAACAAAAGTGTTGCTTTCTATTTTTTGAATTAATATTATGTTTTTTCTGTAAATAGATATGTTCAATGTAAATAAAATATTTAATCAAGTTTTAAAAAGTTTCTGTAATTATTTAATTAATAATATTTAAAGTGTGTCAATTCTTTTTTTTACAGCTTAAATTTTAGTTTAATTCATAAGTGGAAGAGTTCGTCTAAATAATTCACAACGCAAACTCTTAATTTTATTCGTAATTATTCAAATTTAATAATTACTTTTTGACGCGAATTATAATTTAATTTTATTAATGCTTCGCGTTGCTCTTCTACTAGAATGTAGGTAAATACGATCACTTATATTATTTAAATTTATCTAAGGTATATAAAACTATATACCAATTTGCTATGAGGTTGCTTGGATGATTTGGACCAATTAACAATTTTGAATATATTTAATAAAAAATAAACAGGTGTAATTATCTGTCCAGCATCCCCCCTTCATTAAGTAAAATGGTGCTCTGACTCAGGAACGATCATCTGAGGTCATTAGATAGGTAAATGGTGCTCTGACTCAGGAACGTTCATCTGAGGTCATTAGAAATAATAATAATAATAATAATAATAATAATAATAAAGGAAAATAAATTTAAGTATTATTTTAATGTCACAATTTTAAAGATGTTGTAGGTATGTAAGTTTAATTGATTAAAATTTTATTAAAATTAATTTTATTATTGTAACAATACTGACACACATATAATAATTTTATATAAATAAAAATGAATAATATATGTTAGTAAAAAACAACAAGGAAATGAAAAAAATAATTCTGGGATTTATAATAGGTAAATTTAGGAATTACAATTTTTTTTTTTCTCTCTTTTCTCTTGTGGTTGGATCTCAGTTACCATTGAAAAATAATGGCATTCACATCACAGATGACACATTTGTAAAAATAATTTTTTTTATATAATGTATAAATAATAATAATAATAAGAATAATAAGTAAAATTTGATAATATGTCTGGTATAAAAATGATTGAAATGTCAATAGATCATGATTTTTGAAATTGTATCACCTTGATACAAAAGAAAATTTATGAGTCGTACTACGAAGTAGTAGTACAATATTTATAAAAAAAAAAAAAAAAAAAAAAATAAGATTGTTTTTTCTGTAGAAAAAGACAGATATTTTTCTGTTAAATGAAATTATGTTGTTTTTTATATATACGTGTATTATAAATATTTTAGGGGTATTTATGTGTGTAAAAGAATAATCTACAAAACAACTTCATCTCCTAAGAAATTTTTTTTTTAATTTTAGTGCTGTTGTTTTTATGTATTTATGCAATTTAGAATATTTTCATACATATGTGGTAATATAAAAAAAAAAGTATGATAAACAGAAACATTCTGTTCAAAGGTTATGCCCAACAATAAGCGAAAATTTAAAAGGAGAAGTGTAGATTTAAATACTTCTGGAGTTAAAACCAGAGGACAGAAAAATAAAATTATTTCTCTAAATTATTCGCTACAAAAAACTAAAAAGAATACAATGACTCAACCTAGTGTTGATACGCTGTTGAATTGTATCCCCGTCTTTGACGGAAAGAAAGAGTCTAATATTAAATTTTTCGTGAACGAATTCGATAATCTAATTAAACAAACGGAATTAGAGAATGTTTCGAAACTTGCACTCTTAAAAACTAAATTAGTCGGTAGTGCTAGAGATAAATTAGCTAATGAAGAAAATCTTAATACAGAAAAAGACTACGGTAAATTTAAAGAAAAATTAATCGATACTTTTTCTACTAAAACAAGTTTTTCTGCGGCTCAAAGCAATTTTTTTTCTCTTAGGCAAAAACCTGCGCAGGCTATCGCTGATTTTATCAGTGAATTCAATGCGGCTGCAAAACTTTACCTAGATAAAAGTGGCCAAAATATTGACAACGGTAATGGTAGTTTATTTGAAATGATAAAATTCACAAGATTTTTAGAATCAGTTAGGGCAGATTTAAGTTTGGACATTCGAAGAATGGCGCCGAAAAATTTCAACGACGCATGTAAATTTGCGAAACAAATGGAAGATGCATACAATCAAGTTGCATCAAAGGAAATTAATTCGATTACAAAAACCTCCACTGAGGAAAATTTGGACAAATTGTTAAAATTAAATATGGAAAGCGCGGAGCAAATTAAAATTTTGACTTCCGAAATAAACAATTTGAAAGTTAAAACAAAAGATACTGCATCAAGCAGATGGTGCGAATTATGTAAAAAAAATTCGCATACTTTAGAAACGTGCTGGTACAAAAATGATAATAAAAATACATATAAGGATAGCAGAGATTTCGCAGGTCGGCATTTTAATAAAAGGTACTCTTATAATGGACAGTATCAACCGAGAGCGAATTTTAATCCTAGATTTGTTAACCCAAACCAGCAGTGGCATTTTCAATCTTATGCACCCACAGGTGGTTACTATGGATATTCTCCATATCCCCCACCCCCACCAAATTACTTCCCTCAGCATGTGCCATATAGGAATAGTCAACCTCAGAGTCATGCCAGTTATTATCCAAATGAGGATAAAAATGAGAATTTAAAAGACAATGCTCAAAAGTATCCAAAAAAGTATAAAAATAAGGGTAAAACTGATGATCAAAGGGACAAGTAAGGGATATGAATTGGTATTAAAAATAAATCAAAATGCATAATTAATCGAATTTCAAAATTTAAAAATTTTCAAAATTTAAAAATAAATTTTTTTTTCTTTTAGGTAAAAAAAAAAAAAAAAAAAAAAAAAAAAAAAAAAAAAAAAAAAAAAAAAAAAAAAATTGAAACAGAATTAATAACTTGCCTTTTTAAAATTCAAAATAATAATAAGAAAGGATAGGAACATGGGAACGCCAATTTGTCTCAGGGTTACAATATTGAGCAAATGTGCAGGGCGCACCCGAAAACATACTTATAAAATTATGTAATGTGCTTCACAAAACTTCAATGGAGCAGTGAAATATTTCTCTCCAGGCAAAAGTTATATATATATTTTCTTTCTTTTCGAATATGAATTAGAAAATATAAAATCTTAACAAAGCCAAATAACATTAAAACTTAATTAATTTAATAGCAAATAATGTTGGAGTAATTTTCAAAAAAAAAAAAAAAAAAAAAAAAAAAAAGAGAATTTTTTCTGTCTTCTATAAGGGTAGCCTTTGCTAATAGCCTTACAATTTAGATGACAAAATTTCAGAATTACTCTTTAAAATGAGTAGGTGTAAGCTATAGGTTCAGGGTAGTTAGAACAGCTTTATAGCATACTCATATATATATATTTTTCTTATATAAATATATGGTTGACAAGGAATAAATTATTAGTGCACTCTATAGTAGGATAGCGGTCAGCTATAAGCCTAAATATAATAAAATATACAAAGAGTGCTAAGATTTATTCCGGTAGTTCAAGTACAACTTATATGCTAAAGTCTAGAATTTAGACAGCAGGGATAAGTTTTATGAACAAAAGTGTTATAAAAAAATTTAAAAAAAGGATTTTGGTGTAGCACATTGGTTTTTAAAAAAAACATATATATGTATAACAATGGACAAGGCAAGTTATTTCAACATGATTGCACACAAAAATAATAGTAAAAAAAAAAAAAAAAATACACAAATAAATAATTGAAGTAAAATTAAAATTTTCTCACCAAAGGCTTTCTGTATAGGGTGCAATTTTGGCCTACGGCTGGGTATGCACCAACACCAACAAAATATTTGTAGAAAAATTATTCACAGATACATCAATATAGTCATCACCTAGGCATAAATTTCAGGATTCTTGGCTGAAAAAGGAATCGAAGAAAAAATTAAGTATGGTATAATTACTAGATGTTATGCTCAAACAATAAAATTAGTAATATTATATTGTAAAAAGCAGCATTTTGAGTTTTCTTTAGGAAAACTTTTGATTTTTAGGTTTTACACATTTATGGAGTGTCTAGCTCAGTGTATAGTTCCTAGATTTAATAATAAAAAAATAATAAATAAAAATATAAGTTCGTGTTGTTTTCTAAATAAATAACAAAAGGTATAGCAATTAGCATTTACAGTTAAAATTTATGGAATTTTCAGCAAAATTAACATTAGACAAACATAGTTTATATTATATTTAACTTGATAAGCTAATTTACTTTTATTAACGGTATTCAATTAGAATTAAAGTAGGCTTAAATTCAAGTTAAATTAATTAATAACATTGTTGTAGTGTAAAATTTTATGTAAGACTATTATATTTTTATTGTATATATAAAAATATGCAAATTTAACAATTAATAAAATGTATTAGCAAAATTATTTAATATAAATATTAAATGACATCTTGCTGAAATCAGCTAGAAATTAGATTTTTTTTTTTTTTTAAATAAAATATTTTATAAATTTATGTTAGTTTAGAATTTAAGCATTTTTTTTTCTCTCTTTACTTTCCCTTAGAATTAAATGCAATTCTAAATTTAACACATATAAATATACATAGTATTGATAAATTTGAGTGTGTGAGTTCATAATTTTTTTTTTATATAATTTGGCCAATTTAACATAAGAAAGCAAAATAAATAAATAAATATATTTATATATATTGGCCTTAATTTTATTAAAATATGTAGTATGGCTTAATAAATTTATTTACTTAATTTTTTTTATAGTACGTACAGTAATTATTTTAAAAACTTGATCTATAAAAAAAAATTGCATGTGGTTGTTTGTGAGTATACAAAGATTTTTTCTGCTGGCAGAAGTTCTTTGGTCCGGCCGGGTACTCATAGATGGCTGCATACGATGTTACGTAGTAATTATCATTTACTTTTTTTTTTTTTTTTTATTATACAAGTGTATTAAGTACATTTTTTTTTTTTTTACAATTAAATAATAATTATTAATGTTGGATTAATAATAATAATTTATTATATTTTATTTTTAAACATATCATTAAATTTTAGACAGTAGAATTCACATACGGAATGTTAATGATAAATAAAATTTTGAATAAATAAATTTTTATTTCATTCAGTAAATAAATAAATATGAAAATTTAACAATCTTTTAAGATAGAATTGTTGGCTAAATAAATAATAATTTAAGACAAAAAAATTGTTCTCTTCTTCGTCAATGGCATTTTCTGACAACACTATTTAATAGTATTAAATGAAGGTGCATTTTTAAGGTCAGCGTAATGCATATTTTACATTTTTGAGAGGCCGTAGAAGTCATTTTTCCGTGTTGTTTACATTTTAATAGTAAACAATATCATGAATCAAAATTTGTGGTTGTTAGAAAGGTCTAAAAATATACAATGTAATCAGTTAAAGAAAATTATATGCATTTTTTTTTTTAAATCCTGAAAGGCAATTTGGTTTAGTTTAAACCTGAATGCATAAAAAGCCACCCTCGCTTCAGTTCCAGTATAAGGCAGGAGAATTCCGATGATAGAATCGCCATTTTCCCCCTGCAAAATAATAAAAAAAAAGCAGAAGGTTTACATTAGATACGATACAAATACATACACTGTTTATGCATAGATTATGTTTAAAATTACATACAGGCATGAACAGTGAGTTAAGAAGAAAGTATATCAAGAAATTATACTAATTAATAAGGTAATTACAAGCATGAAATGGTTTTAAATACATACCTTTGGGAAGTCGTAAAATTTTGTCACAGCACAATTCACCTCACAGAAAGCGATTAGTAGCTTGACCAACCCCTCGTTTCGAAAGAATCGGGGACGTTCAAAACTGGTTTTATTCAATCCTCCTTCTTCTTCTTTTTTTTTTTTTTCTCTCTTTCTCGTATCGGGTAAAGTTGGAAAGCATTGCGTAATGATATATTAAAGGAGATGAATTAGCTTGTACATTTTGACACATCATACATGTTTGAAGTAACAAATAAATAAAATAATGTAACAAGTTTGTATACAATATTTTTTCTGATTATAATTTGAATACATCAGATTAATTATGTGAAAATATAACATGTCATATTACAAGCATTGTATTTACTTTTATTCAGTATAAAATGTGTTTTAGATAAAACACTGTGTCATAAGGTTGTATGTGATGAAATAATATGTCAAATGCGTATGCCATTATTTTTCTTATAATGAGGTTTATTTCGGCATATTAATTTCAGACAAAATTATAGCTTTGAATGTATTTTGGGCACTTAAACTGTAAAGTTACAAAATTAGTAAACATGTGTGTGGTAAAGAAAAAAGGCTTCGAGAAAGACGTCTGATTGTCAGTACAGAGGTCTTCTATAAATGTGTATGTCAACAGACAACTATGCTATCATGTGTTGAACTTTCTGTTATGAAACAATAGAAGAACTTCTTATAAAATATACCAGAACCATTGATAATTGAACTTTACAGTCTTCGCTCAAAAACTGTGTAGATACACAGTCATATGGACACGTACATTCCTTCAAGCTTTACAAAAAAAATAAAACCAGCAATCAGTTTTTATTTTTTTTTTCTTCCGATACCGGGAGAGATGCTGGGCAACATATAACTATGATATGTTCCCGCACCATGTTGGTTAAATCAAAGTAAAATTGCGTAATTTGTTATTTCTGTTTGTATAAATATTTTTTATAAAATATAATTATGAGTGTAAAATTATAATGTTTATATATTTAAGTAAAATAAGAGTGTAAGTTCATACAAAAATTATTAAGTTGATTTTAAAGATTAAATATATATTTTTAAAAAATTGTTGTATTGTAAAATGAATGTATAACGTTGAATGGAGTTCGGATCTCAGACAACAACAATACGCAGACGCCATGGTGTCGTTTTATGACAAGCCAATGGAAAGTGGTGTATAATTAGAAGTCGTAAAATCATAAAAACGTTGGAATCAATTTATGGCCTCAATAAAAGTGTTGGGATAAATTTATGACTTTTCAGACCACCCAAACTTTAAGGCAGATAATAATATTAAAGTATATGTAAGGGGCCATTTGCAGACTGCTAGCTAATAGGCCTATCGAAGTATAATAAAAAATCTTCTCACATCCAATAACAGTGGACTAGACAAAATAGTTCCACCCACTGCAGGAACTGGTGTGCAAGAAGAATAAGTTTTAAAAAAGATAGTCTGAAAAAAGATGTAGAGGATGCAAGAGCTCTCCTGAAAGCCCGTGCAATGAGTCCCGCAAGCCCTAGTAAAGCCCAGGCGAGATGGACCTATCGGAGCGAGCCTAATCAAGCCTAATTGAGGATGTCTTCCTGAGGTACCTATCGGAGTGAGCCTAAACAAGCCAAATTGAGGATGTCTTCCTGATGTACAGATCGGAGTGATCCTAATCAAGCCAAATTGAGGATGCGTTCCTGATGACACTTTGCCATGATCCTAAGCAACGCAACAACTCGGAATTTGACGAATAAAGGCCACCATCCCGTATATTAAAAGAAGGTACTATTTTAAACATTTTCTTTTACCACTTAAGATCATATGAAAAATCTTAAAAAATACTTTTCTGATATTTATGGTAGAGAGTTATCTGAGATCCGACCAAACCAATAATTAAATAAGATTAAGGTAATTTTAAAAATGAGAGAGAGTATTTCTTTTAGCAAAAAGAAACAATTATAATAATTAGAGTACGTGAAAATATTGTCTTTTTTTTTAAAAAAAGATTAAACATACTTAAAATAATGAGAAGCAAACAAAAGTGTTGCTTTCTATTTTTTGAATTAATATTATGTTTTTCTGTAAATAGATATGTTCAATGTAAATAAAATATTTAATCAAGTTTTAAAAAGTTTCTGTAATTATTTAATTAATAATATTTAAAGTGTGTCAATTCTTTTTTTTTACAGCTTAAATTTTAGTTTAATTCATAAGTGGAAGAGTTCGTCTAAATAATTCACAACGCAAACTCTTAATTTTATTCGTAATTATTCAAATTTAATAATTACTTTTTGACGCGAATTATAATTTAATTTTATTAATGCTTCGCGTTGCTCTTCTACTAGAATGTAGGTAAATACGATCACTTATATTATTTAAATTTATCTAAGGTATATAAAACTATATACCAATTTGCTATGAGGTTGCTTGGATGATTTGGACCAATTAACAATTTTGAATATATTTAATAAAAAATAAACAGGTGTAATTATCTGTCCAGCACTATGTAATCAAGCAATTTTTTCCTTCTTTTTTTTTTTTTTTTTTTTTTTTTTTTGCAAACGCGATAGATCTTTCAGAAAATAGTGTCAACGTGAGCGTTTTGAAACGAATTTCTGCGCGAAAGGTGAAAAAACATTCAAGAAAGGATGAAAAACGTGTTTGTCGCTGATCAAAATCGTTTGCAACTCAATTAGTAATTGATTGACCAAAAATGGAAAAACAGTTCGATTCCATATCGCTTCCATGATCAAGTTTTCCAATTTTATATCTTTCCGTTAAAAAAAAAAAAATAGATTTGTAAATGTGTCAAAACGTTTTGCGCTTCTTCAGCAGAACAGTTGAGAACAGCCTTAACAGTCTATAAGCAACATTACAGTACGCGCATTTTCGATCTTAAATAATTTCTATTACATTATGTGGCATGAATGAATTCTATAGATCATATACAATGCAACTATTTGAATTATTTAATTTTTGTGTGCGTGACTTCAGGAAAATGCGTTTTCAAGAATATTATTCGTCTTTGAGCACAGCTAGGTTTTACTGTGTGAATATAATATAAATAAATTCTTATATAGAACTCCACAAAAGATATGGATACACAAATATTGTCGTCAATGAACGGTAATTGCCAGAAAACTTTTTTTCAATTGTTTTATGTGTTCTCTCCTTTAAGGCGCTCTATTTGTGTTCAACTGATCTGCTCAACAAGCGCAAAACATTTTGACCCATTTACAAATTCATTTTTTAACGGAAAGATAAAATTGGAAAGCATGACTATGGTTGCGATTTTGATCACATAGCAAACACATTTTTCACCATTTCTTGAGTGGATATTCTTCTTTCGCACGGAAATTCGGTTCAAAACGCTAACTTTGACACTATTTTTGAAAAATCTATTGCGTTTCCAAAAAAAAAAAAAAACTTGGAAAAAACAGCTCGATTACACAGTTTCTGAACAACAACATGCATTTCCGAAAAAAAAAATAATAAAGTCATAAAAAAAATGTCATAAAGTTCACCTTTTGGATTTGAGAACTGCCTTAATTGCACTGTCAGTTTTACTGTGTGGTATGTAAAAAAAAAAAGGAAAAAGAATAAAAAATTATATACTGAAAAATTTGTGTGTTAAGAAATTATTTACTCACGCGAAAACACCTGCTTTCTAATGTTAATCCTATAAAAGAATTTTTTTTTTAATATCTCGTTTACATTTATTTATTTATTATTATTTTTTTTTTATGATTTTTGCATTGGATAGCTGAGACCGATCTCTACAATGGCTGTATTTTTTGCTTTTTCAATTTTATTTGCTCTTTTTTTTCAACTTGGATAACTACACTTTCTCGGAACCTGTTTCAAAAGTCTGCGTATCCTCATAAATAAATAAATAAAAAAAGACTGCGAACAAGATCGCAAAGTAAAAAACGGGCATTGTGAAAATCAATCTAGGCTATCCAGTGCAAATGAAAATCATTAAAAAAAATTAAATTGCAAACGAGTTAAAAAAAAAAAAAAAAACTCCCGTAGGATTCACATTAGCAAACGGATTCAGTTCCCGTGAGTGAATGTATAGAAGGCTTTTAAGTTTGTTAAGTATTTTCTATAATGTTTATTTACTTAACTCTGTTCTTTGTATGAAAAAAAAATATTATAATAGAACATTCTTGGTAGTATAAGAAAATGTTTCATAATCTATGCATAAAGCATGATTTTTCATTCTAGTTAAAGTTGTATTTGGAGTAAAAAAATGTTAAAATTGTTTTAACATAAATTACGTAAAATGAATTTCTTTTCATTTTGAATAACTGCGTACAAAAAAAAAAAAATATTTATTTATTTAAACAATTTGAATTAAATTTTATTTTTTTTATTTAATTTTTTTAAATTTAATTTAAATTTTCAAAATTAAATTTAAAATTTCAAAATTAAATTTAAAATTTCAGTTACTTTTCTCGGGAGTACACAATGAGAAGTAAGATTCAAAATCAAATTTGCCCTATGTGTGACACAGAACCTAATGTTCGTGACTATGAGCATGAGCATCCCGCCAGGACTACTACACCTTTGTCCCATTATTTATTTTTTGAAGAAACACAAATTGAATAAAAACACACGGCGATAGAAAGAAACATACGATAATCATTTACTCAACAAATAAATTATTTTGGAAAACCTCTTGCAAGGGAAAAAAATATTAAAAAAAAATCGAAATGGAATGTGAAAAGAAATCATCCTTATGTGCAGTGAAAGAAATAAAATTTTACTATCCGCCACTCTCTTTCTTCATACTTAAAAAAAAGGGTCTTTGTCATTCAACACGATATAATTTATGGACATATTCAAGACTTCCTTTATTCCCTTTAATTTTCTGTTTTCTTTAATTGTCTTCCCCCCACCCTCTAACTATTTTATTTATTTATTTATTTTGATATTTCAAATTATAGACAAAATTTAAAAAAAAGTACTAATTCAAATATAAATATTAATTCAAATGTATATCTATCTATATTATAAAGGACAAACATATCTGTGCGTAACGCATAAGTCATTTTGCAAATGGCAAAACACTTTGAAATTTGAAATAAAATTTTGGTTTTTCAATTTTCTCTACTGCAAATTTTTAAACTTCTAAACATCGCACATTTTAAATTTTTACACCGTCGCGTCGTATAAGGAAAAAAATGCTCTATTAAATGTAATTTGTTTGAAAGCTCATTTTAAAAAGCTCAATTTAATTTTAAGATATTAATTTTTTTGTAGTATTTATTACATTTTTTGTAATCGTGGCAACTGAAGTTCTCCATTTCTGTTGAAAGTAAGGGGAAAAAAACAGGAAAATAGTAGATTGCTGTACCTTTCTGTTGCCATTTTCTCATAAAAACTGAAAAAAAAATTGAAATTAAAATACATGCTATTTCAATAATATAGTCTGTCATAAAACTGAATGAGTTTTGGCTTTATTTCGTTTTTATTTATAATTAAAGGATTTTTAGTTTATTGCAATTTAAATTAATCAGTATGTAATTAAATTTTCGGAATTTTGAAAAATATAAATGAATAATTTCTGTCAAAACATGGTGCTATTATAAACAAAAAAAATGAAGTGGTATATATCATTAGATATCCGAGATTGTTTTGTCGAGCTTCTTAAATGACGTCATTCCTTTCTGCTGGGATTGTGTATTATTCCACGATAATGATGTCATTTGCATACCATTCTATAGATGTTGTTTAGGACGGGATCGTAAAAGTGGGATGCTTTAGCGGATGCAATTGACGTCATTTTTTTTTTTTTAATGTGCATTTTAATTCTAAAAACTGAAATATATTTTGTAGAAGTGCGTCATTTTCACTCGAGCTGCTTTGAAATTCTTCAGAGGTGAAAATGCTTTATCTTTGAAAATAACATAATCGAAATCACACACTGATAAAACGCAATGTTTTACAAACATTTAGGGTGACTTTATGGAAGAGCAGTAACATACAGTGTGCATGCTCTTTGTCCAAAAAATAGTGATTTATATTACAGAGCTTAAGGATTCTCTCTTGGATGAATTCGCTTCGCCGAGTTAGACAAGCAATCAAAGAAAATCTTGGCAATAATTCGAGGTTTAAAATAATATCAAGTTCCCCAAGTTTTTGTCCAAAATTCTCTCTACTAATAAATTTTTTTTTGCTATTCTTTAAGACACATTACTGTAATTTTATCAAAATAACATAATTTGCTTTATTTAATTTTTTTATAATTTTATATAATCTATATATTTAAAAACACAAGAATGTTTTTTAGTCATCTGCCCTGAGCTTTCTGCTGAATCAAATTTACTAATAATTTTTTTAACTGAAAGCTGTTCTTTTGTAGATGTTTCCGCACTAGCTGTTTTTTAAATATACCATTATTATATTTTAATTTTAAAAGTATTCTATGAAATTTCTGCAAATTGATGGTAATGAAATAGCTTTCATTATTGCAGAGAAGAGAGAAGTAATGAGATTTATTTATCTTTATTCATGTGATTATCTGATAAAAATTCAAAATTGTTGATAAAAAAAATGTATAGGATTTAATGGGGTAAAATTCCATTAAGGATATAATATTTTGAACGGAAAGTTACTTACTGCTTTTGAAAACACGCATTTTCCTCATAAAGTTTCCATATTTTTTTTTTCCTTCTGTATGTGTACTAAGTTTCAGACACTAAGTGAAATGCTTAAGTAGGTGAAAATGACGTTATATTTAAAAGAAAACAATGATTTTCTTAGATAAAATTAAATTTTAACACAAATGCGTAAAAAATCCCCCATAAATCACGGTAATTTTTACTCTCCGGTACTGAGATTAGGATCTCGAGTTAAGAGTGCGACTTTTCACATGCAAAGATTTTGCTGACAATCGTGACTTTAAGTTTTCAGTTTAAATGATTTTAAAATTATCAAATTAAAATGCCAATTTTTTAAAAAGGGTGATTGCGGGTATGAGAGGTTAATTTTTAAATTTATCTTTATCACGTGGAACTCGATTAAGAAATATTAATCCGTTTGCACTTAAAACTACATGAAGAGTTTATCATTTTCTTGCGACTAATATTCCGTAAACAAAAATAAAACTTCATCTATGATTAAATAAATAAAATAATATAAATAAAACACTAATTTAACAGACATGTAATTGAACTACGCGCTTAAAGCTCTGAAATCCTCAGAAAATAAAAGGATGCAGAAAGTAGCAAAATCTTGGGCTAATAACTCTTAGCATGAGGATTTAAAAAAAAAAATCGCTTTTGATAAATTTCAAAAGTTTATTTGATTGTATAATTCATATTTTTCATATGAAAAATGCTCTATTATTCTTAGTGGGCAATCTAAAAAATACGTTGCATGTAAAAAAAAAAATACTTTTCAATTAAAAAAAAAATGGTTTTCACCTATATTCTGTAACCCGGGAAGTCCGGGTACGATCCCCTAGTTTTCTTAATATGGAAAAAATATTTTTTAAAACTAAAAGAGTAACTTTGTGCTACATTTCAAAAAGTTTATTATTGAATGCAAAGAATTCCAAATTAAATTATTTTATTTTCACCAAAATTTTATGTTCAAACTTATTTACAGCTGACTTTCAATTATATATTTAAGACACACATTTATGTACACATATATTTACACATTTAGAGCAGTTCATTTTTCTTTATTACAGAAATATTGTAAAATTAAAGTTTAATCTTAAAGAAATCTAATTCACGAAATGAACAATTTTAATTTGATATAAGAGCATACGCACATAAATTGAGTAATTCAACATAAAATTTACACACATTATTTGAATTATAATTATACGAAGTTATCTGTATTACAATAAATTTAAATTTGGAAGTAAGATCAGTATATATATATATATATATATATATATATATATATATATAAGGTAATTTGTGGCTTTGTTTTTCGAATTTAAAAGAATTTCAACTGTTTTTTTTATTTTTTATTGTGAGTAAGTCTTGTGCGGTAATTATATTGAAATTAAAATGTCATTGGAAAAAAACTAAAAGGTTATATAAGCCAAAAATGCGAAGTTGAGACTATTAGATATATCATTGACTCTATGATATGCGTTTAAAATATTATTGTAAGTATTTCTTTGAAAAAATTATAAATTAAAAATCCAGATAGCTTTAATTTTTAAAATAAAAAAGCTTTTAAAATCTCAAACTATAAAGGATTCTCTCTGTAGAACCGCTGATAATTTTCAAGTATGCGCAAATACTTCTTAACCCACTCAGGACCAAGATCTTTTACACGAAATTTATTCGTTTGGCACCAGTTTTTGTTAATTATTTGACTTAACTTTAAAAATCGCGAAAATGTCGTAATTAAATAAAATCAATTTTACTTTTCTTTTTTACTGGTATCAAACTCAAGCGCTGTAAGCACTTTTTGAGGGTGCATATATGCACCCATGGTCCCGAACGGGTTAATGATTTGCAGATGTTTCACCAAACCATTCAAGAACATAATAGATAACAGGATATTCCCTGTCTCTTCTCCAATTCCAAGATAAGAATAAAACTTGTCTATTCCACTTGAAAAGCTCAGCAAAGTAAATAAAACAAGAACTCCTTCCCATAGTAGAGGAGTTCTCAGAATAGTGTTGATAACGTTTCGGAAAGTGTAGTATGGCATAAATATGGGTTTTTTTCGTTCCGCATCGTTTTTGGGAAATCGTCGAAATCGCTTTTTAAGAAATCAGGGTTTCATGTCAAGCTGAACGTAATTAATGAAAAAATCGTTATACAAACATTTTAGATCTAGTTCTTTCGATAACTTTACAACTATAAATTATAGCCCTTACTTTTTCTAATTTTATTTAAGAAAACATAGACAAAGTGGTATTTCAATCATTTCTCTATATACAGACACGATTATTAAAGCGATTCGTATAACAATTGTTTCACATGAATCAGGCTTTTCAAAGGAAAAAGTTATGTTGTCATTACAACATTCATATTTTATATTTCTAATTACAGATGTCGACACATGTGTTATTAAAGGATAAGTATTGTTCTTAATATTACATATTTATTTATTAAACTAAAGTTTAGGAACAAAGTTAGGCAAAAATCAGGTCTTACTTTCTGCAGAGCCGTTGAAGGTTTTTTTAATGGCAGTAAAACAAGAATTGAAATACGTTGTCTAATAATTCCCCCACAATATTTTATTACTAGGAACAGCAAGGTTGTAATACTTTCTGATTTTCCAATGGTCATACATACTCGCTTAATATCTATAATTTCAATAAACTTTATCACAAAAATCCGTGGAGCTGGGCTGATCTTCACTGTTTTGTATTTTTTATAATGTAATTTTTATTAAATACTTGACTTGTAAAAATCAACGTAATGAACAACACCAACACTTTAGCATTCAGATGTTTCAAGTTCAAGGATTTATAAAAGACGAACCTATTCATTAGTCTTCTGATCAATAAAAGAGAAATAACAGAAGTAATAAACACGCGTGTTTTTTTTTCTATTTGTGTGGGTACTTCGTCATGAAATATATCTCCAAGCTTTGGCATACTATTAGCATTGAATTAAAAAAAAGAGCAAAGAAAGCACGTCGTCCACCCCCCCCCCCCTTTCTTCCGTCACACAAAAAACAAACAAACAAAACAATTAAAATGGCATGGTTAGATACAGAAATGGAAATTACCAAACAGTACTAAATCAAATACTTCATAATAAAATATTTACCAAGAAAATAAGAAACCGAAAAATAACCTAAAAAAATCTAGGAGTACATTGAGAAATTTGAGACAAATCTATAACTTTGTCTGTAACAAGATCTTTTATAAATGTTTAACATATTCCTCTAATTAATTATTTCGAAATTAATAAATAGTAACTTAAATGTTGAATCTCGTAAGTTAATATGCATTTCAACTTTAACATAGAAAAAGAACTTTGATAAATTAGGTATGGTAGTGGTATGACAACTTTTGAGCTTTTCTGCTACTATACTTTAATTGCAATCTTCACCTTATTTAATCATCGACATTTGGTGACAGGTAAGACGAAAAATACTTTTAAAAAATAGTGGTAAGAAAAAAGTCTAAAAGATGGCAACTACAAAACTACCGATTAAAAGCGTTGAAACTGTTCAATGTTATAGACAGGTTGCACATGACGTCACATGTCTGAAATCACTTCATATGGCGCCCAAATATAAGGCGAATATGGTGCTCTCCATTTGATTTTTTAGACTTATTTGCACTATAATAATAAAAATAAGGCAGCTCTAAATTAAAGAGAAAGATAACACGTGCTTTTAACGGCAAACGGGGGGGGGGGGGGGGGGTTCTTTGCTCCATGTGTGTGCTCCAGCAGCTATAGTATCAGTCGTTGCTAATAGCAACGTGACGTCAATGCAAGGGGTCTATACTGAATAAAATTAGATACAAGCAACATATGAATACGTATTGTAACGTGTGCTATTTTAAATATTTATTAATGAGTTCATTCTAAAATAACCTGGTAGTTTTAAATCTAATGCTTTGAGCAGTTTCAATAATTTTAGAGACATATACAATGTACTGATTACATATGAACATATGAAGGATTCGGGTATAAAATTGGTAACTGTGTAAAAATTGGTAACTAATTTTTTTATTTATTATTATTATTATTATTATTATTATTATTCTCATGCAAAATCGTTAACAACATCCCGACACCTTTCTAAATGCGCAAGTTTATTTCAAATCATATATGTCATAATATTAGATGTGAATTTCAAAAGTTATGCCATAAACTTTAAAAATGAATTTTAAAAAAGAAAATTTTGCATGTAAGTCCAAGAAAATAAAATGCATCATACAAAATGCGTAGTACATAAGTGCAACTAAGGATGATGGAGGATGCAGTCTTTAACAAATCAGCTGTTTTAGAGGAAGCAATCACGACAGTTTACGAGAGGATAATATAGTTTTCTTTTAAAAACTTGAATCCTTAATATCTCGAAATTACATTTTGCTATTTAATTGTCTTACAAACGAGCCCTCCATTTTATAGCATTGTTCTCAAAATGAAAGGAGATACTTTCTGTCATTTCATACATTTCTGAATTCATTTTTGTTCGAAACTCATGGAATTGGCAAGTTTTCTTATTATTATGTAATCGAATGGTATTTTCCAGTTTCTTTGATAAAGGCAAAGTATCTTTTAGAAAATTTTGTCAAATTTGCATTTTGAGCGGAATTGCCGGACGAGACGGCACGGGAAAGGAGAAAATTTACCGCTACGTATTAAAAATTACTTATAACTACTTAAGCAAAGGGGGGGAGAGGCTTAGATGATTCATTAGGTATTGTTGCAATAAAATAAACAAAAATAAAGAAGCAATTTTAAAACAGAAATTAAAACTTTAAAATTTTGCTTAAGGGTTTTTATTTGGGGGAATTTTTAGGGAGAGGGCATTTACATACTATTTATCAGAAATCTGCCGAAATACGAAAGATTCTCACTCCTGTATTTGCATTATTTACTTTTAAATTATAGATAAAGAAGGGTTTTTTAATGAAAAAAAAATCTCGACTATAACCCCCCCCCCCCCAACTTCTTTTACTTTTTGCTGGGCAACATATAACAATGATATGTTCCCGCATCATGTTGGTTAAATCAAAGTAAAATTGCGTAATTTGTTATTTCTGTTTGTATAAATATTTTTTTATAAAATATAATTATGAGTGTAAAATTATAATGTTTATATACTTAAGTAAAATAAGAGTGTAAGTTCATACAAAAATTATTAAGTTGATTTTAAATATTAAATATATATTTTTAAAAATTGTTGTATTGTAAAATGAATGTATAATGTTGAATAGAGTTCGGATCTCAGATAACAACAATAGCCAGACGCCATGGTGTCGTTTTATGACAAGCCAATGGAAAGTGGTGTATAATTAGAAATCGTAAAATAATAAAAACGTTGGAATAAATTTATGGCCTTAATAAAAGTGTTGGGATAAATTTATGGCTTTTCAGACCACCCAAACTTTAAGGCAGATAATAATATTAAAGTATATGTAAGGGGCCATTTGCAGACTGTTAGCTAATAGGCCTATCGAAGGATAATGCAAAATCTTCTCACATCCAATAAGAGTGGACTAGACAAAATAGTTCCACCCACTGCAGGATTTGGTGTGCCAGAAGAATAAGGTTTGAAAAAGAGAGTCTAAAAAAAGATGTAGAGGACGCAGGAGCTCTCCTGAAAGTCCGTGCAATGAATCCAGAAAGCCCTAGTAATGCCCAGGCGAGATGGACATATCGGAGTGAGCCTAAGCAAGCCTAATTGAGGATGTCATCCTGATGTACATATCGGAGTGAGCCTAAGCAAGCCTAATTGAGGATGTCTTCCTGATGTTAAAAATAAAGTGGATTGTTCTACAGAGGTCCGTAGCTATGCATCCTGCCATCCCGATATCGCCGCTCTGATACGAAGCGAATTCCTGATGACATAAGGATATGATCCTTAGCAACGCGACAACTCTGAATTTGATGAATAAAGGCCACCATCCCGTATATGAAAAAAAGGTACTACCTTAAACTTTTTCTTTTACCACTTAAAATCATATGAAAAATTATAAATATCCTTTTCTGATATTTTATGGTAGAGAGTAATCTGAGATCCGACAAAACCAATAATTAAATATAATTAAGGTAATTTAAAAATGAAAGAGAATTATTCATTTAGCAAAAAGAAAAATATATAATAATAAGAGTAAATGAAAATATGGTCTTTTTTTTAAAGATTAAATATACATAAAATAATGAGAAGCAAACAAAGGTGTTGCTTTCTTTTTTTTTTTGAAATAATATTATGTATTTCTGTATATAGTTGTGTTCAATGTAAATAAAATATTTAATCAAGTTTTAAAAAGTTTCTGTAATTATTTAATTGATAATGTTTAAGGTGTGTCAATTTATTTTTACAGCTTAAATTTTAGTTTAATTCATAAGTGGAAGAGTTCGTCTAAATAATTCACAACGCAAACTCTTAATTTTATTCGTAATTATTTAAATTTAATAATTACATTTTGACGCGAATTATAATTTAATTTTATTAATGCTTCGCGTTGCTCTTCTACTAGAATTATGTAATTACGATCACTTATGTTATTTGAATTTATCTAAGGTATATAAAATTATATACCAATTTACTATGAGGTTGCTTGGATGATTTGGACCAATTAACAATTTTGGATGTAAATTAAATAGAAAATAAACAGGTGTAATTATCTGTCCAGCACTTTTCAAAGAAAGGGGGGGGGGCGGTGTACAATCGGGATTTTACGGTAGTTGTCAGTTTAAAATTCTTTTTTCTTAAAATATTACTGGTATTTCTATCTCTATTCAAAGCATCATATACATAACTGTTTTAGAGATGGAAGTAAGCCATCATTGCAAGTTTAGAACAAATGTAATAGAAAAATTTGCAAAGTTGTCCAAAGTAATACTTTTGTATTAACAATGCATAAAAAATATTGTTGTAAACCGTTTAGTAAAATAATACGTAACACTTATTGCATTTTAGAAAACATTAAATTTATTTAAAGTACAATTGAACATAAATGAGGTTGTTGCTCTTTATGTATTTGCTGAAAGATGTGTTTGTGGAAGTTTCAATACAAAATCAACTTCGTGCGAGAAAAATATCTTCTATTTCAGAAACTTTGTAGGTAATGGAACTCGCATTATTTCTCATTAAGTTAACTGAAAGAAACAGAATCACAGAATGATTATTTGGGCACTTATCAACTGTTCATATCTGCCTCAACTGGTCTGTTCACAACTGCCCCACATTGCTGCTTCTGTTAAATTGATAAATTATTAAAATTTCTCAATTTTAGAAGAAAAAGAACTTTACCAAAAATGTTTATTAGTATTCATAGTATACGTTAAAACACTCAAATTCAAATAAATGAATAAATAAATAAAGTTACTCGCTTATCAACTTGGAACAAAGATTTTACTTTTGATATCTAAAAACAGTGTTTTTGCTACAGAGGACAAACAAAATGTCATAGAGCTTCCAAAAATTTTTACCATATGTCTACAGGTGCTATCATCTTTAGTAATTTTTTTCAAATAAAAAGACTTATAATAACTATCGAAAAATTGCGATGTTCACATATGCCCCCATCTCCCTATAGCTATTGCGGAAATCGTGAAAAAAATGTTGGGCAATTCACACCAAAAATTAAACAGCACTAATGTATATCAGGGACTTACTGAACCTGAAGTTTGATGAAAATTCATGTATTTTTTCTTGAGTTAGAGCTATTGCGGTAATCATGAATAATGCAGCATATCAGTGCCACCTGTGAGGCGATTTTCCCCCAAAACTAATCAGAACCAGTTTATATCAAGGTCTAACTGAATCTAAAGTTTTGTGAAATTCCGTGCTTTAGTTCTTGAGATAGAGCGCCCACAAATTTTTTGTCACACACAGACTTACAGAGTGACAGACAGACTCACAGACAGACATTTTCTAAAAACCATCAAATAGTTTTCAGGACATTCTGAAACGTATAAATCCGTCGAAAACCAGAAGTAAAAAAATTTCACGAATCCAATACTTTCTTCTTGTAAAGATAGCAGAAAGTAAAAATAGTAAAATAAAACAATGATTAATACTCTTGATTCACTCTTTCGTAATAATTAATTTCCGTGTTTCCGAAAAGTCTGCTTTTGAATTTCAGGATTTATTCTGATGTTTTTAAACATGTCTATCATAAATGCTTTTCACATTATCCAGACTACATACTACCCCCCACATCTTCCCAATCCTGCGTTTTGGTGGCAGATTACTAGTCGTTTCTATGTGCTTCTTTATCCTCTTTCTTCCGTTTTCACTTTGTTAGGTGGGACATTAAAAAATTTTGATAGTCTTCATTGAATGGTTTGGGTTTGGATCTCGCATGAACATAGGAAATATATTATAGCCCTTGTGCATTTTTTAATCTATGCTTTCAGTATTTTCTTGGCAATATTGCTATAGTTATCTCATATGCATTTAATTGCGTTCGGTAAGGAAATTTAAGTTTTCTCTACGAATTACCTTTCTTATCAAAATAATGAACTTAGAAGGAATAACACCAATTTGTTTATTTTTTGTTAAATCTGGTGCATTGTATCTATAAAAGAATAAAAAGAAAAGAAAAGAAAAAGAAAAATGTAACCTATTGTTGAGACTGGGACGAGAAGGAATGTTTAAAATGAATTTTTTTTTTTTTTTTTTTTTTTTTTTTTTTTTTTTTTTTTTTTTTGTAGATTAACAATTTACAGTATTAATATTCGATCTACACGTATTTTCTTTCCTTACACAGAATACATTTTGTTATTCCAGTTTTTTATTTCGCGATAAATTTAAGCTGAAAAGCTACGTTAAGTAAAATCGTTAAGAAAAAATAATGGTTTGTTTTGTTTCGTTTTTCTATAAAGACACTGGATTTTCTAAAAAAATTAAAATGGATGTTTTGGGCTGTTTTAATCTTTTTATAAATCTAAGCTTCTAACTGTCTGACACAATTCCCTAGTCAATTTAAATCGTAAATTCACGAAATTTGCAGGCAGTCTTCTTTATACACTAGAAATATGAATGTGTTTTTCGTTTTTCCGTAAAGCCACAAGATTTTCTAGTGAAAAAAAAGGGGGGGTGTGTAGCGATAAAACTTGAATAAAAGAGGCTTATGAGACAAATAAAAGCAACTCAAATTGGAATCGTATTATATCGAAAGAAAAATAAAAAAAAAATTGCAAAGTATTTTCACTTCGAAAAGAATATGTTCGAATTTATACACTTTCGTCAAAAAACTAACTTCAAATTTCAAATATGTGTTAGAAAATCATGCTTCAGTCGGCGGGCATTTGAGAACAAAAAGTCTTAAGGGGATTCGAAACCAGTTTCGAAGCTGAAAGTACTTAAAAAAAAAAAAAAAATCTACAACCAAAATTGAAAAAATAAAAAAGAGTCAGATTAAATATTGAGCTCAGCTATCACGCAGAAAAAAGCATTTAAAAATATTCAAATTGAAACGAGAAATTTGAAAATAACCTGCTCGTAGGATTAACATTACGGAGCGTGTGTTTTCAAGCGCGTGAAGAATCCCCTTAACTGAAAATATTGTGCATCGATATTTCGATATTCAACATTTTCTTCAAAAAATAATATTTAACAAAGAATATTACACTTTTATTCCATTTTATATCGATCCCAAATTGATCATACCTTGATTATTTAATTTTTTACAAATCATTGTTTTTTATAGCGTCATTTTAGGACGCTTAAATAATTCATTTTGAAAAAAAAATCAAACTAATTATTGCTATAATCTTCAGAGGCATGTAAGAAGAATTCACTTTAAGTCATAAGAAGATGAGAATACAATTAATATACTCATTTGTGTTTATATTCTAAGTAAACATGCCCACAAGAATATATATAAACCAACATTAGTAACTGTATCGAAATTCGGGAGAAAAAAAAAATCTATAAATTTTACATTTCTGTAATTTTTTTCAAATTTTAGGGCTATTTTAGGCAAACTTTCCTGTTATCTTAGAGGGCTAAAATTTCACAACAAAAAGTTTTTTTTTTTTTTCTTCTGCGATTCCCTAATGGTTCGTATTAAATTATTGCGAATTTAATTTAACGCCGAAAATGGAATAAAACTCAACAATACGTGATTTTCGTTCCTATTATTTTCTTTTCTTTTATAAAAATATGATGATGTCTTTAGAATAAACATTGTTTAATATTTAATTTTTATACGTATTCTGTGTTTTTTCCCTATTTCATTTCATATTATGAATGATAAAGACAGGTGTACACTCAGTGAGGCAATAAATGAATAATAATTTTAAAATATATACTTTTTCTTATTCCGTTGCGCAGAGTGGTTGATTTAATATTGATTTAAATGCACAGCAAATATTTTTGTTTAAAAGTTAGTTTTATTCGTAAAAAGTGGTTTTATTTATTCTGAGTTCATTATCTTTTTGAAAAAAATCCCATAATAGTATATTATTTCACAGGATGATTCTCTCTTCATTTACTTTTTCTTGACAGCAAATCTCTATAATCCATGACTCATGGTAAACCACCCCACCTTTAACTCGCGCCTCACCCTCTGTGTAGACAGGTTTTAAAGTGTGAACATGAAAACATGTTATGACACTTCATTCTCCCCTCTTAAATCTTTTGTACCGTGCTCATTAAACACCTCCGCTCATTTAATGCACGAAAATGTTATACTTTAAAATATTTTGAAGCGTCCCAAAGATATGACAAAAATTTCCTGCATTCTGCCCATGGCTATAGTAAAAATTACTATATTTTTATTTCACTATATGTATAATTCTACCCAACACTTTAGTATGTCTGCGGATAAGCCTTTTCGTAAATCTAATAAAATTTTGTTCAATCTGGAAAACGTTTAAAACTGTTGGAAATCTTGATAAATTCTAGTCTTCCTTATTCATCTGCTTAAGAGGCTATACTTCACTCAATTGAAAAATCGAAATCACTTAACAGAGTGATGATGTTGCCACCAGAAAGGCGTATTGGAAAAAAAAAAATGGTCATCCTACAACATAAAACAATATACCCTTTGCCTCCAGGCAAATACTGAGGGAAATACACATTTTGAAAATCATATATGTATATTTTTTAACACGAAATTTAACGATATTCTTATTCAGATGACAAAAAATCGAATACCTTTTCTCTTTTTCTGATGAATGCAAAATATTATTCTGAAAATGATGCTAAAGTTAGTATTTTGGATTTGTTTTAGATACAACAATTAGGAAATAATTGCCATCTGCTAGCGATTCTATTATAATTCAAACTATATTAAAATAAAAAAACAAAAACGATATTCGATTGAATAGTAATGTAAGCAAATTTAAAGTTTTTATGTAAGAATGTATCGGAAAGATTCACGTTGTTGAGACTCTATTTTTTACTTTTTTATAGTTTTTAACAGCTTTAAATACTGTAATGGAACGATAAAATTAGAATTTTCCTTTTTCAATTAGGGTGAAGTAGAGGAAATTAAATTCTGAAATTCTTATTTATTTATTTATATCCAGTAATAAAAACACGACATCGCTTATATGAAAAAGTATAATAGTTCAAACATTCATTTTCATACCTTAACACAGCACTAAATTTTCATATATAGTAATACCATTATCTCAATCGAGTAATGAGAAAGAAACAAAAATACTTTTTGTAGCTATTTTTTCTTTCTATTTATTAAGTGATAAAGGATTGCTATGAATTTTTTAATACTCTGCAACACAGTTGAAAATATTTATGACTTCGGTTTGTCTGTCCATGCTCTAATTTTCGTAATTATACTTGAATTGCTCAGTAATTTTAACATATTATTGACATTTACTATAGCATGATCCCTATTAAAATTGAAGTTTGTAACATTTATAGTTCATTCACAGAAACAGCCAAAAGTATTCCGTTAGATTACGGTCATTGAGAAAGAATCAAGTGCATTTTAATAATGTTGCACCATTTCAATTATTTTAAAATTGATATGAATTTATGTTGTACAAAGCATTTATTACTCATTTACAGAACCACACAAACAAATTACATTACATAATAGTCCACGGGGAAAACTGTTTACAGAATATTTGAATGATGTTACACTATTTCAAATATATTGAAAATGACATACATCACGGAGATTTAATACCAAATACTTATTGTAGAATATGATGTGCATATCATTTATAGTTCATTTACAAGAACACACAAAACATACAATACAGAAGTACAGTCTATTAGCGATAATTGCTGGAAGTGCGTTTTCAGTTATGATATGCGTTTTTTTAGTTTAACTAAGTTTTTCTCACTACTGGCACTGGATATGTATATGAGAAGGGAGGGTGCGGGTACGGGTCTCATATACAGGACTGTTCAAAATAATTCAAATATTTTTTTCTTTTGCCTACTGATAAAAATTGCTGACGGTGTTTTCGCCCTATTATATGTTAGTTACAAAGCTAAATTTTAACATACTATGTAGAATTTATATAAATGTATAGATAAAATATAGCACCGCACAGAAGAATTGAAGTACTTTTTCGGCTATGGACAGTAATTGCTCAATCCTGTTTTGCAAATATGTTAGGCGTTTCTTGGTTACTTACGTATGTTATTAACCTTAGTGAACACCAAAGCATTATTAAAGTATTCTGGAAGTATTGGAAAGTATTTCATAATCTAAGGCAGGATTTTTCTTTCTTGTTAAATATATAAATATAGTCTGAACATTTAAATATTTTTTTTTTTAAATTATTGATTGTACGTACATTGCGCTAGCGTTTATGAGGCATTCTCACAATCTCTTGACTTTTAAGTCCCTGAATAATAGTTTTTATTTTAGTACATATTCTAATAGGGGGGGGGGGGGGTATTTCTTATACTGGAAAACATACAATTGCATGACTGCATAACAATATTAACGACATAAATAAGTTTTGGACGATGTCGGTGTCCAAATATACCACAAAATTCCTATAGCGTCCTGTGTTCCTGATGCTGATTTTTAAGTTTGGAGCTGTTTGTAGAAATTTGTTTCAATAAAAGTAATTCGATGTAATTTTTTCCGAAACTGGGACTATTGTTTTATATAAATATGTAGCAAAAAATTAACGTGCACATATTTTTACGGTTGTTATTATTTTTTTTTAACTCTGTCCCTGGGTTTTAGATTCCTTACCGTCCTTCTTGCTAAACTTATACAGAAAATCACTTCAAATGCAGCCACACAATTTTTTTCAACTTTTTTCTCATGCACAAGTATGCTAGAGAAAGAATGGCGGAAAATTTACTACAGAATTTAAGCAGTAATATAATAAGTATTTAAATATCAAGCATCGTGACTTTATTGGTAGTCTTACCGTTCTCAAGCTTTATTCCAGCACTTTTTGAGGTAAATAATTTTTTTCTGTAATGCTCTACCTTGGAGCGTTACAGAAGTAGCCCCTTAATGATCTCGTTGACAGCTTGACTGATCGTTTAGTGACCGAAGTAAGGAAACGGAACCTTTGAACTCGCCTTCTCTGCTTTTTCGGAGAATTCTGCAGTAGAAACTATTTTATGAACCAGGATATAAATGAATGGTTTTATTCGAAGATCCAAAAACAAAGGATTGCGACTGGGAACAAGATTAGTTCGGATATGAAGAGGCAAATGTTCTGATTTTAAATAAAGAATTTAAATAGGATTAACATAAACTTGAGATAGATAAGTTATTTCATTTATTTATTCTCACTTATCTCAGTTGTTTCCAAGCAGAAACTTTAGTATCTATAAATTTTGATTCATTATCCATTACCTTCAGAGTCATTGTCTTGGTTTTCTTTAATCTCATTTTCAGATTGATATTTAAAATATTAATTTTATCATTCTTAAAATTTAAATAAAAATTTAAAATCTAGTACTTCAAATCATCCGAATCACATTCAATGCTCTCAATTAAGAAAATTTTCTTAGCTCCTTTACTTACTACCATTTCTTTAAAAGTATTTTTATTTTTATTTTTTTCATTAAAATAAGCCATAGGCCAGCAAAGCCCTTTTGTTCTATACTAAAGCCACCCCACCCCCCACCTGAAACTTTTTAATTACATTAAAATTCTGTTATAAAAGAACCGTAAGAACAACGAGATATGATAGAGGCTTGGATAAGTCAAGTTCGTTTATTTGGCGCTCTATTGTAGTTTTTTTTTTTTTTTTTTTTTTTTACTTATCAACTTTTAACGTTTTCTTTAAAAAAATAAAATTATACCACTTATTATTAACTTAGATGTAGAATACCATTGCGTTAAATTATATTTAAAACATTCCAATACTATACTCTTTGAAGACGATCTTCCAAAATCTCTATTAAAAATAAGGTTTTATGTTATTTTATTTTCATTTATTTATCTTGAATGTGACAATAATAATCTATAAGCTGCAGAAGTCGATAAAGAAGGAAAACACTTTAGTATTAGAATATAAAAAAATAACAAAATTACATCATCAAATAAACCATTTAAATCGGTGAGAATAACATGAAGAACTTTATTACCGTATTTTATGGCGTTTACGAGATTAAAAGTTAATTTTTTTCTAAGTGCGGCGTTTACGCCATGTGCGGCGTTTACGATTTTTTTAATACAAACTGAGTTTCCTTAATTTAAAAATTCATAAAAATATTTAAAATCTGATTTAAATATTTTAAATAAAACTTCAGATTTCTTAAGATATTAAAAACGGGGCATCCTACACTGCTCAGAAAACTTTGATTAAATTTAGGTCAATGTGACGCTGTCGACAAAAGTAACGTTCCAACGGATGCGGCGATTACAACGAGTGTGGCGATTACGATATTTTTAAGCTTATTCAGGCCAATTCGAGGAGTGTTCTTCCATAAAATACGGTAGCTTAAAAAAAAATCATTATTTAGTATGGTTTGCTACAGAGTAAAGTAAAATGGGGTAATTTATTTTGTTCTTTTAATACGACTCTCTTCAATGTAATTATTATTTTTCTGTATCACTGAAAGTTTCATTATTACAATTAAAGTAAAGTAATTTTTCAGACAATCATAAGTGTAAGCTTATTTTTAATGATAATCTGTGTAAAATTTATCCAAAATACAAACTGCAGTTTTTTTCTTTTTAATAAACAAAATCATTGCTCCCCCCATTTCTTTTCTCCTAGTTTACCTAAAAACTATTCATGGAAGAATCTTTACTCAATATATACGTGTACAAAATTTGAAGATAATCGGTTAATAATATCGAGGAATAAACGTGTTTAATTAAAATTAAAAGAGACAAATGCCCCCCCCCCCTACACTATACCAAGGGACTTCACATTTTAATTCTGGAATTCTGAGAGCATCATTATCGAATTTATGTGTACACAAAATTAGAAGCTAATAGGTTAGTAACGTTGGGAAATAAACGTGTTTAAGGGGTCTCAGGAGTCTTACTTTTTACCTGGCCGTGCAATTTAGCTACATATCCCATTTAATTTTTTTCTCAGTCTCTATAAAACATAAATGCATAAAATTTTTAATATAGACAAATTAATATCTCTTCTATTTAAAATATACATTTTTTAATATTCTATATAGAATTTATTTTATGTTTAATTTTCAGAAAAAAATTTTAAATTGATTTTGACTTGCATGCACTGCGCGCAAGACTGTAGCAAAACTATTGGTTCGAGAGCTCCCTAAAATATTGATAATGATGTAAAACTAATGTATCTTTAACACACACTTCATTTGTACGCAATTTATTTATTTATTTTATTTGAAATTTAAATTTAAATTATAAATAATTGAAAAAAATCATTCTTTTATTGAAAAATTGCCATTTTTAAATAATCAATGCAATTATAATACTAAATTTGAAGTATAAGTTATTCTTTACCTTAAAACAAAGATATTTACCAAGTTTCATGTAAATTGCTTTATTAGCTTGTGAGAAATATTGCGCGCAAGCATAAAAATTAAGAAACAATGTTAAATTTTTTATCAAAATTAAATAAAATAAAATTTCAATACAGAATATTAAAAAAAAATATTTTAAATAGAAGATATATTAGGTTGTCTATATTAAAAATGTTATACATTTATGTTTTATAGAGACTGAGAAAAAATGTGACATGTTGCTAACTTGCACCGCCATGTAAAAATTAAGACTCCTGAGACTTCTTAAGTAAAATTAAGAGGAAGGAACCCCCCCCCCCCCCAATCACTTTCTTTTCACCCAGTCTTCACGCCTGCAAACGAAGGCGTAATACACATCAGCAAGCCAGGCGTAATACACGCCGTCAAACCAGGACATAATACACACCGTCAAACCAGGACATAATACACACCGTCAAACCAGGACGTAATACACACCGTCAAACCAGGACGTAAAACACACCGTCAAACCAGGACGTAATACACACCGTCAAACAAGGACGTGAAACACACCGTCAAACCAGGACGTAATACACACCGTCAAACCAGGACGTGAAACACACCGTCAAACCAGGACGTAATACACACCGTCAAACCAGGACGTAATACACACCGGCAAACCAAGACATAAAACACACCGGAGAACCAGGACATAATACATACCGGCTAGCAAGGAAATAATGCAGGCTCTCTACCATAATTTTAACTTTAATGAACAATTAATTCTTCAAAATAAAGCAATAATCTTATTAGGTAGATTTAGTATGAAATACTACCTATTGGCGTCATTCCTATGTTGGAATTTCTGAAAAAATTTTGCAGATCTACACCGATCATGACCCCTAGAACCCGAAACCACCCTCAGTAAAAAACTTTACATATATATATATATATATATCACTTTCTTCTGGACACGATAACTACCCCAATTCTTCACCAACCTCTTCCAAACTGATATATAAAATCAAGGGGCATAAAATCTCGGGCAAGTTCGTTAATGGGCAAAATCGGAGCAAGGGGATGGAAATAGGGACGGGTTTTGTGAAAACCGAAAAAACTCCATAACTTCTTAATTTTTGTGCTTATCAAATCAGTTTAAAGTTTTTATTACTTCTAAAAATAGGTCCAAAAATGTATGTATCACAGATTTTTGATAAAATTAAAAATGGGCTCAAGGGGCGCAGAAAATAGGGTTTTTGAGAGAAAAAAATCAAAACTTCGTCAATTCTCAAGATATCAAATCCAATTAATTTTATTATACATCTCCTTAATATTATCTACAACTTTTATAGTAACAAGTTTTTGATAGGACCAATTCGTACCGCAAAAAAATTAAAAACGAAATCCAAAAAAAAGGGGGGTGAACAAGAAAAATTTCCATAACTCCGTCAATTCGCAAGATATAAAATCCCCATGAATTTCTCATATATCTTCTTAATATTGTCTTTTGATAGGACCAATTCTTATAGCAAAAACAAATTAAAAATACATAGCGCTTGAAGAAAAAAATCATCTTATTAAGAATGTATTCAAATCCAAACTGCTAATTTTCTTACTCATTTTTAAATTAATTTTTGCTCTCAAACGCGTCCAGCTGATAGATTCTCTTTTTCAGAAACTATATAATGTACCGTGATGATCGATTTTTCGATAGAGGCAGAATATATTTCAAAAACTGATGTCAAAGTGGGCATTTTGAACAGAATTTCCAGAAGCGATTGTGTTAGAAACGAAAAATATTGTCCTACTGAGAAAATAATTGTTTATTAATCAAGTTTCATTTAATTGAAAGAAAAATAAAAACACATGTCACTTATAAATCTTTTCAAAAATCATGTCAGCAATTTTCGTATTTTTTCTATTAAAAATTAATCTGAAAATGTGCCAGGAAATTTCGAGTTGTTGAGCATGGAAAAGTATTTTTTTAATACCGCCTTAACATGATTCTTATAAAACCAGTTATTATATAAAAATGAAATGAAAACTCGTCAAAAGCGGTCAGATAAAACTGTTAAAGTGGATTTCTATCTACTCATGATTTAGTTGTTGTTGGTGCAATTAATATACTTAACTTCGAAATCTACCCCCGCCTGTAGGCCGGGCCGGCTGGGATTTTGAATAATTATATTTTCTTTCAAAAAATAAAAAAAGATAAAAAGATATATAAAACCTGTTGCCTTTTAACAACAATAACCAAAAAAAAAAAAAAAAAAAAAAGTCACAATATTTAGATGTGGTTTGTTACAGAGTAAGATAAAATGAGGTAATTTATTTTGTTCTTTTAACACGACTCTCTTCAAAATAATTATTACTTTTCTGTAGCATTAAAAGACTTTTTTAAATTATTATTACAATTAAAGAAAAGTAATTTTACAGACAATCTCAAGTTCAAATATGTATGCTTGCTTTTTATGATAATCTGTGTACCGTACTTTATGGAAGAAACGCCGCACTCTTCAAATTGGCCTGAATAAACTTAAAAATATCGTAATCGCCGCACCCGTTGTAAACACCGCATCCGTCGGAACGCTACTTTTGTCGACAGGGTCACATTGACCTAACTTTAATCAAAGTTTTCTGAGCAGTGTAGGATGACTCGTTTTTAATATCTTAAGATGCCTGAAGTTTGATTTAAAATACTTAAATCCGATTTTAAATATTTTTATGAATTTTTAAATTAAGGAAACTCAGTTGGTATTTAAAAAAAAAAAAATCGTAAACGCCGCACATAGCGTAAATGCCGCACTTGGAAAAAAATTAACTTTTGAACTCGTAAACGCCGCGTCGTTTCTTCCATAAAATACGGTAAAATTTATCCAAAAGACAAACTGAAGCTTATTTTTTTTAATAAAATTAATCTTATAAAATTAAAGAGTAAGATGTCTACCCTTACACTATACCGAGGGTCCCCAAAATTTAATTCTGGAAGCATCATTATCAAATTTATGCAAACATAAAATTGAAAGCTAATCGGCTAATAATTTTGAGAAATAAACGTGTTTAAGCAAATTTAAGTAGAAGGACCCTCCCTCCCCCCCCCCTTTCTTTTCAGCTAGTTTTCCTAAAAACTATTCAGGGAAGAATCTTTACTCAATATATGCGTATAGAAAATTTTTAGCTATTCGATTAATAATATCGATGAATAAACGCGTTTTAGTAAAATTAAAAGGGCAATTCTCCCTCATTACACAATACCGAGTGATCCCCAAATTTAATTCCGGAAGCATGTTTATCGAATTTATGCGTACACATAATTGAAAGCTAACTGGTTAATAATGTTGAGAAATAAACGTGCTTAAGCAAAATTAACAGGAAGGAAGCCCCCCCCCCCCCCCCCAGCGTGCACACTCCTTTCTTTTAAGCTAGTTTCCTAGTTTTCATAAAAACTATTTAAATAATTATAAATAACTTTCATTAAATTAAATTAACCATTTTATGTTGAGATTACTCTTTGTAAAGAATTAAAGAGTAATAAAGGTAAAAATAGGAAAGAAATCGATATAGCCCCAAACTATGTACGTTCTAAAAATTATTTGAGTAAATTCGTGCAAAAAAAGGCGCAACTTACTAGAACGTAGTAAATAGTATTTTCCTCCCCTCTTTTTGAAACCAGTTTAACACCTTTCATTCATAAGTCTCGTAATATGCAATTTTACTGAACAAATGGGGACCTACCGTTTTCGACCATACACACTCCTCTATGCGACACACATCTGTGTTAGAAACTGTACTTTAAAATGCCCGCAAATGGGGACCTACAAAAATATTTCTCCTGTTAATGCCTTGATACTAAAAATGCATCACTTAATAATATAAAACACAAATTTTTAATTTTCCAACCCGGGACGTCCTGGGTTGAGTGTGCGTCCCGGGTTTGAAGGTGTGTATACATATGGAAGTCCCCGATTCACACCCGTTGCAAACACACACACATATATATATACCGGGTGTCCTAAAAAGGACTGACTGATTTTAAAATTCAATAACTTGCGAACGGTGACGGATATTTAAAAAATTCTTGCAGGAGGGTTTTGCATGAGGTCAAAAGTTTTTTTACAGTGATTTTCGATTTCAGTTCGAATTACAAATAATTGATGGCGCTGTAAGCAATAGGCGCAAAATACAGGCTCGATTTTCTGGCCGATGTCTTCTTCATGTGGAAAAAGGAGATTAAAATGACTTGCGTGGATCCCGAAAGACCAAAAAACGAGACTGAATTTAGCGTCTATTGATCGCAGCGCCATCTATTGTTTGTAATTCCAACTAAAATAAAAAATCGCTGTTAAAAAAAAAAAAAAAAAAAAAAAAAACTTTTGACATTATGCACAATCCTTCTGCAAGAATTTTTTAAATATCTGTCACCGTTTGATAGTTATTGAATTTTAAAATCAGAAAATCAGTCAGTCCTTTTTAGGACACCCGGTGTATATATATATATATATATTTAAACATTTTTTAATTATAAAATATACCAAAAATAGTATATGTACAGACATTGTGCATAAATGAGACGCGATTCCCCATAGTTTTGTCGCATTTAGGGTATATTTGGCATTTTGTTAAATAAATATGTAGTTTATGAAGCCGAAAATTATTGAATACTGTGCCTTTAGTTCAAAACTAACATCTTTCGTAAAAATTGAATCGTTATTTTTATTAAAGCCAACAATATACCATTGTCGTATTCAGATCATTTTTGTCGCATTTACAGCAGTTAAATCCTAAATGAGACGTCCAATGTCCTAAATGTGACAATGGGTTTTATACTTTTCAGTTCATCTTAAAATGTTCATTTAATTGCTATTAACATTTTAATTACTTAATACAGAGTTAAAATACACAAAATTGAAAGTTGAATAGCTTATTATTGAACAATTAAATAAACTAATAATTTAAATTAAAAATCATAACGGTACATAATATTGAATACGTTATACTTAAATAATGATTGCTTCAAAATCCATATTTATCAGACTTATAACTTTAACCATCGATAAAACAAGAAGTAAATAATGAATGACTGATACAACAAATTTTGCCATATCTTTTCCTTTTCAGTTAGATTTTAACTAATTTTTTGATTTCCACCTTCAGTGTAGGCCTCAATTTTGCTTTTTGATTTCTAAATGGTATGGATCTACATATATAGATTAAGTTTTGGGTTGTTGCAGCTTTACTTCGAGGTTGTTTTAGTAACGGAGCTCAGGTTTGTAACGAATTTAGTTTTTGATTTTTTTACACTTTAATTATTCTCTCTTTTTCATTTTCTGACGATGGTTTGTTTTTTCAGCGTCTTATTTTGTTTTTCCATATTTGCTACAGTTTTTAAACATGCAACAAAGGCTGAATCTACGGCTTTTCCCAGGGTTTGAAATTGTTTGCGAAACTGTTTTTAACAATCGGCTTCCAAACGCAGAAGATGGATTAGCTTCCGCAAAGTACGAAAATGTAGGAACGTTCCAAGGAAATAACGGCCATTTGCACTCCCACGCAGTGTTGCCAGTGGACTACTTTTTAAAAATTCAGGTTTCTTGATTGGGGCCACTTGTTTCAAACGGTAAAAATCCCCTTGTTTTCGCCTCAATTAATATGCCATTAAATAAGGCGCATTTTACAATTTCAAAAAAGTGGTGCCAATCAATAATCTGAATTATAAAAAAGTAGCCCACTTGGCAACACTGCTTCCACGGGTCTATTTCAAACAAACATCTGACAATAGCAACGCAACATAACATCGTATACATTTTTTGTACGGAATAGCAAATCACAGCTAGGGAAGCTACCGTTTACGCTCAAAGAACGGAACACACAAGAACCTGGCAAGTGTATACCAAATACTTAAAGTAAATTTCTACTTCCACGTTGCTTTTAGTGGAAACTGGTGGCCATGAAATTTTGCATAAGCAGATTAAAAACATCACATCGTATGAATATTTTAAAGCATATAAATATTTTATCCTTTACACTCGAAAACAAATGATAAAGTTCCACCTGTATTCAAAAGAGGTTTTTTTTGAAGCTTTATTATAAGAATTGCAGCATTTCTTAAATATTCTGTTTGTTTTTTTTCTTTTTAAAATTTTAGTTCCATAATTTCTGCCATTAAATATATTGCCCTTCAGAAATAGTGATGGCTGTTTGCCCACTGGCAACGGGTTCGCCACCCCTGAATTACTAAATACATATTCGTTTTATGAAATTTAAAAGTTTTAACAATTTTTGTAATTGTTTACGATGGAATAAATTTGCCCGGATTTGACTAAAAAATAACAATTAATATCCCCACCAGTTTACACTAAGAGCATTGTTCAGATATACATTTCACGTGTGTATTACCGTGTGCAGGAACCGGGTACAAAAACACACCCCGAGTCCGTGAAATCTTATATTGAGAAACGAATTATGTTTACTGTGGGTTGGGTATGCGTTGCGCACTGTGTCCTTCTTTTAAAAAAATCCAGAAGGAAAGGTATAAAAGTAAGCGTCTTATCTTAAATGGGAGAGGTCACATCAATCAAGGTCGCGCGCCACGTAGCGGACGAGGTTAAACTACAGGAAGATGCCTGACTGTTTTCTTAATTCACACCACTAAAATTGTAAAGTTTTTTTTTATCCCCTTAATTCTCGCTCCCGTCATATTCAGGGGTTGTCCCTTTTACTCAGATTATTTGATCCCCACCAGTTTTATAAAATAGTGAAATTGGCTATATTTTAGTATCGTTTTACCTGTCATTAAATAAGGTGAATATTTCTTTTTCATAAAAGTGGTGCCAATAAGCAATTTGAATTTTTAAACCGTAATTTAATTCAAGCATTGAGGGGTTAATGTTGATTAATGGCTGAAATGTTTCTGACAAGGCGAAGAAAACTTCGTAGTGCCATGTGCATCTGGACGCCCCTCTCGCTACGCCATTATTTTGCAATAAATATGGTAAACGAAATTCAGTTCCACGAGAGACTAAAGATTTAGAAAACATGTGCAGATGGTAGACATTATGTCACGAGGCTAACGAGAAAGACAGGCTGCCGCGGTGGGTCCGATTCTTCTTTTTTTAAAGACCGCTGGAGTCACGTGATGCACTTTTCGCACACGTTTCCAGCGGCCTGTAAAAAAAGAAGAATCGTACCCACCGCGGTAGCCTGTCTTTCTCGTTAGCCTCGATCCTGTCATATATGACGTCACACTAAAAGCCCGCGTATGTGGATTATCACCCCGTCCACAAGATGGAGCAATTGTGTTAATTTACGCCCGATTACAGTATTAAGTTTGTACGCTTACTTATATAGTTTTGCTCCAGAAGTATTTTAACCCATTAACGGTCGCATTAAATTACAGCTTAAAAATTCAAATTGCTTATTCGCACCACCTTTTTGGAAAAGGAAATGTTCACCTTATTTAAGGACAGGTAAAATGATTGCATAATAAAGACAATTACACTATTCTGTAAAACTGGTGGGAATCAAACAAATGTGAATAATCTGAATAAAATTCACAGCCCGTGAATTTCACGGGAGCGAGAATTAATCCCTTGAAGGGACCCGTTTGCAGTCTGCAAACGGTTAAATTCAATGCCTAAATTGCCAATTGGCAATAGTAAATTTTTAGTACAATTTCGATTTCATAATATACGTGAAGAAAAAGCTGTTGATTATTTTCAAATAAATTTGCTTTTTAATTGCGGTGCGAATTACATATTTGAACATTTTTTGATAAAAAATGCCTTGCCTCTGAAAAGGTTAAGGGGTTAAACTGACTAAAAATTTGCTAAATTATTATAGATTGTTGTACTGAAAAATCTGTAAACTTCCTGTGGAATTAACAGATACATTGGTAGCGAATGCGCATGCTAGCGAGTTAATTGTCACCAGTACATTCGAGTAGGAATATTTCAGAAAATAATATTACAACTTCCTGTTATAAAAACTTATGAAAAGGGAAAACGATCCCGAAATATACGCGGAACGTTACCGTTTTTTACGGTGCACTCACTGAATTGGAAAATGCCATTTTTTTAAATTTAAAATTTTAAAGATGAGTATTTCTCTATTTTGATCCTTTCAAATACTTTAACTACGCAGTAAAAGAAAACACTATTAGAGTATCATGATGAAATTCTTAATATATTGTCTCAACACAGCTTAATTATACACAATTTCTGCTTTAAACATAATTTTAATGCATTTTATGAAAATACCATTTAAATTTATCTTATATTGTTTTATCCTAATTGTTATATTGTTAATATCCTAAAAGTCTCCTCGCATTTAGGGCATTATCTTTGTCGCTAATAGGCCACTGGAGAAAACAAGTTACCTAAATGCATAGAAAACATTAGAAAACAAATCTGAAAACGTTTCACGTTTTCCCGAGCTAACTTTGCCGCTAAATGAAACACACGTTGTAGCCATTGACGTCCGTAATTTTATTTGATCTTCAAAGTTAATAGAAAAAAAACTTGAACCAATTTCGGGATTTTTTATCGAATTTAGGAAATATGGGGGCGCTATAAAATGAGAGAACGTCCATTGGAATGGGAATTTTATTAATGGAAAACGTTTAAAATGTAGATCGCGTTTTGTTGCTGAAGTTTGGATGTGTCGCCCTAGCATTTATGTACGATTCTTGCCGTAAGATTTTAAGTACAAGTACATTGTCGTATTTAAGGGTTATCACATTTAGGCACAATGACCTTATTGCCCTGAATATATATGTTAAAGCTTTTATATGTTAAAGTTGTTTTTCCTGCTTTCTTTTCAGCTTTTCCTGCCTTACCTTGGTGAGTGTCATTTCGGAACAATTGCCAACTTTAATTTTTTTTATATTTATTCCTTATATATAGTATTTTTGTAACTACAGCTATACTTTAACTTAATTTTCAATTTTTTATTTTACTTTTCTGCTTACTAACTTCCTTGACTTAACTATAAAAACTTAATATTTAATGCTTAATCATTTATAATTTTTTTAATTTTACCTTAAATTTTTTGTCATTTAATTCTTAAGTAGTTTCAAAATACAAATTGTTTTCCAATGGCTCACAATTATGCAAGACGTTCAAACAACAGACTGGGTGTTAAGATGACCACAACTTGGTAACCCCTCATTTCTGCTCTACTGTTCAGCACTGTTCAAGACTAACATATTCCATATTAAGTTTTTTTTATTTGAAAAGAGGATTGTATTATGTGCATACTCTCTTTTACCGTTGATTTTGGAATTAAATATTTGAAAAGAAAATTCAAAACCGTTTTACGAATTTACAATATCCGGATGTATTTTTTTTTCATAGCTATATAAACTGCGAAGTATTTTTAGAAAAGTTGTAGAGATCATAGAAATTTATAACCACACGTATTTCATTTGAAATTTGATACTAACCCGGTGTTAAATGTGGGCTACTTTTTTTAAATTCAGATTTCTTGATTGACACTACTTTTTTAAAATGGAAAAATTCCCCTTGTTTAAGCTATAATTTATATGTCATCAAATAAGGCGAATTTTCCGCGGCTGGCTATCCAAAATGTAACACCAAGAAAGACAAGAGATATCAAAGCCGAATTTATTTTTGAGATTATACATAGTAACAGTGTTAAATGAAGAGTTGAGTGGAGGAACATGTTATGCTACATTTTCTTAATTTTTTTTTTATCTTTGTACGAAGGCTTATTCTATCAGGCGGTAAAGCTAAAATACCAAAATTCTATTTAGCCTTGAAGATTTAAGACATTATTCATTAATATTTTATCATTTAATAATGTAAATACCGTAATTTCTGGCGTATAATCCGCGGATCAAACAATCACTTTTTGACCCAGAATTTTTTTTAAAAGAAATGTAACTTATTAGATCGCCCTTAATATTTGTAATCAATTACTAAATAAAATTTCTGGGTCCAAAAAGAATTCTTTGATCTGCGGATTATACGCCGGAAATTACGGTAATATTAATATATTTTAATATTTAAATATTAACTATGAATAAGTTTTTTTGATAGTGCTCAGTACCACACCTGTTAATATTTTAAACACATGGTATCAAACAGAAAATAAATCATTAAAACTGACAACAAAAACTTTCACATCAAATTTCTTCAAATGTAATTTTTGTTATTTAACATGTTCTTCCACTTAGCTCTGCAATTGATTTCAAACACAACCTTCTTTGAAATGAGGTAGACGGGGAAATCAGTAAGAACTGTTACCTCCACGTCTGTCAATAACTGCTGCTACACACCGTGAGTTAGAATGAAAGAGGCTTTGGATGTGTTGTTGGGGAATGACATCCGACGATGCCGAAACGCGTAGCCAAAGTTCATCTGGTGTACTCGCGTGTGCGGCATTCCGGGCTTAGCTTTTTTCAATCATTGATCAGATATGCTCGATGGATGATAGATCTGGAGAACAGGCAGTCCAGGGTAAAAATGGAATATGGTGAACTAAGAAGAAAGCTTGAACATTGCGTGCAACATGTGGTCGCACATTGTCCTGTTAAAACGTGACCGCAGGCAAAACCTGAAGGTAAGTGAAAAGAACAGGCTGTAAAACATCAGAGATATAGCTGCGGCTGGTTAGTGCACCGTTAATGGGTACCAGGTGTGTGCGGGAATCTAATCCTAAACCACGCCACACCATACCACTGGGTTCAGGGCCAACGTGACGATGCATAATACAACAGTTGAGCAGCCTCTCGCCACGGTGTCTCCAAACTCTAATTCGACCATCCTGATACTGCAGGTAAAAGCGTGATTCATCCGAAAAAACAATGTTATGCCATTCGGATTTTCATCTCTGCCGTTCAGTGCACCACTGAAAACGCAAACGCCTGTGTTTTAATGTCAAAGATATACCAAAATATGGACGCTTAGCGGACATTCCATTGAACGGCAAACGACGTCGAACTGTTCGTGCGGACACCGATTGGTGTGTTAGAGCAGGTGTGGCCAACTGTGGCACGCTAGACACCTCTAAAATTTTATAGTAATAACTGCCTCATCCAGTCATCGAAACTCTGCGATTCAAGAAAACGACTAATTCTTTAAAAAATAGTGGTATCCGGCATACCATAGTTGGCCACTCCTGTGTTACAGACTGCTTTCGTTGTATTATGGTTGCGGATGTGACAGTGCGCTCCATCATTGTCATGTGCACAGTATGCTTGTCTTCCCATGGAGTGGTACGACGACGTGGTGATTGCAATTGCTCCTGTCGGTCTGTCGTTCCCTCCTGCATCCACCGATTCCATATTCTCATGACTGTTGCTTGGCTACGCCCGATACGATGATCAATTTCTCGGAAGGATAATATAAAATGTCTGTATGCAACAATTCCGCTGCGTTCGAAATCAGAAACTTGCACGAATGGTGCTCGTGTTTTTCTACGAGGCATACTGAATATGTACCGTAATTTCGGTGTATAGCCCGCAGATCAAACAATTCAGTTTGGACCCAGAAATGTTATTAAGAATTTGAAGACTAATACTTACCGTGATCTAAAAAGTTACATTTTATTTTCAAAAAATTCTGTGTCGAAACATGATTGTTTGATCCGCGGGCTGTACACCCAAAATTACGGTACACACAAAAAAACTATTCATGTTCTTCAAAAGGACAATCACAAAGCGATATAAGTAAGCGTACAAACTTAATACTGGTTTCGGGCGTAAATTAACACAGTTGCGCTATCTTGTGGACGGGGTGATAATCCACATACGCGGGCTTTTAGTGTGACGTCATATATGACAGGATATCTAGCATGTGCGCTTACTTTCTAAATCTATAGTCGCTCATGGAACTGAATTTCGTTAACCGCATTTATTGCAAAATAGCGGCGCAGCGAGAGAGGCGTCTACATGTACTTGGCACCACGCAGTTTTCAACGCCTTGTCAAAGACATTTCAGCTATTAATCGAGTTGAAAAAAACTGTACAATTTTAGTGGTGTGAAGTAAGATAACATTTAGGCATCTTCCTGTAGTTTAACCCCGTCCGCTACGTGGCGTGCGACCTTGATTGATGTGACCTCGCCTTTAATCATGCGGTTACCTCTCCCATTTAAGATAGGGCGCTTAATTATATCGCTTTGGGACAATCATTCTTCCCTTTATGTGCATATTGTAAGGTGCGCTGCAGTCGCCACGATGTGCGCGAGCTCTGAAATCGTAATCAATTGCATATCCTATCGAGATGTATGCATGGAGTAAACTTCACGCTGTTTGGTTGATCCTTTCATGGTGTTGCGTTTTGGATGGCCAACAGTGTACCATTTTAAAAAAGGTGTGCCAATCGAGATATCGCAATATAAAAAAAGTAGACAACGTGCAAATCTGTACCAAGCACATACATAGAGGTTGTATATTTTTAGACCACTTAATTTTAACCGCATAATTCTACAATGGAATCAAATTGTTTAAAGAAGATTTTCATTTATTATGTATGTGAAGAAAATATTTTGGTAACTTAAAAAAAAAATTGTTCGTAAATTCTGGTGTCATTCAATAATGTCACCATTTTAGCAAGAGAAGTACTTTGCACCTCAAAGGGTTAAAATGAACTCTAAAATTGAGTTCAAATTTATTCAAGATCTTTAGGATTTCCTTCTATTTTTAATATTAAAAATCTAATTCATACTAGATATTTCGAAGAGTAATTCTTGATTTATTTAATGACAGGCCTATCATTATTACCTAGAATAAAAAAAAATACTTTTAATATAATTTCGGAACTATAAAGGAAGACAAGCTGTAGACCATGGTTTCATTTATTTTAGAAATAAATTAGGTTTCCTTTAAGCGTCAGAAAGTAGTTATTTAATTGATTTCTTTCATAATTAGAATATCTTATATTTTTTATGCTAACGCTTTCTTCAGCCAGACAAAATATTTACTTAGCAATAAAAAATTATTGTGCTTTTATATTTTATCACAGTGATAATCTAGTGCTTATATTACAACAGCTTCACCTTCTGTTTTATCAATGTGGTATAGAAGAAACAATACGCGTACATTATGTTATTAAAATTAAAATTAAAAAGAGACAAGACATTTTAGAATGTCTAAAATACTGTCGAAAGTATGTCATATTTACGTGAAGCAAAAAAAATATATATATTAATAATACCTTGCTAAAAAAGTAATTGTTGAAGATTATGTTTTAATTAACAAAGAGATTATGGGATTACAGCTAAAAGAAAAAGTAACCAAAGGGAAGGACTTGAACGCAAGTGAAACATAACAACTTTTATCGTGAATTCTCTTGGAAAAAAGGGAATTGAACTTTAAATTTCATTTACGTTTTGTTTGAAAAAGGATTAAGAAAAATCTGTAAGAATGTATGAAGAAAATATAACATCAATAGATGTAGGCTTTTTCATTCATGTAGGTTTTTAGCAAACTTAACAAATGAAACCATACACTTTCAAATTCTACGTACAATTGTATTTTATTTATATACGTAGCAGTTTGAGGATTAAAGAGAAATCCAAAATCTGGATGATTTTTTTCTAATTGAATAATGCAGAAATAGAAAATTAATTCTAACTCAGATAGAAAATATTACCTTGTTATAAAAATTGTGATAAATAGTGTGGATAAAGGATAAATTAAGCCAGGCATATAATTTCTGCCCTATATAATACATATATAAAACATTGATTACACAAGTTGACAATTTCTATATTAAAATACTTTGCAAGATATGCAGTTCTTGTGGATATAGTTGGTTCCCAATATACGTGTCATACATCGCGAACGGGTGAATGGTTTCCTTGATGCATGAGTCGCATTATATCGTGAAAATTTTATTGTTTCTACCAGGATCCTTAACAGTTATATTCATGATCCTTTTATTTAAGGTATGCTATAGGAAGGTACGATGAAAGTACTATTTTCAAAATAATGGTAAGAACAATAAAATTTTCCCTATAGAATTCGAATTCTGCTTTACGTCGTAAATTAACACGTTCACGTTGGCTCGGTGGGTCATACTTGACTGTCTCAGAGTTGTCAAATCTCCGGCTTTTTGCACACCATTGTTATTTTAGAGAAAATGTTGTTCCTTTAAATCGCCCAACTGTTCTAATTAAATAAAACAACATTTTCTGTATTAAAATACTGGTATGCAAAAATCCGGAGACTTGGCAGCTCTGAGACAGTCGATTGTGACCCACCGCGCAGGCGTGAACGTGTTAAAACAATTTTAAAACAAATGTTAAAAGTTGGCGAAACATATATGTTCATTCTTGACCTCGCATTACAGATTTTATTCGATGATGAAAAATAACAAAGCTTTTCTAAATATCGGAATATTTTTGTTTTTTATAATTTTACAAACAATCATGACGACTGATGATGATATATAATGAAAATACAACAGAAGGATTGTCGTCTAATTGTATATTTTCGCTATGGTTTAACTATTTGCACTTGAGATGTGACTCTCACTTACCACTAGTGTTGCGAAGTGTTCCGCGTAAATCTCGGCTCCAAATACTCTGGTTACCACTTATTTTTTATAGTTTATTTCGTCATCTTTAATCGCAGTAATGGAAACAAAATTCCTGGTTAACCCTTTGAAAGGCAATCAATTACGTTTGTGAAATGCTGAATTCCCACCGGAAACTTTGAAAAATTCTATGTGAAAATAAATAAAAGCAATTTTAGGGGGGGGGGGGGGGATTTTTCCACCAAAGTTAGAAAAGTAAAATAAAAAAAAAAATTCTAGTGTAAAACTTCATTAATCGTAGGTGGTATATAATATATACCGGTGCCCCTCAAGGGGTTAAAATACTGGTGTCCAGATCATTTGGAGCTACGAATTACGCGGAATACCTGGCATGAGTAGTGCTTAGTGAGAGTCACCTCTCGAGTGCAAAGGTTGAAAATATAATACTTGTTAACCCCTTCACGCTCGAATTAAATTGCGGTTAAAAAATTCAAATTGCTTACTGCACCACTTTTATTAAAAAGAAATATTCACCTTATTTAATCACAGGTAAATCTATACTAAAATATAGCCAATTTCACTATTTTATAAAACTGGTGGGTGTCAATCAATCTGAGTAAAAGACGCAGCCCGAGAATATGACGGAGCGAGAATTAAGGGGTTAAAAGCTATTAACACTATACAAGTCGCAAACAGTGTTGTCAAATCTAGCTGTTTTTATTCAGAAATTTAGAGTGGACATCAGAACATTCTTACTACTAATTCTTCTCTATTTTATTCAAGACGATTCGAAGGTATTTTGCAGAGGAGTCCGGGACCTATGTCCCACATCCCCGGATGCATGGTAGGTTGGGTATATGACAAGGTGGAATTCCTGGACAGCAGTGAAAAAAATATATATAAAAGCGGGGGGGGGGACTTGAGTTTACAGAAAAAAAAAGAAATAGAAAAAAGAAAAATATATAAATACAGATAAAAATTTACTGGCAAGTTAATATAAAATTTTCTAAAAAATTAAAAAAGAACAGTGAACAGTAACTTCACATCCTTGCTCACTAGTCAACGTGAGTCAGAGCTACTACGGCTTCACAGGAAATCTCAGATCTTGACTTTGAAAAAAGCCCTTTGAGATACCCACGATCCACCGCAGATTAGGAGAACCGTTCACATCTGCGGGTGAGGGAGAAATGGCGACCCGCTCCAAAAGTAGGTCTTCTTATAGATGCAGGAGAAAAGAGGAGGAACTTAGTTAAAAAAGGATTAATTTAACTGGCTGAACTATATATCATTAAAATAAACAAAATAACTATTTAAACTTTCTGGAGATAATTTAGAATTTATTAATGATAGTTTTATAAATAACGCGTGAATGCGCCAGCCGCATGTAAGGTGATAACCCATTAACTGCCGAAACTGTAAGATAGCGGTCTTCAACATTTTTTAGTTTGCCATCACAAATATTAAGAGATAACGTTCGGTATATTTAATGTTCAAACTTTTTGTATGCAATCAAGGTATTTTCTTTTTATTTAAAAAATAGTAGTATCTTGATTGTTAATACTAGAACGGCCTACAATTTTACTCAATAAATAAAGACACGCAACCTTGCTATGGTACACAAAACACGAACTTTAATATGCTAAAATATAAATTCTTCGTTTTGAGCTGTTTCTACAGCCGTATTCAGGAAAAATAAGATGGTTAAATGGCTAAAAGCTCAGAGATGTAACTCGCACAAGTAACAATTTGTCGATCATTGACTGAAGATATGAAAACAAAAATGTAGTGGTGACATCCAGTGAAAATAAATATTTATTAATGAAATGAGCCCAAATAAATCAAAAGTTTGATTGAAGAAACCATGAGTGTCGCCATGTGCGCATGAGGGCCAGAACCACATGAACTAAGTTTTCATTCAAGTTTTTGGCAACATGATTCAAGTTTAAATTGAAATATCGCAATTACATATAGCTTCATAACGCTTCAGTGTTGCCAGATTGGAGACTTTTTAAATTCAGATTACCTGACTGTCACCCCTTTTTTTTTAAATAGTATAATTCGCCTTATTTTTCAGAATTTTTAATACATTTCTATTTTTAAAAAAGCGGGGAAAATCAACAATCTGATCACAAAAAAGTTTAAGTTTTCAATCTGGCAACACCGTAACCTTTCCGGTTTTCGGCATCTTTAAATTGTGTAACTTCCCTTTTAAATTTGTCCGGTTTTAATATGTGATTTTTTTTTTTTTTTTTTTTTTTTTTTTTACCTGGTTTCCGCTAGATTCTGCTATACTCGGGACGTGGATGGGTACCCATGAACCTGACTGTATCTAATTGCAATATTTCAATTTAACCCCTTAAATCTCGCTCCAGTAAATATCACAGGCTGAGGTGACGTTCGTTATTTCTCGTACCCGTCACATTTCCGGGCAGGAGATTTAATTGCTGTAAAAACTTCAGAAAAATGCAACTTGCATTTTCGTGTGAAGTATTTGAATATTACCGTTACGGTTTGGCTTTTCGCGATGATTGTAATGCTGGGATTTGTATTGCATGTTTCGAAATACATAACACTCAAAAAAAATTATTAATAATCAAAATTTAAAGTGTATATATATATTATTTCAAATATAATTTGTAAAAATGTGTGTGATGATAATAAATAAAGATCTAAGATGTGAAAAGAAAGGTCTCATTCCCTTTAATTTGTATGGTGTAAAACAGGGGTGCCCAACTGTGGCCCGCCGGATACCACTAAAATTTTACAGTTATCTTTGCCTTACCTAATCGTCGAATTGCTGCGATTCAACTTGTCGACTATTTCTTTAAAATTTTAGTGGTATCCCGCGGGCCACAGTTGGACACCCCTGGTGTAAAACAAACATTAAGACACAAAATTCTCGCTTGCTGGCTTTTCTAGAAATTCGAACTTGTTCTATAACTGAATATTTCATATAGAAACCTTATAATTATTCAGTTTCTTAATAAAAGAAATAGGTACATTATTTAATGGTTTTTCCAAATATTAAGCGACCGTGAAGGGAATAAACTTGAATCATGTTGCCAAAAACTTGAATGAAAATTTAGTTGAATGTCATTCTGGCACTCATGTGTAGATGGCGAAACTCGTGGTTTCTTCAATCGAATTTTTGGTTAATTTGGGCTCATTTCATTAATGAGTATTTATTTTCACTGGATGACACCACTACATTTTACTTTTTATATCTTTAGTCAATGTTTGACAAATTGTCTATCGCACAGGAAACATTTATCTCTGAGCTTTTAGCCATTTAATCATCATATTTTCCCTGAAGACGGCTGTACAAACAGGTCAAAATGAAGAATTTATCTTTTAGCTTATTAAAGTTCGTGTTTTGTGTACCATTAAGCACGGTTGTGTGCCTTTATTTATTATATTTCATGGTGCAATTGCCCAGTATATGTTATTTTACTCAAGTTTTATAAAAAGTGCCTCACACCAGAATTTTTATTTAAAACGATTTAACTTATTTAATTAGCTTAATTTTGGGTTACTTACATTTAACATATATTATAAAAAAAATTCTGGTTCGAATTGACTATTATCAATTTTGCGGCTCTAGTGTTAATTTAAATTCAATTTATAACGGTGCGAAAACGCACAATTATCAGGTAATGGGTTAAAACTATAATCGGTAAAGAATTAAAGTACGCACGATAAATGCATGAAATGCATAATTTAACCCTCTAATGCCCATGGTCAAGATTAAGAAAGGAAATAGTTGAAGTAAAATACTTACAAAATCAAGAAGGGAGAAACCATATTGCAACTTCTCTAAATCGAAATTGTCTGTATTATTGTGATGTATCGCCCCGTGTGTAAATGTAATTCTGTGTTACAGTGCATATTGTACACAAAGAAGGCTTTTTTCCCGATTAGTTATGATTATTGTACATTAAAATTCTAAATATATCATTTTGCGAAATTTTGTATTTTTTCGTACAATAACTAGACAGTTTTGCGGTAAGAAATTTTAAGCTTTTATAAAATCTGCGTTCTTTCCAAAAATTTATATTATGCTATAATTTTCATCGTAAGGAATTCTTTTATGTTGCATGCATATTTAGCTGAACTGCTTTATAAATTAAATGAATATTTTTTCGAGGAAATATGTAAAGTTTATTTCTAAACTGCGCTTGGAAATTTTGAAATATGTATCGTCTTTGTAGGTGGTATTTGTAAATTATTAATGGCTTCATACAAACTTTATTTACACGGAACGTTTCAAGATTTATACGTAGTAGAAATATTGCCCTGCTATTCATTGTATTACAGAAATAAGAAATTAGCTTATTTTTATAGAATCTTTGCTTTGGAATCAAGATATGTTTAATTTTACATATATGAACAGAATTTTATGTTACCATCAATATTTTTCAAGAAAAGTACTAAATATGTATTTTTAGTAATTACAAACTATTTGTTTTAATAAGAAATTTGTAGGTATGCAAACCATATTTTTATAAAATATTTTGTTGCAAATGAAGTTGATTTTAAATTGCATCTATAGTAATAATCAAATATTCATAGACACCTCCGCATATTTTTTCATATATATTTTAATAATATGTGTCATTTATTACGCATTTATTAAGATTATTTTCATACAGAAACATAGTGTAGTAAAATCTATAAACATGAAGCCACATTTCTAGAATTAGTGGTAGTAGGATTAGCATAAAATGCTTTAACCCCTTGACGGGCAAGCAATAATGTTTCTTTAATATTGTGTTCTCAACGGAATAATCGAAAAAAATTATTTTTAAATAAGGAAAAGCAATTTTTCAGCATTTTTTTCACACACACACACACACACACAAAAAAAACCTAGTTAAAGTTTCTGGTGCGAATCGTATTTAAATTTGGTGATATCCCACCGACCCTCAAAGGGGTTGAAAATGTTTCATTGTGCCATGCAGCACCGCTAGAAATGAAAAGTAGAAGCTAGTTATCATATCGTGAAATTTAAAATATTTGTTAAGAAAATTATTTCATGTTTTTCTTTATTTCAATACCAGATTGATTTTTTAGGGGGGGAGGGGGGATAATATTCATTGCTGGCGCATCTGGCGGATGTTTTGTTTAGAAATATCTAAATGACACAAAAAATTAAATAACGTGTTTTTTTAACTATTAAACATCTATCATCTTGTAAAGCAAAAGCAGGTGATAAATTAAGAGAATTTGGAATGCCAAAAATAAATAAATAAGTAAATAAAAATCAGCGAGATGCGTCAACACTGGTAATATTCGCATTATTTAACATGGTGAATATATCAATATCAAAAATGGCGCCAATGAACAGAGTTGCTGTTTGGCCTTTTTTTATAATTGAAAAATTTACAATTCGTACTAGAAGTTCCGAAAGAAATATTTCCTTACACAATCACAAAATATTTGTCATTAAATTGAAAATATATATATATTACAGGTAATTTCTTGTACGAAATCGAATTTTCGGAATTGGAAAAATGCTAAACTGGCAACCCTGGCAATCAAGTGACAGATCGTGAAGCAAAAAAAAAAAAAAAAAAAACAACAAAAAAAAAACAACAAAAAAAACAGTTAAGTTATTGAGCATTTTTAAACAAGGGGTGTTATTTTATTTATTAACATGCAGTTCTTTCTGTCTGACCTGTTACATTTCCAGTTGAAGGTATTGCAGCTCTTCGGTGGTGAGTTCTTCAACTGTGTTCATTAACCTACAATTCCACATATTCATCATCAGTGTTGCCAGTGGGTTACTTTTTTAAAATTCCGATTTCTTGATTGGCACTACTTTTTGAAACTTTAAAATTCCCTTTGTTTTTTCCTTAATTAATATATCATTAAACAAGGCTCATTTTACTATTTAAAAAAAGTTGTGCCAATCAAGAAATCTGGATTAAAAAAGTAGCCCACCTGGCAACACTGCTCGCCACTCATCTCCAAACACCTGGACTTACCGATATCAACAACTGTCTGCACCACATGTGTAGGGTCATCAGGGGAAGGCTCAAGCGCTTCGAAATCTGTTTCATGCACGCATTCTTACCATAATTTCTTCCTGGGCGGAGTTCATAGTGCTGGATGTCACTCGCTGAAAACTAATGCAATTTCAAACGTTGAAATGTTTTTTTTTTTTTTTTTTTTTTTTTCAAATCTCTCTTAAGGGCAATTCTGTTTCTGATTTCATCTCAAATCACTTTTAAGAGAATGTTTTTGTGTACAGTTTCTTGAAATCTGAAATGACATTCTGGTCAATTGACTGGGTGCGTTGTGTGGTAATCGGGCCTGAACCTCACTGTGATAAACATGAACTCCTTCAACAGTGTGTCTTCCAAATCTGTAGGATGCGCAGGATTATTGCCCATTACCAGGAGGCACTTAACACTACCGCTACATTTTTTTTTATTATTATTAAAATAGGTTCAAAAATCGCGCATTTTTTAATTACATATTTCAAATATACATATATTTTTTGAGTTTAAATGTGTAAACATTTTTTGCAAAAGAGTTTTTTTAATCCCTTGAGGGGCGGTGGGATAAAATATATCCCACCTAATTTAAGCAAGATTCTCACCAGGAAATTTTAACTAAATTTTAAATCTCTAGCTTTGGCGGAAAATCGTTGAAAAATTGCTTTTCCGTATTTAAAAATAATTTTTTTCGAATATTCCGGTGAAAATTCAATATTTAGGGGCATTTTTGCTTGCCCCTCAAGGGGTTAAACGAAAACCTGAATCAATAATTAAACATTTAAATCAGGGCTGTCACTAGTGACTATTTTTATATTATCACACCACTATTTTAAGAAGATCAATTTTGTAGTATATTTCTCTTGTAGATGTTGTTAAAGTCTATATGGGCTTTTTTGTATTTAAAAAGTGGTCCGAGTTGAATTAAAAAATAGTCGCCAGTGGAAAAAAAGAATCCCCGCGAAAATCCCGGGTTATGCAAATTGTGCTACTTTTACGTTGCCCGGGCAAAGTTCGGGTTGCGAAGAGAGAGGTTTAAGAGGCACCTGATTATTCTGCATGTATTTTTTCACACTCGGTTCAAACACCCCATTCTTCCACTGATTCGCCTCATAACGCACATTTTCTTGTTTCTCTCCCTCTTCGCACGGAAATTACTTTTAATTACATTGTTTTTCGTAAGAACTCTAGGAGTTTCTGCATGGTACAAGAGTAAGGGTTCACAATCACCACTAGCATTACCACGCAACAAAAGAGTTTGGCTATCTTTCATTAGCTTATATCTAGGCAGTGCCTTTTCCTCCAGTGTAATGGACGCCCTGTTTGGCATTTTCTTTCAAAATAGGTCAGTCTTATCACAGTTGAAGACTTGATGGGGGATGAATCTATGAGCCTCTACGTAATCTTACAATTCGGACTCAAATTTTTCGGCCCCAGACATGCCCCAGGGTTGCCACAGGCGACTATTTTTGTATTCTGCTCGCACCAGTATTCTAATACAAATTTTGCAGTATATTTCTCAAGCAAATGTTGTCAAAGTGTATTTTAAGATCTTCTCTTTTGAGAAAGTGGTGCCAGTTAAAAGTAAAAGATAGTCGTCTGTGCCAGCCCTGAGTCCGAGCCCTAGCTTTGATTCGCACCTTCTTCGTATATAGTAACACTGTGTATGTGAGTACACAGTGTTCGTCAGAGGCATTTTATGAATAAGAACGAATTACAATAATCTGGATTTTTCACATAGGTTAGCATCCGGAACAGAATCGCCATCTAACTGTTTTTGATGGGTCCTAATTAATAATAACTGTTCGATATATTAAACTGTTTCTGTTTTCTGTTTCGTTAGCACATTGGCTACACAGTGAGCCTTTTGCTACATTAGCCAATTTTATTGCTTTACTTTTCGCCAGAATAGAACTTATCGTAAGTGGCAATTTCCCCTACATGCGGCCGATTTCAGCAAACTTAATTTCGCTCTCGTATTTTTGAATAATTCCCTTCTTCGACTCGATCGTGTTCCTAACAATTTTCTTTGAAGGGTTGTTGGCTCTTGAAACTTTCTTTGGTCTCATGATGAAGCAGTCGCTATCAATAAAACAAGCACAGAAATACACTGGAATTAAACGAAATTGTTTGTGTAGACGAGCAATATGATGCATACAAGACGAGAAACATCGCCACACGGAGCGGACTGCCTCATTTGTTTACGGAAAACGCAGCGAGACCACATGCGTATGCAATGGAGTTATGAATAAAGAGGAGGAGACATATAGTGTACTGTATACCAGTTGCGAGTGAAATAACTGAGGAGGTTGTCACAAGATGGCGGCTGCTATTTAAAAATCGGTTCTTCTATTTCTGATTACCGCCAGGAAAAATATCCCACCAGTAAAATTGAATAGGAAAGTTTGTCTTATTTAAGCGTCTATTTCATGGATTTTTTATCAAAAATATCGTAAAAAAAATTATTTGTTTTTACTGGTGTACCTTGTAAAACTGTCAGTTTTTTTCTCTAGTTGTCAGAATATGGCGGAAACGCAAGACCTAACTACCGCCAAAGTAAACTCCTAGCAGTTTAAATGAAAATCTTATTCTACCATTATTTATGACTGAACTTTTGCAATAATCAGGCGTTTAACCAAAGCGATGTAAAAAAGCGTCCTATCTTAAGCCCTTGGGGACGAGCGACACGTATACGAGCCGCTTGAAGCGCTCAGAATCCTTGATTTTCCTCACCAGTAAAATTTGCTTTATTTTCTCGATTCAAGAAGACACAAATTTCTGTTTTTTAAAAAAACGGTGACAAAAGATAAAAAATTTCGTAAAAGGGTCCCGTCCCGAAGGGGTTAAATGGGAGAACTAACCGCAAGATTAAAAGCGAGGTCACATCAATCAAGGTCATGCGCCACGTAGCGGATGGAGCTTGAACTACAGGTAGATACCTAACTGTTTTCTTACTCACACCACTAAAATTGTACAATTATTTTCACCTTGATTAATAACTGAAGTGCTTTTGGTAAGGCCAGGGGGGTACCATTCGTGCGATGCGCAAACTGTAAAGATTTCTTAACTGCTCGCGCATTACGTCACGTGGCGGACAGATTCACCTTGCTTCGCGCATTTCAATAGTATTCTGGTGCCGTTCTGCGATGGAATTTTTTTTCTGTGAATGATTTTAATCATTCTATTATTTTAGCACACTTTTTGAAAAAATCGTAGTGAATGCACTATATCAACATTTTCTAATACTCTTGCTCTATCTAACTCTTGGAGAAAACGTGTACAAAGTCTCAAATCCGGACGTCAAAATCCGGAATTCTTCAAAAGCCGGGCATTTTGTTAACTGACGATTATTATTCTAGAAAATCACAACGAAAATCACTAAAATAGCAGAGGCCAAATTTACTATATTAGGCTGCAATTTTAAAGTCGAATTCCTTTTACGAAAGTCAAAAAATTACTGCAGAACGCGAAAATCTCTAAAAATTGCATAAAAGAATAGCGGGAAGAAATTCCGAATAAACTTAAATGAAAGTGAAAAAAAAAGAAAAAGAGGACAGCATTTACTATATTGGACTAAAATATTAAAACCGGACTTCTTCCAGAAATGCAGACAAATCGCCATGAAATGGAAAAAAACAAAACAAAACAAAAAAACAATTCAAAACCCGTAGAGGAGAAAATTTATTATATTTGGGTGAATTTTGGTAACCAAGTTCTTTTTACAAATCTCAAAACTCTAAAATTCGTATAAAAAACCCGCGAAAAATGCAAACTCCGAATAAACTTTATTGAAAAAATGACAAAATTTATTATACTGGGCTAAAAAATAAATCCGGATTCCTTTTATTCATATGGGAAAATCGCCGCAAAATTGAAAAAAAAAAGTCAAAAATTGCATAAAAAATTTCTTTTGTTATTATATTTTTTTTAACTTAAAAAAAAATTTCTCTATTAAAATACTTGTTTTAGCATTATCTTTTTTTACCTTCTTTTATCCATAATAGAAGAAAGTATTGTTGTCGAAATTTTGTTCGACTTCCGGTTTCCGACGGATTTACACGTTTTAAGGGTAGGAGATACCGAAAAACATGTTTTTACAAAATATCTGTCTGTCCGTATATACGTGTGTCTCATTATATCATCGGAAAGTATACGAAGTTATGCATAGAATTGAACCAAATTTCATATAAGTGTTTTACTGTGATGGTGCTGTAGTAGCGATTTTTGTGCCTTTTCAATATTCTATCATCGAAAAGTGCATGAAGTTACGCATAGAATTGAACAAAATTTTATATGTATGTTTTTTACTATGGCCAGCAGGTCCAGGTTGAATTTGGGGATATTCCGCCGGGAGAGGGCGCTGTAATAGCGCTTTTTGTACCATTTTCATCATTGTTTCATCGGACAGCATAGGTTTGAACTAAACTTCATACATATGTTTTTGACTATTGACTCCAAGTCCCAGTTGAAAATGGATATGTAACCTTGGAAGGGGGCGCTGTGATAACGATTTTCTCGATTTTTTTTTAATTCTGTTGTACATTTGCTGCTGATGCAGTGACATGCATTTCGTTTCTAACTGACCCGGCGATTCGCAAACAGAATAACGATAATATTTACTTTATTCAATATTATGTTCGAGTTACTCTGATGAATAAAATGAAGAAGGAATTTAAGATGAAAATTAATGTAGGGTGAGTTAATAACCTATAAGCAGTGCTTAATTTGCACCGGAGCTCAGCATCGCTACGTCTTTATTTTTAGTGGAAATTTAGATATTGGTCTGAATTCATTTGCGCTCATTCCAGATTTCAGCGAAAATAGTGTTTCTAAAAAATCAATGCCTAAATTTTATTTATTTTTTCCCTCCCATCTCCAATATTTTGCATTCTTTCCTACCAAAGCACTTACGTATGTGGCATTGTGTGTCAAGCGTAGCGATTTTTTTAATGATTTCAGAACGGCGATGAGGAATGTCAGAATTAGTCGCAACTCTTTCTGCCGTTTTTACTCGCTGCTTTTTGTTCGTGTTTTTAAAATAGTCTCTCTGATAAACTTTCTAGCTTCGCGCGGTATTTAATTTGCTCCGATACAGGAGCGCTGCTCCAGCACTACTTTATTTTTAGTGAATATTTAAATATTAGTCAGAACAGACCGCAGTTTATAAATGCTGTGCACCAATGAAAAGTCCGCGACGAGTAGGATTTTCTGAAAATTCCCCACTCCTGATTTTAATGTTTTTGCTCTGGTCATTTATAAGAATTTATTATATATTAATGCCTAAAGATATGTCAAAATATATTATATATATATGCATATAATTTCTTTTTGAGGAAGACGAAATGGCTTTAAAATTTGTAAATAATGTATGAAATATAAATATGCCTGTGTGCGTGAGGGGGGGGGGGGGGTGTTATACACTTAGTTGTTATTACTTCAGAATATTAGAGTTCTGGTAGTTTTTTCTTTTTCTTTTTTTTTTTTGGGGGGGGGGCTAGAAACTAAGCCCTGTGTATATATATTGCTACAAAGATTTGAATCATATTGATGTGCATTTGAAACTAATGAATTTAAAAATTAAATTTTGATTATTAATGAGGATCAATGATTTTGCTACCTGATATAGTGTGTAAAAAGTATTAGTCACATATTGATTTATTGAAAGTATGATAATGGTTCTTACTTTTTTGTCCCTTTCTATTTCTTGAAAATGTTAATTCATTGTTAAATCTGTATATCTCCATGATTTTTTTTTTATTGTTTCTTATTTGTATGGAGAAATGTTATATTCGATGTGTTTTATAAGATAACATGGAAATTTTAGAACTGAAGTTGTTTTAAATTTTTCAGTTTTTGCTGAAATTTTGTATATATGAAATAACGATATTGCTATTTGTATATCATAATGTAAAAAACATGTATGGTACATATTTTTTTTCATAATAGAATTAGTTTAATTATAAAGTAATATTTTTGTATTATTTTGATCCTGAATAAGCATAGTGACATTCGAAATTTTTTTGAAAACTTATATCTAGTAATCGGACAATGCATTATTGTTAGAAGTTTTGAAACGTGACTTTTGTTTAATTTATTCATATATATAATTACATATTCATATAATTAATTTTATTTTGCAATAGTTTAAAAATTTTCATTTGTACTTTTAAGCATTAAAAATTTATTATTTTCGTGAATTTACTCAAGTATTTGAATGTAAACAAACGTATCGAGATATTATTTAACAATTATGTATTTTATATTTAATTAACTCCAATCAGTGTTTGAACAAATTATTTTAAAGAAAGTGATTCCGTTCGATTTACTTTCGAAAATCTGCTTTTTCCGTTCTTTTACGCACCCATTTACATTATCACGGCTGGTCGAACTCCGATCTTGTCCGCCACATGACGTAACAGTCCTGCTCTGCTTTGATTGGCTATCCTTCAAATGGAACAACCTTATGTAGAAGAACCTTGGGTAAGGCGAAAAAAAACTTCGTGGATTCAAGTGCACCTGGATGCGTCTCTCGCTACGCCGTTATTTTGCAATTAATGTGCCAAAAAAAAAAAAAAAAAAAACATTTCCATGAGTGACTAAAGATTTAGAAAATACGCGCCACACTAAAAGCTCGCGTATGTGAATTATCACTCCGTCCACAAGGTGGCGTAAGTGTGTTAATTTACGCCTGATTCCAGCATTAAGTTTGTTCGCTTACTTATAACGTTTTGCGTTTAACCAATAATTCTCGCTCCTGTCATATTCACGGGCTGTGTCTCTTACTCAGATTGTTTGATTCCCACCAGTTTTATAAAATAGTGAAATTGGCTGTATTTTAGTATCGTTTTACCTGTCATTAAATAAGGTGAATATTTCTTTTTCATAAAAGCGGTGCGAAAAAGCAATTTGAATTATTAGACCGTAGTTTAATTCGGGCGTTAAGGGATTAAACAAGTTGAAGATTTCTATATAAATATACTGGTAGAAGTTTCCACCGGTGGTAAACAACGTCAGCGATAGCGGTTACAGTTGAAGCTTCACTATTTTAAGGATATGCCAGTTCTTCTTTATTAATAGTTCCATGGTGTATGCCCACAAAATCCGAAGCAGCCGAAGAAAACTGAGAAATTTTTTTTCGCGCAAAAAATCGACGGCAAACAAAACCAACGATAATTGAAGTCAAAACCGAGGTACCACTGTAATAAATGTCAGTGTTTTAAAAAGTATATAATTCTATTTTAATAAATTGAAAAATCAAATTTAGTTTCTTAAAGAAATCTACCCGAATTATTCTTCTTATGGATTCAGGAATCGTGAATGACGAAATATGATTATTCAGTTAAGAAAATAATTCCTCTGAATAATCTGAATTTTTTCTTAACTAAGCAAGCAACTACTATGTTTTTTTTTTTTTTTTTTTTTTTTTTTTTTTTTTTTTTTTTTTTAGTAAAACTAGGCTTAAAAAGAAAATAGTATAAATTCAATATTTTAATAGAATAAAAATCATGCCAATTTCTTTTTTCCGTTAAAATATATGATTTTACAAAATTAACCTTCCGTCTACCAGACGGGTCCATTGGACCCGACATGTACATTCAAAATATTTATTCAAACCAGAAATTTCTTCAAAACAAACTAAATGTATAAATCAGACAATAATAAGTTAAATAAACAAATTAAATAGTTTTAAGTAAAAATTCTGGTGTAGAATGTTTTTATAAAACTTGAGTAAAATTTCCGGTAGTTCTAGGGTTAAGAATTTCAATTGCAAATATTTTTCCTAATTACTGTTTTAAAAAATATTCCCTGCTTAATATATTAAATGGACTATTTTTTTTCTTTCAAGTTTTTTGTTTTTAAAAATTTATGACTATTTTCAAAATTATTTAGAATTTGAAAACTATTTCTTATTTACATCTCTTTTTATTCCATTTAACTTTTATTTTTAAGTATGAGCGAATTTAGTATATAAATCAAAATGAAAAAAAATATAAAAATAATATACTTTATCTCCAATCTTTCTTTTTTTATACCCCGAGACGTTTTAGTGTCTACTTTCCTGTAATTTGTTTGTTTGTTTCTTTATTATTTTACACAATAATTTAAAACATAGTTCTAAAGTGCATTATTGAATAAGCAACATTTTTAAACATAAAGAAGAATCTTATAATTGTTTTTTTGAATAGTGACTGTTGAATAAAAAACGGTAATTCGAAATAATAAAAAAAAGCTGAATAAGATATAGAAGTAGATAAATTATTTGACTCGTATTTTGAAAAAAACAGTGAAAATTAATTCAGTGGAAAAAGTAATTTTTGAAAACAAATAATAAAGAAAGTTCAATTCAGTTAGTTGAAATATTTACTTTTTACGCATGCTCAAACATAATTTTTAAATAGATTTTCTATTTTAATCGTCATTTCTTTCTCTTTTTAACTTTGGAAAGGGCTTTTTTTATTTTGGTACAATCGTGGAGCCAGTTGCGGCTGGTGACTGGGTTTATCTGGACAGTGTTGCCGCATTTGTCGAGTTTTCTTTTTTATTTAGAAATATTAACTTGAACCTAGTAAATATTGACTGGTAATTTCATTTTACTTTAATTATGAAATGTCTATCATCTTTTAATTCAAAAATAAATTCTAAAAGTTACTGGTAGGAATTCTGAAAGCCTAAATAAAAAATGAGGCAAAACTGATTTGGAGCACTAAATGCACGGCTGCCAAATTTATTATTTTTTTACAGCTATTTTTTTTAAATGAAATCTTTTCCGTATCTACTGGGAAAAAAATTCGGCTACCGAGGAAGGGAAAAGATTCTTTAAAAAATAATAATAATAATGGAAAATAAAAAAAATATGAAAATAATATTTTTTTAGTCCCCCCAAACATAAGTCATGAGGCTACACTGCATGGAACTATGAAAATAGAAGAATTGACATATCCAGGGCTCGCACCGTTCCTAAAATTTTCGCACATTGCTACCAGTATTTTAAATAAGAATTCTTTGCGGTAGATTCCTTTACCATATATTATAGAACTAAACAACAAAGATTATCGTTTTAATTTAGTGGTAGCAAAGTGCGAAAATTTTAGGAACGCTGCGAGCCCTGCATATCCTTAAATTGTGTAAGTTTCAACTGTAACAGGCACTTACTGGGGTTAACAACAGTGTTGTTAACAAAGTTTTGCAGTAAGTGTTGCAAATTTGATTTTAATTTTTATTTCTAAATTTCAAATTCGTACTGAAAATTTTGAAAGGAAAATCATTACTTTAACACTAGAACTTACAAGGCCGTCATTTGACGGTTTTTAAATTTCAGGCTTAAAAAATTATATAATTTACGTATTGTTCTAGAATTTTATGATACGGCTTATAATAAAATATAAGAATAGTTCCTATTCAATTTCCACTCCCCTACTTTAACACTAGAACGCCTGGAAATTTTAATCAAGTTTCACACTAATATTTGATACCAGAATTTTTATTTAAAATTATGTCTCTGATTTATTTAACGTAAATCTGCGTGGTTTAAATTTAACTTATTTTATAAAAGAATTAATGGTTCCGTTTGGCATTTAATCATATGATCGGAGTCGGATCGACTCCTTCCGGGCGTTCTAGTGTTAATCTCTATAATCAGTATGACCTATACCTATGTATACCAAGACCCGTCAAAATGACGACTTAAGCAGGGCTGACACAGACGACTAATTCTTAATTCTAACTCGCACAACATTTTCAAACGAAAATCTTTGATATTCCGTTTGACAACTTTTGCAACAGAAATGTACTACAAAATTTATTTTCTTAAAGTAGTGGTGAGAATAGAATAAAAAATAGTCGCCTCTGAAGCCCTGATTTGGCAATTTCAAAGTTGAATGATCTAAAATATTCGGTAGCCGTTATAACGGTATCTAATGTGCTCCGATTAGTTTAGAACTGAACGGTCTGACTGGTAAATGTAGTCAGGACGTAATCATTATCAGTTTTACTTCTAACGTGATAAAGTTCTTGCTGAAAAGTGCAATCCGTGCTAAGTGCAATCTATAAAAAGGCCAATCTCGTAAAATAGTATTGTAGAAAGGCTAATTGCTTTCCATTAAGTGCTGCACAGCATGATATCCGACAACCGATGTCTCTCACTAATAGAGAACCATACAATCCGTCGGAATAATAGAAGTCGTGGCTTATACCATAAGGCGTGGCTTATCAAATGTGCTATGGCAGAGTTCGCACGCTACTAAGCCATGCCCTATTTTGTAAAGACTCTACCGCCAGTATTATTATAAAGATCATTTTCTTCACGATTCATTAGCTAGAAGAGAATTTTATGCGATTACTGGTGGTAGAGTCCTTAAAAAATGGGGCGTGGCTTAATAGCTGTGGCGGTGAATTCGTATGCCCAGGTTCACAATATGAGTAAGAGGAAAAAACTCCAATACAAAAGTTTAGAAGACTTACATCTTTATTATGAAACACCTTTAATGAAAAGCCGTGAACAGTATAGAGGAACGGGGAGAATTTCAAGAACTGCCGAATTGGCAGACGCCCACAGCGGGGCTTAATTTGCACACTACATAGCTCGAGGTCAGGAGAAAAAGTGAGAGAGATTTTGTTACAAATACTTACAGATAGGCGAACATTCTTTAACCATATGTAAGATGTTTGGCGAAAAACAAATTGGGTAGGCAAAACAATCAAGGAGTTTTACATTGAGTTAAAAACTATACCATGGTGGGCTCTTTAGGGTTGCACTAAATAACATTCCAGCGGTAAGCAGGGAGACTTAAAGAAATAGGAACACGTGATTTTATATGCACGTTACAGATATAACGACAGCTGAAAATTAGTCAGCAATGGGCATATGGTTTTTATCCGACAAAGTACAAGGGTGAGAATTGAATACTAATACAAGCCCAGAGGCTGAAAATATGCATTACATATCGTCGGCTGCGAAGCGAAAAAGACATTCACTTGTATTTTATTCTTTTATTTCATATCAACGAAAATTGCTGCGGTTAAGATCTTTCTCTATCCGTGTGAATTTGAAAGACAGAAAGAGGAACCGTGATAAATGATGTCTGCATTTAAAAGGAACTTTAAAAAGTAAAAGTGAAACTTAAAGTGGTGTGAAGGGGGGGGAGGGGGAGAATGACTAAAGCCATATGAAATTAACTATAAAAGTCCCTGCTCCCCAAAGATCACATTGATCTTCAAAGGAGCATGCGTCGATGTATCATATAAAAAAGTTGTGTTTATTGAATTGAAACAACAATTCGAGGGTTTTGTCTCTCTACACAATGAAGTTTGGACCCTTAGGGCAAAATCTTGAACGAGAACAAAACTTCAGAGGGGGTAAATTAAAAAAAATAAAAAAACTGAGATAAATATCTCACATATCCAAGGTAAAATGTCAATCCGAGCGTGTGGAAAGCCTGGTGACATGATCGGGTAAGTATAACAACTGCAATTGTTTTTTTTTTTAAATTAAATTCTAACTTTGTATTCCTTACAATGTGTCAAGCAGGATATGAACTGTATGTGTATTGTATAACATTAGATAATGTTTTAAACATTTAGTGTAACTGCACTAGGTTACTAATGCTACAAACGAAAAAAAAAAACTTTTTTTTTTTACTGTTATTGTGAAGTTATGTTATTACCAGAACGGCATAATATCTTAGACGTGTTTATTGTTTAAGTGAAGCTTAACTAGAGATTTTATTTAATCTCCAAATTTAAAAGAAAACGTGTAATTATGTACCTGTAGAAAACCAAAACAAATGGACAGAAAACAATAAAAAACATCATAAGTTTGAAATTTAAAGAAAATGCATGTGAAGGGGTAGCATCCTGTAAACTGGGCATTCTTTGTTGTGAAACAAAGTGATGGTGACATAAAATGTCATGGCATAAAAGAAATTTAATTATAACGGAAAAATTAAGAATCTGTAAAAAAAATAAACATTTTGACAAATGTTTAAATTGTGAATATCATGTTAAGTCAAAAGTAGTTCCTGGTGTAATGAGAAATAAAAAGGAAATATCCTAATGTGTAAAGTTGAAACCTAGAAACAAAATGTTTTCAATTGTGTATAATGTGTGTTTTTTTTTTACCAAACAAAATATCAATGAACTAAATTGTAATATCAATGAACTAAATTGTAAGTGTATCTCTATGAACCAAAGAAAAAAAATGTGCATTTCAATGAATGAAGCAAAGAAAAAGTATCTCACAATGAACTAAAACAGTGTATGCCAGTGGAAAAAAGAAATTTCAACGGCTTAGAACACCGCAATCAAAGTATCTCAATAAACAAAGTGTAAATTATTGCAATGAACTAAAGTGAGCAAGTATTTCACTGACTTAAAGTGTAAAAGTAATACGATGAACTAAAATGTGTGTAAAAAATGAAACTTGCTATGAACAAAAAAATATTATTGCAATGAACTAAAGTGTCTACCAAAACAAAAATTGGTATGAACTAATCTGCAAAACAAATCACAAGAAAGAAAACAAAGTATGAACTAACATGTGTAATGAAAACAATTCTATGAGAAAACTACTGTCACGAAAGAAAAGGATAGTGCAATTGGTCCCTGAAGTACACAAAGAATTGGCAATGCTATGAACTCGTGTAAAGGTTTTCTATGAACACAATAAACTATGAACTCAGTTGTGTAAACTATGAACTAACTAAACTATGAACTCAGTTGTATGAACTATGAACAAAAACTCATTGTGTACATATGGAACCAAGAGCATTGTATCACAAGTACAAAAATGCTTCGCCTAAAGTTAAAACAAACAAACCAAAACAAAAAAACAAACAACTGTGCTTTTAAGTAAAGAAAAGAGAAAAGGGATAAAATGTAACCAGGAAATCCTACTTGTGTGATAAAATGTAATTGAATAAACTTAACTAAGACAAACAAGTGAAATTATCCAAATTTCTAAAAAAAAAAATAAATCTAAAAATGTAACTAGTGTAATGATGAATGTTTAAAGTTGAATTAATGTGTACTCTTTCAGCAAAATCTTCCTCAAATGTGAAAATCACAATGTCTGATGACCCGCATCAGAAAATTTTCATTAATGTTCCATTTCGAGATTGATTTAACTATTTGCCGGCTAAACAATCAAATGAAAAAGCAACTCACTGTACACGTATGTTTATAATTAAAAAAAAAATTGAAAAAAAAATAAGCTAACTTCAAACTTCAAATCAGTATGAATAATACTGTCGAAAACTGACATCTGTATGTAAATGTATAAGAAAAAGAAAAACTTTAAAAGGAATGCTGTTGATAGTAACTCCTTCACAGTAATGTGTGTTAAATAAAAACGAAAAATGTAAAATGTATGTTACATTTTTTTTTAATTTTTTTTTTTTTTTTTAACCAATTTCAATATTTTCACCAAAAGCTATAGAAATATCTTTAGAAATTCAATAGAAATGTGTATAAAATTTCTATAAAATATTCGAATATATTCTATAAAATGTTCTATAAAAATATTCGAATATATTCTAAAAAAAAAAAAAACAACAGCGCCAGCAGCTGTATTCATGTGCTCACCCTCCCAAGAACTAACCATGCTCGATGCTGCTTGGCTTATGCGATCGGACGTGAACCAGTACAAAGCGCGCACTCTACGACTGCTCACTGTTTGCCATCTCTCATTATACTATTTCAAGTTTGTTTCTTTTATGATTTGCATTCCCAATGATTAAATTTGTATAGAAATTATTACATTGTATAGAAGATAGAAGTAATATATTTTATACAATGATTGATTCTCAACTGTGTAAATTAAGAAAGCCTAAATCATTTGTAAATTAGAAAACCAGAATTAAGCAGAAAACAAGGTCCGTTAAAGTAAAGAATTTATTTATTTATTCATTTACTTATTTATTTTCTTGGTGGTAGTAGTGCTATATTATTTACAATTTCAAGTGAACTTCACAGCCTAAATCGTGTTAAGATATTTATTTGAGATTTCTCATTTCTGTTAAAATTCATTAATCTGCCGGCATCGGACGCGGGGGGATAAAAATAACTCGTATTTTAATATATACCTGAAAAAAATACTTAGAAGTGCAATAAATTATGATTTGTTAATCTTGAAACGTAATTGTTAAAATAATTTTATGCTCCAGAATAAAATATTTGAATAAAAACAAAAATTAATGAATAAAGTTTATTAAATTAGATGAATTATCATTGGTGAATAAAGTTTATTAAAGTAGATGAATTTTTTTTTTTTATAAATTAACAACAAATTAATAAATGATTATAAAATTAAACGAAAAATTAAGGAATCATAAAACACATATTAATTAAAAATAATTTAAATCAGTGTAGTTCGATTGATCTATTATTACATTAACAATTGAATTACAATGTATTAGAATTATGAATTAAATTATAATGATATTAAATCTATTGAGTACTCCTATATAAAACTGATGTATTACAAAAATAATTATTACTATTATTTAATATGTATGTGTAGATAAATTAGTAAACATCTATATATATATTACGCTAACGTACGTGGCACAGAAATCGCGATTATTTGTTATTGTTTAATGGCAACGTCCTAGAATCGCATCTGATTGGCTATTGTGTAAGAGTCCTTGGCAGGATTTATGGCGATCGGGTTTGTTTACTTTTCGCGTTTTCGGTGCGATATCTTTCGCTGCAATTATGTAGCTTCAAAATGTCATTTGAAATGCCCATAAAAAATCTCGGTGAATGCTTGAAAGTAAAGAAGAAGCCGAATTCGAGTAGAATAGAAATAGATTCGAAATCCAAATAGGGAACGCCGTTAAGCGATCGGCAAAATAGGCTTAATAACTGTAGCATGCACGCGTTGTTTCTGAAATCCAAATTACTGATTTAAACGTTCCGGGCATGCATAACTGTGGGTGAAACGTGCAATTTCTGCAAAGCACTGTATTGGAAATGCGAATTAAACAGCAGCAAGAAGTTTACAAAATGTTGTCATGATGTAAAATGTGATTTTGTACGGACAGGTAGTTTTGACTGTACGGACAAGTAGTTTTGACTGTACGGACAGGTAGTTTTGACTGTACGGACCTGCTATACGAATTTCAGGTTCATTTAAGAATATTATTACGCCCCCCCTCCCCCAGAAATAAGATACAATAAAACCTGCTTAGACGAAAACGACCAGTGATAAATTTCGTTTTATGCAGGTTATTTAAATGGAACAAAGCATAATAGCATTTTTTTTTTTTTTTTTGGGGGGGGGGGGGGAGAGAGCTGGAACTTTTTTTTTCGTTTATTTCAGAATTCCGTTATAAACAGGCTTTCCTCCATTAAAAAATAAATTTGCTGGATGGTACTTTAAAAAAATCTATATAGTAATATTTGCTTACAATTTTATTATTTCTTTTTCAGTATTACACGTTATGTTGTATTTGTGATTGATTTTTCATATAAAAATTGTAAATAAAAAATTAAATTATTGAAAATATAATTACATTTTAATTAAATTCACCAGTTAATTTGGAATAAAAATGATTAAAGTATGAGACATATAAAAATTAAAAAAATTAACCTTTGACTTTACACAACTTTGAGACTGAACAAGAGTCTGGCCCTGGTAATTTGCACTGTCTCCACCCAGCCTTTTCTGTACGGACCTGCGATAAAAATTTCAGATTCATTTAAGAATATTATTACGGGCCCGGGCAACGCCGGGCGGGTCAGCTAGTAAATTATAAAAGACGAAAAAACATGTTTTTTTTTTATTTAAAAAAAGTTCTACAGAATCATTAGTCTATAAAACTTCTATAAGTTTTATGGTGCTGTAAAGAAAAAACTGTTCTATAGAAAAAAATTCTAACGAATTCTATAGAAAATTTTCTTTAGAAAAAGTATTCTATAGATCTCTTCAAAACTCTATAGAAACAGTATTCTATAGAAAGGCTATTCTATAGAACTCGTAAAGAATTCTATAGAGTTCTATACAGCTCTATAAACTATTTTCGTAAGGGTTTTTATATAATTATAAGGGAAATGTTCCGATTATATAAGGCAAAATTTACAATAAAAAATAACTGGTGGGAATAATCAAGGAGGGTGAATTAGACGAAAAAATGCATGCTCGAGAAAAACGCGGCTGCGCAGCGAGATGATTAACATCGGTAGCCCTAGTGTTAAATGATCACAAAATTTCTGTCAGTAAATAAAGCAAAAGAAAAAAAAACTATTTTTAATTTCTGGGCCGAATTCGGATTTTCTGAATAAAAACGGAGGCCAAACTGGCAAACCTGATTCTAACAGTAAAATTAAATAGAAATTTTTTCCTCAACCCTTTAATTCTTGCGCCTATAAAATAGTGTAATTGGCATTATTCTCCGTCATTTTATCTACCATTATATAAGGTATTAACACTTAAATGCCTGAGTTTTCAAAAATCATTTTAAAAATGTTTTTCGGCTTTCTTTTTTTCAATAAACTATGGAAAAATACTTTTTAAAAAAAATCATATTTTGTTTTAAGTATGGTTTATGGCTAAAAACGGTTTGTAACTAATCAGCAATACTGGTGTTTAATTGAAAAAATAATTTTCCTTGATAAAATTCTGTAATGTTAAACACACAAGAGTTTTGAGAATTATGATAAGATATGATAAGAAATAAATTTTACTTGCTCACTGCAAAACAAAATAGGATATTTCATAAACTTCCAAACAAAACAAAAAGAATATGCATCAACAACTGAAAAAATAAATCTAAAATATTCTTAAACAGCACAAGTGTTGCCATCTAAATGTTGAAAATCGATTTAATAATATTTTCAGAATGTATTTTATTGGCAACATTAGGCATTATTGCTTCAATATTATTCTAATAGTATTTATAAGCCTAAATTGGGTATGTTGCCGAAAGTCAACACCCGGCATTTAAGGGTTAAAAGAAAAGACCAGCCGGAAGCAAATAGCTGCATTAAAAACGATCAGTAGGATGGACTTTTTTTTTTTTTTTTTTTTTTTTGTGCAAAAAATACTTTAACCCCTTGCGGACGAGCAACCGGTATTCGTGCCGCGTAAGTTGCTTAGAATCGAAGATTTTTCTCACGAGTAAATTTTTTTTGTAAATTTTGCCTTATTCAATCCGAACATTTTCCTATTAAATTAGGCAAAAATTTCTGTTTTAAAAAACCGGTGATTAAAGATTAAAAATTCTGTAAAAGACGCCCGAAGGGGTTAAGGCTTTCATTTCTTGGTGTTAGATTTTAACCCTTAAATGCGTGATTTTTTATTTTGTTTCGAAAAAAATTATATATGATACTCTAAAAGGTTTATTACACAGGAAAAATAATGAAAAAAAAAATCAGAGATATTTTTTTCATATAATACGTCAATGTTATCTTTTGTTGCTCGTCTGAAACATAAGTAAAAAATACTGTCGTGTGACTATTTTACACTAAAATAATGCAGATCAGTAAATATTTTAATAAGTATGTCTCAAATACCGTATTTTATATAATCATTTATTTTCTAATACTTCACATTTAACCCTTTAATTCTCGTGATAGAATACGTTCTAGAAATTACGTAGTTCAGAGAATCTGATTACATACCAGAAATTTTCAACGATTATTTTAGCTTTGTCAGATGTAAATTTCCAACTGGGCGAAAAATGTCCGGACCAGGATCCGAACCAGGGATCTCCTGGCTGAAACCGCCAGTGCTCTGCCATCTGATAAATCCCGGACAAATCTGGTGGAACTTTCTCACCCAGCTAACCTTAATGATTATAGCATCTGGTCTGAAACATGGTTCAGCTCAACAGAATAAATCTCAGGTAATGGAACTCCAGAAAACGCTCGCTGGATACGAAATTATACTAGATTAATTTTAACAGAATTATTCTAATTGGTAAATAAATTATATTTGATGTAAATTTCCAACTGGTTGGAAATTTACATCTAATATGATTTATTTACCAATTAGAATAATTCTGTTAAAATTAATCTAATATTTTAGCTTTATTTAAAAAAAGGAATGGCTCTTATTAATTAAAGCACATATTGCTATTTTAATTTTCTGGTGTGAATTAGGTGTATACGAATAAAAAAAAGTATTAAATTCAAAAGAATTTCATTTGCTGAAACTGAAAGCTGCACACTGAAGAGTTAACACCTTAACAATTTGCCCGAATGCCGCTTGGGCATAAAGAGTTTTCCAACTTCGTTGCTGAAAGCTTTTGGAAACCACTAAATTGTAATTATAATTATTTTCTTTAAGGGTTGGCGTACATTTTTTTTATTATACGATGTAAATATTTTAGTACCGAAAAAGTGGTGTTTCATTCTGTGGTTATTTTTAGTTTATTTTGACAAAAGTTTGAAACAGCCAAGTTGTTAACTCTTTCAACTTTTAACTTTTCCAGTTAAAAAAAGGTTTTTTAAATGATGATTGTAGTCATCAAGGATAGTAGATTTCAGAATTAGTACATTATCTAGAAAAATATTCATTACGAAAAAAAAGATATATTTAAAAATTAATAAAATTCCGATTTCATTTTTTATTTAACAATAGAAATTCGCAAGAATATAAAAACTATTTTTTTATGTTGTATATTCTGCACCTGCTATTCAATCCCACATAACTTTTTTTTTTAATTCTCTAGAGATATACTGCACAGAAAAAATACTTTTAAGTCACTATTACTGCAAAACAAACATCGTCGTTCGTTACATCATTCTGAGATCATTAATTTTTAACACCGTTGAATCTGTGGAAAAAAGTGCTATTTCTTCAGAGGACTTCTAGAGTTAATGAAGTTCACAAAATTTTGTACGGAAATTTTTTAATATAGAAAGGAAATCTACTTTGTTGTTTAGAAAGAATTTTTGTGTTAGAAAAATACATCACTGGCAAAGCGAAATACTTCTTATTTGTACAAGAAAAAATAAAGTAAACATACCTTACTAACTCTGCAAAAAATTATCGTAGAAGAAATTTACTGATGCCACACAATTGGTAATAAAGTCTGCTTTTAAATTATGTATAAAAATTTTGCTTAGGAGGCCATCTACTTAATAAAGCGGGCCATAGCTTTGATTTTTCAATAACAGTACGCAACTCTGACAGTGTAAATGACCTCTACACCCTATAATTAGCCTAAAAACAAATTTTTATGCAATTTGTAAGATAGGTTTAAGAGAAGTTAACTGCTTTAAAATGAGCATATTTTAGGGACTGTATCCAAATTGATGTTCGGTACTCGATTGTTGACTGAGAGAGCCCCCTTCTTGATCAAGGTACTTAAGCGCCACTCAAGCAGTCATTGAAGACTGCTAGATTACATGATAGCATCGGAAATTTCAAAATATCTAGCCACTTCCATCATAGACTTAAACCATCATTTTGCCCTTTTTCAGCATAATTTGAACACTACTTGGAAGAAAAATGTGAAATTTTGGATTTCCATAAAGCAGGACTTAATAAATTTAAATCCATGAAAAAAATTGTATGTTGCAATTCATAATTTTTTCGAACATTAATTTTATAATTCCTAATTCATATCATAAAATTATAAAAATTGCCAATTCAACTGTATATGTTTGGGTATTTTAGTATTATTGCTACACAAAATATTAGCACCGAGTATGATTTCAGGGGATATTAATGAAAATATGAAAATATAATTTAACTTTAGAAGTATTAAATATTGAACGATTATAATTCAAAAACTTATCATTCAAATGACATGAAATTTGGTGTCAAGGCATAGTTTGAACCGAATATTTGAAATATCTCGTTAAAATTGGGTATTGCCATTGAAAAAAAAATGAAGTTTGATTTCGTTTAATATGTAGATGGAGCCCTAAGCAAATTTTATATACAGGGTGGTTCAAATAAAAGTATTCCTGTTTGGGACGCCCTAGTGAGAGAAGCAGTGGATGTAACGTCTTTATATTTAGAGGATATGCATATCAGACCATGGGAAACTGATTGGTGAAAAAAAAATTCAATCAAAGGCCGCTAGGGAAAATGAGACGCTGCGATCGGTTTGGAAAATCTAATATGACAAAGTGTGTAAACATCTAGGTGCCAATAAGCCGATTCCCACCAATAAATTTTATTAGTATTATTCGTTTATATTTTATTAGCAGATGCTCCGATTAATATTGTTTGTATTCTTATTCGGCGAAGAATACTAAAGATTTAGTGGTGGATTTCTTTTTTAAATGTTAATTACCGAGACCTTGTATTCTTTGCTTATTTGTTTCGCTACATGTTCCTTACCTTAATCCGATCGCAGCGCCTCATTTTCCCCTAGCGGCCTTTGTTTGAACTAAAAAATTTTTTGCTCTAATTCGTTTCCCATGGTCTGATATGTATATCCTCCAAATATGAAGACGTTACATCCATTGCTTCTCTCACTAGAGTGTCCCAAACAGGGATACTTTAATTTGAACCACCCTATACATCATTTAAATTATACTTTATTTCTAATCGTTTGATGGCAGCAACTTTTTTCTACGATAATGCGTTGAGGAGTTAGTAGGGGTGTTTACTTTTTTTCCCCACGACACTACATATGATTTGATAGTTATTTTTAAATACTAGACACCGTAATGTCCATAAAACGTTCTACAAAAATTATTGACTGTTTTATTTTGTGATCGATAAATATAGCTGAAAGATCTTGCTGCTGATTCAGTCATTAAAAGCAATCTTCTTCTACTACTACACACTACTACTGCAGTCTAGTTCTAAAAATTTATGCACTCGGTCCTCTGAAATATCAAAATCTTCTAAAACCGTAAGTGCAATTTAAAAAGATACTTCTAATGAAGTAATATCACTTTTATCTTTTCTCACGTCCGTTTCATTCTTTTTTTTTTTTTTTTATATATATAAATCAATGTCTTTGATGGTTTTATGGTATGTTAATTTTTATAATAATTGTTTGATCCTTTTTAAACAGAGACAGGCAGTGTTATAAAAAATAAATAAAAAACAGACAAGTTGGCCGCAGATAGAGGTATTCAAAAAGACCAATTGGATGCAATAGTTTGTTTTTAAAAAATACGTTTTAGTTGTTACATATGCTGGTGTTAGACTTTAACCTTTTCATCCTTTCACTTTTTCAGCAAGGGAAAAAAAGCAAAGAAAAGGACATTAACCTTTTATTAACTGACTGTACTTACATGTACCATTAAAATAACTTGATATAAAATTTCTTTAATACATTGATCAGTTGTAATACAGTTTAGAATGAGTTATAGATACATTACTTGACCTTGTTCCAAAAGTATTATTCGCTACACAAAACAAAAACATTTTAAAAAGGATGTTTCCTTTTGTCTTTGCCACTTTACAGCTTTCTTGGGGTTGGGGGGGGGGGGATTTTCAATTCCGAAAGATTTCTATATTTCTATTGTAAGATCTATCATATTTGTACATTTTATAATTATACAAACCACTAAGAAAAATATATATAATAAAATATTTCAGTGGGGTTATAAATATTGCACAAAATCGCTATAAATTCAAATTTAATTAATCCTTCTAAATCCTTCAATCTTTGTAAAATCCTTCTGAAATTTATTAAATGATTATGCAAATCTTCTAATGTAGTTTAAACAACTCACGAAAAATCCTTTAAAAGAAAAAAAAAACTTTCATGAATTCATAATTCAGTACATAAAGGGTTAAAATGCGATTCATCTTTGATAGTAGATTTCGGAATTAGTACATTCTCTAAGAAAATATTCATAAAAAAAGAGAGAGATTTGCTTTAAAAAGTTTCAAAATTCGAATACGTTCTTTTATTCTAACATAGAAATTCTTAAGAACATAAAAAATATTTTTTTATGTTGTATATTCCGCACCTGCTACCCAATCCCCACATCACTTTCTTTTTTTATTCTCCAGAGATATACTGCGCAAAAAAGAGCACTTTTAAGTCACTCTTAGTGCAAAACAAACACCTTAGTTCGTTATATCATTCTGAGATCATTAATTTTTAACAAAGTCGAATAGTCCATCTGTGAGGGAAAAAAAAAAGAATTATTTCTTCAGGGGATTTCTAAAATTAATGAAGTTTACAAAGTTTTCTAATTTTTTTAATATAAAAAAACCCTTTTTGGTGTTTACAAGAATTTTTTATGTAAGAAAAATATACGTCTGGCGAAGCGAGCTATTTCTTGTTTGTACTACATCTATTTTATAGATCTTTTTAAAAAACATATCGGCCACTGCTAATATTGGCGTGTTCTTATTTTGATAGATTGAAATACTTTTAGTTTAACACTAGAACGGCCGTGAGCGGTCTTTTTGACCGCTACCGTAAGAATATATTTCAGTTCAAACCAGAAATTTCATTATAAAATAAGTTTAAAATATACAAAGAAGAAAAACTTTAAATAACAAATTTAAACTGTTTTAAATCAAAATTCTAGTATGAAATATTTTTATGAAACATAACTAACCTTTCTAGTGTTAAACATTGTTGTTGTTTTTCGAAAAATGTTGTTGAAAAATGTCTGTTGTTTTTAAAAACAGTTGACTATCATAAAGAGATAATTTGAGGATTACATACTCGTTCATAAATTTCAGATACTTTTTAACCCTCAAATGCAGATTAATGTATATTTGAATCACTTTTTATTTAACTCTTAGCAAGCAATATATTTATATAAAAATATTAATTCTGTAAAAAGTACAAAAAAAAAATAATGTTACTAAATAAAGTTAAAAATGTAGCTTAAACTTTATGGTGTTTAACCCTAGATCTACCGGGAATTTTATTCAAGTTTTAATAAAACGTTCTACACCAGAATTTTTATTTAAAACTATTTAACTTATTTATTTACCTTATTTTTGTCTGGTTTATATACTTAGTTTATTTTAAAGAAATTTCTGGTTTGAATGAAAATTTTGTATGTACCTGTCGGGTCCAATGGACCCGTCTGGTAGACGGAGGGTTAATCTTTAACCCTGTAGTGCACGACTTTTTTAAACACCCATCCTCTCCCAATAAAAGTACTTATGTAATAACTGTACTCTTAACCAGAAAAATATTAAAAACGTAACATGTGAACTTTTAACCAAAATTTTGGAGAAACATAAAGTGTGTCAAACGTTACATCATAATCTGAACAACGTATAAAATGAAATTTAACGTGTTGCCAAATGACAACACCATGAATTGTAGGGTTAATATACGAATAAAAACACAATTCTGAAAGAATAATTCGTGCATTTAAGGGTTAAGTTTTACAAAATAAAAAAAAATATATAAAATATGGTATTTACATGCATACTTATTAAAATATTTACTAATTTACAATATTTTAATTTTACTTGTACTGCAGATGTGCAACATAAGAAAATGTTGACATATTATACGAAAAATGTATCTTTGTTTTTTTATTACTGTGTAATGAAACTTTCTAAGAATCATATATACAATTTTTCAGAAAAGAGAATCCTGCATTTAAGGGTTAAAAAGTTATGATATGTGAAGATTTCTGCTATATCATTCTACTATAGCTTTTTTTTTCTTCATTTTTTTTTTTTTTTTTTTTTTTTTTTTTTAAACGAATTGCATTGCAGGTCTCCTCCCAAATGGTCCGCCAACTGAATACCAATAAATTTTAATCAAAAATTTTATGGTAGGTTTGCGCTATAATTAACTTTCAAAGGTGGTTCCGGGGCGATTTGTAAGAAAAAATCTAAAAAGAACTTTTTTCTAAAAAAATATTGGTATTCAGTTGGAGGACCATTTGGGAGCCCTGCATTGTAAACGCGTCCTAATAACGACACGTTTAATTAGAATTTAACCTTATATTAAATCAAAAATCTGTTTTTAATGTCTGACGCTTATATTAATCATGGTACTAGGAATAAATAGGAACAGACATATCTTTAATATAGTGAAGTTTCAAATGTAACCGCTGTTCCAGGGGTGATTACCCTCGGCGCAAACGTCCACCTGTAAATTTAAATAGAAATTGTCTCCTTATTAAAACACCTTATTAATGCAGAATTTCATTCGTCACGTCAAAAACAGATGTTCATTTTTATTTGTGGAAGTTTACGTCGGCAGTAGTCAGGTCCTGCGTTTAAGCCATATCGTAGCAACCTAAACCTGACATATTGTGACAACCTAATACCTTAATAATGGCGTTTTAATAAGGAGACAATTTCTATTTCAATTTACTGGTGGAAGTTTCCACCGATTTTAATCAGCCTTGTGAACGCGGTTACAGTTGGAGTTTCACAATATTAATACTTTTCTTACAAATAAGGTAAATATTTACCATGATTTACCATAATTTATATAATTTATAAATATTAATATTGTGAAGCTTCATCTGTAACCGCGTTCGCACGGCTGATTACCATCGATGGAAACTTCCACTAGTGAATTATGGTAAAGTTTGGTATTGGTAATTGGAATTTGGTACAATTTTCGAAATTTTTACCATATCTGTGAGACACATTGCATGAATAAGGCTTAAATAAGACGAAATTGTGTATTTGAATTTACTGTTGAATGTTTGTACCTGCTTGAATAAGAAACAAACTGTTGATCGTATTAAAAAAAAAAAAAAAAAAAAAAAAAAAATCACCATCTTGTAACAGTATAAGCTAAGTTCAGTAAATATTTGTTTAATTGAGTAATCTTTCATAATTAATATGTCTTATTATTTTTTTATGTTAATGCTTTCTTTAAAAGACAATAATATTTACTTAACTCTAAAAAATGATGCTACTTTTGCATTTTATCACATTAAAAATCCGGTTTCAGGAAACAACAGCGACTCATTCCTGTTTCATCGATGTGACACATCCAAGGAACAGTACGCTTACATTGTGGTATTAAAATTAAAAAGCAAGTTGTATTTTTAGAGACTACTGTCTAAAGTATGGCAATTTTAAGCGAGGCAAAAAAATGAATACCTTGCTAAAAAGTAATTATTAAAGATTATGTTTTAATTAACAAAGAGATTTTGGGATTACCGCTAAAATAAAAACTAACTCAATGGGAAAGACTTGAACGCAAATGAAACATAACAACTTTTATCGTAAATTCCCTTGGTAAAAAAGGAAGAATATCTTTAAGATTCATTTCCGTTTTGTTTGAAAATGGATTAACAAAATTCTAATAGAATCTAGAAAAAAAAAAAAAAAAAAAAAAAAAAAAAAAAAGATATAACATCAGTAGAAGTAAGCTTTTTCAGTCATGCAGGTATTTAGCTAAATCAACAAATGTAACCATACACTTTCAAATTCTGTATACAAATGTATTTTATTTAAATACTTATCAGCGTGAGGATTAAAGGTAAATCCTAGGTCTGGCTGTTTTTTTTTTTTTTTTTTTTTTTTTTTTTTTTTTTTTTCTGATTGAACAATACAGAAATATAAATCTGTTTTTAACTCGGAAAGAAAATATTACTTTCTTATAATACTTTTTATGACGAAGTATTTTGTTTCCCATAATAGGTGTTGATGTTGTGAATGACAACAGACAGTGTTAGATGAAGGAAATATTTCCTGGTTCCGATAAAAGACCAGCCGTGTTCTGAAATATTACTTTATTGATAAACAGGAACACCAGGATCTTTGCTATAATCACAAGGCGAGCCCTCGGCAGCAGAAATATCGCTCACTGCTGGAGAGAGAGGCTTATGGTTACATTGTTATATCAACGATGGAGTTATGAATAAGGAGGAGGAGACATATAATGTACTGCCTACCAGTTGCGAGTGGAGAAACTGAAAAGGTTGTCATAAGATGGCGTCTTCTTCTTCTTTTTTTTTTTTTTTTAATCGGATCTTCAGTTTCTGATTACCACCAGGACAAAACTCCCATTAGTAAAATTGAATAGAAAATTTCGTCTTATTTAAGCGTCTTTCCTATGGAAATTCTTTTAAGAATGCCGTAAAAATTTCCATTAGTTTTTACTGGTATCAGTACCTTGAAAAACTTTCAGTTTGTTTCCCTTGTTGTCACAATATGGCGGAAATGCAAGACCTAACTAACGCTAAAGTAAACTCCAACCAGTAAAAATGAAAACCTGTTTCTACCATTATTTATGACTGAAAATCTGCGATAATTGGGCGTTTAAATAAGTCTAAGATATCTGTATAAATCTTAGTGAGAGTTTCGGTGGAAGTTTCCAGCGGCGCGCAGTGACTCCACTTTGACCCAAAAACCTGGCCAAAAATGCAGAAATTAAAATTTCGTCAACAATTGTAAAAATCATATTTTTTAATAACTAATTGTAGCATCGATCTATGTCTATTTTAGGAACCTGAGTTATATCCGGTGGCTCCTGGCCGCAGCTGAAGAGGAAGTTTCTTTCTGAGAAGACGTGTTTTTACTTTCTTCTATCTTTACAAGAAGAAAGTATTGGTTTCATGAAAATTTTCGAATTCCAGTTTTCGACGGATTTACACGTTTTAGGGGTCAGAGATTCCAAAAAACATGTTTTTACAAAATGTCTGTCTGTGAGTCTGTCTGTCTGTCTGTCTGTCTGTCCGTCTGTCTGTCCGTCCGTCTGTCTGTCTGTATGTGACACAAATTTTGTGGGCGCTCTATCTCAAGAACTAATGGACGAAATTTCACAAAACTTCATATTTAGTTAGACCTTGATATAATCTGGAACTGATTAGTTTTTGGTGAAAATCGCCCAACAGGTGGCGCTGCTATGCGGCATTTTTAACGATTTCTGCAATAGCTGTATCTCAAGAACTACTGCACGGATTTTCATAAAACTTCAGATTCAGTTAGTCCAGGATATAGTTTGGTGCTGATTACTTTTTTGTGAAAATCGCCCGATAGATGGCGCTGGTATGCTGCATTGTTCATGATTATCGCAATAGCTCTAACTCAAGAAAAAATGCACGGATTTTCATCAAACTTCAGATTCAGTTAGTCCCTGATATAAATTAGTGCTGCTTAATTTTTGGTGCAAATCGCCCAACAGGTGGCGCTGCTGTTCTGCCTTTTTCACGATTTCCACAAGAGGTGTATCTCAAGAACTATTGCATGGATTTTCATCAAACTTCAGATTTAGTTAGTCCTTGACATGAATTGATGTATAAATTAGTGCTGTTTAATTTTTAGTGTATATCGCTCAACAGGTGGCGCTTCGGTGCTGCATTTTTCACGATTTCCACAAGAGCTGTATCTCAAGAACTATTGCACGGATTTTCATCAAACTTCAGATTTAGTTAGTCCTTGACATGAATTGATGTATTAATTAGTGCTGTTTAATTTTTGGTGTAAATCGCTCAACAGGTGGCGCTGCTATGCTGTATTTTTTGCGATTTCCACAATAGCTTTATCTCAAGAACTACTGCTTGGATTTTCAACAAACTTCAGATTCAGGTATACCTTGATATCGTTTAGTGCTGTTTACTTTTGGTGTAAATCGCTCAACAGGTGGCGCTGCTATGCTACATTTTTCAGAATTTCCGCTATAGCTCTATCTCAAGAACTAATGCGCGAATTTTCATCCAACTTCAAATTCAGATATACTTTGATATGAATTGGTGCTAAATCGTTATTTCTTGTACTATTTAAATGATTTAATTGACGTGATTTATAAAGAAGAAAGTTTTGTGATGGCCACAACATACTAGTTTTGTAGGTTTTTGGCATTGTAGTTATGTTTAAATATAATTTTTTTGTGGCTCAATGAATTGGTGAATTGAAACTAAATATCGCTTACGTGTTTAACACAGGTCAGAGTTTAGTGTTAAACTATGTGTTAATTTAAATAGTTTCGTTTTTAATGTAATAAAAATCATTAATTGTGTAAAAGGGTTATTTTTAAAGCGTTTTTGGCTCTAATTTATACATATCGAAAGCTTTTTTAATATGTGCCGCGCTTTGCCCCGCCATGTTTGAATTATTATCTTATTAGTTATAGTCTTGAATGTCAATTTCTGCAAAAAAAAATCTTCCGCATATTGTTGCCATTTTTTTTTTCGGGATGACATTTTAAATGCTTTGCTTTGCGGCCACCGAATTGAAGAGATAAGAACTATATATTTACTGTCGTATTGCAGGTTTTTAGCTCACAGGATAACTTACAGCTCACAGGAGAGCTTTTGCACCTACATATTCTGTATGTATGTATGTACGTACTTACATATGTATGTAACTCGATATCTTTTGATAGCGATATCCGATGGCCTTCAAATTGTACATACTTATTTATTGACAAAGGGATCCATAATTAGTTCTTGGGGCTCATGTGTGTAACATAAAGAGAGAAACGAGGGAATTAACCGTTTCGAGGGCGTTGTCCTTAAAAAGGGACACCTAATTTTAATTCCAAAGCTGAGAAACGGCATCAAGAATATTTAATTAAATTTTTCCTTTTATAATGTGCGTGAAAATAAGCACCTTCATATTTTCTAATAACTCCGTTAATCAACTAAAAAGAGCAAGCCATACAGTAGCGAGACCCTACAACTTCTTCCAGCAAATTCTGATGGTAGACCCGATAAAACACACGAAGAGAGTGATGAAGAAGATGAAGAAGAGTTCTCAAGAATCATTTTGAAACTGGTAATATATTAAATATATTCAAAAACTAGCAATCTATACTATATAGACTCCACTTAATTGAACCTACTATTACATATAACAAAATTAAACATAAATTAAATGCAATAATTATTATTAAATGTAATTTAAAAGTGTAATAAGCATTATTAAATGTAAATAATAAGTTTTTTATATAGTAAAATTAAATACATTTAATTAAACAATAATAGTGAATAAGACAAACCTATAAACAATTACTTTCCTCTTAAAAACAGTAAATAGTTAAGCTTACAAGTCGCTGAACTTCCAAACTTCCTTCGGTAATGTTAAGTCAAAGGACATATGATTTTTTCGTATTTTTAAAATATCTACTTAGTAAATTAATATTTTAACCCCTTGAGGGGCAAGCACTTACGTTTGTGAAATGCTGAAATCCCACCGGAATCTTTGAAAAATTCTGTTTCAAAATAAGTAAGAGCAATTTTACGGCTTTTTTCCGCCAAAGTTAGAAAAGTAAAATTTAATAAAATTTTTCTGGTGTAAAACTTCATTAATCGTAGGTGGTATACAATGTATATCGGTGCCCCTCAAGGGGTTAACTTCTTTTTTCTTTGTGCTCTTCTTAACTGATGGCTCTTTTTTTTTCTTAATTGTCAAAATATTTATAAAATGTATATTTATTATTATGTTAAGTGTTAAAGTCTTACTTACACTTCGTCAGCTTTTAAGATATAAAGTATTAAACTAAGCTATGAATTTTTATGTATACTTCATAGTATGCTAAAAGTTAGTTCAGTGAAACGCATAGCCCAGTTAAAAATGTCCATTAAGCCATTTCCGTGAATAAACGGAAATGTACATGAGAACTTTTGTGAAGGCCTGTATATGATCTATAGAATGTATCCACACCAAGTAATATTTAAAAAAAAAATTCTATTTTAAAACGCCTATCACAACTACAAACGCACTTCCAGCAATTATTGGTCATAGACATCAATAGTTAAATTTATTCTTCAGCCATATTCTTTTGTGTGTCCCTGTAAATGAACGATATATTCTATGTACACCATATTCTACAATAAGTGCCTTAGTACACCTTAGTGATGTATATAAATTTCAACACGTTTAAAAGTGTGATATCATTAAAATACAGAGCAAACGATTTTTCCCCCATAGACCATAATGTAAGAGAATGCTTTTTGGTGTCTCTGTAAATGAACCGTAAAGGCTATAGACTCCATTTACAATACCAAACATGTCATAGTGATACCCAATAACATCTAAGAATTTCAAGCCAATCGGACTTTATTTACATCGAAAAATATTTTTGACTAGGATTTCGAGTCAAATACTGCACTGTGCGGCGGTAAACAACGTCTACGATAGCGGTTACAGTTGGAGCTTCACTATTTTAAGGATATGTCAGTGTCTCATTATTAATAGTTCCATGATATCAACACGATCGAAAGAGAAGTGAAGTATTACACTTTCTCGAAGTCTTGGAGTATTGCCGGAACTAGATACACATAGATATAGCCAATAACGTATGACATAGCGAGAATTGATTGAGCGTGGCATGTGTTATTTTTAATTTAGATAAAACGTAACGGGGGCGTCAAAGTGCAAAATATGAATTATTTAACGTCAACTGATAAGCGGAGATTTACGCTGTACAGAAAACTACAAGACTAAAATTCTACAGGTGTTATCCAAAGTCTCATGTGATTCAAGCACCGAAAACAAAAGTTAATAAAATAAAAAAAAATAAAGGCAGAGTACCAATAATGGAATAATTTATATGTTGCAGAAAAGAGACAGCTAGAGTAACGGTCAAAAGCAGAAGTAAAATGACTCGGCAATTTCTACATAGCAAATAAATTAAGCATGTGAATGAAATAGGAAAAGCGCTGCTAAGCTGGAAAAATATTTTTATTCGTTTATGTTAACCTCTTAATTCTCGCTCCCGTCATATTCACGGGCTGTGTCTTTTAATCAGATTGTTTGATTCGCACTAGATTTATAAAATAGTGAAATTGGTTATATTTTAGTATCGTTTTACCTGTCATTAAATAAGGTGAATATTTCTTTTTCATAAATGTGGCACCAATAAGCAATTTGAATTTTTAAACCGTAATTTAATTCGAGCGTTAAGGGGTTAATACAGTGCGCTGCGGTCAGATAATTAGAGATATAATTAAAATTGACTGCTTATTTTTTTATGAAAGGGAAAAGCTGTTACAAAATAAATTGAATCCAAATACAGACTGATAACACAGGCCTGCGAAATTGAAGTTTTTGAAAAATACAAGATCGCTGGTTTTCGCTGATTTTTATGTTATTTGGTGGGCTGATTACGAAAATGACCTCCATTTTCCCCCATCACATCAGATTTTTTTGTAACATTGATATAGATATTTTTGCTAAAATGAAAAGGACAATTTTGGACAATTTTGCATATGCTATCTAGCAACAGTCATTTTATCTATGTAAATCTATGTAAAAAAATCGATTCTCGGTGAGGCAAATTGATTTTTCAGTAATCGATTATTTTGTTATAGGTTTAAACGGTTTAAAACAACTGGATCTATCGGAATGTTGTGTCGTGTTGGGAATATCAATTCGTATCGGAAAATTCTATCATTTAATTATTAGACATTGATTCCGATATCTAATGTCTTATAATCACCTGGCAGAATTTACCGGTTCGAATTGATTTTTCTAACACGACAAACTTTCCAATCGACCCAATATTTTTCAAGAAAATGTAACGTGATAGAATTTTTTCATTATTTTTTTTTTAATTAACACCAAAAAATACATAAAGTTCAGCCATCAATACCCTTGTATTTTTTCATCGCAGGCCTCTGTAATTAAAGTGAAGAATTTAGTATAAGAGATCATTTTAAAAGGGGGGATGAAAAGATGAAGACAATTAGAAATGGATATGTGAAGGTAACCACCTTCACGCTTGTGATGAACAGTGTGGAAAAAAGATAAATTAAAAGGAATTTTTGCCTTATTTAATAGCTTTAAAACATTGACTAGATAAGGTGAAACTTTCAATATTAAAATTCCTTGGGTAAAATTTAAGGTTCTTGCAGTTATTGCTGGTTTCGGTATTGGCTGGTAAAAAAATTCAAAAAATTTAGAAAAAAAAGTAATTCCATTAGTTCCAATAAGTTTAGGCTACAAAGCTACCATGGGATACCCCTTCATAGAAAAATCTCTTTTTAGAGACCATACATTAACCCCTTGTGGACGAGCGACGCGCATACGTGCCACATGAAACACTCAGCATCCTTGTTTTTTCTCACCAGGAAAATTTTACTGTAAAGTTTGCCTTATTTAATCAGCGCATATTCTCGATTCAAGAAAGCACAAATTTCTGTTTTTAAAAAACGGTGACAAAAGATTAAAAATTTCGTAAAAGGCTCCCGTCCCGAAGGGGTTAAGTTAAGTTGGTAAAAATGCTATTATATAGCAGAAAATCATTTTTTAATAAAAAAAACAGGACAGAACAAACAGAAAGATTAAGTATGTTAGAAGGGTGACGAAACCTCAGTCCTTATCGTTAAGCAAAATCGAGTATTTAGGACGTTTTCTATTAGTGGGGTCGCATACCTCGTAGTCGGGATGCTCCGCAATGATTTGGTTAGGTAGATTGTATACAGTTTTTGAAAACTTTTTAGAAAGTTTTAACATCCCTGTTTGGTTTTAAGATCCCTGTGGATAGTTGTATTGCGTATGTAATGGAGACTATTACGAATATAACATAGATTTTTATTGTGAGCACGGTAGAGATAGTCCATACTAGTTTAGCATGCGAATCCCCAGATCAGAGAGGCATAGGTTAAAACAGGTCTAATACAAGCATTATATAAAATAAGTTTATTATGAATAGAAAGTGTGTTTCTTTTTAGAAGTGAAGAGAGAGATTTTGAGATACCGGCGACTTTGCCTCGAACGTTAATGAAGTGTTTTTTCCAAGTTAATCTTCTATCCAGTGTAACCCCCCGATACTTAGTGTGGTTAGTTCAGGGAATAGTAGTGTTGTTATAGTTATACGATTCGGAAAAGTTATTTTCCTAGAAAAGTAAACAGCTGCTGGTTTTTGGTCGTTGAGTTTAACACACCATTGAGCACACCAGCTAAGGAATTCGTCAATGGGTTTTTGAAGTATTTTGTATAAGGTGAATGGATGATGTGCAGAGCTATACATTGAGGGGTCGTCCTCGTACAGGGCAAGATAAGTCCTCAGTGTTTTGGGGATAGCGTTAAAAATTATGTTAAATAACGTAGGAACGAGGACCGACCCTTGAAGTATACCAGAGAGAATACTGTAGAGTGTTGAAAATAATTTATTAATACGGACGCAAAAAATGAGGTCCCTAAGGTAAGAATGTATAAGAAAAATTAATCTAGCATTAATACCAAGCTTAATAAATTTGTAAATAAGGTCTACGTGCCAGACCTTGTCGAAAACCTTAGCGACATCAAGAAAAACAGCCGCAGCTGGCGTTTTCGTGATGAGCTTTTCACTAAGGATTTCCAGAACACGAAGGAGTTGACGTAATGTAGAACGTTTAGTTCTGAAGTGAAATTGCTTAGGTATAATAATATTTTGATCGTCTAAGACAGGGGTGGCCAACTGTGGCACGCGCCACACCACTAAAATTTTACAGTAATCATTGCCTTATCTAATCATCGAATCTCTGCGATTCTAGAAGTCGAATTTTCTGTAAAATTTTAGTGGTATCTGGCGTGCCACTGTTGGCCACCCCTAGTCTAAGATGTCGTGGAGCTGGGACATAATGACGCGCTCAACAACCTTGACAATGGAGGGTAAAAGAGAAATGGGACGATAGTTAATCGGATCTTTAAGGTTACTATGAGGTGTAGGAATAGGTGTGATAATAGATGTTTTCCAGGGTTTAGGAAAGTAGTAAAACTTGAGTATAGCATTGGTTAGTTTAGTAAGATAAGTAATACAGATAAAAGGAAGGTTTTTAAGAGCATATTTAGAGATGTTGTCGTATCCAGGGCATTACTGTTTTTAGATTTTTAAAGCTATTAGAAATAACAATATATTGAATTTCCGGGAGTGCGTCCGTGGGAGGGGTAGCTAAGGTAATTTCGAACTGTTTCATTAACTTCAAAATAATGATCAGGGCTAGCGAGGTTATTAGGGGAGAACTTCTCGGCATATGGCATGGGAAGGACTTTAGCTTTGCCCTTATTCGTGTATGCCATGGTATTAAAGGCAATTAGGAAGGAATAGGAGTAAAATTATTGTTAAGTTTTTCTTGATTTTCCAGAGAGAGTTATCTTCTGGGGTGAGGGAATTAAGAAAATTACTCCAACTCTTTTGCTTTTCTTTAGAAATTAAGTTTTTAATTTTATTGTTAAGACCATTAATTATGGTCTTTAAGGCAGGATGTCTTGAATTTTGATACAGCCGTCAGATGTTGTTACGTTGCTTGCAGATATTATGGATATAATTAGGCAGGGTAAAAGCATGATTTAGCATGAAAAATTAGTTTAGCATGAAAGAAGAATGTTAGAAAAGCATGAAAGTTTAGTATATTGATAGGTAGCTTGTTTTGAGCACTAATAATTACATTTTGAAAATTATTGACAGCACTGTCAATAGCATATCAGTGTTAGTAATACTAGGAAACGTCAAGTAAGAATTAAAGAAAATATTTTTCAATTTACTCCAACCCACAGCCACAGAAGGGGAGGGGGGATAGGACGGTTCAAGAAAGTCAATTTTGAAGCTAACAGGCATATGGTCAGACCGAAGGGCATTGATAACTGTAGAAGTAATATGAAATGCCAGGTTTTTTTGAAATAGCAAAGTCAGTGATGTAAGGACGTGCATGCCCATTATGTGTGGGAATGTTAGGTGCATGTAAGCTAAGTTCTAGGTGAGTGACAAGGTTGTGTAGTGAACTGCCATGTCGAGTGGTTGAGTGACAGTTCTATCGCCGGTTGCATGCATTATAATCACCTGCAATGAAACATTGCGTATTTTGTGAGTAAAGTTCTGTAAGGGAATAAACATGACTGGGAATAAACATGAGTGGCTACCGTATATAGAAACATAGTTAATATTAATCTGTGGCAATTGTACAACAATTCAGGGGTAGTCAAGACTTGTGTATGCTTTTTGTTGAACAGGATAGTGTGGAATATGATGTTTGGTGTATATGGCAGTTCCGCCCTGATCGGAACCAGGACGGGGGGGGGGCGAGGGGTATGGTAAAGAATATAGCCAGAAATTTTAACACTAGAACGGCGGCGAGGGGTCATTTTGACCCCTGTCAAACGAATACATGTCGATTCTAACCAGAAATTTTTTTTACATTTAAGATTAATATATGTTGCACGAAAATAACTTAAATAAATAAGTTAAATATTCTTAAGTAAAAATTCTGATGTGAAATATTTTTATAAAACTTGAGTAAAATTTCCCGCCGTTCTAGTGTTAATACTAATACTGGGATTATGCACCTCTTGAAGTAGAATAATATCAATATTAGGATGATTAGAGACAAAAGAACGTAATTCGTTGATTTTATTATTTAAGGTGATCAGTTACAGGGTAAAACAATAAGATAATTGAGATGGTGTCTAGACATGGTTGAGGGAGGAGATATATTAGCTAAATTGTCGAACTCTTGAATAATTATTATCTTTTTACCCATGGGATTGGGATTTTTTTTTGTTGTTGTTGTTAGGGTAGAAATGTTTTTTATGCATTTTTAAAATTTAGATATCTGCAAAATTTCTTTTATATCCTGAAAGGTATAAAAGATATCTTGTCTATCGTTGTTATAGCTAGTTGGAATTTTAGCTGAGTTGGATGGAGTAGCATTATTTTTACCAGCATTAGAAGAATTAGGTTTTTAAGAGTTTTGAGAAGTAGAAGCGCCCTAAACTGGAGACTCAGCATTTACAGGTGTAGAATTATTAGCTTCTGAACTAGTTTTATCTTGGGGTTTACTTTTAGTGTAGTTGAAGTCTTTCAGATTTTCGGCGAGTAGCTTGGTTTCCTTGGAATTCCGCCCATCGCCGTTTTTAGCTGGATTGTTTTCGTTTTTACTATTTTGGTTATTTTTCCCGGGTTTTTGACGCACCCGACGTAGGTGGCTCGATGTACCTGCCCGCAGTTCGCACACTTGGGAGTGAAGAGATCAGGAGTGTAAAAGTCTAGGCGCCAGCGGGCAGTCTCTAACCACTAAATTTTGTTAGTTTTCTTCGCTTAGATTTTATTAGCATTCTTACAAAAAATTTAGATGAAATATTAGAGGAAAAATAACGAATAAAATTTAGTGGTGAGATACTGCCCGCTGGCGCCTGGATTTTACTCGCCTGGATGCGACCTTTATGCTGGCAGTTAGGCCTGAGATGATCTTCTCCACATTTACAACATTGTGGTGTAAACCTGCACGCCTCTGAGGAGTTGCCATAGACTTGACATCTGTAACACTGTTTGACCTGATTATAGCTTCTGAAAGCTTCAATAGTAACAGAAATATAAGATTTTTTTTTTTTTTAATTTTATAGATCTCATCAAAGTTTTTATTGGGGAGGACATTTACCATATATAATGGCATTGAGTTTCCAGTCTTACGGTTCTTGAACATGGCAGCCTTAGTTACTGTGAATCCATATTGTTTTTGACTATATACTATGATGCTATTTTCAGTGTAGCAGGGTAAACCCCTAATGCAAATTTTCTTAGGACGTGGGTCTTTAGGATGGAGTGTAGTGTACTTATTTGTGTGTTGATCTAAGAATCTTTGTGTTTGTCGATAATCTTCGTCATTTTTGCATAAAATCATCATAAAGATTACAGATTAAGGGTTTCGGTAGGAGCAATAAAATTTGAAATAAGTTAAGGATTAATATGCGGAAATAGTTGTAGTAAAATATTTATAAATTCAAGAAAGTAGAAAACTTATTACAACTTTAATACACAAAAATTGTCTCTATTAATGTGCTTTTTTTGCTCAAACTTTGTTAAAAGAGCTCTGTTTTACACACTATATTATACTCATTGAAGATTTTTTCCATTAATTATGGTACACTGCGTATTAAAATTTTAAATATATCTTTGTGCGAAATTTTGTATGTTTACGTGCAATAACCAGGCAGTTTTGCGCTATAAATACTTAAGGTTTTATAAAATCTACGTTCTTTACAAAAATTTATATTATGTAATAAGCTTCCATACGAAAAATTATTTTCTTCTTTTATGAAGTCTACATATTTAACGGAACTGCTTTATAAATTAAATGAATATTATTTTCTGAAAACATGTAAAGTTTATTTTCTAAACTACGCTTGGAAATTTTGAAATATGTATCGTCATTCTAGGTGATGTGTGTAAATTATTAATTACTTCATATAAAGTTTGTTTACATGGCATGTTTCAAAAATTACTAGTTGAAATATTGCTCTACTGTACATTGTATTTCAGAAATAATAAATTATCTTTTTAAAGAATCTTTGTTTTGAGGGAAAAACATGTTTAATTTAAATATACAACATGATTTTAAGTTCCCAACAATATTTATTAAGAAAATTATAAAATATCTAACTTTTAGTCCTTCCAAAATGTTTGTTTAGTAACAAATTTGCAGATAATATAAAATATAATAATCATAATAACCATATTTTCCATAAATATTTTTATACGTCTGAAGTCGCTTTAAAATGGCATCTATTGAAATAAACAAATATTCAAACAATGGTTTGTATATGTTTTCATATACATATTAATAATATATGTGACTTATTAATATTTATTTAAACATGCACATAGTGCAGTAAAATATATAAATACGAATTAACATTTCTAGATTTTGCGAGGGTAGTATTACCTTATAATGCATCGACTACACTACTGGATAAAATTATAACTCTTTAATTAACCCTTTATGTACTGAATTATAAATTCATGAAAATTATATCTTCTAAAGCATTTTTCGGAAATTTTTTTAAACTACATTGTAAGATTTACATAATCATGTAATAAATTTTAGAAGGATATTAGAAGGATTGAAGGATATAGGAGGATTAATTAAATTTCAATTTATAGGGATTTTGAGTAATATATATGATCCCACTCAAATCTTTTATTTTATAAATATTTTTGTTAGTATTTTGTAGAATTAGGAAATGTACAAATATAATGTTCTTACAATAGAAATATAGGAATATTTCAGAATTAACCCCCCCCCCCCCCGTTCCTATGTTAAGGAAGCTGAACAAATGCAAAGGCAAAATAAATCATCCTTTTAAAAATATTTTTGTTTTGTGTAACCAATAAGGGTTTTGGTTACACAAAAGCCGCCGGAGGTCTCCCGGTGGCATGGTGAGTAAGCGGAGACTGTTGCCCCGCTCAGGGCCCGTGTTCGAGTCCCTGTGTAAGACATGGATGTAGTTGTGATTGTGTTTTCAAAAGTAATATATATATGTGTAATATAGAGAAATTAAATTGTTATGCCTGGTTTGTGTTACAATTTCTGTGTATAAATAGGGATCATTCGAGGCGATAGCCATTGTTGCTATAGGCCTCAAAACAGTCTCTACTTCGGTGGATTTCAAATCATATCAATCAAAATTCTTTTGGAACAAGATGAAGTAATGTATCTATAACAACACATTCTAAACTGTATTAGAACGAATCGATGTATTAAATGAATTATATAACAACTTATTTTAACGGTACTTACAACTACTGTCAATAGGTAAAGGGTTAAATCATAATATAAATAAGCTTAGCTTTACATCAATAAAATAAGGATGAATATTTATAAAAAATACATCTAAATTTAATATAACTCATAAATAAAATTTTACAAATAATTTAAATCAGAAAATACAAAACTTAAAAAAATAACATTATGTGAGACCTGGACAAAATTATAAACTGAAAGTTATGAATTTCTATATTCTGGTTTTTTTTATCTGAATAAATGCATTTTATGATAGGAAGCTAATTCAGTATATTATTTTTATGCATTATGTTGTTATTAATGCAAACAATATTTATCCAAAATTATACCCTCAGATAATATAAATATTTTTACTTTTATCGATAGTTTTATTAACCCTCTGTCTACCAGAAGGGTCCAATGGACCCGACATGTACATTCAAAATATTTATTCAAACCAGAAATTTCTTCAAAACAAACTAAATGTATAAATCAGACAATAATAAGTCAAATAAACAAATTAAATAGTTTTAAGTAAAAATTCTGGTGTAGAATGTTTTTATAAAACTTGAGTAAAATTTCCGGTAGTTCTAGGGTTAAAAATCTTTTATCGTCAGCCTTTTAATTACTTTTAGAATAATTTTGAGTCCCTTTTAATGCATCTTGTTTATCTAGTTCTGTCATTACATATTATTCTTAGAACAGTGAAAATCAATAAGTTTTAAATGCCTCGAGGAAAGGTTCTCAGAGAGATAAAAGTTGGTAAAATTTTGGCATTGAGAGCTTCTGGAAAAATCCCACTCCAAGTTGCAGTTGCTTTGTTAGTTAAATGTTCACAAGGAGCAGTAACAGTAAAAAACTTTTAAAGAATCCGTCAGGTTATGTAAAGAAATATAACGCAGTGGTTGACGCCCAAGGTAACAGAAAGAAATCAAAGATCTGTTATACGAACAGCATCTGGTAGGGAAAAGTAGGTTAATGACGCTCACTGAACTCTTTCCGTTGCGGAATAAAACTTTTGTAAATTGATGAAATGATGGACACTTAAATTTACAAACGAATTTATTAAAATTTAAAAATTTGTATATTTTTACGGTATTTTATAAAAGGTAAAAAATATTCTTAATGCCTTTTGTTAGTTTTGGAATTAAAATTAGGTGTCCTTTTTTGTGGACACCGCCCGCTAAAGGGTTAAGGTAAAACAAGGATAGCTAGTCAAATTTATACAAAAAATCAATAATTTATTTACAAAGTATAATCCCAAAGCACAAGGAACAATTTGCAATCAACTACTTACATAAAAGTTTTAGGAATTCTTTTTTTTTTACGTTTTACTTAATTATACCATAGATTGAATGGTAATGGACGATATAGTAGGGTAATTGCACTCAAAATTTAGATATAACAATTAAGCAAGACAAAACTCACATATGTAAGTGCAGGGGGCTGTTCACATCACTGCAGGCTTTATGCGGCCGCTTTCCAGGTATTGTGCAGCGAAACCACGTTTCGTTATCTCTCACGGATTTTCAGCAAAAAAAAAAAAAAAAAAAAAAAAAAAAAAAAAAACAGATTTATATCCCCATGTCCTGTCCGTTTAGAATCATCATCACAGAGCTGCGATTCATCCATGCCTTCCTCTCAGCTGGTGCTATATAACTTCCACTTTGAAACCTTACGTTACTTTCTAAAATTGAGGAATGACCTCTTTGAAGATTTTTACTTTGCCATTTTGTATTGTGATTCCTCAGATTTTCGTTTTTCTAACTCATCCAATTTTTTTAATGGTTAAACTGTTAAGATTTCCGAGTGATTATTTTTCGAATTGTTATTGTTTGATGCTGTTTGAAGGAGCAGGAATAGGTGAAATATCTGCTGCAGAAACTGGCCTTTGTGTTTCATTATCAGGAAGAGATGTAGGCCTAATATCCTCTACAGACACTGGTCTTTTTTGCTTGATTTGAAGAGCTAAGCATTTTTGCGTTAGGCCTTTCGTCGTTTTTATACTGCAACTCCTGGAATTCAACGTAAGCGCAATTACCCTTTACCGGCTAGTTAGCATAACAACACACTACAAGATAAATAAAAGCATCGACGTACAGCTAAATGTATATATTTCATAGATATAATGAGTAAATTAATATTTGAAAATAAAAGTGTATACTTGTCCTCCAGTTAGAAGTTGTGGAATATTATAATAAAACAACTGCAAACTTATAACGTGAGGATAGAAAAACTCTTTCCTTTCGACGGCCACTATATCCTTACTGGGAACTTACAATGATGTTCGCTATGTGGAGGTACCAATGGCACGTTTTCAATTCTATTCTGTTTAGAGATATTTGAGTGAACGGGATTACACGCTGACAGCTATTACACTACTTTCCCCTACTGGAGCATTTTCTAGCCAAATTTTAAATGATTTAAAGCGAAATTTAAAATCTCCAACTGTTATACGAAATCTCCAACGAGCTCCGAACATGAAATGGTAGAAGCTGAAAATTTAGCCAATAATTGAGCTTCATCACAGGAAAGCCAGACTTCACTTTGCAGAGTAGCACATATCATGAGAAACGGTGTGGACCACAGTCCTCTGGTCACATGAAATGAAATTTAATTTAGACGGCCCAGAGGGCTCAAGATACTACTGGCACGATATTAGGCATAAAGAACGACATGTATTTAGTCTAAATTTTGGTGTAAGATCCGTGATGGTGTGGGCTGTTTTTTCTCACAATGGTAAAACTGCTCTGACTTTCCTTATTCGAAAAAAAAATCAGAAGATTACCATATTAATGCCATGGAAATACTAATAAAGAGGAACTGACATATACTTAAAATAGTGAAGCTTCGACTGTAACCGCTTTCGAGGTGTTTGATTACATCCGGGGAAAATTCCCACCAGTAAATTTAAATAAAAATTTTCTCTTTAATTAATTGTGATATTCATGCACAATTTCAGCCATAAATAATGGAAGAAAAATATATTCATTTCTAGTGGTACAACTCTATTTTGGTGGTAATCAGGATCTGTGTTTCCGCGATATTGTGGCAAACTAGACAACCTCTTGTCAGTATCAGTGAAGAATATTATAATATCTGGACAAACTGACACCAGTAAAAATAAATAGAAATTTTTATCATATTTGAGATAAAACATTTCCATAAATAAGGCATTTAAATAAAACATAATTTTCTATTCATATTTACTGGGGGGAAGTTTGCCCAGCTGGTAATCAGAAATTGTTTATCCGATTTAAAAGAAACAGCCACCAACTTGTGACAACCTCCTCAATTACTTCATTCGCAACTGGTAGGCACTACACTATATGTCTCCTACTCTTTATCCAAAACTCCATTGTTAATGTTGGAAGATAATCTATTACATTATGCACCGTTGATTGCTGGAGTAAACTGGGTTTTTAAACAAGATAATCCATCAATACATTCTGAAAAAAGTACAAAAAATAGTGACTTGAGCGCTGGCATGTGAATATCATGAAATAGCCAGCCCGCAGCATTGATCTAAAGCACAATGAAAATTGTTGAGGTGCAATGGTTCGAATAGTCTATCACCACGGTCGGCAACAGGCCGACCGCGGTCCGCATCCGGGCCGCGGAAGGTCAAATCCTGGACCGCTAAAAATTTTCAATTTGAATAAATAATTTATTAATATTTACATATAATAGATACGTTTGAGTGATAGCTTTATCAAAGTTTCTTATAATTTACAAGTCATAGCGCGATTAATCTGATTTTTTAATATTGAGCCATAGTTGTTATGATGTAATACGCAAAATACTGCGTTGGCGCGCAGGCGTGGCGGTGGGAGGTAGTGAACTGACCGGATGCGTTTATTGAAATTGCCACAAACTAGCTTGTAACCTGACTAGCATGTTTGGCATGACATAAGTATGGGAAACAACTTTCTCCAAAATGAATTTTTTTGAGGAACAAATATCGTTCGAGATTAACGGACACTCACCTTGAACACACTTTTTGCATTAACTGTTCACCGCGTAAACCAAACTATCAAAAACTTGCTCAAGAACGCAAGTGTAAGTTTTTGCATTAATTTTTCAACTAATACTTGCCTTTTCTAGTTTATTACGTGTATGTAAAAATAAATATTTATAAGTAATAGGTACTTATATTACTTACGTGTTTTTTTCTTGGGACCTCGATAATATTTTGCAAAAGTATTCGGACCTCACTTAAAATTACTTGCCACCCCCTGGCCTATCATGATAGACGTCAATATGGAGCAGTTGGAAAAACATGTTTAATCTATCCCGAGCTGCATATTCAAAGTACAGTAAAACCTCCCTAAAGCGACCACGTTCCGTTCCAATAAAAAATGGTCGCTTCGATAAATGGTCTCTTAATAGAGGTCATGTTTAAATCTATATTTTAATTGTTGAAAAAAGGTAACAATTATTAAAATGTTTACAATTATTACAATTATTATAATTATTACAATGTTTTTAAAATGCATTTTTCAGATTAGAAAAAAATATGAAAATTTAAGTTTCAAAACTAAAATTGATTACATAAGTTAATTTGTGCAGAGTTTAAAAAATGAACACGTTTGCTTTGATTTTACAGTTTTATCTTCTATATCTTTTATTTCCAAGTCCATTTGAAGTTCAGTAAATAAATGCATTTTTTTTTTTTTTATACGGAAACAAATAATGACGATTTCATTAATTTATCTATTTATTTGTGAGTTTCCTGACAGAATAGGGCAGGGGAGTTTATTGACCGTCATCCTTACTTTCTCATCAGAGTTTTAAAAATTCATTGCCTGAAAAGACACAAAGGGGTTTAAACACTTAAAAGTTACCGGAATAAATAAAAATTCTAAACTTAGTTTAAAAGTTTGATGAATAAAGCGCTCTCTGGAATTATTATTCTAATAAAACCGTCTACAAGCGAACAGGAAAAAAACGGAATTTGTTTAATTTTCTTCAAAGAAATGAGTCGTTCATGGAGGGTGGTCAACAGAGGTGGTCACTGAATAGAGGTAAAATTAGTATTGCGGCTATGGGAATAAATTTCGTTCTATGAAAAAATGGTCGTTCAGGGAGGCGGTCACTTAATGGAGGCGGTCGCACAGGGAGGATTCACTGTAATTCAGAAAAATGGCAGTACAACTCATTTTTGAATATGTGCATTAATACTTAGCACCAGGATTCATCTAAAGTTCATGTCTTATCCTCAGTAATTTACTGTTTTCGGCTTAGTCGTGTACTATTTTAAAATTATACATCTTTTTGAAGAAAAAAAATGCATTTAATGTATTGAAATGTATTGATTCCCAATGACTCCATTTATTAGTTTCTTATCATAATATGCATTTATTGAGATAAAAAAAAATATATCAGACTATAGGAATTCACACGTTTGACTTTATAATTCTCTCCAGGTCTCACATAATGTTTTATATTTTTATTTTTTTTTTATTTACGTTATGTATCTTCATATTTAAATTATTTGCTCAGCTTTATTTATGAGTTACATTAAATTTAGATGTATTTTTTAAATAAATATTCATCTTTATTTTATTAATATAAAGCTAAGCTTATTTATATTATGATTTAAACAAATTGAAATTGTTCAGAGTTTATAATTTTGTCCTGGGGTGTATGTTTTATCGTGTCGTGCAGCAACGCTAGAGATGAAGAGTAGAAGCTAGTGATCATATCAAGAAATTTAAAATATTTTTTCCGAAAATTATTTCATGTTTTATTTATTTAAATGGCAGAATGATACCATTTTTGTGGGGCTAGTAATGTTAGCCTTCTTTGAACTACCTTTAAATAAGTCATTTAATAAGCCGAATATATCTATATCAAAAATCATCCCAATTAAGTGATAGATCGAGAGGTAACACCAAAATCAGTTAAATTGTTGACCAACTTTAACCCCTTAACGCTCTAATTAAATTACGATTTAAAAATTCAAATTACTTAATTGGACCACTTTTATGAAAAAGAAATATTCACCTTATTTAATGACAGATAAAAACGATACTAAAATATAGCCAATTTCACTATTTTATAAAACTGGTGGGAATTAAACAATCTGAGTAAAAGACACAGCCCGTGAATATGACGGGAGCGAGAATTAAGGGGTTAAACAAAGGATATTTTATTTTGTAACTGACAGTACTAATGGATTTTACATTAATCCTTTCCGGCATTGAAAAATTCAGTTCGTAAAATGATGAAATGACTGACTGACACTAGAGTTTACAAACGAATTTCCGACAAAATTAAACATATTTGTTGTAAACTTTTATCATAACAGCAAAATTTTATTAAAATACTCTTGGTGCAGGTTGTAATTTTTGAATTACATTTAGGTGTTTCCGCAGTGCAATCACTGTACCGGAAAGGGTTAACCTTTACAGGGGGAAGTTACCCTAATTTTCCGAGTATCCGCGCGGCTTAGTTAAGTCATTTTCAGACCGGAAATTTTCTTGAAAAAATGAATTCAAATAAGCGCTAAGCATTAGCAAGTCACATTTTATGTAAAATAAATTCTGTTTGGAAATCGAATTATCACAGGAGCGGCGGGTACGCGCAAAATTACGGTACTTCAATTCGCAACATTCTCAAATGAGTGAATGACAAATTATTTACAAACAAATTTATTTAAAAATAAGCCAAAGCTTTTATTCTTATATTTAAGAAAATGAAATTTTCCTCCTAATATTCCGTTGCCAATGCGGCATTTAGGGATTAAAATTAGGTGGTCCAAAAATGAACCACTGTATTTAATTATCGAATTTCTGAAATTTTTAATCTAATGAAAATAACTTATTAGCTGGACTATAATATTTGATCGTGACTAACTCTCTCGCTGCGTAATGGTTTTATCAAAATAGCTTCAAAAATTGCGTATTGAATCCCTTCGCGACGAGCGTCTTTTAACCCCTAGAGGGCTGTGGGATATATTTTATCCCACCTACGATTAATGAAAATTTACACCAAAAAAAAAAAAAAAAAACGAAATTTTACTTTTCTAACTTTGGTGGAAAAAAGTCGAAAAATTGCTTTTCCTTAATTCGAAATGAAATGTTTCTAATTTTAGGTGGGAATTCAGCATTATACAAACGTAAATGCTTGCCCCTCAATGGGTTAAAAATTTTTATTCTTTAGTCATCGGTTTTTCAAAACAAAAAATTTTGCCTCATTTAATCGGGAAGATGCTTCGATTGGATAAGGCAAAATTTACAATTAAAAGTTACTGGTGGAAATGATCAAGGAGGTTTAAATTAGGCGGAAAAAATGCATCCCGATGAAATCTCGGGGGTTGCGCAAATTGTGCTACTTTTATGTTGCCCGCGAAACTCTCGGGTTGCGGAGCGATTTTAGAAGAAATCGGATTTAGAAAGACAGGGACGATCAATAAGTTGCCTTCTAAAAGCAGATTTATTATAAGGGATTTTCCAAAATTTTTCAAGCAGGTTACTGTATCATTTTCAGTTTTCACAATATTTGACTACACTTTTTATGTGAGGTATCTTAAATAGCTAACAACCAAATTATAAAATAAAAATTTTAGAATCTTTCACGATTGTGAAGTTAAAATTATTTCATCCAGTTGTCCATATTTCGTAAAATATTCAATAAATTCATGTTTAAATTATAGTATACTATTTATACAACACTTTTTTCAAATGTTCAAAAAGTGGTGCTAAATTGCGTGGAAAACTCTGTATTCCATAATAAAAAACATTTGAATTTTCCATAGCTGCGTTAACACCTTCAAAGGAAGGTGTAGGGTGATAGGTATGTTGGTGTAGGTAACAATTACGTCTTACACAAATGCTCACAACTGTTAAACAGGATAAACGTATTGTTATAGTGACAGACCATTTTGAGTAATTTATGTTACATGGGTGATCGAAAATATTATTTTATTATTACATTTTTTGTTTGACCCTAATTGTCCGCGCGAGCTTATCTTCACTGCACAATATGAAATCGAACGTGTTCTTTACATCCTCGAAGTCCATAGAAAATTCGTCACAAATTTTGTTAGATATTCGAAAAATTGTGCGCAATCGAAAGCATCTGGTCACTGTTCCCTAAATTTTGTGTGTATGTATGTCTGTGTGTAGGTGTGTGAGTATGTGTGCCTCTAAATATATATATATACGGGGTGAGTGTAAGATCATGGGAGAAACTTTGAGGGGTGGTAGAGTTCACTATAACAAACAATTATTGTATAAGGATATATGACCGGAAGTGACGCGTTGAGTTACAAACACCAGGAATGCAATTTGGCGCTTTTTTATTTAAAAATTTCTCATTCACACCAGAAAATTCCTATTCTATTATTTTCTTACTTTGAGACAGACAATTCCTGATTACATACAGAAAATATTCTTTTTTGAAATTTCCCGGTATGAAATCGAAATTTAAAAAAAAAAAAAAAAAAAAAAAAAAAAAAAAAAAAAAAAAAACACAAAACTGGCACATCTGTCAACACAAGAAATACATGAAAAACATGAAAAAATAGAAGTGGAGATTTTTTTTCGTTTTTATATCGGAAATTTTCAAAGAATAATTTTTTTCTTTGCGTAATCATGGAATGTCTGTCTTACATAAAGGAAAGAATAGTATAAGAATTTTCTGATATGAATGAGAAATTATGAAATTAAAAAAGCGCCAAATTGAGCCCCGGTGTTTGTACCTCAATGCGTCACTTCCGGTCATAAATTGCTATACAGTAATACCCCGACTTACGTCACCCCCAAGGATGAGACCGCTCTGACCCAAATGGCCGATTACTACTACAAAATTTTAATAGTATTTCAAGCATTATTTACTGACAGAATTTCTGAGATTTAATAAAGCAAAGAATGCTATTAAAATTTAATGGTAATAATCGGTCATTTGGGTCGGAACGCTCCCATGCCTGAGGGTGACATAAGTCGGGGTATTACTGTACAATTATTGTTTGTTATCCCCTTAATTCTCGCTCCCGTCATATTCTCGGGCTGCGTCTTTTACTCAGATTGTTTGACTCCCACCAGTTTTACAAAATAGTGAAATTGGATATATTTTAGTATGAATTTACCTGTCATTAAATAAGGTGAATATTTCTTTTTCATAAAAGTGGTGCCAATAAGCAATTTGAATTTTTTAACCGCAATTCAATTCGAGTGTGAAGGGGTTAAAGTGAGTTCTACCACCCCTCAATGTTTTCCCCATGATTTTAGACTCACCCTGTATATATATCTATATATATATACATATATATATATATATATAGAGAGAGAGAGAGAATAATTAAGATCCTCTTTCGTCAGACTTTCTTTAATAAAGCAATATCTAAGATAAAAATATATTTATGCATTTTCTTTTACTATTTAATTTTTAATGATGACATTTCATTGTAGAAGTCTTCCAATTATTCATTATAAATTTAATTTCTACAGATTACGGCATCTTATTCCAGCATGCCAATAATTTATTTTCTCTAGTTTATTCATGCATGTCATAAAGCGGCTAAATAATCATCTTTATTATTATTTATTATTATTATTTGTAGAAGATTTAACTGAATTTCAACAAACAAATTGACAGAGATAAACATTTTTAGCTCACATGCTATGAAAGCCTGATTAGTCTTGGAGGTTATTTTTTTTATGAGTAAAAGAGGAAATGGGGATGTAATCCCCCCCTTGATTTAGCCTTTTTATTTTTTATTTTATTTTATTTCTTTTTATTTATTTATTTATTTCTTTTGTCGATTACTTTATTTTTTGAGGGGCATTATTCTTTGAAATAAGAGTATAATATAAAATTAGTGTGAATAGCCTGTGAGTTCAATGCCACCAGTTTAACTGGGCACAATTCTTTTTATTTGTTTTTAATCCTTTTTAGGTGCGTTCGTAATTATATAAATACGTAGCACCTATAGTCGTCGTTCAGTCCGTCTGTCTGTCCGCCCGCATATAATAGAGCAAAAACTACCCAACCGAATGGTCTGAAATTTTAAATATATGATTGTTGTAAAATTTTGTCGAGCCATTTCAAATTTTATGAAAATCGGATGTATAGTTAAATTACAGAGACAGTCAAAAGTTTTTCTTTACATTACGGCCAATGGGAAAAATTATTGCACGTGCATTTTAATGATATTAAAGCTTTCCTAATGGTCTCAAATTTTAAACATATAATTACTGCGACATTTTGTCGAGCCATTTCAATTTTATGAAAATCGGATGTATAGTTTAATTACAGGGACAGTCAAAAGTTTTTCTTTACATTAAAGCCAATGGGAAAAATTATTGCAAGTGCATTTTAATGATGTTACAGCTTTCCGAATGGGCTGAAATTTTAAATATATAATTGCTGCAAAATTTTGTCGAGCCATTTCAAATTTCATGAAAATCGGATGTATACCTTAATTACAGGGACAGTCAAAAGTTTTCCGTTACATTAAGGGGAATGGGAAAAAATTATTGCAAGTGCATTTTAATGATGTTACAGACTATGCACTTATGAATTGCAAATAAATACACATTCAGTACAATATGGGGTGCAAAAAATAATTATAAAACTAGTTATAGTACGAACGCACCTCATTTGCCACGTTTGACGAGCAAATTCCAACTTGTTTTGTAAATTAAAGATCACAGGTAAGTTAATTGTTTTACAATAATTTAAAACAACATATTATATTTATAAGTATTTTTCATTTTTAAAGCAAGAATAAAAACCGCAGATTAATAATTGAGAACATTTAAAAAAATGATATAATTATAATTTCATAAATTGAAATTGAAATTCATTTTCTAAAAAAAATCTATCCGAATTCTTATTTTTATCCATTCGGGAATGACGAAATATGATTACTGAGTTAAGCAAATAATTCCTCTAAATAATCTGAATGTTTTTATAACTAAGCAAGCAATTACTATGTTTTTTTAAAACCATGACTAGATTTAAAAATAAAATAATTTAAATTCAATGTTTTAAAAGAATAAAGCGATATCAATATTTTTTAACAGTTGAATTTCTTAAAAAATTTAGAATTTCAAGTGCAATCTTTTTTCCTGATTACTTTTTAAAAATATATTCATTACTTTAATATATTGAAGGGATTATTTTTTTTCAAAGCTTTTTGTTTTTTTTTTAAAATGTATGTATGTTTTGTAAATTATTTAGAATTTGAAAAATATTTCTTATTTTACGTCTCTTTTTATTCTATTTTCCTTTTCCTTTTATGTACATACGTTATAGCATAGTTAAAATGAAAAACATATAAAGAAAGAGAATAAAATACTTTATCTCTAATATATATTTTTTTATATATCAAAGAGATTTTTCAGTCTTAGTTTCTCTATTTTTTTATTTTCTTTCATTTTTATTTTAAATAGAAAACGCAAGTCTTTAAAGCATTAGCGAAGTTCTAAAAAGCCTTATGGAATAAGTATTAATTTTAAACATTAGAAGTATGTCATATATGTTTTTTTTTTTTTTTTTTAATGGCGACTGCTTCATAAAAAATAGTAATTTGAAATTATTTTGCAAAAATAAATTGAATAAAATATAGAAGTAAATGCATAATTTGACTCGTTTTTTGAAATTTAAATAAATCAATAAATTTAATGAAAATTAACCCAGTGGATGAAGTTAACTTTGAAATCAAATATTAAGAAAAGTGTTATACAGTTCGTTTGCATATTTGCTTTTTATGCATGTCCATACATAACTTTTGAATGGATCTGCTATTTTAATCATTTCTTCACTCCCTATTTAACCCTTTCAGGGTCAAGGTACTTGTATTCGTAAAATGTTCAAATAATTTAATGGCACCAGTATTAACAAGAGATTTTATTTGTAAACAAGTAAAAGTAAATTTTCACGTACTTAATAAAGATTACATTTTCATCATAAAATTCCGCTGCCAATGTGGCAGTTTGGGATTAAAATTATGTGATGCCGTCGCGGCACCGCCCTTCAAGGAGTTAAGGAGTCTCAAGACTATTAGAATTGGAAAAAAATGAGAAAAAGACCATTTTTTCATTTAATATCTTAAAATGTATATGATTTAAGAACACAATTTTTGTTGGGATGAAAGATATACGTAAGCTCTTACATTTAGTGTATTTTAAAAATGCAAGATGCAGAATTATAATCTGTAGGGGCTCCAAACTTTCAGGCATTTGTCGAACAAAAAATTGATATAACAGGTTACGCGCAGGATTACAAACTACATGTTGCAACCAGAACGAAAATTTTTGTGTCTTATTATACTTTAGATTATAATAATTACCCTGAAACTAAATGAATCTGTATGTAAAGCATTTTTATATTTCTAATACAAAGTTGTATTTAGCTAATACAAAATTTTGAAAATTTCAACAGTATAATCACCTGAAAAATATTTTATTGAACAAAAAAAGTTAAACTTTAGGTTCAGTTTATACAGACTATCATGAAACATACGTTTTGAAAATTTCATGACAAATTATTCGGAAGTTTTTCAGATACCCTACGCGTTATGCCCCAAAACGGAAAAAAAAATGATTCCAAAGTTTCGAAAATGCTTCTTCAGCTATTGGGTGGGTATAATTCTAAAAGCCAAAACTTCTGTTCCAATGGGAATTTCAAGGAAACAACTATGTCAATATCTTCAGAAACAATCGGAGTTTAACATCTAAAAAAATTAAAATTTTGAAAATTTTGCAGCTTTAACACTTTCCAACAAAATATAAAAGTGTTTATGACTTCGGTTTGTCTGTCGTTTCTCCGTCTATCCACGCTCTAATTTTAGTAAACATACTCGGATTGTTCTGAAAATTTTTAATGTTAATGAAATCTACCATAGCACGATCCCTATTTCAAATTAAGTTTGTAGCATGTTAGTTCATTTAAAGGGACAGTCAAAAGTAATATGTTACATTACGGACAATGGGAAAAAAATGTTTCAAATTATTTTTAATGGCGTTACACTCTTTCAAACTTAATAAATTGATATGCATTTAGCAGGGTTCGCACACAGTTACAGCTAAATTTTTACAGTGTTTTCAAAGTATTTCACTGCAGAAAAATACTGCAAAATCTGTGAATAAAGGCAGTGTTTGCTAATTCTGTGTTTTAAAAATTAAATGTAAATTTTCTTATCATTAATATTGGTGCCAGAGTCCTTGTAAATTCCAAAGAGTGTGCGAACCTTGATTTAGGAAATCCGCTAAAGTATACATTCTGTAGAATTTGCGGTGTAAAGAATCGTTATTATTCATTTACAGGGCCATACAAAAGAATTCCATTACATAATGGTATAGTGGTAGGGGGGATTGTTTGCGGCTTATTTCAATTATGTTAAACTATATCTTATATAATGAAATTGATATACGTTGCTAAGCTTTAGTATAAGTTATTTCATGTACAATACGAAGTGTATAGGATTTACAAGGACACACAAAAGATTGTAGATAATATATTGTATCCGAATTACTGTATATTAGCAAATATTGCTCGAAATGAATTTTTAATTATGATATGATCTTTTAAGTTTCAGTATATTTATGCATACTATATAGGTATATAGTGTGTATACATGCTATTGATCATATACAGGGTTACAGAGAAGAATTCATAAGGGTTACTGAGCATGGACGTAAATTGTTTAAAGGAGGGTTTTATATTAGATGTGCATTTTTACGCTGTACTGCATTTAGTTTACTAAGAAATGTTTGTAGAATATGGATAAAATGATATACAGTGTCACGCAAATAATTGGATACAAAGCCGTCTATGGAAGATAATTTCTGGAAATAAGATTTGAGTAGTTTTAAGAGCGTTTTAGTTTGTATTAAATTTTCGGGTGTAATAAAGGTACTAGGTAAACTATAGGGCTGAACAAAACTATTATACTATTTTTCCATCTATTAGTGTAAATTGCTGAAAGAGAAATTTCAACCTGTTATGCGTTTTCTTGCTAAACTCAATTTTCCCAATATATTATATATATATCAACTTACAGATCAAATACATGTATGTTCAAAAGAATAAGAATACATATTTCGCTATGAACGGAAACTGCTAAAATCAGTTTTTTAAAGTTTTATGCGTTTTATAAGATGTTTATTTAGTTATATTATTTACCTTATTTCCCTGAATAACGAAATTTTGATAGAGCATTCAGGAAGTGTTGGAAAGTGTTTCATGATCTATTCTTAACGCATAATTTTTCTTTCTTGTTATGTTTAGAAAGGTGTTGCCAGTAGTCTACCTTTCTAAAATTCGATTTCTTGTTTGGCACCATTTTTATTTTATATAAGGTGATTTTCCTTGTTTTCGCCTAAATTAACGTATCATTAAATAATGTGCATTTTACAATTTTAAAAAAAGTGGTGGGAATCAAAAAATCCGAATTAAACGAAAGAATCGCATTAACAACACTGTTTGAAATGGATGGACTTTGTTTTCATTGTGGTATAATCATGGAACTAGTAGCGGCATGTGATTTGTTTTATTTAGGGCACTAAATACATGTCTGCCAAATTTAATTTTTTACATACCACTGTTTTTTAAAAGAAATCTTTAACGTATTTATTGGAGGAAAAGTTCTGCCGTTCAAGAAGGAAGAAGATTCTAAAAAAATAATGGTACGCAAAAATATTCAAGAAGATTGGCTTAAATAAATTCATACTCTTATAAACTTTTACGGGAAACATTACTAAATTCTATCTAATTTCGAGCATAACTTAAACTCAACAGTTAAACAACTCGAATAATCTATTTTATTGCAACTTTACATTTAGAAAATCTTCCTCTGACTGCTGACAAAGCTCGTGATTTATTAACATATTTATTTTACTGATGCACTTTTTAATACAGCAAGAGTACTTGTATTCCTGGCCTTGCTTCTGTCAGTAATGATTAGATAAGGTATGATAGTATAGCACTTAGTCAGACAGTTGTCAGTTTGAAAGTACCGTAATTTCGGGTGTATAGCGGATCAAACAATCGTGTTTCGACCCAGAAATTGTTTTAAATAATATGTGACTTTTAGATCACGGTAAATATTCGTCTTCAAATACTGAATAAAATTTCTGGGTCAAAACTGAATTGTTTGATCTGCGGGCTATACACCGGAAATTACGGTATGTCATCCAAATTACGGAAATCACACTTTTTGAATTAGAAGAAAGACATATGTTTAGAATGATTTTTGGAGCTTTTTCACGAACGCAGATCGCAGCTCCCGAGCGCAGTGAGATATCCCTCATGGAGTAGGTCTTAAAGAAGTAAGGAATTGCGAAATAATTTAATTATTTCGCAATTTTATGGTTCAAAACAGGTGACACGGATGACTAAATCTTCTTACCCTTCCAAACAATGTCTCTCGTAATAGGAATACATGTCTATATGCACTCAGTCAAAATCCAAAACATTTATGAAAATTATCACGTGATGTGATATAAATCCAGTCTGCAACAAATTTTACGCCCGGTCTTCGCTCACTTGACCCACGAAAAATTTGCAGTCGTTATGATCACGTGCTTTGGCTTTTTTTTTTTTTTTTTTTTTTTTTTTTTTTTTTTTTTTTTAACGTTTTCACTTGTTTTGGTAAGTTGATTGATTCGTTTGAACAGCTCGACAAAAAAAACAAGATACACCATAAAACTCATACACTAGAGTGATTCAAATGACTTAACAAGGAGTTCTCCCCCTAATGACTTTTTCTCATGTGTAAACAAGTTTCAAGGAAAATAATGTGTCACACATAGATTAAAAAAAAAATAATTTACAAAGATATAAAATAATGATTAAAAAAGTTTTATCTTTAAATACACTGAAAAAGAAAAATATGTTTTTACCATGCAGTTTACTGCCAAAAGGACATACAAATTGGCTATTGGCTATACAAATTGGACATACAAAAGGCTATTAAATATTGTTACAAATATTCAATCATTTTATTTTACAAATATAAAATATACACTAATATAGTGAACATCAGAGATGAAAGTTTACCGGGAGATAATTTTACTCGAATGGACCGCCATTTTTATCGATTACCAAAGCAAATCTCTAATGCCAGTATTCTACTGCGGCTTGAATCATTTTAAGAGGTAATCGCTCACGTTCACGCAATGTGGAAGCTTTGGGAGAGTCCAAAATTCTTGTTGTTTGCTAATTACTTTAGTTTATAAAGTATCCCAGACGCCATAATCTAAAGGATTCAGATTCGGTGAAGAAGGTGGCCAATCTTCTTGCATGACAATATTCGGACAGTTGAAATGGAGCTAAGTTTGTGTTCATTTAGCTCGTTGCGAAGTTGCAAAATCTTGCTGAAATATCCAATTATTTTTTGCATACAACCTGTCAGCATGTGGCAATAAATATGTAGCCAATATGTCCAGTTTGTAATATTCCGCATTGATTTTTATCTTTTTATCGATGTATTCCGAAGGCAATTTTTCATTGTTTGAAACTGCAGCCCAAACCACAATAGAATTCTTGTTTTGAAAGCGGTTAACAGTTTGAAGGGTTTCAGGTATATTCTCGAAGTTTGCTGAAAATACTACATCATTTTTAGCATTATAACACTGTTGAGAGCAAAATACTTCTCATTAGAAAATGTTATTCTGTCAACACTTTTCGTACCAAGCCGTATCAGCAATTTTTTGCATCTTTGTAATATTTTCACTCTTTGTGCATCAGTCAAAAGTTGAACTTTTCTTTTGCGATAAGGGCGAATACCAAGGTCTTCATTTATAATAACTGTCATAGTTCTGCTACTCACGTTCTCATCTGCAGTCGTTTTATTTGCAGAACGTAGTGAATTTCGTCGTATCTTTTAACGAATTCTTTTGATGCGCAGTTTTGTGCAAACTGAGCGTGGACGGCTAGACTTAGGTCGATTTTTACAGCTATTATTATCCAATAAACTATTTATATTATCATATATTAATGTTCTATTAAAACGAAGGCATTTTAAATGCTTAAAGATTTTACCTGCGGAAAGTCCACGATTAAAGAGCTGTTTAGTCATCATTTTTTTGTCTTCCATCTTTAAAATAATTTACAATATTTGCTTTATACAAAAATCGTCTGCACCAATAGAAAATTGCCAAACGCTGGAATAGAGAAACAAACTGTTTGCCAAACGAATTAAATTAATTCTTATTTTTTGGTGTGTAACAGTATTTAGTATCCACTCTGTAATTTATTTAGCAAATATTCAACAATTACAAAGCACTCATCAAAATTTCTGTCAGAAAATGCATCAAAATGAAAATTATAGTTATTAAAAAAACACTATTTTTCAAGCGAAAGAAAAGACTAGGCCATGACAAAGCTCTGTAAGCTACAAAGGCTGCCAAATACAGCACAAAGGCTACCATAGATTGAACAAAAACTTTGGAACTGAACATTCGTTCTATGCATATATCGGTATACTCTTTAAAAAACACTCTGCGGAACACCGCCTTATTTATCTGATAAAAGTGTTGGCTAATAACACACATTTGTGATAAAATCGCTTATTATCTTTATTCTGAGGGTAAAGCTGCTGGGTATTTATCTCCCAAATTCACTGTAACTGTATGTTTAAAATAAACCTTATTCCATATGCCCCAGTCTCCTTCGCACCCGGGCGATGTGATCGTCGTCTCTGAACAAGATCTTGGATAGAAAATTCTCTCTAGAGAGAACATTTAGAGAATTAGGTCTAAAGAAAACCTGACTGGAAACGTAAATTCTTTGGTTGCGTTCAACAGACGGGCACATCCCAATCCGACCAATTTTAAAGGCTCATAATAAATAACACTTTGTTGTGTCCATTCAATTTCTCTAAAATATGCTAATATGTGTAGTATAAGTATATAAAAATGTGCTATACATCTTTCTACACAACCACAAGTTGCTTGAAGACATTTTTCTTCAAATTATTCATGTGTTGATAATTTCCTTTATAAATTTAGAAAACAAGACAATAATCTGAATATATTTTCATTATTCAAAAATCAGCTGAAGATCATAAGCACACCATTCTAGAAAATATATTTGTCTAAACAAGGGGTTTCAAACTATGGCCCGCTGCATACCACTAATTTTTAAAAGAAATAATCGACGCCTTAAATTGCAAAGATTCTATGATTACATAAGACAATGATTACTATAAAATTTTTGTGGTAAAGACGTACGGCTTGCTACAGTTTGACACACCAGGCCTGCACCATCTATCGACTTCGATGCGTTCTATACTTTAATACATTTTTAGTACCACTATTTCAAAAGGACTAGCTGACACGCCCGGCGTTGCCCGGGCCCGTAATAAATTCTTAAATGAATCTGAAATTTTTATCGCAGATCCGTACGAGGGGGGCGGGTGGAGACGGTGCAAATTATCAGGGCCCGACTCTTGTTCAGTTCCAAAGTTGTGTAAAGCCAAAGGTTAAGATTTTTAATTTTTATATGTCTCATACTTTAAACTTTTTTATTCTAAATTAACTGATGAATTTAATTAACATGTAATTATATTTTCAAAAATTTAATTTTTTATTTAAAATCTTTATATGAAAAAGCAATTACAAATACAACATAAAGTGTAATGCTGAAAAAGAAATAATAAAATTGTGAGCAAATATTACTATATAGATTTTTAAGAAAAGTACCATCCAGCAAATTTATTTTCTAATAGAGTAAAGCCTGCTTATAACGGAATCCTGCAATAAACGAAAAAAAAGTTTCAGCTCCCCCCCCCCCTTCCAAAAAAAAAGCTATTATGCGTTGTTCAATTTAATAACCTGCATAAAACGGAATTTATCACTGGTCGTTTTCGTTTCCGTCTAAGCAGGTTTTATTGTATCTTACTTTTTTTGGGGGGGTGGGGGGGGTAATAATATTCTTAAATGAACCTGAAATTCGTATCGCAAGTCCGTACAAAATTGTTTTTTACGTCATGACAACATTTTGTAAACTTCTTGCTGCTGTTTAATTCGCATTTTCAATACAGTGCTTCGCATAAATTGCACGTTTCACCCACAGTTATGCATGCCCCGGAGCGTTTAAATCAGTAATTTGGATTTCAGTAGCAACTCGTGCATGCTACAGTTATTAAGCCTATTTTGCCGATCGCTTAACGGCGTTCTCGAGAATTCTATTTGGATTTCGAATCGACTCGAATATGGCTTCTTCTTCACTTTCAAGTATTCACCGAGATTTTTTACGGGCAGTTTAAATGATATTTTGAAGCTACATAATTGCAGCGAAAGATATTGCACCGAAAACGCGAAACGTAAACAACAACAAACCCGATCACCCTAAATCCTGCCAAGGACATTATGTGCACAATAACCAATCAGATACGTTTCTCGGGCGTTGCCATTAAACAATAACAAATAATCGCGATTTCTGTGCCACGTACGTTAGCGTAATATATATATAGATTATCTTCGAAGTAGGTTTATTTAACGTGTGCGATAGAAATCAACGAAGTAGATAATACTATTTTGAAAATGGTGGTAACAAATATCTAAGAAATATCGGAAGCTGCGTCGTATGTATCTGTTATTGAAATGAGCTGTTAAAGGAAAAAGAATCTTAATACCGCAAAAGTTGCCAACATTGAACTATGTATAAAGAGAAACTGTGATAGCTTAACCCTTAAATGCGCGATTTTTTTATTTGTTTCGAAAAAAATATGTATATGATTCTCTGAAATGTTTATTACAGAGCAAAATAATGAAAAAAATAAGACATACATTTTTCATGTAATACGTCAATCTTTTCTTCTGTTGCACATCTGCAAGACAAGTAAAAACTACTGTCATCTGGCTGTTTTACCCTAAAATATTGCAAGTTAGTAAATATTTTAGGACGTATGTCTCCAAATACCTTATTTTATATAATTATTTGTTTTATAAAAATTAACCTTTAACCCCTTAATTTCCAAAATAGAATACGTTCTGGAAATTACGTAGTACAGCGAATCTGACTTTACACCAGAAAGTTTCAATGGTTAAATTCGCTCTATTTAAATACGGAGTATCTGTTATTAATTAAAACAGATATTGCTATTTTAATTGTATAGTGTAAATTAGGTATATACGAATTTAAAAAATCTATTAAATTCAAACCACTGTAGTTTGCATATATGCAAAGTTGTGCGCAAAAGGGTTAAAAATAGTGAAGCTTCAACTGTAATCGACTCTACAGGAGCTGACATCCGGAGGGGAAAACTTCCACAAGTACGAGGGTGAGTCGGAAAATAAGTTTCCCGTGGTGACTGTGGGCAGAGAACAAATTAATGATAAATCATACAGACATTATAACATACATACAGACATAAAACATACAGACATACAAATAAAACATACAGACATAAAACACAGACATTAAAGATAAAACATAACTTTGTTTTTCCACATAAGTGCCAAGTACATTGAGACACTTTATATACACGCTATATAAGCTTCAAAAAGCCCTCCAAGAAAAAATCAGGGCTTTGCATACGGACGAAGCGTTGAATGACTATGCGCGAAAGACGCCACAGTAGGTGAACTCGAACATGCAGACAACGATACACCATTGGGTAGAGGTCTGCCGCGATTAAGCAGATGGTGTACCCAGTAGTGTATCGGTGTCTTGCACGTTCGAGTTAACCTGCTGTGTCATCTTTCGCCCATAGCCGTGAACTCGAACGTACAAGACGCCGATACACCATTGGTTAGAGGTCGACCGCGATCAAGCAGATGATGTACCCAATAGTATATCGGTGTCTTGCACGTTCGAGTTCACCTGCTGTGTCGTCTTTCGCACATAGCAGTTCAACGCTTCGTCCGTATGCAAAGCCCTGATTTTTTCCTGGAGGGCTTTTTGAAGCTTATAAAGCGAAATGTCAAATGTCTCAATGTACTTGGTACTTAAGTGGAAAAATAAAGTTATGTTTTATCTTTAATGTCTCATTAATTTTTTTGTCTTTCATACACAACTCTGTCCGCAGTCGCCAGGGGAAACTTATTTTCCGACTCCCCGTCGTAAATTTGAATAGGAATTTCTTCCTTATTGAAACGTGTTATTCATGCTAAATCATGCTCTCATAATTACGTGTAAAATATGAATTCATTTTCACTGGTGGGCGTTTGCTTATATGGTGGTAAATCTTTCTGGTTCCGTCATATTGTGACAATCCAAATAATCCTCTGTGAATTTGTTTACCATCGAGGCAAATTTCCACCAGTAAATATTAATAAAATTCTCGCTTTTTTAAACGCCTTATTCGTGCAGCATTTCTTTCATAAAAAAAGCAAAAACATTATTTTATTTTTATTAGTGAAAGTTCGACTCTTGGAACTATTAATGAAGAGGAACTGACATAGCCTTAAAATAGCGAACCTTCAACTGGAACCACTTTCGAATGGGTTTATTGCCGTCGGTGCAAACTTCCAGCAGTAAACTGAAATAGAAAATTTCTCCTTATTGAAACACTTTATTAATGCAAAATTTGAGTAATAAATAATAGCAAAAAAGGTATTCATTTTTACTGGTGGCAGTTTACTTTGGCGGTAGCAAGGCCCTGCGTTTCCGCCATACTGTGACAACCTAGATAAATTCTTATCAGCGCCGGTGAAAACGATTAGAAATGCTGGGCTAACTGTCACCAGTAAAAACAAATAGAAATTTTAACCACGTTTATGGGAGAAATTTTTCGTAAAATAGCAGCTGAAGATAGGCGAATTTTTCTATTCAAAATCTGGTGGAAATTTTCTTCTGTGATAGTCAGAAACTGTTGTTCTGGTGTAAAAATTCAGCCGCCATCTTCTGACAACATCCTCAGTTACTTCACTCTCAACTAATAGTGAATGCACTATATGTTTCCTCATCTTTATTCTTAACTCCATTGTTTGACTTGACGACAACAAATCATGGAACTATTAATACAGAGGAACTGACATATCTTTAAAATAGTGAAGCTTAAACTGTAACCGCTATCGCAGACGTTGTTTCCGGCCGGTGGAAACTTCCACCAGTAAATTTATATAAAAATCTTCAACTTATTTAAACGCCTTATTGTTACATATTTTCAGTCCTAAATAATGCTAGAAACAGATTTTCATTTTTACTGGTAGGAGTTTACTTTGGCGGTAGTTAATTCTTGCGTTTTCGCCATATTGTGACAATCAGGGAAACAAACTGACAGTTTTCCAAGGTATAATGACACCAATAAAAACAAATAGTAAATTTTACGATATTTTTGAGAAAATTTTCCATGAAAAATACGATTAAAAAAGACGAATTTTTCTATCCAATTGTACTGGTGGGATGTTTGTCCTGGCGGTAGTCAGAAATTGAAGATCCGATTTAAAAAAAGCAGCCGCCATCTTGTGACAACCTCCTCAGTTACTTCACTCGCAACTGGTAGACAGTACACTATATGTCTCCTCCTCTTTATTCATAACTCCATTCAACAAATGGAGTTATGAATAAAGAGGAGGAGGCATATAGTGTACTGCTTACCTGTTTCGAGTGAAGTAACTGAGGTGGTTGTCATAAGATGGCGGCTGATTTTTTACATCATAACAACAGTTCATGATTACTGCCGGAGAAAAATTCCATCAGTAAATTTGAACAGAAAATTTTATCCCACGTAAACGCCTTTTTCATGGAAATATTTCATTACAAATATATACTTAAAAATTTCTATTTGTTTTTACTGGTGTCATTTTGCACAGGTAATAAAATTCTTTTTCACTGACAGTGACATAAGGTTGTCTAGGTTGTCATAATATGGCGGAAACGCAGGACTTGATTACCACCAAACTAAACTTACACCAGTAATAATTAATATATGTTTCTTCCATTACTTATGGCTGACATTTTGCATTAATAAGGCGTTGATATTAGGAGAATATTTCTATTTAAAATTACTGGTGGAAGTTTCTCCCGGGAGGTAACCAGCCCCTGCGAAAGCGGTTAAAGTTGAAGCTTCGCTATTCAAGGATATGTCATTTCATTTTTATTAATAGTTCCATGCGAGAACCAGGCCCTAATTAAATGTAAACAAACACAACCGCCATCTTGTGACTACATCTCCAATTACTACACTTGCAGCCGGTAGACACTACACTATCTGTCTATTCTCTTTATTCATAGCTCCATTGTTGCCACTGCTGCAGCCAGGCCATATATGAAATGATGATGCCTAAAAATTTCTTATTTCCTTAACCCCTTGGAGACGAGCGACACGTATACGTGCCGCATGAAGCGCTCAGATTCCTTGTTTTCCCCACCAGTAAAATTTTACTGTAAAATTTGCCTTATTTAATAAGCGCCTTTTCTCGATTGAATAAGACAGAAATTTCGGTTTTTAAAAAACGGTGACAAAAGATTAAAAATTTCGTAAAAGGCTCCCGTCACGAAGGGGTTAAGAGGCGATTAGCTGCGCTAAACACAAATAAATAAAAGTATATTTTTATCTTTATAATGAAATATTCCATAATATTGAAGTTACTTAACACTAAACGTACCGATATTTTTTTATACCTTTTCCTACTGGAAGGGGTCCTATATAAAAAAAGTTATATATTTTACGGTGTTTTGCGAAAAATATACCAGTTGATACACTTTTATGTATGTATAAAACATTTTTTCTCTAATAATTATTAAAAATTGTTTATGTTTATTTATTAACCCTTTGAGGGGCGTTAAGATATATTTTTTCTTACTTTCGATTAATGAAGATACGCACCAGAAAAATTTCATTAAATTTTACTTTTCTAAATTTTGTGTAAGAGAGAGAGAGAGAGGGGGGGGGGGTGAGAAAAAAGTCATAAATCTCTTTTCCCTATTTAAAAAAAAAAAAAAAAAAAAAAAAAAAAAAAACGTTTTTTGCAGATTCCGGAGTGAATTCGACATTACAGAAACATAATTACTTGCCCTCAAAGGGTTAAAGTAAAAAATAAAATAAAATTACGCAAAAAATTAAGAAAAAAATAATTATTTCAAGAAATTCGAAAATTTAATAAACAAATATTGTGCAAATTTGTTTATGTTCACTACACATTTTTAAGATTATTTCGTTCTCGATATAACCTAAAATTTTCAAACTAGAATCTCACTCGTATTAAAGTCTATTTCTAATTATACGATCACATATTAACAAATATGATTTAATACAGTAGAACAAATGATGTAATAGCGAAAATACGCAATTTACTAATGTTCTTATAACATAAAACCCTTATACCTTTATGATGTAACATAAATTTATTCCGGGGTCAAATAACCCCTTGCGGTAGTTAAGCCTAAAATGTTTTTTTTTTTTTTTTTCTGGGCAAAAAAAGGTAGTTCGGAGATGAGGCATTATAAGAAATAATATGATCATATATTTTAATAAAAGTCTTGAAATATAAGGCAATTTCGTAATGTTTTAGTTTAAGAAATTCCAACAAAAAAATCAAAAACGTTCATTTCACACCTCGCTGTAGGTTTAGTGTTAAACTTTGATATACAGTAGCCTCCCTCTTAACCGGCCTAACGGGACCGAGGGTTAGCCGGTTAAGAGAAAAACTGGTTAAACCGGAGAAGTAAAAAAAATTAAATAAGTAACTGCATATTTAATTAATTAAATGCGTAGGATGATTTAGTTGTTTAATTTGTGTAGTTTTAAAAATGTACACATTTTCTATATTTTGTGAAATGAATACTAGTTGTAATTAACTGAAATGAATACTAGTTGTAATTAACTGAACTGAAATAAAAATTATTACTAATGACAAATAATTAACAATATTTAATACAAATTAAATTGTTGAAAATCTTGTTACATACCTTTATAAGAAGTTGAAATTATTCTACATTATGTAAATTTGAGTTAATTAACTATAAAGAAATGAGAACCGAAATTTTCCTTTCTGAATTTTGCTTGATGCTCAGAAAAAGAAAAAAATGTCGGCCGATTAAAGCGGAGTTCCGGTTAAGAGGAAGATTACTGTAATTAAAAAAGAATTTTTTGGCTTGTGTCTAATGTATATAAAGGATACTAAACCTAACATGAAATAATTTTTAAGAAAATATGATTTTAATTTCAATTTATGAAAAGAGAATTAGTTGAAACTACTTAACTCATTTTATTATAGTAAAACAATAAAAAAAACACTTAAAAAGATTTTATTAAGATACAGAAAATAGTATAATGAAATATGCATAGAATATAATAAACATACATCTCAAAATTTTTCTCACAATAACAGCGAACTTAAATTTTTAGCATTAAACTTGGATAGTGAGTGTTGAAAAACGAAAGCCACATATAAAAAATAATAATCTTTATCATTATAATTCCTTTTTAATTGAAAATAAATTGAAGCTTAATTCCAATCTTTCTAAAAAGAAATTAGTTATTCTCTGCAGTCGTTGTTAAATGGAATACGTGATTTTTATTTCATTTGTGTTAAATACTTTAAGTGTTTTGACTTTTACCTGCGTAAGAAAATTAACTTTTCCTCAAGATTTGTAGATTTATTTAAAAGGTAATTGAAAAATAATCTTTTGAAATTATGCAAAAACAATCAAGATCTATAAGGATTTAAATTTGGCCGCTGCAACATTAATGGAAAATCTAAAATATATCATAGAGCAAATATTATCTAACAAATCTCAATTAAAATTATTTAAATTGAATTAAGCACGGAAAATTTGCTGGGTGTTACAAACTGATTAATATAGATAGGTAATGCAATAACATTCTTTAATTTTTGACTCCGACAAATCGCTATGTTAATTCACAGTTAATCGCATTGACCAATCAAACGTAGTCCACCGCCCTCTGAATACTAGGCCTGAGCGCTGGATCAAAAATGGCGGCTGCTGAAGGTGGATTTTTTTCAGCGTGTGTATGGTCCCTTAAATATTCCTACCAATATTTTTTCAAGTTTCTTCGGCTTCATTTTTCTGAGAATAAACAAGGTCGAGAAATCTTTTATAAAATACTGGTGTCTACATTTAAGGGACCGTACCTAAGCAAAAAAAATCCGCCTTCGGCAGCCGCCATTTTTGTGTCATTTTTGTGTGAGCGCTCAGGCCTAGTATTCAGGGGGCGGTGCGTAGTCAGTGTGATGCGTCATGCAGGGGAGCAATCACCGACACCTGAATACTAGGACAGTGTTGCCAGATGGGCTACTTTTTTTATAAAAAATCAGATTCTTGATTGGCACTACCTTTCTGAAATGCTAAAATGCGCCATATTTAATGGTATATTAATTAAGGCTAAAACAAAGGGAATTTTACCGTTTCAAAAAAGTGGTGCCAATCAAGATATCTGAATTAAAAAAAAGTAGCCCACTGGCAACACTGTACTAGGCCTGAGCGCTGACACAAAAATGGCGGCTACCGAAGGCGGATTTCTTTTAACATAGGTACGGTCCTTGAAATGTAGACACCAGTATTTTATGAAAGATTTCTCTGACTTGTTTAATCTCAGAAAAATGAAGCGGAAAAAACTTTAAAAAATATTGGTACGGATATTTAAGAGACCGTACACACGCGGAAAATAATCCGCCTTCGGCAGCCGCCATTTTCGTGTCAGCACTCAGACCTAGTATTCAGGAGGCGGTAGGAGCAACACACAAAATAAAAACTTTAAGAATATAATTGATATGCACAGTTTTTGATATTACAAAACTTTTGAAATTTATCTTATAATCTTGTTCGACATATAGATCATAAAATAATAATCATCTGATAAAAAAAAAAAAAAAAAACCTTTACTTCAGTTTGTTTAGGATACGTTTCTCTATAAAACTCCAATTTATTTATTTATTTATTTATTTGTGAAATTTAATTTGGAACGTGAAAACGACTACGTAGTGATGGGCAGAATTTACTATTCGAATGAATTATTTGGGCATGCGCAAAACCATAGCTACATTCCCTTTAGTTCTTTTTTTCTTCAATTTCTTCATTTTCTTTTCTCCTGGATATTTTGTATTAAAAAAATCATATTTTAATTATAATTAGCTTAAGAAACTCAGAAAAATACTTTTTATCGTCCAAATTTTTTAAGGTAATTGATTATGAAGTTTGGGAACTGTGTTTTTTCGTCCTACCAAATGGTTCATCCAATTGTAAAAACGTTCGTTTTGCCTGTCTCTACTTAAATGTTAAACCCAAATTTTTAAATCAAATATTTTTACGTTCATATTTATCTGTAATATAGCATAATTTCCAAAGTCATCAATTGCATGCATAAAAAATATACTCATTTTCTTTTCTATATGTGATATCCAAAAAACACGAAAGTCTTTTGTTTGTTTTGTTTTTTACATTTTCTAACAAAGTTGAAAAGTGTTTATGAATTCAGTTTCTCTGTCCGTCGTCAGTCTGTCTGTCTAACTCGCGTAAATAAAAGCCGATTGCCATTAAATTAATAAAAGCCGATTACCATTAAATTAATAGATGTTATTGGGTAACACTGTGGCATGTTCGATATTGAAAATGAGTGTGTTGTACTTACGGTTACACATTACAGTGGCACTTTAAAGAATTCCGTTACATTAAGGTCTTTGGGAAAAAATATTTACGGTGTATTTTAATGATCTTACGCTCATTTAATCATACTGATGTTTATAAATATCACTGAAATGTACCACACTGCGCTTACTGTGGAATATCATGTGTAGAATTTATCGTTATGAGAATTTGGCTACAGCAGAAATTGGACAATTATTGAACTATTGAAGTCTATGAGGATTGATTGCTGAAAGTGAGTTTTCATGGTGGCACACTTTTTTTTAAATTCAAATATTGTTTTTTTTAATAAAACTTGGTGTGTAAAAATTCTATAGATCGTATACAGGGGAGTACAAGCGTTCTCAATTACATTTCCGTTTATTCACGAACATTGCTTTATCGAAATTTAAAACTGTGCTATCCGTTTAATCCATTGAGAGGCGATGGGATGCATAATATCCCGCCTAATTTTAATTATGATTTGCACCAGAAAATTTTAATAAAATTTTTACTTTTAACTTTTGTAAAAAAAATAAAGTAATGGAACAATGTAGACGTATTCCGGATTACGTAGTTGTCAAGCAACTGTACATCCAGTGCAAAGGTGATTCGACTACGCGAGGGTAAGGAGCCGTAAGAGAAAACATAAAAATGTGGTTAAGCCACGAGAAGTTAAGTAAAAAAAGACTAAGAAAGTTAATTATAAGTTAAGAACTCAAAAGTATAACAATATATAAGTGAGGAAGAGAATAAAGTAAGAAATAAAATCCATTAGATCCGAAAATCACAGACGAATGAGCTACCGGGACAAGCCCCATCAAAAGAAAAAAATGACTCTTTGCAGAGACTGTACATTTAAAGTTTAAAGTTAAAAGCTAGTATATAGCAGAATATCAAAAGTTTTTTTTTTTCCTTTTAAGAATATACGGACAAGACAAGACAAGCAAGTTTAAATTTAGAGAAGAGTGAGGGACTAACAATACTGCTTTTCCTTATTTTCAAACAATTGTTTATTATTATTATTCCGGTGTGAAATCAACATTACAGAAACACAATTGCTTGCCCTTGAAAGGGTTAATTGAACTAAATTTACCATAAATGTAGCTTATAAGCACACGTATTTCTGTTACAGCACCCTGTAGAGACCCTATAGACCATATACAGGGCTCCACAAAACAATATCGCTTTTTTTCCGAATATTGATGCTAATAGCTAAAATTGTGTTTTCCAATGCGTTATAAGTTTTTCAAATTGTTTATTTGGGTATCATCTTTCATCTTAACCGAAGGGTGTCAAAGTGTGGCCCGCCGGATACCACTAAAATTTTACAGTTATCTTTGCCTTATCTAATCGTCGAATTGCTGCGATTCAACTTGTCGACTATTTCTTTAAAACTTTAGTGGTTTCCACAGTGTGGCCACAGTTTAGTGGGGCCACAGTTTGACAGCCCTGCCTTAACTCCTTAATTCTCTCTCCCGTGATAGTCACGGGTTGTGTTATTTATTCAGATCGTTTGATATACAACAGTTTTATAAAATACCTAAATTGGCTTTATCATGGTTTTATTGTACCTGTCATTAACCCCTTGAAGGCCACCGGTATAAGTTATAAACAACTTAATTTTAATTCCCAAATGCCACATTCACACTAGAATTAAGGAATTAAAGTAGGTTTCATATAACGAACGCGAAGAAAACCTTTTACTTAGTTTCATATAAAGTTGTTCATAAATAGCGGTATCAATCAATCATTTTACAATATTGGCAACAGAACTGCTTTGCCCCAGAAAGAGTTAAATAAGTTTAATATTTCTTTTTCAATAAAAGTGGTGTCAATATTCAATTTGAATTTTTAAACCGCAATTTAATGACTGACACCAGAATTTGAAAACAAATTTATTTGTATATAAGAAAAAGCTATATTTCACACACATAATAAACCAAATTTTTTTAAACCAAAATTCCGGTGTCAGTCATTAATTTCAACACTTTAGCAATGGAATTGCTTTGATCCTGAAAGGGTTATGCCGTTTTACAAATGCAACTCTAGCCTTCCTATTCTTAGTAGATAACAAACGTGTTTTTGCTGGTCTTCTGCCATGTAAACCATACAGGTTTAGGCGTCGTTTGACTGATGAAACGTATATTTCTATGCCGTAATTTTCTTTCAATTCATTTTTTATTATTACAGCGGATTTACGACAATCACTTGTAGATATCATTTTTATAATACAGTCAACATTGCAAGTTTTTTTTTTTCGGATGGTCACTTTGATGCTTATTTTGGATGTATTTCTGTTTATTAAAAACTTTATTCCATGTAATAACAAGTTGCCTAAACCCGTTAAAGGAACGAGCTAATTCTGCTTTCAGTCTACCTTTCTTAAGTGCATTTACAGCGGCTTTTCTAGAATAACTTCAATATTTTTTTTACATTTCGGCATTTAAAAATAATCACAATAAGTCGATATAAACACTAATCGAAGCTATAGCGACACTGACACCTTCAACAATTAAATGCAAACTAATTGTCAAAATACTTTTAAGGAGGAGTCATATTTCTTCGGTGGCGCCAAATGTAAACAAACAAGTTGAAACTTGATACATTTGAATAACTGCAGTCATAGTGTTGTTCTCAATTATAGGGAATATATTTTCATTTACATTTTTATATTAAATAAAATAAGAGAGAATATAAGGTTGTCAAAATACTTTTGAGCGCTACTGTATATGTTGAAAAGTGGGAAATGCTGAATGTACTTGAAGCATTATTTTTCGAACTTCTTTACATATGAAGTTGATGTTTGGGGCGGTCCATAAATGATGTCACACATTTTTTCAATATATTTGAACCCCCTCCCTCCCCCCTTTGTCACGAAGTGTCACACTTAACCTTACCTTCCCACCCATCCCCTGGTCACATGTCACGCAATATTACATAAACAGATACTTGCAGTTCAGAAACAAAGCACTGCGTTATAGATCATATTTAAAATTTTATTTTTAAACTTCAACTATGTGTTTTAATGACATTTGTGAGCACAACTATAAAATTAATGCTTGTACTTATTTTGTATGAAATAAGATTAAGGTTTAAAACAAAAAACGTAATTAATATACAATAGTAATAAAATATTAATATCACAGAGCAATTGAAAAGAGCAGTATTTAGGAATTTGAAACATAATCTATTATATATATAAAATCCAAACGGAAAATTTCGTTCCGAACGCCTTGATTTCGAGTTCTACTGCATGGGGTTTTACGGAACTTATACCGTTAGATAGGTATCGTTTCAGGGAAGGTTTGAAGCTATAACACATCATTCTACCTAGATTAGTTATAGAATTATGACGGAAAGTTCTGTTATTTTGGACGATAAGGTTTACCATTTTATTTCTTGGCGAAATTTATCGTTGATAAAAAAAAAATTGAAACAGTTATTACACCTCGAAACAGAAAAGAAACAACTGTTACTAATTTTAATAAAAAAAAGAAGGAAGAAGAAAAGAAGAAAAAAATCCGTTTTAATGAGTGATAATATTAAAAAACGAAAATATTTAATTTAAACATGAAAGGGAATGTTCGTAATGCTTAAAAAATTACTCAGTTAAAATATTGCAATTGAAATAAGATTTGGCTCTTTATCTTTTGCGACAGGTTAAGAAAAATGCATCTCAAAAATTGATAGGATGATATCAAGGAAGTTTCGATAAGTGCATGCTCAGAAATATTTGAAAAAATATCTTCTCATGGGGAATATATAGAAGATTCTTCTCGTGACATATAATATGTTTATAAAAAAAAAAAATCCGCAGAACCTCGATTTAGCGTTTGTAAAAAAACAATGAAAATTTAATTTTTATGGCGATGTAATGCTGGTTGGCGGCACAATAAATTTTGAATGATACTTTTTTTATCATAAATAATTTTTAAGTAAACCTTTTTTCTACTCTTCATACGAAGATAGTTTGATTAAGTTTAACTTAAATAAATACATTTTTATTACTACAGTTTTGTCATATACCTTTATATGTGTATATATTAAAATTTTATTTCGTAATTATACGGTTTAAAACAAAATTTCAATTTATTAATTTTTTTCCAAATTCAAAATTAATGTCCGATTCGGAACATTGGCAATTTGACTTCGATATTGTTAGTATCAGGTTATTGTTGCCATGGAAACAAGTATTTAATATAAAATGTTTAATGGTAGCATTTTTAATTTGCCAGCTACTTTTAAAACAAACTTAAAACGGTACTACTTGATTATCCCGTCGATAAAATAAATATCGCCAAACTATAAGATTAAATGCCAATAATTTCTGTAAGTAAATTTTTCATTCACATGACATTAAACACGGTACACGTGTTTGTTGCGTCATCAAGTGATTTTTAATTTCACTTCTATTTGTAATTAGATTAATAGTTAAAAAATTATTTATTCTTTGGTTGTTTAAAATAAAAATGGTGTCAATTTGTATAATTTGGCAATTTATATAATTTGGCGAAATTGGTTGAATGAATAATCAAATAGTACCCTTAAAACATTTGCAGCCGGTAAAGCCATGTAAAATTAAATAACTATTTCAACACGCTATTTTTTATATTATATACGCTTAAAGATAAAAAAAATAATACGCTGATCCTTCGTTTAAGTTTAAATTCATTGAGTTTTAGGTATTTAAACACATATTTAACAAGCAATTTTCAAATGCATTTAAATATCTTGCATTTGGGATGTTGGCTAGCCAAATAGCATGGAACGTTCGTCTTTTTTGCTCCAAATACTCGAATTTCATTCGATTGTGACGATCAGATTTTTACTGAGATTCCGCCGCCAAATTTGACTGATGTTTTACTACATAAGTAGTTTTAAAAGCATTTTTCTTTTCAAAATAATTTGAGTATGCTCTTTAAGGAGACCTACCTTGTGGTAACAATTTTGTTTTTGATTTGTTCTTTTTTATTTCTAACTCTTCCATCATGTGACTCACGGACGAAACTAGCAGACGTAATTGTAAAAATGATGGTACTTATGATTTACATGTTATATGTAATATTTGTGATTTTTGAGATCATTTTTTTTTATTTTAAACCGAAAAGACGTAAGCGTGAATTGGGTTCAAGCGATGTTTACAATAAAGGTGATTTTGCAAGTGTACGAAAGCATTTTTTGAGTATTTTTTAAAATTCAAATTTACAATATATAAATAGCAATTAATATTTTAAAAATGGAGTCAAATATTTTAATTTTAGTATAAATGTCTTCCACACATGCACATACATATTGTAAAATAATTTAATTTTAAGCATTTAAAAAATTTCTCATCATACTTTACTGCGAAAGCATGTCGGTTTGTTTTCCCCAAATCTGTGACTTTTATAACCTAGAAGCCAGATTAGCTAACATTGTCCATTCTTTTTTTAATAAAAAACATATCGCCAATTTCCCTTATACAATCGTTCAATGTTTGCAATGTTAGGTAGTAAAGATTATTCTTAAGAAAATGTAAGCAATTATGCGTTATTTCTATCATGAAAAAAGATATTTTGCAATAAAAATTGCTTTCTGAAATCACTTTTCGATATTCCCTTCCATTCGTCATTTCTTTTTTTTTTTTTTTCATATCTTCCCTTCTTTTAGAAATGTTATAAAAAGACATTGGATGAATCTTCCATAATCAGGTACCTTACAATTGGCGAATTTAGTATATAGTATTGGAAGATTCGTTTGTATTTGAAAGGAACCGTGGAAGGTAAATCCGATTTCAGAAGATTACGCGAAATTTGTACTTTTAGTAATTAGCGATTAGTAAATTTATGTTTTTTTATTATGGAGCAAACGGACAAAAGAAGATTTACTAATACATATTTTTCATGCGCAGTTATTTTACTATTACTAAAAAAGCATTAATTTGATTGCACAAAAAAAAAAAAAAAAAAAAAAAAAAATCAAATGCGAAAGGTAGCCAATGGAACAATATTTGTTCATTTAGCCTGGGTTTTTTTTAAAAAGTACCTCAAATTCAATTAAAATTTCAATCATTATAAAATTTTGGCTGATGCACAGCCCGAGCAGCTGATCATAGTGACACATTTTAGGTTTATTTTACTATCACTAAAAAAGCATTAATTTGAATGTATAAAAAACTTTCAAATGCCAAAGGGGGCCAGTGGAACAATATTTGTTCATTTACCCTAGGTTTTTAAAAAAAAGTACCTCAGATTCAAATAAAATTTCAATCATTATAAAGAAATTTTGGCTGATGCACAGCCCGAGCAGCTGATCATAGTCACGTTTTTAGTTTTATTTAGGCAACAAACTGATGAAAAATGAGCATGTTTATAATAAAAGCATGTTTATTTCTCCGTCTTATTATGCTCGGTAGAGAAATGCGAAAAAAAATCTTCGGTTTGCCAAAAAAGATCACAACTAAAAATTTTGAATAACTAACTTTATTTATCATTTACAAAGAGTTTTGATAGTGAAAGATCTAAAATTCAATTAACAGCAGTTTGACATTTGTTAATGGAATGTAGTTTGGAACGTAATTAACTCTGTTTTGTAGCTAACTCTGGTACATTTTTAGCCATACCGTTACGAATATTTCTAACGTTGTACATCAAACTTGGTTGTGGATCCGATTACGGATGATTGGGAAGATTTTATTGAATGAAAACTAGAGGTTTAGTTCTCTATTTAAATTAGTTATCGAGAGGTTGCATGATTAAAACTGGTATGTAAAAAGATTCGGCAGTTAAAATGGCATTATTTTAATTTTATTCACACAATTCCGCTTTAAATATCCACTTTTACATGATTCACATATTTTAAAATATAAAAGTTAAATACTGTTTTGATTGTATTTACTCTACTGGAAATCGAAGATAAGAAACTGTAGAGAAAACCTGGAAAAAGAAGACGTATATTACCAAATATAATGTAACGTAGAGAGAGATTGTATTTATGTTATCAGATCCGCACAAAGTACCAAGCTCAGAAGCCCGGAGTAAAAGAACTAACAAACGAAAGTGAATAACCCGAACATTCTTTAAGTTAAAGGGTCAATCTCTGCGGTCATTGTAGTTCTCTCTTTTTTAGTAGTGTGGTGATATGATCGTAATGGCCGCATTTCCCTCCCAAACTCTACATGTGTACTAAAGAGTTGCTTCTGAACTGCTTGTATTTCGTCTAACGCATCAGGTAATATAATAGCGCAATGGCGTCCGATGCGTATTCAGAAAATTCGGAAGGACCTTCCAGGTGCAGGTCCATATTAATTTAAAATACAGTGTCGGATTTTCCATTTCGTTTGATTGAAGGTTTATTTGAAAAATGGTCCAGCGCAGCGGGTTCAGCCTGCTAGTCTATACTCCTATTATAAAGAGGAAAAAATTGTTTATTTGTCGGAGGTAAGCTCTGGAACTACCGAACCGATTCCAAAAGTAATGGTATCAAAATGATGGTGTTAGTCCAACTTAGAACATAGGCTATATCTTATGTCGGTGCCACTACCCCGAAGGGCGTGTAGGAGCAAAAAACGTTCTAAAAATGCGATTTTAGCGTTACAGAAGGGCCTAGAAATATGAAATTTTGAATATTAGTTACTTACAAGATATAAATGATGTCTAAGATCAGTTCTTAAACAATTTGAAATTTAAAAGGGGTGAAAATGCACAAAAAGCGTTCTAAAAAACGTTCTAAAAAACGTTCTAAATGGTAGTTTCTACACAATCTCAGGAAATACCAAAACGATTTAAAAAATATTGGTATCAAAATTATGGTGACAACGCTTGCTCCAAGATAGGCTATGTTTTATGTCGGTGTCACTACCCCAAAGGGGTGCAGGAGCAAAAAACTTTCTGAAAATGCGATTTTAGCGTTACTGAAGGGCCTAGAAATTGGAAATTTTGAATATTAGTTACTTATGAGATATAAATGATGTCTAAGAACAGTTCTTAAACAATTTGAAATTTAAAAGGTGTGAAAATGCACAAAAAGCGTTCTAAAAAACGTTCTAAACGGAAGTTTCTACAAAATCTCAGTAAATAGCAAACCGATTTAAAAAATATTGGTGTCAAAATGATGGTGACAACGTTTGCTCTAAGATAGGCTATGTTTTATGTCGGTGTCACTACCCCAAAGGGGTGCAGGAGAAAAACACTTTCTAAAAATGCGATTTTAGTGTTATTGAAGGGCCTAGAAATATGCAATTTTGAATATTAGTTACTTATAAGATATAAATTATGTCTAGGAACAGTTCTTAAACAAATCGAAATTTAAAAGATGTGAAAATGCACAAAAAGCGTTCTAAAAATGTTCTAAATGGTGGTTTCTACACAATCTCAGGAAATACCAAACCGATTTAAAAAATAATGGTGTCAAAATAAGGGTGTCAAAATGACGGTGACAACCCTTGCTCCAACATAGGCTATGTTTTATGTCGGTGCCACTACCCGAAAGGAGGTGCAGGAGCAAAAAACGTTCTAAAAATGCGATTTTTGCGTTACCGAAGGGCCTAGAAATATGAAATTTGAAATATTAGCTACTTACTAGATATAAAGGATTCCTAAGAACAGTTCTTAAACAATTCGTAATTTAAAAGGGGTGAAAATGCGCGAAAAGCGTTCTAAAAAACGTTATACATGGTGGTTTCTACACAATCTCAGGAAATACCAAACCGATCTAAAAATTAATGACGTCAAAATGACGATGACAACTCTTGCTCCAACATAGGCGATGTTTTATGTCGGTGCCACTACCCAAAGGGGGTGCAGGAGAAAAACTAAATTTTTCGGCTTTTTTTGCTAAATTGCGTCTTTTGCGTTACGGAAGGGCCTAGAATCGTGAAATTTGAAATGGTAGTTAGTTATAAGATATCAATGATCTCTAAGGAGATTTCCTAAAAAAATCGAAATTTAACAGGGGGTCAAAATGCGCAAAAAGCGTTGTAAAAAACTTTCTAAATTGCGATTTCTATGCAATCTCAGGAAGTACTGAACCGATTTCAAATATAATGCTGTAAAAATGATGGTGACAGATCTTGCTCCAAGATAGGCTATATTTTATATCTGTTTCTACTACCCCAGAGGAGATGCACGAGCAAAATGCGCGAAAAGCGTTCTAAAGCGTTCTAAATGGCGATTTGTCGGCAATATCTCAGGAAGAATGGATCTGATTTCAAACGTAATCGTAGGAAATTGATGCTGACAGCCCCTGCTCTAACGTAGACGCTATTTTATGTCGGTATCACTATCACCAAGACGTTGCTGGAGCAAAAAAGCGTTTTAAATTTCGATTTTTGTGATCGCTAGGGGCTAGCAACTTAAAATTAGGCAAGGTACATATTTATTAGATATAAATGATCTTTAAGAACAGTTTCGAAAAAATTAGAAATTTAAAAAGTGGTGAAAATGCGCGAAAAGCGTCCTAAAAACGTTCTAAATTGCGATTTCTACTCAATCTAAGGAAATACCAAAGCTATTTCAAAAGTAATGGTTGCAAATCAATGGTGACAGTCCCTGCTATAACATAGGTTATATTTTATGTTGCTGTCACTACCATCTGAGGGTTGCAAAAGCAAAACATGTTCTAATTTGCGTTTTTTGCACAACTGAGGGGTCTAACACTTTGAAGTATGGCATGGTATTTACTTACAAGATGCAACTGCTTTCTTAGAACAGTCGAAAGAAAATTCCAAATTTAAAAAAATGAAGTGAGTGAAAAGCGTTATAAATTACAATTTTTAAGCAAACTTATAAATTACCAAACCGATTAAAAAAATAATGATGACAAATTTTGGTGATAGAACCTGCTCGAACATAAGCTATATTTTATGTCTGTTCCACTACCACCAGTGGGTTGCAGGAGCTAAAAACTTTCTACATTGCGATTTCTGTGATACTGAAAAGCCTAGAAACTTTAAATATGACATGGTAGTTACTTATAAAATATAAATGCCCTCGAAGGAACGTCGAAAATAAATTCGAATTAAAAAGGGGTGAAGCGAAGGGGATTTGCGAAAAGTATTCTAAAAAAGTTCTAAATTACGATTCTATGCAATTTCAGGAAATATAAACCGGTTGTAAAAGTAATCAATGCGAATTAATGGTAACAGTCTCTGATCCTACACAGGCTATATTTTATGCCGGTGATTCTACCACCTGGGGCTCACAGGAACAACAAACGTTCTAAAAGAGGGCTTTAAAATCTTTTTAAATTACGTTTCTGTGGAATATTAGGACCGATTTCAAAATTAATGTTGGCAAATTAATGGTGACAGTTCCTGTTTCAACATAGCCCTTTATGTTGAGAGAGGTGGTAGGACTTGGAAATTTGACATGATGGTTAATTTTAAGATGTAAGAAGATTGTTTCTAAAAAATTCAAAACTTCAAATGAATACTGAAATGAGCGTATTAATTGAGCATAAAAGTTTCAAAATATTTTCTAAATTATCATTTATTTATTTTTATTTCATTTTATTAATTTAAGTCTCATTTCTGCCTAATGCAGTGTAATAATGATGTTTAATCAAACTGTGTTTTAAAAAGTAATTTTTGAACTATTCCTAAAAGTAATAAGTACCTTTTAATAAAATAAAATATTACCTTTTAATAAAATAAAATTTAGTTAGTACCTTTTAATAAAAATTAGACATATAAATATCACTTGGCATATTTCAAATATTACGCGAGCAAAGCCGCGGGGTTTGCTAGTTTAATATATTTGGCTTTAAATCTTATCCTTACTTTATGAATACAAAATACTTTAATTTTAAAATAACTGCAAAATTTAACCTGCTGATTTTAATGCTTTTATTTTAACCAAAATGTGTGATGTCACATTTCTTCTTACCCCCTCCCAACCATTGTCATAAACTGTAACAATTTCCCGAACACCCCTCCCCCTCTCCAAGCGTGACATCATTTTTGGACGGCCCCTTTTGGGAAATCGATTCAGGTATATTATGCTAGATAAATGTTTGGTAATCATAAAATTTTTAAAACTTTTATTTGTGCATTTTTATACTGAGTTTCTCTCTCATTTTAATCCTTTTTCTATAGTAATACTCCACTGAAAAAATTAATTATTTGAAATTTTGCCTTAATTAAAAAGAGTAAAACAAAACTAAACGCAAAGCAAATCAAAGCAGTCGTTGGATAATGCTATTTTAATTTAAAAAAAAAAAAAAAATTCTTAAATTATTGATCAAATTCAGTATTATCAAAATAGATTTCTTTTTTACAATTCCAAAATTAATATGATGAAGTTGACATAAAAAAATATGTTAAGTATATCTCTTAAGTTTTTTTAAAAAATAGCAATGTTATTAATCTTTCAGAAGTTTACATGAAAAATGTAGAAGCACTGCTGTATGTATGATAGAAAAAACCCCGTTTTAATTGAACATAAATTAGAACACAATTCCTTAAGTTTGAAAGAAAATATAATTTTAATTTATTATTATATATTATTTAAAAAGAGTTACTTTATATTTTATTTCCGTTACATTTTAACCGCTGTTACTTTTTGTAGCTTAAACGTTTATGAAGACATTTATTTGCAGATTTAGTAGAAAATTGAAAATTAATCTTTTTAAAGTAGATATTAAAGTTTTCATTGCATTTACCGTAATTTCTGGCGTATAATCCGCGGATCAAACAATTATGTTTTAACCCAGGAATTATGATTAGTTATTGAAACCCAATATTTACCGCGATTTAGAGAGTTGCATTTTATTTTTTAAAAATTCTGGATCGAAAAATGATTGTTTGATCTGCGGATTATACGCCGGAAATTGCGTTTTTTTTTTTTTGATGTGTTATTTGGAATTATATATTAAGTAATTTTTTATTGGCTTAAGATTAAAATCTATTTTTAATTAAATGAATCTTTCGTTATTTAAAATTAATTAATTAAATTTAACAAACATTATAAACCTGTACAATTAAAAAAATGTTGTACATAATCTTGGCTCCGATCGTTTTCCCTCTAGCGTACTCTTTCTCACACAAACGAACTGGATTAAAAAAAAAAAAAAAAAAATTCCTTTTTTCCATTAGAAATTTTCTTATGCTAGTTACTAAGGCGCGATGGAGCTCAAATGAGAATTCCAGTTTTCAAGGGCTTATCAGTTTTTTTAAACAAAATGGTATTAACACAATGCCTCTAAAAAGGAGGGGGAGAACGTGTCGAATATAAAAATGAAGCTCTTTTTTTTTGGGGGGGGGGAGAGTATTTCTATAATTAATAGAAATAAATAAGCACTATAAGAAAAAAAAAAGAGAAAAATAAAAGTACACAATGAAGAGTAACACTTTACGCAAATGCTGAGATGTAGGCATAAATAATGTCGTGATAGAATTACCGCTGATTGGGACTAGTGCCAAATAATTAATTACTATGTGTTCATATATTTTTCTCCAATTTGCTAGTAACCTATTGGAGTTTCATATAAGCCTCTCTATGTAATAATAATAATAATTATTATGTATATACGCAGTACAGCCCCCATTATCCACGGAATTGGGTGGCAAGGGCACCGCGGATAACCCGAAAAACACTGAAAATGAAAATGTTAGTAAAAACTACTGTCGTGTGGCTGTTTTACGCTAAAATGCAGCAAATTAGTAAATATTTTAATAAGTATGTCACCAAATACCTTATTTTATATAATTATTCATTTTATAAAGCTTAACCTTTAACCCTTTAATTCCCATGATAGAGTACGTTCTAGAAATTAGGTAGCCCTGGGAATCTGACTTTACACCAGAAAGTTTCAATGGTTAATTTCACTTCTTTCAAATACGGGATGTCTGCTATTATTTAAATCATATATTGCTATTTTAATTTTCTGGTGTGGATTAGTTATATGCGAATAAAAATAATTATTAAATTCAAAACACTGTTGTTTGCATATATGCAAAACTACGCACTAAAGGGTTAAAGAATCGTCGAGGAATAAAGGGGATAATTATTGTTCAAAGATAGGAATGGAAGATTGCCCTTAGGTAGTCAGGTCCGGAATGCCTACTATCTTTAAGTGTAAACACTTTTGCACACAGAACATTTCATACATAAAAAAATAAAATCAATACCAAAACTTTTTGTAATATTCCTTTAATTCTCTTTACATATATTTTGTTTAAAAAGATGTAAAAAGAAGTTAGAAATATAAATTTTCTTTAACCCCCCTTAGTACCAGATTTTAATTTTTGTTAAACGTTGTTAATTTTGAATGATATGAACCAAAATTTTAATAAGCATTAACCCCTGGAAGGGTGGTGGGATAAAATATATCCCACCTAATTTAAACAAGTCGTACCAGAAAACGTTAACTAAATTTTATATTTTTAACTTTGGAGGAAAATCGAAGAAAATTGCATTTCCTTATTTAAAAATAAAATTTTTCGATTATTCCGTTAAGAATTCAATATTTAGAGACATATTTGCTTGCCTCTCTAGGGGTTAAATGTAACTTCTTTCTATCAGGTATCTATGTGCTTTGTAACACGTTCACGCCGGCGCGTGAGTCACACTCGACTGTCTCAGAGTTGGCAAGTCTCCGGCTTTTTGCACACCACTGTTCTTTTAGAGAAAATGTTATCCCTTTAAATGGCCCAATTGTTCTAATTAAATAAAACAGCATTTTCTGTATTGAAATACTGGTATCAAAAAAGCCGGAGACTTGCCAGTTCAGAGACAGTTGAGTGTGACCCACCGCGCCGGCGTAAACGTGTTAAAAAATTAAATTTTAATTATTATTTTTTTCTGATTCAAAACATTAAAAATTTGAAAATCAAAAAAAAAAAAAAAAAAAAAAAAAAAGGTCAAAGAAGACCCTAGTGATACTAGGAGGATTAACGCTAAAAACTACCGGAAATTTTACTCAAGTTTTAGAAGAATACTCAAAATAAATATGCATCTTGTAGCAATTAAAAAGAAAAAAAAAACTTTGTGTTTCTAAAAGAATGCTGATATAACATTATTTATTTATTTTTTTAGAATCTGTCTCCTTTTCTGTATGTTTGAAAATTAATTTTCTTTTCATTCCAATACATATTCTCAAAATTTCGAGTGAAAAAAAAGGGATGTCTTCGAAACATAGATTTTACTGAAAATTATTTTTAAATTTTGCCCGCTTGTTTTACATCTTTTCATGCACTAATTAGTTTTGTAAACAACGTAAAGAAGCAATTTTCAGATGAATTTTTAGTTTGTTAGCTATTTTGCATGAATAAAAGGATGATTTTTTTTTTTAAACTTTTTATTAAATAAATACGCTTTGTAAATTTTGCTTTTCTGCTTACTTTCTTAATAATCAAAAGCGAAGCATATAAAAAATCTTCACTAAATCTGAAGATTATTAGAACATATTTTTATAATTATTATCTAAATAGTTATTATAACAGAAAAATTATAAATATTTTCGCTATGTTTGCTGTTAAAACATTACCTTACTTATAATTTCTAAATAAAGAAAATTTTTATTCATGCATTTTTCTGCTTTGCATTTCTTTTAATAAGAAACTTTTAATTTTTTTCTAAATAAATTGTATGTAAGAGATTTATTTTATTTATTTATTTTGTTTTTAGCCAATTGAATTTAGAGTAAAAAAGCTAAATCTCTTCGAATTTTAAGAAATCTAGTAAATTGTTTTTTTTTTCCCCTTTAGATATAATTTTAACCTTTTTCCTCTTCTATATTTTTTTCCTTTTAGTGGAAAGGTTTATTGATCTAAAACAATATAATTAGTCTATAAAAACTGCTTTGAGTTATTAATATGAAAATAAGGATAATATTGTTACAACATAGCCTATTGCCACATTTTTTTTGCACGCACCGGAATATATTAAGCAATGTTTTTTTTTTCCTCTATAAATTAAATTTTGTGAGCCGATAATCTTTTTATGAGGATTTAGAGATTAAGACAATAGACCGACAACTATTCTAATTATTTGTTAAGTGTCCCTCTAAATGAACGATAAATTACACACAAACTAGAGTCAATACAAAATTAAAAACTTTAATAATACGGTATAATCCTGCAAAATCGACTGCTGATATCGCAACATTTCGTTTAACTTGACGATCTATTTTTTCTTTCTTTCTTTCAAATCACTATTGATATCTATCTGCTTGTCAAAAATAACATTATATTTGAAACAATGTCATAGTACATTCGAAATAATTTTATGTGAACATGTTATTGAGATTAAATATTTTTATTTCAAAAAGGTTTTTTATAGCACACATAGAATTGTGTACGCCATCACTATAGTTGGCAGATATTGTGATCTTGTCATTACACTCTTAACTGTAAGATTTTACAACTGTTCAATAGGGTGGGCCGAAAAAAACTTTTTTTTGATTTTCGATGATGGGTAGTGCGGAAAAGTGGCCACTAGTGGCACCAAGTTCACACAAAAAATTTGAGATTTTTAGGACAATTCCTATATTTGCCGCTTTTGGCTTGAAGTTTTGCTAAAAGGCTGATTTTTGAACTTTATTAGAAAAAAAATTTTTAAATGTTAAATTAAACTTATTTTAATCGTATTTACTTGAAAAGGCATATTTTATGTTCCAAATGTATAAATAACCTCTGATAATGTATTATTTAATTGCTATGTGTATTTTAAATTAGACGATTTTTATAGCCTTTTTGCGTTTAAGTGAGCAAAAGTTGCATGTATTGTTTGAATCTTTCAACGGTTTCTCTCTTTTGTCTTGTTTATGTTCCTTCGTCTTCCTTATTTTTTTCGATGCTTTAAGGGTCATATATTTGGGTGACGGACAGCAGAATTCCTCAGAAACAGATCTGGAAGGAGAGAAAGGGGTGAGGCGAGAACTTAAGCGAACGCAGTGACTCATTGCCATGTTGGGGGAGTGAAGGAGGAAATACAAGAGAGGAGAAAGTGAATTAAGGGATGCTTATTATTTTCAGTGTTCCGTTTCCCTGAGACATGGCGGACGCTGTGTGAGACAGGAATATGCGTTTAGGAGTGTTTGACTTTGAAGGGCCTGGTTCAAATTCAGATTCAGTCGAACTGCTTGCTTGAAAGCTCCCACTACTTGAATCTTCCAACAATATAACTGTCTTCCATCTGGATCTAACTCCACTCGTTGAAGGCTTTGTCGCAGAACCACTATTAATTGTTGAAATTGTATCCCTCTCCATTTTCCGCGATATTTTCTTTGCAAGAGTTTTTCTTGTTTTTAAATCAATATTTCCGATAAACATTTTTCGAACAGTTCTTTGATCCTGCAAGAAGTTCACCTCCCGATGTGGAACTTTACGCCTGATGTCGCAGCTAAATTGTTCAAGCCTCTACACTTACAAGCTGCAATGTCAAAGAGAGAGGTTTCCGCATTTCGTACGAAATCTTCGCAGATCGCCTTGCCTTTAACGCCCGTATGATTACAAGATTTCTCCAATGATCTACGCTCATTGTAATAGTTTTTAATCTCTCCGTTAATTGTTCGTTGGGAAACCACTGGTATGGAAGATTTTATCCAGATTTCGGAAACTTTTTCACCTGCCATTTTAATAATATCATCCACTGGTTGAAGATAAATATCTCGACTTTCTTCTATATCGTTTCGCAACCAATAATAGTGGCGCATGATGTCAGCAATAGTTGGCAATTGCAAGTCTTTCAATTTGCATGGTGCCCCAAAATGGCTACTTTTCACACTATCACATATCTTTACATGATCATGAACTTTCGCATTTCCAAACTCGTCGTAATAAAACGCACAAAACACGGTAAAGTCACGTTAAACGATCCAAAAAGCAATGCATTGCACGAGAAAAAGGTTTTACTTTTACACTGAACAAATGTCACAGGGAAACCGAGCACTGAAAAATAATAAACATCCCTTATCGCACTTTCTCCCCTCTTGTATTTCCTCCTTCACTCCCCCAATATCGGGATGAGTCACTGCGTTCGCTTTAGTTCTCGCCTCACCCCCTTCTCTCCCTCCAGATCTGTTTCTGGGGGATTCTGCTGTCCGTCACCCAAATATATGACCCTTAAAGCATCGAAAAAAATAAGGAAGACCAAGGGACATAAACAAGACAAAGGAGAGAAACTGTTGAAAGATTCAAACAATACTTGCAACTTTTGCTCACTTAAACACGAAAAGGCTATAAAAATCGTCTAATTTAAAATACACATAGCAATTAAATAATACATTATCAGAGCATATTTATACATTTGGAACATTAAATATGCCTTTTCAGGTAAATACGATTAAAATAAGCTTAATTTAACATTTTTTAAATTTTTGCTAAAAAAGTTCAAAAATCAGCATTTTAGCAAAACTTCAAGCCAAAAGCGGCAAATATAGGAATTGTCCTAAAAATCTCAAATTTTTTGTGTGAACTTGGTGCCACTAGTGGCCACTTTTCCGCACTACCCATCATCGAAAATCAAAAAAAAGTTTTTTTCGGCCCACCCTACTGTTCAACTTTGTTTTGTAATTTTGTGCATGTATTGTGCTACAATCATCATTAGATTTAGTAGTATGCAGTAAAATATTATAAGTTTTGAATAACTAAATCTTTTTTTTTTTTTTTTTTTTTTTTTTTTTTTGTAAAATTCGACATTTTCAAGAATTTTTAGGACTCTGTCTACATTAGGTCGATTTTACTGAACTTTAGTATATATATCCGATGTAGCTAGTGTACTATTTTTTTTTTAATTCAGATTGCCTGATAGCGACCACATTTGTGAAAAGTGCAATTCCCCTTAACCCTTTCAAGGACGATGGTTTTGTATCGCCTAATTTTAATCCCTAAAAGCCACATTAGCACCAGAATATTGGAATGAAAAATTTCATTTATTAAGTACATGAACAAAAGCTTCTACTTATTTTGAAATAAATTTGTTTGTAAATCCAGATATGAGTCACTCATTTCAGAATTTTGCGAATAGAAGTTCCTTGCCATTGAAAGGGTTAACTCCACTTAATATTCCCCGAATATTACTAATTCAAAACATCAGGACAAGTACGAGAAGGACTCTCAAGCTCACGGTACAGTGCTGTTATATTATATTACCGTTACAAAAAATTTCGTTGTAATGTGTTAATTTGGTGCTAGTACCAACCCGTTAATAGTCGCGCGTTGCTCTTTTCCCCGCCCGAAATTCGTTATCTTCCTGTAACTCATTTCCCGTTAAAGTTACGATAGCGAAATTCCGTGTAGCTGACCTTGAGTGATCACACTCTTGTGTAGTAAAATTGCAAGTCATTCCTGCTATTTCTTAGCTTTTATCGCATTAGAGATGATCCCACAGAGAGGGGAGATTTTTCGCGCTACATTCAAAAGGAAAGATAACCACTGCCCTAAACTGATATCTGACCACACGGAGGGTTGATCTGACCCTATTGAAATCGCCCTCTGTTTCAATTGGAGGATTTTCTGTCAATCATTGGTACATTGTTGACGCCTCTTGAAACTTCTACAAAACGTGCTTTTTCTGAAAGACGAAAATAAATTTCTCTGCAGCGGGGCCTTAAGTTTCAATCGGTCTAAATGACCGCGTTGCGACCACTTGCGTTAGTTGAATTTTTCCCCTTCATGTTCATCCTTTCCCATTTCCGCGAAGTATGTGGGGGAAAGTATCTTCGAAGTACGGACTCTCTGCCTGTTGTTATTTCGCCTTTCTTTCTTTCTACTATTTTATCCGTTCATGGAGTACTTTTTTTACTTTTAGAATGTCACTTAAAATTGTTTTATTATATTAGTAGTGAAGTCAGTTCGCACAAAAAACTGATGGATGGTCATTTACATTTTTTTTTTTCATTGTCAAACATTGCGCGAATAAATTCTCAAATTGATAATCGTTTAAATATGGAAAAAAGGGAAATTCATCATCATTATTTGAAATAACTTGCTTTCCATTTATTACCGGAACATATAAATCAAAGAAAACAGACAATAACGCTGCCAAACCATTAAAAAAGAGAGAAGAGAATTTTGTGAGAATCAGTAAAAAAATTGCTGTATCTCCAAAATCTGAAAAGTATCGTTTTTGTAGAATAAAACAAATTCGAAAGATAAAACAATTTTCTCAGCAATGTAGTATGTATACCTGCGAAGAACAGACATATAATTTATTTGTACAATAAGAAAAATAATGAGAATTTTATAATGTAAGTTAGAAATTAAGCAAATAAAAATCTCTTTTGGATAATTCAGTGAATGTTTATACTATGATTTAAAAAAAAAAAATATTTTAAGTATTTTTATAAAATTTATCTATTGTTAAATTTTCATACTGTAAGTGAAAACACATTTTTTTTTTTTTTTAACAATGCCGCAGAAAATGTTTTATTATTATTATTATTATTATTGTTGAAATCCAATAGAGGCTTGGGGACGGTATCTAACAAATTTAAATTTGTTGTCCTTCATCAATTGTTCAAACTATTTTTCAGAATAATGTTTTCCAGAATATGAGAGAAAATTCATTTAAATTAAATTATTGCTGCATATTTATAATTTCGGAGAAAATTTTCTTATTGTTTTTATTATTTTAATGAGTGTTATTGTAAAACAATAAATTATAACATTAATACCTTATTATGAAATGTACAATTGAATATGTATTTTAATTAAATAGTTGCTGTAAAATGCATCCCTATTAAGATGAACCGTTCAGTGATTCTATTAATTAAAATAAATTATCCATCTTATGATTTAAATCTACAATTACAAAGGTATTTAAATTAAATATATAATTTCAATAACTTATTTATTATTTGCTTTATATAAGCGGAGTTCGTATCCAGAGTTTTTATTCAAGGGCGCTGCTCCCACCCTGAAATAAGTAGAAAAACTACAAATTGTGCATTTTCATTTGAAAAATGGATTTAATCACCAAATCTCGCGAGCCCCCCCCCCCCCCTCCTCTATCCCCTCATACACACACAGACACCCCACAAAATAAATAAATAAATAAAACGTAGTTTTAGAACATTTACATTTATAATTTCGAAGTTAAGTATTTTTTACATTTTCTTTATTTTATATATATATATATATGTGGTGTTTGTGATTTCATAATTATTGGTCATTTTCATTATTTTTCAATGGTATTATTGTACAGAAAGTTTATATATATATATAAATTTGATGGTTTTTCATATGTTTTAAATGAATTAATCGTCCGGAATATGCTGGTGAGTTAGTTGTATTGTATTTGATTTTCTGTTGCATGTCATGGGTTCCATTTTTACTTTCAGTTTAATTGTTCAATTTAATGTCAGTGTAATATATTTATGCTAAATTTATAAATTTTATTTTATTAAATGGATAGAGAGTGCCGGAGTATCATAAAAATCTACCTGACTCTGATTATGTCCTTCCAAAAAATAAAAATAAAAATACCCCTATCACGAATTTAGATTCATATTCGTAAATGTTTTCCTACTAATTATTGACTGATACAATAATGACTGATACAAACTGATACATAAAATTTGAAGAACATCAGAAATTCAATCAAATCATTTACCATTTACTTTTAAGCATTTATGCAAAACGAAGAAAGAGTTATAAAAACACTTATCTAGATGCCAACTGAATATATACTTAAGCGAAATAAATAATTGCTGTAAGAAGATGTAAAATGAATAATTGCTGTAATCTTTTAAAGTTCAGTCAATATTTTCACCCTATGTTATCCGTTTTCGATCATCTGATAACACCGGCAAGTTTCCCCTTCGTTTTCGGTTTGCTGGTAACGGCGGCAAATGGACCGAACGCGACTACTAACGTTCTAAAAAATGTCGCGACTACTCTCGTGTTCCAGTTCAGGTTCAGCATATTTTACATGTCTCCATTCGGTTGACACCACTTTTTGTCAAATAATTAAATTTAGTTTATCAAGAAAATGACTTAATTAGCCCCTTGAGGGGCAGTGGGATATATTTTATCCCACCTAAGATTAATGAATATTTGCAGCAGAAAAAAATTATGAAATTTTATTTTTCTTACTTTTGTGGAAAAACATTCGTAAAGTTGCTTTTATTTATTTTGAAATAAAATTCTTCTAACTTTCCGGTGGGTATTCGGCATTACACAAACGCAGTTGTTTGCCCCACAAGGGGCTAAATACGAAAAATTTTACTTTTCTTATTTAGTGGCATGAAAACAAGTTCTGTAAGCATGTTTTGAAGATGCATATCGTCGCCGCAGAGCATCAGTAGGACATATAACAATAAACAAGTTGGAAATTGCTCGTCAAACGTGGCAAATGAGGTGCGTTCCTACTATAACTAGTTTTATAATTATTTTTTGTACCTCATATAGTACTGAATGTATATTGTTTTGCACTTCATAAGTGCATAGTCTGTAACATCATTAAAATGCAATTGCAGTAATTTTTTCCCCATTCCCCGTAATGTAACGAAAAACTTTTGACTGTCCCTGTAATTCAACTATACATCCGATTTTCATAAAATTTGAAATAGCTCGACAAAATTTTGCAACAATTATATATTTAAAATTTGAGACCATTCGGAAGGCTGTAACATCATTAAAATGCACTTGCAATAATTTTCCCCATTGGCCGTAATGTAAAGAAAAGCTTTTGACTGTCCCTGTAATTAAACTATACACCGATTTTCATAAAATTTTAAATGGCTCGACAAAATTTCGCAACAATCATATATTTAAAGTTTCAGACCATTCGGTTGGGTAGTTTTTGCTCTGTTATATGCGGACGGACAGACGGACTGAATGAAGACTATAGGTGCTACGTATTTATATAATTACGAACGCACCTAAAAATGAGATGTCTGACTTACTGCTATGAAAAACTGTGTCTGCATCTAGTGGAACAAGACGACGATATATGGACCCATGATCCCGATGTCGCTAATGAAAATTCATGAGATTTTTAATAAATAAATCGACATAAACTTATGAATAATGTATTTTCGGATTTTTGTTTCCTTTACATGTACTGGCCTCGGAGCGGTTTCATATTTAGTCACCACTAAATTTTAAGTGTGCTCTCAATTATATAAATACGTAGCACTTATAGTCGTCGTCTGATCCGTCCGTCTGTCCGCTTATAACAGCTCAAAAACTACCAAACCGAATGGTTTGAAATCTAATATAAATCCAATATAAATAATCGTTGCAGAGATTTGTCGACTCATTTAAAATTTATGAAAATCTAATCAAAACTTAAAAAGATATTAGTAAACGTTTTCTTCATTCTATTAAATCCTATCATACGTGATTAATTTAATGATATTCCACGATAGGTAATGATTCTAGTTTACCATGGTGATTACGACCTATTTAAGTTAAAGACATATTATTTATTTATTTCTGAATTTATAAAATCGTAATAAATTTTGTATTCATGCATTTTTTCCGTAACAGTGCAGCAGCTGCTACACCAAGATCTGAATATTTATAAAGCTAGTTATAGTACGGACTCACCCGTTGCCATGGAAATACTCAAGGCCAGAGGACACGAGTTGTGAAGTCATCGCTAATGGACCGACTTCTCACCAGTGTTGGAATTCACACCGGAAATTTTTGTATAGCAATTTTCTTTTCGTTTATTTGTAGAATATCTATCATCTTATAAAACAATACTAACTGTTTAAACTTACTGGTGAGAAATAGGAATCCCTAAATAAAAATTCAGGTACATGCGGAATGCCACAGTGTTTCCTCATCTGGCTGATTTTTTATTGTGGGATTCCAAATTCTCACCACTAAGTTTAAATAGTTAGTATTGTCTTATAATATTATTTAAATTCCATAAATAAAATAAAATAAAATTGCTATTCAATTTTTTCCGGTGTAAATTCCAACAGTAGAGAGAATTCGGTCGATTAGTGATGACGTCACAACTCGTGTCCTCCAGCCTTGAGTATTTCGATGACAACGACTCACCTCATTTACCACGTTTGACGTACAATTTATGACTTGTTTTAAATTATTTTAGTGGTATATTTGCTTCAACAATTTCAAGAAAAAAATTCATCACGAAGAAGGTTTCTACTATATTTGCAGGATAAATATAAACCAAAACATTTTGATGGAAATAGCAGTGAGAGAAATTTTGATTTGATCGCTTTTAAAAGAGACTGTTCCCAGGCATGCATGTGCCATAAGACCTTTCTTCGTGCCAAATTTCAAAGTTCTATATCAACCGAAATTCTATAGTTAAAATCTATAGGATCTATAGGATACTAACTAGCTGACATAGGGGAGACTAGAGACGGCTGACCATATGGGAGGCTTGACACACCCATCAGTTTTCATATTTAAAAGAATTTCGGTGTCAATAGGTGTCAACCAAACCTATTGGAATTCTCAAACAACAGTCTTCGTTTCATAGAGATAATCAAAATAGGTGTGGAAAAAATCAATTGTTAGGCGTTTCCAACCTAAAAGTTGTGTTTTTTAGAAATAATTTGTAAGCTTTTTTCAGATGAATAATATCATACAAATTTAAGTAAGTCGGTTTAAAATAATGAAGAAATATCGAGCTTTAATTCCAGGCATATAGATTGTACATTAAATTAGACTTAACATGACAATGTGCTATTCTTTAGAAATGGTCTATGTTGCTTGACCCAGTCAATGTGAGGTAGGTTTGACCAGATGCTCTAGGCTCCCTTAATTAAATGGTTTTGGAAATTTTTTTATTATGCACTGTACATAATTAAAAGTTAATGGTTATATATATAAAATAATGCAAATTTATTCTGTAAAGCTACAGTAAAATGGTGTGATAGAAAAAAAATGTTTAAAACTGACTAAAAAAAAGATGTGAAAAATTGCTAGAATATGGGAATGTAGATAGGAACTTTTGTCCATTTAAATATTACTTAAAATAGGTAAATAGAAACAGTTGGAAAGACTTGAAAGGGTGAAAGCAGCTGTCTTTACCCTTTCAGGGGCAGTAGTATGTTTATAAAACCACTTAATTTTAATTCCGAAACGTCACAATGGCACCAGAATTTTGTTAAAATCGTTTCCAATTAATAAATATGTGAAATATAGCCTTTTTCCTATTTCCAAAAAAAATTGTTCATAAATTTCGGTGCCAGTCATTTATTTCAACATTCTAATTCTGAAAGTACTTTGCCTCTAAACCCTTTCCGGCACTGTGTAGCCAGGTCGGTATACGTAAGTTTAATTCCAAACTTACGAACAGTACCAACAATATTTTAGTAAAATTTTGCTTTTACAATGGATATTTAAAGTAACATGTTTTTAATTTCTAAAAAAGTCGTTATAAAATTCCGGTGTCAGTCAATCATTTCATCATTTTACAACAAAAATTACCCGTGCTGGAAATGATTAAAGGTTTAAACCATGTTTATGATAAGTTAAGTGTTTATGCGACTGAAAAAAAAAAAAAACATAACATCGATTGAAAAACTTTAGGAAGATATGCAGACAAATTTCACCAGGGTGAATACTGTGAGAAGAAGCCAAACTATGTGACAACTAGAGTTGTTAGGTCGAGTGTCACAAAAAATAGGACAAGGAGACAAAAAAAAAGCGGGACAGTAGCTCCTAAGTCCGGACATAATAACATGAACCACTATAAACAACGGAACTTCTCTCTAGCGGAATACTGCCTTAAATGTAAAAAAAATAATTTTCCTGCTGTACAATTATACCTGCTCAGACAAAATCTGTTTAAAACTAAATTTTTCTTCTCGGACTTGCGATTCCGTCTCAACAGGTTTTTTTTAAGCATTATATATAAAAAAAAAAACATTTTTTATAATAATTAAAGGATGTAGCATAAAGTAATTTTGCTTAAAGTGATTTTATTTTTATTCACAAATATTGCAAAACAAAGTGGGTCAACCCTTCGATATGTGGGGAGCTTAGACCCATTATTTTTTCATGAATAAAATCAATCATTTTTCAAATTTCTTATATGTTACACTTATGTAGCAATTTTATTTTGATATCTGATTCTGTAACAAATAAAATGATATTTAAAACTGTATTCTACGTTCAATATTTAAAAAATAAAAAATCATTTTGTAGATAGTAGGTCAACCCTTTCTAGTCTCCCCTATAACATTGAAATTCGGCCCTAAGCAACGTCTTATAGCACAAGTAATGGGAAAAAAATTAATAAAAAGCATTAATTTTTAATTCTGTGTCAATTTACGACGTCACATTAAGTAATGGGGATTTTAAAAGCAAGATTATAAGTTTTTTTATCTTTTTGGGGTACAGAATTTTTACCAGACTTACCAAAATCTAAAAAAAGGCTCGTACTGAAACGTACAAATATTACCTTAATTTGTTTATGGTGATGAAAACGATACATGCACCTTCCGAGGGTGCGTATGCATCAATAGACCTGATCAAGTCTATGTACCCCTCCGAAGGGGTTAAACTTATAATGTAACAGATAGTGGGGTGTGGAAAGGTTACTTCTTTGCAGCAAGTTTGCAGTATTTTTGATTACTTGTTTGCCGTTAATTTGCAATAAATTTGATAAAGCATGAATTTAACTTGCACGACAAGTTAGCTGCAAGTTGTGTGGTGACTTCAGCGTTTGCGTTATCCTGCTGCAGTCTTGATATGAACTTTCAGTCTTGTTATGCTGAGCTTGCTGCAACTTTGCAGGTTTTCAAAGCAAGGACTGCTGCAAATTTTCTACAAATTAAAAATGCTATCTGGGAATCATATAGCATAAAAAAATTTCAGCTACATTAATATGTGTTCAAAACTAAATATTGAAAATACATTTTATAGATATACTGGTAATTCATATACTATCTTTGCTTCAATATCTTAAATCATTTATTACTTTTCTAAACATTGATAGATATTAAATGCACTTACTTTTATCATTAAGCGTTCGATAACTGAGATCATTAGTAATTTTTGGAGTGCTTTCGAAAAGGTAGTTTTTGATACATAAGAGGTAAAGTAACAAAAGAAGATTCTCTATTTCATTTTGAACCTTTCTTAAAAAATGATCACATTTGAATGTTTGGCATGTGCAAATTTCGAATGTATAATATTTTAGAAAGCCGGAATCTGCGGACAAAAATTCCTAACTTTTGTAATTAACTTTTTTCGGATCATCGGTGATCACATTGTAATCGAGCCAATTCAACAGATTTATATTTTTGATTTCCCAACCAGGTTTTGGCATTTCGAAATCTGATTGGCCAGAACATTTGAAGTCAAAGTATTCGTCTTTGTGGGAATAGAGTTTCTCGAAAACCATAAAGGAGATTCTTTCGATCGCGCATTATATGCTTTCCAGTGCTCCCAAATGATCCGCCAACTGAATACCAATATTATTTTAGAAAAATTTTCTTTTTTGATTTTTCTTACAAACCGCCATGAACCACCTTTGAAAGTTAATTCTAGCGCAAACCTGCTATAAAATTTTCTGTTAAAATTTATAGGTATTCAGTTGGTGGACTATTTGGGAGCACTGACTTTCTCATAAAAACAATTAGAAATATAATAAAGCAGTTTTTCATTTGCACTTTTTTAAAAATCCAGTCAATCATTTCTAAATAATAACATGCGGAATTTGATCTTTTGACAAGTAAATACGTACCACCCATCGCGAACAGAAAAATGATAATATTTATTATTTGGGGGCGGGGTGTGTTGATATTCTGCATCGCGATGGATTCTGCTGTTAAAAAAATTTAATTCCGTAGCGGAGATGAGTGTATGGTTTTTTTAAAAGTAATTATTACTATAGAATAACATATAGGACAATATATATATTTATATATAATCTTTTTGTTCTGGTTGAAGAAAGGATGGAGAAGTAGCGTAAATTTCAAGTGAGGGTGGGATTAATGATTTTGATGATTGATTAGTCACTGCAACGACAAAATACCAAGTAGGACAGAAAAAAATTCATTAATTCTAATAAACATAACATTTTATTGCAATTTAAAATATTTTTCAATTTAACATTTTTTTCATAATTTTAAAATTAATAATTTTAAACAATTGAAAAATGTTGATCTTTTAAACTTTTTCATTTAAAAATTAATTAAACTATTTAAGCTCTGTTCATTATTTCCTGGGACAGACGAAGTTTTAATTTTCATAACAGAAGGATAATGTAGGAAATTGTTTATTTATTTATTTGTTATCACAATAACATAGCAAATTTGTCAAAATATATAAAATAAAACATAATTGGCAGAACAAATTAAAAAAAAAAAAAAAATTATTTCCTACATTTTTTTAAAGCCCGAGAAGGGGCATTTATAAATATTCATTTAGTTAGTTGTACGTTCAATGTTAAATTTTTGTAACAAATAATTCAAATCAATTGAACATAAAAAAAAAAAAAAAAATCAAACAATATGATACATAAAACACATTAAAAACTTATCTTCCGTTAAAGAGAAATCTAAATAAATTTTATTTCTTTTTTTCATTTTTAAGTTGCAAATATTTTTATTGCTGATTTTATACTATGCTTATGATGAGAGCGTACAAACTGATAAGTCACATGTAAAATATGAAAAAAAAAATTAAGTCTAAGATTTACTTCGATTTAATTTGAAGGGAAAATAAGTTTTTAGGGTATTTAAGTTATCATATTGTTTGAATTTTTTTTTGTTTTTTTAACTCTTTCAGTGTCAAGGTACTGGTATTGGTAAACTGTTGAAATAATTGAGTGACACCAGTATTTGCAAGAATATTTATTTGTAAACAAGTAAAAGTATATTTTCGCCTATCTAATAAAAGTGAAATTTTCATCAAAAAATTCGGGTGCCAATGTGGAAAATAGGAATTAAAATTATGTGATGCCCTCACGGCAGCACCGCCCTTCAAAGGGTTAATGTTCAATTCGTTTAACCCTTACCGGCGCGAAGTAATTCTGATTATAAACTGATGAAATGACTGACTTACACCAGAATTTATAAACGAGTTTATTAGAAAATATAAACTTGCTTATTTTCAAATACGTTATAAATATTAAATATTCTTGGTGCTAGTAAAATAAAAATTAGCTGTCCTTTTTTAAAGACACAGCACGCGAAAAGGTTAACTTATTTGTTACAAAAATTTAACATTAAACATAGAACTAACTGTATGAAATATATGAATAAATTTCAGCTTCTCGGGCTTAAAAAATGTTGGAAATAAAATGATTTGTTTTTAATCTGTTCTGCAAATTACGTTTTTGTTTATGAATATTTTCACATTTGTTTTTTTATTCTATCAATTACCGTAATTTCTCGCGTATCCGCCGCGTCTTAGTTAAGTATTTTTTGAACCAGAAATTTGATTCAGAAAAAGAAGTCAAATAAGATCTAAGCTGGAGAAAGTCACGTTTTTTTTTTTTTTTTTAAATAAATTCTGTAAGGAAATCGAGTTATCTGAGGTGCGGTGGATACGCGAAAATTACGGTAATAAGTAATTAAACAATTTTCACAAATATCCTTCCGCTATGAAAGGTAATACGTCTTCTCCCCCAGGAAACAATCAACAGAGCTTAAAGAGTTAAATTATATTTTAAATTCAAAAGTTTAAAAGATCAAAATTTTTCAATTGTTCCAAATGGTTAAATTTAAAATTCATGTTAAAATGCAAAAATACATTAATTTACAAAATATATATATATATAATTAATTTGAATTTTTGAAAAGTTTTCTGCCCTAATTGCAATTTTGTAGTTTCAGTAACAAATCAATCTTTAAAACCTATAATCCTGCCCCACCTGAAATCTGCGCAACTTCCCATCCTTCGCTCAGCCGGCACAAAAAAAAAAAATATATATGTTTCTTTTTTTTTTTCCTTAATCCTATCTGTAAGTTTATATTAATAATTAAAATACCCATACACCCCTATCCACCCCCGAATTAAATGATATTTTTAACTACACAAGCCATCGAAACGTAGAATATCGACAAACCCCGTCCTCAAATACTGAAGATTGTCATTTTTTTGAAAAAATATCGAATGGATTTTTAAAAAATGCAAATAGAATACTAATTTTATATATTTCTATTATTTTTCATGGAAAAAGCATATAAATCGCCTTCTAAACCAGTGTTGCCAGATGCATCACTTTTTCGAAATGCTAAAATGCGGCTTATTTAATGACACATTAATTAAGGCGAAAACAAAGGTAATTTTACCGTTTCAAAAAAGTGGTGGCAATCAAGAAATCTGAATTTAAAAAAAGTAGCCCACTGTCAACTCTGTTCTAAACAATCTCCACTGATAGTTTTAGCGAAACACTATTGCCGTAAAAGACGACTACAACAGTGAAACAAAAGTTCTGGCCTATCATATTTTGAGATGTCAAAACCTGGTTGGGAACACGAAAATATGTATCTGTCGAATTTGCTCGATTACACCGTGATCAACGAGGATCCCAAAAAAAATTTAATTACTAAAGTTACGTATTTTTGTCCGTAGATTCCGAATCTGCAATAATAATTGAGGGTTATAATTCAAGATTTCAAAGTTGGACCCCCCCCCCCCTCCTCTGACCCCAGAGGGTCGGTTGCGTGGGTCAAATTTGGTATCACTTAGTAACTTTTTAAAAATATATTTAATATATTTATATACTTTTATTTAACGAAAATATTATTTTATAAATATATTCTTCCATCATCCTACTTTTTTCGATTCGTTGTTGTTAAATATAAAAAATACCTTTCATCAACCCATATGTTTTAATAACCAACATTTATCCTGTTTTAAAATGTAATTCTAAATAAATAATGTCGCATTCCAAGAAAATGTAAATCGTCTATTCAAAAATATCCGTCTTAAGAAAAATTATTCATGAAAATTTGTTTGAATTTATATATACTTTTTTTATTATTTAATATAAATATTTTACAAATATATTCTTGTTTACTATTTTATTTAAATTCGGACGCTTGGTGTCGTTAATTAAATTTCGAATGCGATTCTCAAAAAAAAGCAAAAAGCTAAATATTTGTATTTTTCTCACTTTTATTCGATTTCTTTTCATTGATCCAATGTCGAAGTTTTATGAAAAGAAAATTATTTTCTTTGATCAAACATTTTTTTTTCTTTTTTTAAATAAGGTTTAAATTGGAGTGTATTTAAAAATCAAATTAATTGATTTTTGAATTCAATGTAAAATATATTTTTTAATTTACAAGTCTGAATTTGTACAGATTTTTATTACAGGGACAAAATCGTAAACAAAGAAAGCAGAATGAAAATATTTCAACTGAAATAATTTAATGTATTTATTTTAAAAGAAATTATTTTATAGTTTTATAGCTATTAATTAAATTAACTTCTCCGAAAACATGAAACATATTATTTTACAAAAGTGGACGATGTTTTACGTTATTTGTACATGCTTCTAGTTTGTGCAGACAAAAAAAAATAAAAAATGTAAAATTAAATGTATAAATTTTATTACTGTAGAGTACTTTTTTTTTTAAATGAACTTTTTTTGTGCATTTCTTTCTTTCTTTTTTTTTTAATTTACAAAACAGTCTAAAAATGTTAAATAAAAATTTATTTTATATGATCTAAACCTAAAAGCCATCCCGTTTTAAAGTAGAATTTTAAATACATATACAGGGTTCCTACCGCTGTTATCGAAATACTCAATACCAAAGGACACGAGTTTTGAATTCATCACTAATTGACGGACTTCTCACTAGTGTTGGAATTCACACCAGAAAATTTGAATAGCAATTTCTTTTATTTTATTTGTGGAATATCTATCATCTTATAAAGCAATAATAACTATTTAAAATTACTGGTGAGAATTCGGAATTGGGAAAATTATTTGTGGAATATCTATCATCTTATAAAGTAATAATAACTATTTAAAACTACTGGTGAGAATTCGGAATCGCTAAATAGAAATTCGGCCAGATGCGGAATGTCACAGTGTTGCTGCATCTGGCTGATTTTGTATTGGGGGATTCCAAATTCTCATCATTAAGTTTAAATAGTTATTATTGTTTTACAAGTTCATAGATATTCCACAAATAAAATTAAAGGAAATTGCTATTAAAAATTTCCCGGTGTTAATTCCAACACTAGTGAGAAGCCGGTCGATTAGTGATGATATCGCAACTCGTGTCCTCAGGCCTTGAGTATTTTGATGTCAGCGTTCGTACGCATCAATGGTTTGAGAGGACTTTAGGTGTTTTAGCACCAAAAATATCGTAAATTAAGGTCGTTCAACTTCGTTCGGCAAACGAATGTGCTGAAAAAGATTCAGCTACATCTTCATCAACATTGACTTTCTCCAAAGATGGACATGACTGGATGAGGGAAACAACACGCTCACATGTCACAGGATTACCAAAGAGACAAATTGTCTTTAAGAGAGGAAATGCTGTGTTATTGAAAGTTATTTCATGGTCTTCTAGACCAATGGCACAAAGATATAGTTCTTGAAAATTAAGTCCATGATTCTGTATAGCTTGAGATGTTTCTGTGGCAATCAGTGTTTCCCCCAGATTCAATACATGCAACTGATTGAAGAAAGAAATGTCATCTTCGAAACAAGAATCGTCAACATTTGTAGCATGTAAATGCAATTGTTTCAAGTGGGGCATTTTTAAAAGTGGAGACGTATTGGAACAATCAAGGTAAAAATAAAAGAGTTCCAAAATCTCGATTTTAGATATACCAAAATATTCATCTGTTGAATATTCATCTACTGAAAATAGATTTTTTTCATTAAATAAAGCAAATATGATTTCCGAAAATTCTGGTAAAAAGTTCTTGAAAGTCGTTGAAGCGTACGAACCCTGATACATTTTCAAATGTAACACTACAATCACCATGAGGGATCATTTTGAGCCATGCCGGATTCATAACAATCAATTCGAACCAGAAATTTCTTCATAAGATATGTTATATATAGGCAAAAAAAATAAGCTAATTTAATATTTAAATAGTTTTAAATAAAAATACTGGTATGAAATACTTGTAATAAAACTTAACAAAAATTGACGGTTGTTTTGTATTAAAGAAAAGCATGCAGAAACAAACGTATTCAAAAAGTGAAGAGTCTTGAACCATCCTACATACAGCTGAGTTTTGGAGCTCAGTGACAATTTCCGATTTCCAAATATGAAAAAAAAAAACACTTATCTGGTACAAAATTCACTTCAGACAACAATGTAAAAATAGCTGTCAAGAACTTGCTAAATCGGCAAAGACGTGATTTCTGCCAAGCCGTGTTAATCAAGTTCATTCTACGTTCATATAAATGCCTAAAAAAATTCATGGTTATGTGAAAAAGTGTTCAGCAAGCATAGCTGCAAACACTTTCGATTTTTTATACCAAAAATATATATTACTAGAATATAGCCCGTCAGAATGACGTGTTTGCATTTTCAAAAAAATTATATAGCATTGCATTATAAAAAGAATTGTGAAGTAATAAATTTTGTTTTGTCTGACTTATAGGGTCAGGTGGGGTAAAGTAAACACAGCCCATTTTTCATTGAAATTTAATTGGCAAGAAAATTATTAATTGAATTGATAAAATACTGATATAAAGTATGCAAATGAACTTCACTCACAAAATTTTAAGAAATATTTCACGAAAACATTCAAATTAGTATTAATAATGCTATTTTAAAACATATTGTCAATTAACTATTTTATCTGATGGTATGGGGTAAAATAAAAGACAATTCCAACAGAAAGTTTATTTGTTTTTATTAATTGCCAAAATATTAATTATATAACTTAAATTTTAAAAAGTTGAACAGAGAAAATCCCGATTTTTTTAAACATGCATAAAAGAAACCTGTAATAAATTTTGCATTGATATATATACACATATATATATGTAATACACGGCATTACATATTTCTGATATTCTAATTTCATTTTATAAGAAATATTCATTTTCCCCCCAATGTCTTCAGAATTCAAAAAACATTTTAAATAGAAAATTTCTTTTTTTTAACTACCGACAGATGGCGCAACAGAGCATATAAACGTTTGTTTTAATATTTTAAAAGTTCAAGACGAATGAACCAATTGATTGCTTACTTTCATATAGGGATAGATAAAGCTACCAATCTAATTTTAACTGAAGTTATCGCAGCAGAATATTAGATAACTGAATGTAATCTCTTAAATGTTAATTTATTTTGAATAATCTGTCTAAAAATGTAACTTTTTCGAATAGTGGAAAAAAAGCACGTTTTACTCAACGTTTTAAGATTGAAAATCAAATCAACATTCACTCGTGATGCCACATGTACAACACAAATTCCAAATCCAGAAGCAATAGAATGACTCTTTGAACGAATCATTAAAAAATACGGTCGACCTCGGATTTTGCTCTTAAAATATTTGTAAAACCATAATAAAGCCTTTAAATAATTTGAAATACGTTTGTTTTTAGAAAGGAAACGTTAATCCGGTACAAAATAATTCACGGGAATGAATCACAGAATATAGCTATATTCACTGAACACCATGAAGCGTTCTCATTGGTCAGAAAATAGATAGCCTTGAAAAACAGAGGTAATTTTTCGCGATATTTTTAACCGTGTATACTGAATTTAAACTGTAAATAAATGTAAACAAAAGTGAAAAACGTATTTCAAAATATTAATAAGCTTTTGCAAAATATTTTAAGAGCATTTAATGAATAGCTGAAAGAGTCATTCATTTGTTTTTGGATTTGTAATTTGTGCTTATGAATGGAAACGGTAATCGCTTGTATACATCGGAACCCTGTTGTTGGTATCTGTTTATTTTTAAATTATACCTTAAAGCGTTACAATTGTATAATTTTTGAAGTTTTGAGAAAAATTGAAGAAGAATATGTTACACAATGAATAGATAGACAGATTAAATAAGGCAGTCGGCAAATACGGCATCGGAATGCTTACGCCTAACGTGGCCGCGTTTGTATTATCAGGAAACGGATGAGTTCAACCCCGGAAGCGTTATACACTTAGTGTCATTCTATGTATAATATATTTTTTACCTTATTTAGTCGACAGATTATGGCGATTAAAATGATTAAAATTTACAATTAAATTTTTGTGATAAAAAAAGTAAGATGTTGGCATCTTCGCTGGCAAGTATGTATTTAATACCGTTTTGTATTTTCTGCCTGTTCTTATCAAATATTTCTTATATTTTTACATCCATCCTCGTATTCTGAATAAGTAACATTATTAAAAGTTTTCTTTCAATAATTTTCTTACTCCGTAGCAAAGCTCTTATATAATAAGCCTGATCAGATGAATGGAAGAAAATTCGCAAGTTGACAATAGCGCCCTCTAACGTTTGGTGTTTCTTTTGGTTTGGTTGGAAAAGTTGACACCAGAAAATTAAAAAGAGAAATTAGGAAATATTAATCCAAAAATAATCTGCAAACAAGTGGATCAAAAGTGGAACCTAGATCAGAAACTTACGCTGATCCAAGATCGTCATCGTGATGGCAGGGTTTCCAGCAAAGCGATATAAGTAAGCATACAAACGTAATACTGGAAACGCCCTAAATTAACACAGTTTCGCCATCTTGTGGACAGGTTGATAATCCACATACGCGGGCTTTTACTGTGACGTCATATATGACAGGATATCTACCATCTGCGCATATTTTCTAAATCTTTAGTCACTCATGGAACTGAATTTTTTTTACCACATTTATAGCGAGAGGGGCTCACAGTGGAGTATTTGACCCGAAATTCTGGTCAAAAATATTTTTCGATGTAAATATAGTCCGATTGGCATGAAATTCTTAGATGTTATTGGGTATCACTATGGCATGTTTGGTATTGTAAATTAAGTCTATAGAATTTACTGTTCATTTACAGAGACACCCAAAAGAATTCCCTTACATTATGGTATATGGGGAAAAATCGTTTGCTCTGTATTTTAATGATATCACACTTTTAAACGTGCTGAAAATTATATTCATCACTAAGTTGTACTAAGGCACTTATTCTAGAATATGGTGTGCATAGAATATATCGTTCATTTACAGGGACACACAAAAGAATGTGGCTGAAGAATAAATTTAACTATTGAAGTCTATGATCAATAATTGCTGGAAGTGTGTTTGTAGTTGTGATAGGCGTTTTAAAATAGAACAACCTTTTAAAAATATTATTGGTGTGGATATATTCTATAGCTCATATACAGGGCTGCACAAAGTTTTAAGTGCATTTCCGTTTATTCACGGAAATGGCTGAATGGACATTTTTAACCGTGCTATACGTTTCACTGAACTAACATTTAGCATACTATGAAGTATACATACAAATCCATAGCTTAGTTTAATATTTAACCCTCCGTCTACCAGGCGGGTCCATTGGACCCGACAGGTACATACAAAATATTCATTCAAACCAGAAATTTCTTTAAAATAAACTAAGTATATAAACCAGACAAAAATAAGGTAAATAAATAAGTTAAATAGTTTTAAATAAAAATTCTGGTGTAGAACGTTTTATTAAAACTTGAATAAAATTCCCGGTAGATCTAGGGTTAATATCTTAAAAGCTGACGAAGTGTAAGTAAGGTTTTATCACTTTACATAATAATAAATATACATTTTATAAATATTTTGACAATTAAGAGAAAAAAAGAGTCATCATTTAAGAAGAGCGCAAAGAAAACAGAAGTTAAAATATTAATTTACTAAGTAGTTATTTTAAAAAGACGAATAAATCATCTGCCCATTGACTTAACATTACCGAAGGGAGTTTGGAAGTTGAGCGACTTGTAACCTTAACTATTTACTGTTTTTAAGAGGAAAGTAATTGTTGATAGGTTTGTCTTATTCACTATTAATGCTTATTTAAATGTATTTAATTTTACTATACATAAAATTTATTATATACCTTTAGTAATGCTTATTACATTTAAATTACATGTAATAATATTTATTGTATTTAATTTATGTTTAATAGTGTTATATTTAATTTTAGGTTCAGTAAAGTGGAGTCTATATAGTATAAATTGCTAGTTTTTGAATGTATTTTATATATTACCAGTTTCAAACTGATTCTTCAGAACTCCTCTTCATCTTCTTCATCACTTTCTTCTTGACTTTAAGCGGAATTACCATCAGACCTTGCTGGAAGAAGAAGTTGTAGGGTCTCACTACGGTATGGCTTGCTCTTTTTAGTTGATAAACGGAGTTATCAGAAAATATGAAGTTGCTTATTTTCACGTACATTATAAAAGGAAATTTTTAATTAAAATTTCTTGGCGCTGTTTGCCAGTTTTGGAACTAAAATTAGGTGTCTCTTTTTAGGGACACCGCCCTCGAAAGGGTTAATTCCCTCCTTTCTCTCCTTATGTTACACTCATGAACCCCAAGAACTAATTAGGGAACCCCTTTTCAATAAATAAGTACATACAATTGGAAGGCGATCGGGTATTTCTATCAAAAAATATCGAGTTGCGTGCGTATGTACGTACCTACATACGTACATATGTACCTACGTACATACATACAGACAGATTATGTAGGTGCAGAAGCTCTTCGGTAATATCCTGTGAGCTAGAAACCTGCAATACGACAGTAAATATATAGTTCTTATCTCTTCAATTCGATGGACGCAAAATAGAGCATTTAAATAATCATCCCGAAATTTTTTTAAATAAAAAAACGGCAACAATATGGGGAATATTTTTTTGCAGAAATTGACACTCAAGACTATAACTAATACGATTATAATTCAAAGATGGCTGGGCAAAGCGCGGCACATATTTAAAAAGCTTTCGATGTGTATAAATTAGAGTCAAAAACGCTTTAAAAATAACTCTTTTACACACTTTATGTTTTTATATTACATTAAAAACAAAACTATTTTAATTAACACATAGTTTAACATAAAGCTCTGACCTTTGTTAAATACATTAAGCCCCGTTTAGTTTTAATTCAACAATTCATTGAGCCACAAAAAAATTATATTTAAACATAACAACAATGCCAAAAAACAACAAAAATCCACGTCATCTCAGAAAGAAACTTCCTCTTCAGCTTGTGGTGAATCGCTCTATCATCCACCAGATGTCAGTGAACATTTAAAAAACTTATTTGTATTTGTGTGGCATCAGTACTGTAAGAAACTATTAGATAAACTTTAGTGGCAACAGCGAGTAGCTTGTTGTCGCAGACATTTCCTCCGGCTTCACATGTCGTGTCTTGATCTCTCCGTTAGCATGTAACTTACATCTAGCTCAGGGGTTGCCAACTGTGGCACGCCTCATACCACTAAAATTTTAAAGAAAAATTCGACTTCTTGAATAGCCGAGATTCGATGATTAGGTAATGCTACGATTACTGTAAAATTTTAGTGGTGTCGGGCGTGCCACAGTTGGCCACCCCTGATCTAGCTGAACCTTTATTTAATTATCTATATTTTTTTTAACTTTTAAGTATTAACCCTCTGTCTACCAGAAGGGTCCAATGGACCCGACATGTATATTCAAAATATCTATTCAAACCAGAAAATTTCTTCAAAACAAACTAAATGTATAAATCAGACTATAATAAGTTAAATAAACAAATTAAATAGTTTTAAGTAAAAATTCTGGTGTAGAATGTTTTTATAAAACTTGAGTAAAATTTCCGGTAGTTCTAGGGTTAAAATAATCAAGTAGAAAGTTATGTGAGTGTCCAGCATCTACAAAACATAACACTGGTGACCTCGTGCCGAACGCGCATCAATCATGGATCGCAGAGTGAGTGTTTGATCGAGCCGAGTAATCTCTTTGCATCGCCAGCTATTTCAAGCTGAAGCTTGTAGTTTTCATACGACATGTATTTTTATTCGCCTGGATATGCAAAACGATGAATATCTTCTCGAGAAATTGTGGGAATATAAGCTGACAGAGATAGTATCGGAGCACGCCGTACCTCGTATGGATACAGTAAAAGGTGTATTTTCTAAAATGACATCGGTAAGCTTTTCTTTTCAAATTATTTGTATTAGTAAACGATATTTTTTCGGGGGGGGGGGGGGTTATTGACATTCTGCTAATATTTATTTCGGTTGCAACCATGTTTCTACGACCCCAAAATATTTTCGGAAGATGTCCTGAAATTTTGAATATCAATTATTTAACGTACTCAATCAATTTGTAACTTTAACTTGTATATATATATATATATATATATTTAATTTGTAAATTTGTATGTTTTCATCCGTATTTTCCTTGTGTATGAATTTCAAAACTGCATAATCATACAGGACCCAGCTGGCGGAGTTAATAACCAAATAGCCCACGTCGCGGTAAAACCCCCACCCTTTTGGAAATCCAACCCAACTTTATGGTTTGTTAAGTTAGAAGCAAATTTTACTTTGGCTAACATAACATCGGAAATAACTAAATTTAACCATGTTGTAGTATCGATTGATGCCGATGTTTTGACTTCCGTCAGCGACATAATTGTCAACCCACCACAGACTGAACCGTATACAGAATTAAAAAAGCGTTTAATCGATTCTCATTCAGAAAGCGAATCATCGAAAATCCGCACTTTACTTCAAGGTCTCGAACTTGGCGATCAACGGCCTTCTCAATTGCTTACGTGCTATCTCACACTAGAACAACGCCCGGAAGGAGTCGATCCGACTCCGACGATATGATTAAATGTCAATTGGAACAATTGGTCAATTGGAATATATCAATAAATTCTTTCATAAAATAAGTTAAATTTAAACCACACAGATTTACGTTAAATAAATCAGTGAAATAATTTAAATAAAAATTCTCGTGTCAAATATTTTTATTAAACTTGAGTAAAATTTCCGGGCGTTCTGGTGTTAAATTTACTGATGAGAATTTGGAATCCCTCAATAAAAAATCTGCCACAATTGGGGAATACTAGTATGCCATTCGGCATCTGGCTGAATTTTTATTTAGGGATTCCGAATTCTCACCAGTAAGTTTAAATATGCATCATTCTTTTATAAGATGATAGATATTCCACAAATAAAATATAAGTAATTTCTATTCAAATTTTCCGGTTGGAACTCCAACGCTAGTGAGATGTCGGTGGATTACTGATGACGTCACAACTTGTGTCGTCTGGCCTTGAGTATTTCGATGGCAGCAGCCCTTATCTAGGGACGTTGGTTCAACTCTTTTCTTTATAAACATTATTTTAGACCTTTTCCAACTATTAATTGAATTTCGCTTTCTGAAAATACTAAATAGATTATTTACACATTTTCATTTTCAAAATATTTTGAAATTTTACTTCCATGGACTACATTTACTGTTCTAGTTACAGGAGATAGAAAAAAAGAAGAAAATTCAATTTACTGTTATTATTATTACTGTAGAATAACTTAAAAAAATACTATTATTTGCAGTTAAATTCTAAAATTAACAAAAAATTATTAAAGTCTTAAAAAATAAATATAAATAAACAAAGAAATAATTAACAAAGAAAAAAATGGCTTAAAAAATATACGCTTCTTGTATGTTGCCGTATAGATATGATTAAAAGCTAGTATTAATAATTAAAATTTGAATGTAATTCTAAAAAAATACATTTCTTTTATAAATAAGTTACATTTATTTTTTCTTAATGCAACATCAAAGTATGATCGAAGCAAAATAATTTTTATTTTTCTTTGATCAAAGATACTTTCGAAGTAAGAAAGAAGATGAAGTGTATATACAAATAATAATAAGAAGAAGAAGAACCTTTTCGTAGAGCAGTGTAAAATATTTGTATAAATTTACAAACAAGTCTTTTATTAAAAATATTTTTATTAAAGAGATAAAAAATCTCAAAGGAAAAAAAGAAGAATTAAATTAAGTCTACTAGAAACGTTCAATCGCTCTCTTTTCTTAAAAATAAATAAATTTAGCTCTTTTTCATCTGTTTTTTGAATTACGTGTTTTCAGAAAAGATTTTTTTTTTCATTTTTTCAAATGCAAGTAAAGTTTTACTTTTATTGCAAATTATTCTAGTTCGAGAAATTAAAAATAAAATGTTAACTTTGTAAAATAAATATGTGTAATTTTTATTGTCATAGAGAATATTTCAAAATAATCAATTACGTGCATTTAATTAAAAAAAATACCGAAAAACATTTTAAAAATGTTTAAATATTATTTTTAGGAAACGAAAAGTAAAATTTATTATTATTATTATTTTTAATTGCGAATTCTTTTTTGGATGATTGGTATTTCTAAATTAAGAAGGTTTTTGTGAAGAAATATAGAAATCAAAATTAAAACAAATATTAAAAATGTATTTAACATAATAAAATTTTTCTATTAATATTGAAAATTATAATAAAAACATATTTCGAATGCAAGAACTTTGATGCAGTTTTAAATATAATGAGATGTAAGATTTTAGTAAGCAAAAAAGTTTCACTTCTTAATACAAGAAAAGTATTTAATAAATAAATAAGCAGTTTGAAACTTAGGCTTGAAACATAATCTATTTTGAGTTGAAAGGAAATGAATAAATACGCAATAAAAAATATTTTGAATGCATAACATGTTTTAAATCCTTTAGCCCTTTCAGGAACGCTAGTTGCAGTCTGCAAACAGTTAATTTTACTACCCAAAATGCAAATTGGCACCAGTAAATTTTTACAACAGTTTCGATCTTATAATATACGTGAAAAAGTGCCTTTGATAAGAGTAATACCTCGAATTACGTCAAAAATTAGTTCCAAGACTAGCGACGTAAGTCAAAAACGACGTAACCCGAGATACATTTAGGTAAGCAAAAAGAAAGGGTAAGTAATAAAATTTCACCAAAACCTAATACCCATTATCTATTGTATTTAGGATCATATTTTTGTTAATACAGGGTATTTCAAATTAGCTGTTGCCTAAATTATATTCTTTAAGTCTTTTTAAGAAGATTTAAAATCAGTAATCAATTTTCTTTTACGCAGAAATTCAAAAATTTTTATTTCTTTTCATCTCATCTATGAGGTTACTATCGAATAATAAAAGTAATTTATCTTTTGCTCTCACGTCTATCTGTATCAATTCTTCCTAGCTTCTGCGGATAAAATAAAAATAACAAAAAAAAAAATCATTTTAATATTTAGCCTACCTCTCTGTTGCCTATCTCAACGTAACACAATAAACAAAATAAGATAAATTTCGCTTTTTCAAAATGTTTAGTCTTAAAGGTGCCTAGATGTATCTAGTAGTTTTAGGCTTGCCATTTACTTTTTTATTTGTTTGTCATTATTACGTGACTGTCACGGGGAACCAAAAGTCTTCCAAAAAGTTCAAAACGCGTCTTAATTAATGATTTTTTTCCATGCCAGATGACGTAAATGCAGGGTAACGTAAGTCGGGATACTACTGTATTTTCAAATAAATTTGTTTTTTAATCGCAGTGTGAAGTAATTATTTGAATACTTTTGGAGCAGAAATGCTTTGGCCCTGAAAGGATCAACCCCTTGGGGACTAGCGAACGGTATTTGTGCCGCGTGAGGTGCTCAGAGTCGGTGATTATTCTCACCAGTAAATTTTTATTGGAAATTTTGCCTTATTTTTTCCAATAATTTACCGATTCAATTAGTCAAAATTTTTCGTTTTAAAAAAACTGTTCTTTAAAGATTAAAAATTCTGTAAAAGACGCTCGTCCCGAAGTGGTTAACACTGATATATGTATTGTCATTTGTGTTCCTGTTAAAAACTCTAAATAAATTACCTAAGAAATTCGAACAAATGGTTTGAAACACTATATGATAGCTAGGCGTTTTAATCTAAATTATTAAAACATTTATCTTTGAGTTGGAAAATTTCATGCTAGTCATGTTACGTAAAACGGTACGCATTAACAATTAAATACCTAGAGTAGAATGCATTCCAGAAATTACGCAATTCAGAGAATCGGAATTCATATCAGAAAAATCTAAACAGTACATTTCGGTTATTTTAATAACAAAATGCATGTTATTAATTAAATCAAAAATTTCCATTTTGAATTTCTGGTGAGAATACGGAATATGTGAATCAGAAACTCCACTGAATCGGGAGCATATATTATATCATAAATGATACCATGAGTATTTAAGGTTTAACACAGGGCGCGAAACTTCCATTCGCCAGTTCGCCATTGGCGAGCAAATATTTAAGGTTGGCGAGTACGCTTCGTCTTTTAAAATGTTGTGCTTCAAATCAAACTATACATACTCAGAATATAGCCCCTCAATTTAGCACCACGCGGAAGTGTTTTAAAATCAAGCGACGTCATTTATCTTCCAAAAGAAGAAAAAATTCGGTATCACCCACTTCTCCACCGTCGCCCATGCAAAACACAATGATAGTGACAACCTAGGTATTTGCTGAAAAGTTTGAAGGATTATGAATTTCTTAAAGTTCTGTACATCCTCTTGGATTTCTATAGGAAATTGAACCCTTTAAGTGTGGCATTACTAAACAAAGAACTTGTCATTTCATATTTGAAAATAAAAACTGAACATTGCATCTCAGTTCTCACAGATCTCGAATCTAGTGTCGATCTAGCGAACTAGAATTTTTTGTACCAACTATCCATCTCAGGGAAGTGCAGCTGACAAATACTAAAAATGGGGAGCAAGAGTTTCAGACATTTAAGAAGGAGAGTAAGTAAACATGCAAAGATATACATCACAGAAAGACTGCAATTTATGTCAACAGATGTGCTAACATCTCTGCATGTTTTTGACACTTTGGTTTGGCCTCAAAAAGAAAGAATTTCTGAATTCGAGATAAAAGTAATAAACAAGCTCTCCATGTATTTGAACACAAGTCTCTTTAATCAAAAAGTGGATACTGTGTTGGTAGAGTGGGCAGAATTCAAGTTTATGTTCCCTTAACTAACACTGAAAGATATGCTGGAGACGTTTTCACTGAATTCCCCAATTTTCTCCAGATTCTAACATTTTGTGATGTTCTACAAGTGAATACAACTTCGTATGAGAGAGGCTTCAGCTGTCACAACAGGCTCGAGACTGCATACAAGAGCTTTCTGAAGACTGAGGCACTGGATGATTTTCTCAGAATTTCCAATAATGGATCCAATATCATAGAGTTTGACTATAGAGCTGCAATTGGCAAGTGGTATTTCAATGCCACAAACATGAAGTGCTAAAAGTATAAGAAGTTTTTCACGATTTTTTAGTGGTAGGTGACATTTTCTGCAACCATTGAAACCTTGTAACAACCTAATTTTCAGTTAATATTATTATTTTTATTTGGCAGTATATATGTTTTGATTTTTCAATTTCTGCATTCCTTATGATTTCGGTCACCAGAAAGTTCTTCATACTACATCTGTTAGCATTTAAAAAATTTCTCGTGTTTTTCATGAATGTAAAATATTCTGCATTTAACAGATATCTCCTTCTAACAGTGGCTAATTTAAACTCAGTTTGTCATAAATAGTTCATCTTCTGGGCAGGTGTGGTTGCCTACGTGGCTGTCTGAATGAATATAAAACAGTGGCTACCAAAAATTTTAGTCTGCCTAGTAACTTTTCAATTGAAATTTCATGCCCTGTTCTAACATGTATACGAAAATTATATCAACATTTTTAGATCAATATCAATATTTTTAGATTAGTATCAATAATTTAGCCAAATTGTCAACCAAAATGCTTACAGATTGGCCAGCATTTTATTTCGAAATTTAAAATTCACTCAGGAAATTTTGAAATAAGAATCTTTACTTTAAATAATCAAAAATTTTCGGTCATTAAATAAAGCAAAAAATACTATTTTTAATGTTTTGCCCAAATTCGGACTTTCTGAATATAAACAGACGCTGGACTGTCAACCCTGTTTCAGATTAGATGACAGAAATTTGTCAAAATTTCTGATATTTTAATAAAAGTTTCTTAATGTTTTCTTAAGGTCTAAAGTTTTTAGAATAGCATGTAAACCGAAGAGAAGCTTTCGCAGTTAGATTTGCCACATTCTTTCTCACAAACAAACACACATACAGCAGAGCATCATTTATCCAAACAAGTCGGGCCGACCTTAGATCGCATAAGTAAAATTTCGGATAAATGGACAGACAATTGAAGGATGTTCCTGACTCTTCTAAAACCTTCACACTTTATCCGCGCTTAGGACTGTCAGCAGCAGTTAGTGCAAGCGTGTTTAAAATCTGTTTTTTTTTTCTTTTTTTACTTTATCATGATTTAAAATTCTCTATTTCTGTTTTTATCATTTTCTTAACTCCAGAGATTATAATTTAAGCAAAAGAGCTTTCGATTGTTACTTGCTTCAAAGAAGACGTTCTTTCCAATGCTGCTATATCTCGAATTCTTCTTAACTATGTTAGTTGAATAGGATCAGAGTTTTTCTGCTGTTCGATCAATTCATAGCTGTTACCACACATTCAAAGGCTTCGTTATGTGATAGACCCGAATCATTTTCAGAGCATTCGTTTGCATTTCTTCAATTCATTTTTCATCTTAAATCTGATCCATAATCTCATCATCATTAAAAAATATTTTTGGGAGAAATAAGCTGTTCAAATAACTGGAAGATCAGTAAGAAAAAAAAAAAAAAAAAAAAAAAAAACAGAGAAAGAGAGAGAAATAGGCTGTTCGGATAATTGAAAGTTCGGTTAATTGGAGTTCCGGTAATCGGCGCTCTAGTGTATATAAATATGTACTCATATATGTATATACATTAACCCCTTAATTCTCGCTCCCGCGATATTCACGGGCTGTGTCTTTTATTCAGATTGTTTGATTCCCACCAGTTTTATAAAATAGTGTAGTATAATAGTAATATAATCTCTCTGTTCTAAATAAAAAGTAACTACCGCTGTCACCGCCGCCGCCGCCGCCGCCGCCGGTTTTGAATTTTTTGTGACCGGAGGTCTTTCTTCGTTAATATTGAGAAAAATAATGCATACAAAAATATGAAAATCAGTGGTTTTATACAGAAATGTTTGATAAACACGCTGATGCAGACAGTTTTCAAATCGAAGAATTATTTTAAGAGATATTGAATGCTAAAGTTGGACAAAATCGTTCCACTAAAAAAGTTTTATAGCAGCAAAAACTATACATAGCAGTGTAATCATTTTTAGATCATTTTATGCGTTAGAATTTGCCGGAGTGCAGATTGCATTAGTTTTTTTTATTTTGACTCATTTTTCAGGTTTTATTTCTATTTTAAATTCAAATTTTCTGCATTTCTAGAGATATTTTTTACAGATTTCAGAAAATTGTAATAATTTAAACTGTTGCCAACTGTATAAAAAGCGCAAGCAATAATGTTTGCTTCAAATTAAAAATTTATTTACACGTGACTATTATAAACAGGAAAAAAACTTTCAAATTAGAATTAAATAATTATGTATAAAAAGCAGGAACTTATTAAAAATTACGTCATAAAAAGTACACACGTGAATTTTAAAAGAGAAAGGATATTGTAAAATAATAAATTCATTAACATGCGTTAGAAGTCTTAGGAGAAATTATGTCATATTTACGTCACATTATAGTTGTTACATAAAATGAACACAAAATAATATTGCAAAAAAGTTTAAATTTAGAAATAGCGCTAGACATTTATTTAATATTTTGAGAGGATATTTTCAACTATTTTTGTTAGGAAACAGCAAACAATATTTCATTGCTAACAAAAGTACTTTCACGCGATTATTTAAAAGAGAAAGAATAGCTTGGTAAAAATTACGTCAGATTAAAAACGATTAATTTAAAATATCTCATTTAAAAGAACTTTCTTTTCGCTTTGTTAAAAAATACCAGGAGACAAAGACTCTGTTTACTTAATTCCTTTTATATTAGCTTATTTTGAAATGTTGTTACACGTGTCTACGTCATCAAGTTATTTTTATTTCGACGTTTTATTTGTATTTTTATTAATGTTGTACGAATTTATTTGTTCTTTCGTTATTTAAAATAAGAATTATGTCAATTTGTATAATTTGGCGAATGGTTTGGCGATTTATATAATTTGGCGAAATGGGTCGTCGGGATAATCAAGTATTACCGCAGCGGATTTGGCGTTAAAATTCCCCAATCAAAGAGAAATGAATTGAAATTCGTTTATAGGGAGATCGCCACTGTTTTTTTAATTATAATTCAATCTTTCGAAATCTTTTTAAAGCCGATCAAATTAGCGTGCATTTAGAGCCTGCGGTGTCTGGACGGGGGTTGGCGAGCGTAGCTCGTAGGGGGCCTAGTAGTGTAAATAGTAATAGTAGCTTTGTCCTGGTATTGTTTTACCTGTCATTAAATAAAGTGAATATTTTCTTTTTCAAAAAAAAAATCGGTGACTATAAGCAATCTGAATTTTTAAACCGTAATTTAATGCGACCGTTAAGAGGTTAATTAGAGAAATTTGTTTATCCATATTTGTGTTTGTTTTTAATGACTATGGTAATCTAAAACACAAATGAGGATTAAGGAAAGCAGGTCCAAAAAATCCCGATGCTTAGATTTTGTATTTTGTATTTTGTATTTTTTTTTGTAATTATCCCAGATAATTCCTAAAAACTCAAATGAAAATTGTAAAATAGAGACAGTCAGTCGTTCCGCCAATTATACATGCACTTTATACGGACTTTTCTCATATCTTCATGCAGACGAAAGCAAGGCTTTATGTTTTTTCTGTGTTTGAAATTGCGATTACCAAGTCCCCAAAAGGTTTTTTTAATTAGCCCTCGGTACGGTATGCTATTTCTTTCTCCCAGCTTATTTTGTGTCCAAAAATAACGTTACCTTACAGAAGCCAGCAATAAACAAAGCAGATGTATTATTGTAGAATTAAATACTCTGTAGCATTTAAAAAAAATTAAGCATCGCACATTTTCAATTTTTATACAGTCGCATTGCGAGAAAAAAGTACTTTTAAATGCAATTTGTTTGAAAACTTTATCTCGATTGATTTTTGAAATATTAATTTTCTTTTGTAGTTTTTAGCACCATTTATTTAATTTTGGCAACTCAAGTACTCCATTTATGTAGAAAGTAACGGGAAAATAGTTGAAAAATAGCAATTATATATTTTTGTTGCCATTTTCTCAAAACAACCGAAAGAAAATGTAATTAAAATACGTGCTATTTTGAAAAAATACAAAAGAATAATTTCTGTTAAAAGATGGAGCTATTATAAACTATATTTTATTTTAAGTTATCTATATCAATGTTACAAACAAATGAAGGCATATGAATCATTAGATAGCCGTTTTTTGTCGAGTTTCTTTAATGACGGCAACTTTTTGCTGCATTTGTGTATTATTTTGCGATAGTGACATACTATGCAAGCTTTACTGTAGATATTTAAGAGTGGAACGTAAATGTGATATTCGTAACCCCTTGAGGGGCAAGCAAAAATGGCTCTAAATATTGAATTCTCACCGGAATAATAAAAAAAAATTATTTTTAAATAAGGGAAAACAATACTTCAACGGTTTTCCTCCAGTTAAAAAAGTAAAATTTAGTTAAAATTTTCTGGTGAGAATCTTCTTTAAATTAGAGGGGATATATTTTATCCCACCGCCCTTCAAGGGTTTAAGCGGATGCGAATGACATCATTTTACATAAAATAAAAGCGTGTCCTTTAAGTCTTAAAATTGAAATATGTTTTTTACTATTTATATATATATATATGTATTTATTTTCATCGGGGACGACAATAAATTCTGAAAAAGCAGAATTCCAGTTTTCTAGTGTTTTTTTTTTCCTTTGGATATATTTTATTTAAAAGATTTTTGATAAATAATATTTCAAAACAACTTTTTTACTAAAGCTCGAGTACTCGTAACTTTTCGATTTTTCGTACTCGTAAATTTAAATTTTTCGTAGTCGTAAATTTTACCTTTTCTCTGTTCTGCACTTTGAAACTGTGTATTCCTTTCTATCTGTGTCTTTTTGAAAAATATATATGCATTTGTTATTCAAAAGATATACCGTAATATCCGGTGTATAGCCCGCAGATCAAATAATTCAGTTTGGACCCAGAAATTTTATTCAGTATTTGAAGACAAATATTTATCGTAATCTAAAAAGTTACATTATATTTTTAAAAATTTCTAGGTCGAAACACGATTGTTTGATCCGCGGGCTATACACCCGAATTTACGGTATTTCTCCGAAGATTGATTCCATTCTCGTTCCGTGTTTCTTTAGTCTTTGCTACGTTTTCAGTATTTGTTACATTTTGGAACTGTCGCAACCTCTTTTTGGACGGTAATTACCAAAAAATGACATAAATTAATTTAAAGACAGTGTTGCCAGATTAGGGACTTTATTGTCCCCAGATTGTTGATTGTCACCTTTTTTTTTTGAAATAGAAATATTCGCCCTATTTAAAAACAGATAAAAATTCTGAAAAACAAGCGAATTATACAATTTTTAAAAAGCGGTGACAGTCAAATAATCTAAATTAAAAAAGTCCCCAATCTGGCAACACTTTAAAAAGTAACAAATTCTCCAACGTTCTTTTCTTGGTGGTATTTGTGGTTTTGAAAACTAGTTATATTTAATATTTAAAATATACTTCTTAGGGATCGATTCGCGTTTGTTTTCATCTTTTTTCGTTTCTGTTCCGGTAAAAAATGTCTTTTTTTTTTTTTTTTGTCTTTTACGGGAAATACAAAGAAATCGATCATACTCACTTATTTACAGTACATCTGTGGTTCTAAAGGTTTCTTTGGTTACAGAAAATATTAAATTAATTTTCATATATTAGACAGATTTTCTCAAAACAACCGAAAGAAAATGTAATTAAAATACGTGCTATTTTGAAAAAATACAAACGAATAATTTCTGTTAAAAGATGGAGCTATTATAAACTATATTTTATTTTAAGTTATCTATATCAATGTTACAAACAAATGAAGGCATATGAATCATTAGATAGCCGTTTTTTGTCGAGTTTCTTTAATGACGGCAACTTTTTGCTGCATTTGTGTATTATTTTGCGATAGTGACATACTATGCAAGCTTTACTGTAGATATTTAAGAGTGGAACGTAAATGTGAAATTCGTAACCCCTTGAGGGGCAAGCAAAAATGGCTCTAAATATTGAATTCTCACCGGAATAATCAAAAAAATTTATTTTTAAATAAGGGAAAACAATATTTAAACGTTTCAACCCTACGTTCTACGCTTAAATTAAAAAATATAAAAACATTTAATTAAAAACTAAAAATATATACAAAAGACGTTTCTCTGTGCAAACGCAAAGCCTCATCAGTACACATATCAGCTACAGCAGAATATCGAAATATGTCTTGTACACAGTCAAAATCAAAATTAAAGTTAATCATTTAAAAACAAAAAATATTCCATCGGGATCGCATCGGACTCGTTGAGTGTATAAGGGTATAATTTTGTAAACCAGCTCTCCATGAACAATGTATAATGATAAGTGTTTCAATTTCTCTTCAAATTTAAAGAATTTTCTAAGGCTGGGATGTGGTCCGTTTCATAAGCATGTTGTACTAATTTAGAGTTCAATCTTTCATTTTTAAGGGCGCTGACATGTTCTTTAAGTCTGATATCCAAAGATCTGCTAGTTTCACCTATATATACATTATCAAAGTTACTGCATGGAATCATGTAAATCACACCGGTTGATTTTTTTACGTCATAATTAATTTATAGATTTTAATTCAGACGTTAAAGTGTTTGTGTATCTTAAGAAAATATTAATATCTGCTATTTAAAAAAATCTGGAAGTCATTTAATTTATTCTTCCAATATTCATTTTTTTTTTATTATTTCTTTGAAGAAATCGTTTCTTATTTTAAGAGAATTTCGGTTTCAAATAATTTCAGAGGGGGGTTTTCGTTTCATCCTATGTTCAGGAATTCATAGACAATTTTAACACAATTTGTGAACTCCAGAAGCGTTATGAAAGAGACAATTGGATGTGCTTTTTCTATAATTTACGATTTCACAATCCCATTTGAGCGGAATTAAAAGATTAATACACCTAAATACCAAATGTTAAATCTCCATTAACTATATTGGAGTACCGTTAGTTTGTTAAGAAATGTTTCCGTTTAACCCCTTGAGGGGCACCGGTATATATTATATACCACCTACGATTAATGAAGTTTTACACCAGAAAAATTTTATTAAATTTTACTTTTCTAACTTTGGTGGAAAAAAGCCGTAAAATTGCTTTTACTTATTTTGAAATAGAATTTTTCAAAGATTCTGGTGGGAATTCAGCATTTCACAAACGTAATTGCTTGCCCCTCAAAGGGTTAACACTTTCCGGCACTGAAAAATTATGTTCATAAAATGATGAAATGATTAACTGACATTGGAATTTAGATATTAAAATTGACTTAATTTGCATTTTCATGGTAAAAGCAAATTTTGCTGTTTGTAAATTTGGAATTACAATTAGGTGGTCCCGACGTGAGAACACTGCGTCAAAAAGGTTTGACAAATAGAAAGCAACGTGAAATTGATGCTTACCTATAAAAACACACAAGAGAGTGTGCAGCACGATTTGCGCACGCTGCCGAAAGGTGTAGTGCTTCATCTTTAGGTTCGTTTTCGTTAGAAAATGTAGAAGTATAAAAAGTCGAGGGTATACCCTGCTTCAATTAGTGAGCGCACGAAGTTTCCTATTCTCGTTAATGTTACGTGGATTCTGGTTTTGATAAATTTTTGATTTAAAACGCAATATCATACAAATACGACGATTTACGCTGCTTTTAGAAAGTAGAGCTCTTCGCTGTGAAATATATTTGAATTCAGCACATTTTTTGAATAGATACATTTAAGATTTGTATACATTGCCAAGTCCACGCCGGGCATGTAACCTAGTATAGAAATATGTCTTAATTTCAATTTAAAGGCAAATCGAATAAGTTAAATAACGACCACAAAACATTAAACTTGATTTCATATAAAGAAGAAATGTTGGCAAAATATGGAATTTTGCGAAATTATTGACAAAATAGAAAACATATTTGCAGTGCATAAAATGCGAAAAAAAAAAAAAAATTATAACATGGGACACATTTGAATAATCTCAATACTTATTATTGATAACTTTTTATATTGCAGGGTTCGTACGCTTCAAGAAATTTAAAGGACTTTCAAGGACCTTTTAACATTAGAAGGGCAGTGAGGGGTTATTTTTACCCTTACCAAATGTATACATGTCGATCTGAACCAGAAATTTCTTCAGAAAATAAGAAAAATACATTTTGCTCAAAAATCAGTTAAATAAATAAATTAAATAGTTGAAAAAAAAAGCAATTTAAGAAATTACAACGACCATTTGGAAAATTATTTTTTCAAACACTAAAATTTAAGACATAAAAAATCGCACGGAGTTGATCATACATTACGTACTCCATGGATTAAACATTAATATTCCTGGACCCATCATGGACAAATTTTAAAAGTAATTTCAGTTTTACAATTTTCTGTACTGTAAATTTTTAAACGTCTACGGAGCTGGTCATACATTACGTACGCCATGGATTAAACTTTAATATTCCTGGACCAATTTTAAATGAAATTTCATATTTAAACTTCTAAACATCCCATAATATTACTTTTTATATCGTCGTACAGAGAAAAAAAAATGAATTTTTAATTGCGATTTGTTTGAAAGCTGTATCTCAATCTGTTTCTAATTTATTATTATTATTTTTTTTTTTTAGTTTTTTTTTTTTGTCATAGTGGGAACAGAAGTATCCATCTCTGTTGAAAGTAAAGGGAAAATACCGATTACAGTACAGACCAATCAGAAAATGAATGAAACGCGAGATTCAACTAACAAAACGCTGCAGATATGTTTTAGATTTCCTGCTCTGACCAAGGACAATAACCATTTTTCCAAATGGTTAATAAAAAATCTGGTATTATCTATTTTTATTAAACTTGAGTAAAGTTGCTCGCCGTTCTAGTGTTAACAGAATTTTTTTGAAAGTAATATCTGCCATATTAAGGGGTCTCATGTCTATTACTGCTTCAAAAATTTCAAAATTTTATTTTTTTAGATGTTAAAATCCTACCTTTTTTAAACATTTTGATATAATTGTTTCCTTGAAATTCCTTTTAGAACAGAAGTTATGGCTTTTAGAATTATACCAGCTAAATTGTTGAAGCGGCGTTTCCGAAATTTTTAAAACATTTTTCTCTAAATAACGTTTTTGGGGACGCGCAGGACATATCTAAAACACTTCTGAATATTCATTCATGAAATTTTCAAAACACATGTTTCATGATAATATGTATAAACTAATCCTAAAATACCCTTTTATTGTACAAAACAATATATCAGGGTCATTATTGCAGTCAGAAGTATAAGCATAGGTGCCAAGCTCAAACTGATCTTCTGTAATACGTGCGTTAATTTAACCCTGGTTTAATAATTTCCCCACTAGATTTTTTTTAAGAAATGACATTAAATATGTCCCACGTAGAAACCTGGAATTAAATAAATAAAGATTCATGAAATAAATTTTCTGGTTCGAAAGTTGTTAACCTGGGTCAAATTAATCCAGATACTACGGAAGATTAGTGGAAGGTTGGCAGCTATGTATAAGTAGTCTCCAAAATTTTCCTTCTAGTTGCAATATTTATTTTGTAATCGCGTGCGTAAGCTGTTACATCAATTTTCTGCTTGCCAAATGTCTGACAGTTTGCAGTCAACTGCAAATGCTAATTCTGCATCCTGCAAATTTACAAATACGTGACATGAAAGAACAGACTTACATATATCATCCAGGGTTCGCACGCTTGTTAAGCCACGCCCCTTTTTGTTAGGGCTCTGCCACCAATAATCGCATAAAACTGTAGTCTAGCTGTTGAATCGTGAAGAAGAAAATTATCCTTACAATAATACTGGTGGTAGAGTCCTTACAACATGGGGCGTGGTTTAATAGCGTGCGAACCCCGTGATTCAAAATAAAATTGTGTTTTTAACCCCTTGAGGGGCAAGCAAAAAGGACTCTAAATATTGAATTCTCAACGGAATAATCGAAAAAAATTATTTTTAAATAAGGAAAAGCAAATTTTCAACGATTTTTCTCCAAAGTTAAAAATATAAAATTTAGTAACAACTTTCTGCTGGAAATCTTGTTTAAATTAGGTGGGATATATTTTATCCCACCGCTCCATTTACACTTTATGATATTAAATCAAGGTTCGCACACTCCTTGGAATTTCCAAGGACTCTGACACCACTATTAATGATAGGAAAAATTACATTTAACTTTTAAAATACAGAATTCAGAACCACCGCCTTTATTCACAGATTTTGCAATATTTTTCTGCTGTGGTGATATACTTTGAAAATACTGTTAAATTTTAGTGGTAACACTGTGCGAACCCTGTAAATGTAAAAAAATTGCATTTCTTTTTCTTTCTTTCTTTTTTTTTTTTATTTTTATTTTTTTTTTTTATAATTTTAACAATCCTGAGACCTTTTAATGAAAAAAATTCTATTTACACATATAGCCACCAGTACTTTACGAAATTTCTGAAACAAAAAAACACTAAAATGTCCTGAATCCCTCGATGCGTACAAACCGTTTATTGTTGACTAATATCACAGCTGCAAGCTACAGCAGCGCCTCTGAGTGCTAATCCTGAGTACTAACACAAAAATGGCGGCTGCCGAAGGGTAATGTCTTCATTGTCTGTACGGTCCACTAAATTTGATATCAGTATTTAATAAAAGATTTTGATTTGTTTAATTTCAGAAAAATAAAAGCGAAAAAAAGTTTTAAAAATTATTGATACGAAAATTCAAGGACCGTCCACATACTGAAAAAAAATCCGTCTTCGACAGCCGCCATTTTTTTGTCAGAGCTCATGCGAAGTATTCGTGAGGCTATGGCATTCGATGTCTTCAGCATTCGATGCGATGCGTGTTCGTCAGTACTTTGTAAATGAAGTCGCATATGTAAAGATAGCGAAAAAAAAGGTGAGTTCTCGGGAAGACAGATTAAGTAAATTTAACACTAAAACCACCATAGCGGTCATTTTGGCCGGTAAAAAATGAAAATATTTCTATTCGAAATAGAAATTGTTTCCTAAAATAAGTTAAATATGTACCACGGAGAAATATGTTAAATAAATGAGTTAAATAGTTGTAAATAAAAATCCTGGTGTAAAATAATTTTTTAACACTTGAGTAAAATTTCCGGCGGTGCTAGTGTCAAGGAAACGAGTAAATGACCAAATAGGATTGCGTATAAAAAACCCAGATACGCCTAAAAAATCCCAGAGAGGTAAAAAAGAGTACCTACTTTCGCGCGTATCCGCCGCACCTCAGATAACTCGATTCCCTACCAGAATTTATTTTTAAAGAATGCGACTTATTTCTGCTTAACACGTATTTGAATTCTTTTTTCAATAAAATTTCCGCTTTGAAAAAGGCTTAACTTAGCCGCGGCATATACGCGGAAAAACACGGTAATCTCAGCGATAATGATTATAAATTCGTTTTTATTAGAAGTTTCTGAATGAAATAAAAGAATACAAATATTCATAAAAGATAAATTTGCCTTAACCAGGGATACACACCAGGGATCCCGGGTATGATCTCTGTCATCGAAATACTCAAAGCCAGAGGACATGATTTCTGACGCCATCACTAATCGACCGACTTTTCATTAGTGTTGGAATTCACTCCGGAAAATTTTGAATAGCAATTTTCTCTTATAATATTTATGGAATATGTATCATTTTAAAAACACTAACAACTTTTTAACTCTTTATCTACTGACGGTACTTATAAGTACCACTAACTTTAAACTTCCATACCATTGAGAATATTACTAATATTCTAATGATACTTTGCAAAAAACGCTCTTTTAACTCCACTTTATCCGAATACATGGCTGCAGTAGTTCTAGGTTTGTTATTTTAGAGAGGAACGAGGCTATCTTTGAAGCAGTCGATGTGTTTTTTGCCGATATTTTGTACAGATTGCCACGCTCGTCTTTTTATTGCTGCAAACACAGTAAAGGATATAAGATAAGTGTTGGATTTTTTTCATGTGTTCATTAGGATCTTAGAGTACAATATGACTAGCTGTTTTAGGTGATTTGATTTAACTGTTGAATTACTCGGTGGTACTTATAAGTACCGTCAGTACACTGGGTGTTGGAGAAAAACTTCTTGTTTACTTTTCGTCTGTGTAGTTATCCATCGTTTTCATCTGCTTTAAAATGTAATTTCTAAAATGTAGCGTAGTAATGATTTCCAAGACTATTTCGATGGCAGCGGTATGACATACCCAGGTGGGCACAGTTATTTAATTTCTCACCACTAATTTTCGAAAAGTTATCTTCAACTTATATTAGCGCAGAATTTGTGAGCACTGTCAACGATTGTATGAAATGACTATTTTTGTTTGAATTTATTGGGGGCAATGTCTAAATTTTAAACATCATAGGTATCCGCGAAAATTCCTGGGTTAAGTACTGATGTAAGACAGTACGCAGCAAAAGTTTAGACAATGACCGATTATGCTTCTGTTCTGAGAAGTAGCTAACGCAGGGGTGGCCAACAGTGGCACGTGCCACACCACTAAAATTTTATAGTAATCATTGCCTTATCTAATCATCGAATCTCTGCGATTCAAGAAGTCGACTTTTTCTGTAAAATTTTAGTGGTAGCCGGCGTGCCACAGTTGGCCACCGATGAGCTAACGAATTGTTGTAACTCAACTGTCATATATTACTGGGGATTATCCTTCCTTCACAATTAATAAATTTTAATTTGTATAATTTACATAATATACATTGAAAAAAGACAAATTTAACATTGTGGTAAAAGTATAGACAATCTGTCTGTTAACAGAAAAATATTCATATATTAAAATCGAACAGCACCTACTTTGTCTGCTATTAATGCAAAAATGTGACTTTCCATCGAAGAAACTAAATACCCCATCAGTTGGGGGTTTATTTCATACCAAATACGTTCAAAGGCAGACCGAAGTTCATTTACAGGGGAGTATTGCGAAAAAATTACATAAACCGTATGAGATATGATGCCACAAAAGTTTTCAATTGGGTTGAGATCAGGGCTACACGCGAGCCAGTCGAGAACAGTAATAACTTGAGAGTTAAACCAATTTTTTGATTTGTATGCAACATGAATAGACGCATTTTCTTGCTCAAATACGTACTTTAGAAGAGCTAAAAGTTCACCAAATGGCTGTAATTTTTTTTCCAATGTATGTATGTAGTCGTACGCTGCTTGGCGACCATTGAGAAACTCCTGCGGTACTTGAGAATTAAAACAAAGTGAGGCCTAAATCATTTACACTTTCCAGGGCAAAGGACATCTAATTTTAATTCCAAAGTTGGAAAAAGGCACGAAGAATATTTAACCCCTTGAGGGGCGGTGGGATATATTTTATCCCACCTACGATTAATGAAGATTTTCACCAGAAAATTTTTATGAAATTTCAGTTGTCTAACTTCGGTGGAAAAAAAGTCGCAAAATTGCTTTTCCTTAATTTGAAATAAAATTTTTCTTATTTTCCGGTGGGAATTCAGCATTACACAAACGTAATTGCTTGCCCCTCAAGGGGCTAACCCCTTAACGCTCGAATTAAGTTACGGTTGAAACATTCAAATTGCTTATTAGCACCACTTTTAAGAAAAAGAAATATTCATCTTATTTGATGACAGGAAAAACGATACTAAAATATAGCCAATTTCATTTCATTTCATTTCACTATTTTATAAAACTGGTGGGAATCAAACAATTTGAGTAAAACACATAGCCCGTAAACATGACGGGAGCGAGAATTAAGGGGTTAATAAGTGAAAATAAGTAATTTCGTATTTTCTAATAAATTCTTTATTAAATTCTGGTGTCAGTCCATCATTTCAACAGTTTATAAACAGGATTTCTCCGTGACGGAAAAGGTTCAAATTGTTGTCAGATTTCAAGGCTGGTTGTTTTATCCTTTTCTTGAACACTGATTTACATCTTTCTTTAATTCATCTACGAAAGTATCCGTTGACACAGAAAGCTCTTGCTCAGTTTTGATGCGATTAGCAATCATCATTTGTGTAGATGCCAGTTTATGGATCCTTCTATAATCTCCTTTTCTGGCCAAACGAGGCCGTCCAGATCTATGTTTTACTTTGAAAGAGTCACTCTTAGACAGTACTTGATAGACATACTTCTTTGGACGATTCAAAGTAGCTGATATTTCTGCAATAGTCTTATCTTTCTATTTGAGCTTCCATGCTTTAATTATTTCATCTGATAGAAAATTTCTAGTCGCGGGATCTTCACTAACCTATACTATCGCGAGTTGCTCTTAAATACTTCATGCATGTTAAGTCATAAGTTTGAAATTTCCGTTTGCTCGTGAACAGTTAACAAATATCACGAAAGTGTCTAATTTTCACTTTATTCAGTTAAATTAAATAATATCCTACATTAAAACCGTTATTTCTATCCTAAAACATTTAAAATATATTTAAAAATAAATACAGCTATTTGTATAACCCAAGTGTTCGTTTTATTTAAAGGTTAAATATCACCAGTGTCTAAACTTTTTCTGAGGACTGTAATAAATCAAGTATGTGAAATATATTAGATAACTGAATGAAGTTGAGACTTTATAATAAAATGATTTGAGCATCAGACACCTTTCCAATGTAGCTAGCGTTAGCTTGTTAGGTTAAAAGATATTAGAGAAATCTGTACAAGATATTTTATAGAAATATTTAAATAACCTTATTCCTTTAACTTTACTTTCAAAACTAATATTTATTCAATTTAATGGATAAAAGAGTAATTTTTATAAACTTTAATTCATAGTTCCGTTGCCACCAAACTCGTTTAAACATAAAATGAATAAATATACGTAAGTGTGGAATAATTTAAGATAAAGCAAGAATTAGATTTTTTTCTGTTAAAAGACGGAATCATAATAATGAGTAATCTCAATGGTTATGTTTTTAAATATATTTCCCCTTCAATTTCCGGAATAAAATGAAAAAAAAAATATCCATAAAGATAATTTCTATAAGGTATTTATAAAAAAATATGTTGCTTATTAAATATTGAATTTAGGTTTTTTATTAAATGGATATTGTATGAAAATTCAGAATTTTTTTTTTCATTATCTAATTGTTCTTATACGTAGGATTTATTTTCATTAACCCCTTAACGGTCGCATTAAATTACGGTTTAAAAAATCAAATTACTCACTGGCTTAAAAATAAATAATCATCTTATTTAATGACAGATAAAATGATACAATAATAAAGCCAATTAAACTATTTTATATAACTGGTGGGATAAAACAATCTGAGTAAAAAAAAAAAATAATGGCCCGTGAATATCACGGGAGCAGGAATTAAGGGGTTAAAAAGTTGGAATTAACTTGGAAATTAAACTTTTAACCCTGTTAACCCCTTGAGAAGCACCGGTATATGTTATATACCACCTACGATTAATGAAGTTTTACAATAGAAAAATTTTATAAAATTTTACTTTTCTAACTTTGGTGGAAAAAAGCCCTAAAATTGCTTTTACTTATTTTGAAACAGAATTTTTCAAAGATTTCGGTGGGAATTCAGCATTTCACAAACGTAATTGCTTGCCCCTTAACCCTAGAACTACCGGAAATTTTACTCAAGTTTTATAAAAACATTCTACACCAGAATTTTTACTTAAAACTATTTAATTAGTTTATTTAACTTATTATTGTCTGATTTATACATTTAGTTTGTTTTGAAGAAATTTCTGGTTTGAATAAATATTTTGAATGTACATATCGGGTCTATTGGACCCTTCTGGTAGACAGAGGGTTAAGGGTTATTTTGGACCATTTAATTTAAATCCCTCAATGCCACATTGGTATCAGAATATTGGAATGACACATTTCCTTTTAAGTACGTGAATAACAGCCTTTATCAATTCTGAAATAAATTTGTATGTGAATTCTGGTGTCGATATCTTATTTCAGCAGTCTGTGATTAGAAGATCCTAGCCCTTGAAAGGGTTAATAATGAATGCATATTTCTTTCTTAACGCTACAGAAAAATCCCTACAGAAAACACACACGAAAATATTAAATTCTTAAGGCATGGCATATTTTAATATTCAGTCTGAATGTAATTACACATGTATTCACTGAATAATTACAACTTTTTTGAAATATAAATTTTTAAAGATAAAAATTATTTCGAGATTTTTTTTTCTTTTCATTATCATAATTTGGTCGTACTTTATGATTTACCTTCATTAATTAAAGATGACAATTGGAAATGAAACTTTTAATAACAAATGCTTGTTTTTTTTTTCTTAACCACAGAGTAAAACATAATTAATGATAAATTTATTCTATTTAACAATAAATTCAGTAAGTTTTATGTTTACAAGCAATAATTTAATATTTTTCTTATCAAAGCGCATTTTTTTTTTTTAAGATTTAATTTAATCATACAAATGAGCAAAATTGACTTTCAGATTAATGGAAATCATATTAAATCGTATCGACGTTTCATTTAATTAATGAACCCAAGATTTTTTTAAGATAAAGCTTTTAACAATTGTTCTGAGCTGTTTCCATTAAAGGTTGTTAAAAGGATAATAAATTCTGAAACACAGTTTGAAATATTTTACATGATTTTAATCTTCTTCTTCAAAAAAAAAAAAGAAAGAAAAAAAAATATTTTTATGATTTATAACTGATAACTTTTACTCTCATTAAGTGTAACCATTTTATTGTGATTGTTAAATTTAACATGAGAAGACATTTATTGGAAGCATAATTAATTAAAGATTTTTTATTCTGGGGAAAAGAAATGTTGTACATATTTAAAGCCTTTGCGGTCAAAGGTATGCAGAGTGATTAACGAATTCCAAAACAGAGTTTTGCATTTAGTCACAGTTTTAAACGATTGAATGACATGATAATTTTATGGTTAAAAAAAAAAAAAAAAAAAAAAAAAAATGCGTATTTTTGTGAAATCTTTAAAGGTTTGGAAGAGAAAAGTTGACTTTGAACTTCTCGTTATAAAATTTGTGGGTTTTGAAAACAGGATTATGATAAGGATTAAATAGCTAATTTACTGTTTTGGGGTTTTATAGATTAAGTGATTATTGGACTATATGCCACCTAATTGGATGCATTTAGTTATCAATAGATGGCATTACTGATGTATCAAAGATATTTATTAACGATTGTGAATGAGTTCACAGGGCCAAAGAGTGTAATAGTGCTTTTGGAAATACTGCTACCGCTGTTATAGCATGATTTGAAATAAAGGTTCTATAGCCTTTGAAAAATTACCTTTTTTATATACTGACTTTTCAGCAAGCAGCATCATTGGAAGATCATTAGAATCTAAACTTGTTGAACTTATATGTCAGTTAACCACTTGAGGTGCATAGGTATTTCTATGAAACCACTTAATTTTAATTCCCAAATGCCACATTTGCATCAGAATTTCGGTAAGAAAAATTCCGTTTATTATATATGCGGAATATGGCTCTTTCTTATTTACAAATAAATTTGTCTTCAAATTCCGGTGTCATTTATTAATTTTAAAAGTTTAGCAACGGAATTGCTTTGCTTGAAAAGGTTTTGAAAGGGTTGAACCACAGAACACTGAAACCGGGGGGGGGGGGGAAGAACTGCTTTTAATCGGAAATAAAATTTCAGAAATGGTAGAAAAGCTATGTAAAGAAAAATGGCGCACTCAACGTACAATAAATCAACTTCAGTTTAGCAATGTGTAGGTTCGACTTCAACAACTTCATCTTACGTCAAATTAACAGCGTTTTCAACGTATCCAGAATCATCTCTGCTGCAATACTACAATAAGCGGAGCAGAAAGACTGAAACTTTAAACATTTCACCACAAAACAGACAGCTTGAGGATGACTCTTCGTCAAAAAGCCAAAAATCTTTACCAAGAAAGATTGAAAGTAAACCCAAGAATCCCAAAAGTGCACCAAAGAAAAAACTGTGGATATGTTCATTCTGCTTAGAAATCTATAGCGAAACAATTGCAGAGGTTTGGACCAAAATCATTTCTTGCAGAGACTGGTGGCACGGAGATTGCATATACAACGCATGTCGTGATCACTACAGATGTGACGCGTTAAGTAAAACGCTGATTTTTTTTATATTGCGCGTCCATGCACACTTGAATGCGCACTATTGCGCTCAATGGATAACCTTTTTTCAAATAATACCGAAAGTGTTTGCTATATGTTAGTGAATGCAAATTTTATTGTTAGTTTAACCCCTTGAGGGACAATCGGATAAAATATATCCCACCTAATTTAAACAAGATTCTCACCAGAAAAATTTAACTAAATTTTATATTTTTAACTTTTAGGGAAAGCCGAAGAATTGCTTTTCCTTATTTAAAAGTAAAAGTTTTCGATTATTCCGGTGGGAATTCAATATTTAGAGACATTTTTGCTTGCCCCTCAATGGTTTAATAATCTAAGTTCATACAGGGTTCGTACGGACTAATAAATTATTCGGTACCGGTATTTCTTATAGGAAATCTCTCCTTAAATAAGACGAAAATTTATCCGTTTAAACTAGATTTATTTTTCTATAAAAAAAAAAAAATACTGATATTTGGGATTGAAAATAACAGTTGCCCGTACGAACCCTGTTATAAATAATGTATAACATCATCCCATAAATCTCTTCAATTTTTGTTATTTCAGGAAACAGCTAAAGCGTGCATTCCTGTACCACCTTATCCATAGCTGTCAACATCTTACGCTTTTTGTACCACAAAAATTTAATGGCAAAGTTTACCTTTGGGGCTATACATATGTAACGTTATCAACTTTTTGGTAATTTTGGACCCCCTCCGCTTACGATATCATATGTTATTATACCTCGAACCAACCTCCCTGATAATGATACCTTATCAATGTCTAAAAATCAAATTTTCATACTGTATTTTTTTTTCTCTTGATTGGAGTGATGTACAGATATGATTATACATTTATTATTCGCGTACTTTATTGATTCAAATGTAGGGAAATCCATAAAATATCACTTTGCATTTAAAATAACTTTATATCAAATAACACGAGAAATAGTTACTATTTAAAATTATTTAAAAATAGCTTTTTGTCACGTAAAGCATTCAGCAGTAATAATGTCTTTGCACTTGTCCCCCCACGGTTTGAGCTGATGGGGCAGACAGAACTTTTTATCAACTGAACAGGTGTACAACTAAAGCGATATAAGTAAGCGTCCTATCTTAAATGGGAGAAGTAACCGTAAGATTAAAAGCGAGGTCACATCAAACAAGGTCATGCGCCACGTAGCGGATGGAGTATGAACTACAGGTAGATACTTAACTGTTTTCTTATTCACACCACTAAAATTATAAAGTTTTTTTCACCTGGATTAATAACTGAAGAGTCCCTGATAAGGCGAAAAAAACTTCGTGGCGTCAAGTGCATCTGGATGACTCTCTCGCTACGCCATTATTTTGCAATAAATCTGGCAAACAATTCTTATTTCCATGAGTGACTAAAGATATAGAAAATACGCGCCACACTAAAAGCCCGCGTATGTGAATTATCACTCCGTCCACAAGATAGCGCAACTGTGTTAATTTACGCCCGATTCCAGCATTAAGTTTGCACGCTTACTTATATCGCTTTGTGTACAACACTCATACTCATTTATTTATCAGTAAATTCAACAAGTATCATTTCAAGCAGAATTAGCAGTTGGTTTCTCGAACAGAAAACTAGTTATTCATACACATATGGTAGAAGAATAGGAATGACAAAACTTGTGGTATTCCATATTTTGGAATTAAATAATTTTACAATAATTTAATGATTTTAATAATAATACATTTTCATATATTTTCATAAAAACAGTAAAAGGGTAAAACAGTAAAAGGAGTAACAGAGTAAACAGTAAAAGTAAAACAGTAAAGACTAAAAAATATATAACAGACTATTTTGATGTGAAGAACAACTTACAATTAACCCTAGATCTACCGGGAATTTTATTCAAGTTTTAATAAAACGTTCTACACCAGAATTTTTATTTAAAACTATTTAACTTATTTATTTACCTTATTTTTGTCTGGTTTATATACTTAGTTTATTTTAAAGAAATTTCTGGTTTGAATGAATATTTTGTATGTACCTGTCGGGTCCAATGGACCCGTCTGGTAGACGGAGGGTTAAAAAGAGAAAATTTTGGTTGGATAAAAAATGATAACGATATCAAAAGACAAACTCCCACTCCCCCTCGAGATATCTTACGATATCATTTGTCAGACCCCCGTCCCCCCCCCCCCCTAAAATGATAACATTATGTATGCACAGCCCCCAAAGCATCCTATCTTAAATGGGAGAGGTAACCACAAGATTAAAGGCGATGTCACATCAATCAAGGTCGCACGCCACGTAGCAAAGCGATATAAGTAAGCGTCCTATCTTAAATGGGAGAAGTAACCGCAAGATTAAAAGCGTGGTCAGATCAATCAAGGTCATGCGCCACGCAGCGGATGGAGTGTGAACTACAGGTAAATACCTAACTGTTTTCTTACTCACACCACTAAAATTGTAAAGTTGTTTGCATCTTGATTAATAACTGAAGTGGTTCCTTTAAGGCGAAGAAAACTTCGCGGTGTCAAGTGCATCTGAATGCCCCTCTCGCTGCGCCATATTTTTGCAATAAATGTGGCAAACAAAATTCATTTTTATGAGTGACTAACGATTTAGAAAATACGCGCCACACTAAAAGCCCGCGTATGTGAATTATCACTCCGTCCACAAGGTGGCTCAACTATGTTAATTTACGCCTGATTCCAGCATTAAGTTTGTTCGCTTACTTATAACGCTTTGCCACGTAGCGGACGGGGTTAAACTACAGGAAGATGCCTAACTGTTGCGTCGTGGTGTGAAGTCCGTCTGGACGCCCCTCGATACGCCATTATTTTGCAATAAATGTGGCAAACAAAATTCAGTTCCGTGAGCAACAAAAGATTTAGAATATATTCGCAGATGGTAGATATCCTGTCATATATGACGTCACATTAAAAGCCCGCGTATATTGATTATCAGCCCTTCCAGAAGATGGCACAACTGTGTTAATTTACGCCCGATTCCAGTATTAAGTTTGTACGCTTACTTATATCGCCACAGCCCCTTTTTATACGTCCGTAATTTGCCGATTAAAAGGCAAACATTTGTATTAAATTTTCCTGGTACAAAATAGATGAAGAGTTGGCATCTATTCCTCATCCTATATTACACGAGTATTCAAACAGAAAACCCATTTTCTACAAAAAGAAAAAGTAACTTTAACGGGGACTAAAAACCAATGCATAGAACTTGGTATTTGAGAGAAGCAAGAATGTAGTCTTTAAGTTTCTTAAAGAGTTTTACAATCCTTTAAAAGTCTGTTTGAAAAGAAATTGAATTTTTATTGATAGGATATAAAGAGAAATATTCTATCTGATTCTAAAAATTTTATTTATTTACAAATTGAACAAAAAAAGAACTTGGTATTTGAGAGAAGCAAGAATGTAGTCTTTAAGTTTCTTAAAGAGTTTTGAAATTCTTTAAAAATCAGTATGAAAAGAAATTGAATTGTTATTGATAGGATATAAAGAGAAATATTCTACCTGATTCTGAAAATTTTATTTATTTACAAATTGAACAAGAAAAAGAACTTGGTATTTGAGAGAAGCAAGAATGTAGTCTATAACATTCTTAAAGAGTTTTATACAATCCTTTAAAAATCAATTTGAATAGAAATTGAATTGTTATTGATAGGATATAAAGAGAAATATTCTATCTGATTCTGAAAATTTTATTTATTTACAAATTGTACAAGAAAAATTCTCTTTTATTCAAATACTACACTTATATATAACTTCTAATTAAAAGGAAACTGGTCGTCTGATGGTTTTGAAAAAAATCGCGAAACAAGAATTGAAAATATAAAGCAATTAATTTTAAGTCGTCACGAAAAATGAAAAAACACTTTTCTCTTCAACATTTTTCTTTTCTCTTCCTTTAAACGAAAAACTTCATATATTCTGCAATTAGTATTTCGAAAGTATAACTTTGTTTCAATAATTAAAGCTGATAGAAGTTTGAATAACTAAATACTGTTTCATAAGCAGCGGTATATTTTTTTACACCTGCATGCATAATTATTAAGCACAGGAGATGTTCATTATACGCTGTAGTTTGTAGAAAATAAATATTTACTTATTTGTTTTGTTTTGATAAAAATACATTTTTGAACGAACGTTAATATTAGTAAAATATTCAGAGTGGACAAAACACAGGAAAAGATAAAACACATTGTTGAATAATAATAATGAAATATACTACTGAATTTATGATTATAGAATATATTTAATCTTCTGAAGCACAAATTCGCCGAACATCACACATATTGTAACTGCGAAATTTATAAGTGAAGTAAACATCCTTTGAATCTGAACTAAAACAAAAAAAAAAAAAAAAAAAAAAAAAATACTGAAACATTAAAACTATAAAATGTACAGTTGAATACCAATAATTATATATAGTAATGAAATTTTGATAATTCGATAGTAGTGCAGTACAGTACTAAATACAGTGGATTGAATCTGATAAAACTACAACTGTAATAAAACTGCGCAATAACAGATAAACTTTATACCCACATAGCATCTGGTATCGCATAGCCATTTTACTATACCTAGACTACTATACCTACTACCCCGTTTATGAATATCGATGCAGCCGTTCGGGCAGTTAAGAGAGTTGGAACAGATTTTAGTGGGCACCCTGTATCTTTATTTTAAGACATTGTTGTTAAATAGCAAAATATTTATCACTGTTTGAGTATGTTATTAGTGATGCATTAAAAAAAAATGCAGAAACTCATTGAACTTCAACGAAAAACTTTTGTCCACCTAGATCGTCAAAACTTCCCTCTGTGGGACAGTGGGATATATTATTTTACACCCACGATTAAGGAAGCTTTGCACAAGAATATTTTTTTTTTATTTACTTTTTTAACTTTCGTGGGAAAAAGGTCGCAAAAATACTTTTCCTTATTTTGCAATAATATTTTTTTAATATTTCAGTGTGATTTCTACATTACAGAAGTAGAATTACATGCCTCTGAAAGGGTTCAAGGCACAGGCGACAGAAACGTTTCGAATTTTCAACTTAAAGCATGAAAAAATAAAGCTGATGCTGACAATTTCAAAAATTTATAAATTATATAGTTTAACAATATGTAAACCTCTAAAGCAGAGAGCCTTTAATATCATAAATAAACATTACTAAGCAAATGAGTGTAATTTTTTTTTCAGTTTTTCTCTTATTTCATAGCTTCCAACTCTTCTGCTTTTTTGCACCACAAAACGTTAATCGAAATGTTTGCGTTATTTAATCGGCAGATATTTATTCTGCGATTTACAAAAGTAAATTTTACTATAAAAATTTTGTGGTACAACAAATCGTAAGAGTTGGCAGCTATGCATAATGTATTTTTTAAACATATTTTAATACATTTAGTATCATTAAATGTATTAACCCCTTAATTCTCGCTCCCGTCATATTCACGGGCTGTGTCTTTTACTCAGATTGTTTGATTCCCATCAGTTATAAAATTGTGAAATTGGCTATATTTTAGTATCATTTTACCTTTCATTAAATAAGGTGAATATATCTTTTTCATAAAAGTGGTGCCAATAAGCAATTTGAATTTTTAAACCGTAATTTAATTCGAGCGTTAAGGGGCTAAGGGGACCGGCAAAGCCCTATCTCCGCCAAGTTAAATTCACCTACTTTATGTACATTTTTCTCAGAAATGGTGAAAGATAGAGGTCTAGTTTTTTTAGAGTAGCTACAATAACATGATTTACGCATTTTAACTCATCATTTTCTTTCAAAGTGAAACTCAAAATTAATTATTAAATATTTATTGAAAGTCATTTTTAAATTAGCATTTTTGGTAAGATTCTACTGCTTAAAATAAATAATTCTCAACAAATCATTAAATCCCTGTGTTAAAGTATACAATATATCTTAATATAACTATTAAATAAAAATCTGTATTCTTAAGTTTAATAGATATTGAAAAAAAGGAACATAAATATGAAAAATACAAGTTTTAAGGAAAAGTCAATTAAAGATTTAAATGGCCATTAAGCTGTGAAGTACTCTTAGAATGAATGAATAATTTCAACACTTATTATTGTATGTATAAACAGGTGTGACGCATCGTTGGAAAGATAAAAGTTGAAACTATTTAATGATATAAAAAAGTAAAAATCGATTTTTTAGTTTAATTTTACTTTCCCAGCCCCCTTAAAGTTATAAAATTGAGACCTTTTTGTATTATTGGTTTCGTATGACTCTTGGAATTTCCAGACCAGGAATTTCTTCGGTACCAGTAATTTTTATTGAAAATATATCCTTAAAAAAGGCGAAATCATGCACGTTTGAACCAAATTTACTATTTTTTTTATATAAAAAACACTGATATTTTATCTGGAAAATAACGGGACCCGCACGAACCCATATTCGTACATATAATTAGTTTCTTTAAAACTACCTAAAATTGTGAATGTAACTATAAAAATACAGAAAGTGTAAAAGAATAAATTTCAAAAATGTATGCACTTCTGACTGTTTCAGTAACGGTTTTTTTTCCCTATTGATGTTAAATGGTATATTTTTAATTTTTGAATAAAATTTAAAAGAATTCCTTCTAATAGTTTTTATGTATTTATTTATTTAGAAAACTGCACCTAATTCATCTGCAAACATATAAACACAAGAAAGTAAAATGTTAATATCCACACTGAATAAAATTATGTATGTAGAAAGCCTTTCTTTTGTTATACCTAAACTAAAATATGCTTATTTTATTTTGAAAAAATGAACTGATATTTGTTACAAAAATTGTTTATTTCTCTTTTTTCACGCTTCACAGTTTTACAGTATCACAATCCTACAATTTTAATTTTACAATGTTTGAGAAAATATTTTGTAACTATAATCAAATGAACCATAGGATTCAATTTTCTAAACCATTTAACAAAATGAAAAAACATAAAACACAAAGAAGTAAAATTTTATCCCCCAAAAAATTCTTGTTAAAAATATGTACATTTGATTTTTAAAAAGTTTGACTACTATGGTTGAAAAAGGAGAAAAATAATTTTTGTTAAATATTTAAAGCAATTCATTTGAAATATTCTAAAAAGTTCGAAATTGCATTCATCAACCGTTCTCTTCTTTAAAATCACATAACTTCATTTATGCAGTAATTAGTGTTTAGAAATTATAATTTTGTTTGAAAAAATAAATAAATATATATATATTTATATATATATACTTTAAAGTCAATAAAAATAACATTGAATTTAAAGATACCCTTTTTGATTCATGATTGCAAAATTAATAGAGATTGAAGAAGTTCATTATATGTTTGTACAAAATAAGTTTTAAAATTAGCTTCTGTTTTATTTGTAAAATAAATAAATAAATAACAATAATAATAATAATAATAAAATAAACAGAAGTGTACTAATTAAAATTCCAAAACGATTAATTAAAAATTTAAAAGTATAGAAAAGCACTTTTCTTTTCCTATTAAAGCAATTACTTTGAATTCTTCAAGGAATATCCAAAGTAATTTTTTTATGATTTCTCTTATTTTAAACTTATCAAATCTTCCGTTCTGCAATTACTGCTTTAAAATTAGAACTTTGTTTTAATAATTCAAAATTTCATTTTGAATAATTAAGAGCCATTGACGAATTTCTGGATTTTCGGGGACTCTTGAACCCATATTTTATAAGGACTGGAAAGGTTCATTATACATTAGAGTTAGTAGAAAATATTTCATTTTAAATTAGAATTTGTTAAATACTTGTAACTGTAATACTTAAATCCTTCAAAATGCGTTTAGAATAGTAGTTTTATCCATTAATGTATAGAAGCTTTAATTTAAATTTGCAAAATAAATTTTATTTCACTGGGAGAGACATACTATATTTTTATTACAGAAAGTGGAAAAGATAGTTGAAACAAGTTTTATGCCTACATATCTTTACAATTTATTTTTGAGAAGGATACTATTTTTACCCCATTTATGTGCTAACGGGTTTTTCGATTATGAAAGTATACAGTTAGAAATTAACCATGTTGCTAAAACAGTTATCATTGTTAAAAAAAAAAAAAAAAAAAGTTCGTTTATTGTTATTACTCTTTCTTGTCACAATACCGATATTGTGGACTCACCATGGCTGATTGTTTAACCTTTTGCACTTGAGGGATCCGCTGCGGAGACATGATATTTCTTTGCAAAATTTGTTTTGGCACCAGTAATAAAGGAAAATATAATGTACCTTATTTAATCAGAGCATTTTTTAAATTGTTAACTCGAACGAAACGACTTTTAAAAAAGTAGTGCCGATCGAATAAAATTTGTGTAAGAGACGCCGAGCGCAAGGGGTTAAAGTAGCACACCGCTAATTGCTTGAGAGTGTACGTGGGTTATGGGTTCGACTCCAGCTGGCTCCATTGCACATTTTTGGGAGCTCCCGATTGTTTTTCTCTGGCGTTGTAAATTTCCTAGTGGCTATAACATCGTTGTATATTGACGATGTCATATAAGCAGATACATGATGTGAAGCACACAAGTCAGATGTATTTGTTCATTAAATTAAATAAATAATTGATATTATGTTATTGAAAAAATTACAAGGCGTCTCCGTGGCCGAGCGGTTAAGGCACCACGCCGCTAATCGCTTGGGTTCGTAGGAGGTCTGAGGGCTCGATTCCCGCTTGATCCGTTGCACTCCGCGTCCTTCAATCCTCCCTCCCCTGTATACTAGACATGTTAGCTGAAACAATTATTGCGACTGCCGTAGGAGTTTCTTAACTCGCTGCATGAGATTTTCTCTCACAGTCGTACTTTTTTAAGACTCTTATTTAAATCATTTTTCATTTTAATTAAAATTTCAAAATGTTTTTCAATTATTTTACCTATTTTGTGAATAAAAGTACTAAGCCAACCAAAAAAAGTTTATATTATATGAATGTAAAGTAAAAGAAAAGCAATTGGGCATTCTCACTAGCGAGTTCTCCCGGGTTAAAGCGTTTGCATGTTCACTTAAACTTAGACACCGGCGTTATATAAAAGCTTTGTTTACTTACTTAATGTCAGAAAAATAATAACTACAAAACTTTTAAAAAATATATTGGTATTCAAATTCAAGGGACCGTACAAAAACAGAAAGAAATACGCCTACGACTGCCACCATTTTCCTTTCAGTGCGCTGAGCTAGTATTCAGGGAGTGGTGTTTTATTCTAAGGGTACACAGATTCCAACTTCAGTGCACGGAGCAGTAGTACTTTAGTTCAGCAGATTGCTTTATAAATATAATTTCTCAATTATTTTAGAACTCTATATAGACGATCTTCGAAGAAATCGGTTTTCTAGTATGCTTTCTGTCTTCCTTAACTCAAAATGAGTGTATACATTCTACAAATATGCCGAGTAGAAGACGTATTTGAAAGAAAAACTTGCCAAATAAAGGATGGTATATAAAAAAGTCAATAAAAACCCATAATACGGCTTTGTTGTCACACCAAAATATACAAACATTTGTATTTTATTATTGAAATAAATAATTATTCGTTCAAACTTTCAAATCTAAATAACATAACACCCATTTGGATTTTAGTTAGTGTCCCCATATTATTGATTGTCACCGCTTTTTTGAAATAGAAATATTCACCTTATTTGAAAATAGATTAAAAATTCTGAAAAATAGGCGTATTATACTATTTTACAAAAGTGGTGACAGTCAAATAATCAGAATTAAAAAAGTCCACAACCTGGCAACACTTATTTTACTCTAACTACCTAATCCAGGAGTGGCCAACTGTGGCACGCTGCACACCACTAAAATTTTATAGTAAGCATTGCCTTATCTAATCATCGAATATCTGCGATTAAAGAAGACGTCTTTTTCTCAAAAAATTTAGTGGTATTCGTCGTGCCACAGTTGGCCACCCCTAACCTAATCTTTTCCGGCACAGACAATTTTTGTTCTAAAATGATGAAATGATTGACTGACACCGGAAAATACAAACGACTTTTTAGATATTAAAATTTGTTACTTCAATGTTCATTGTAAAAGCAAAATTTTACTAAAATAGTCTTGCTGCCGTTCATAAGTTTGGAATTAAAATTGGGTATCTCGACCTGGGCACATTGCATCGAAAGGGTTAACGGAATACAAGTTCACGTCGGAAAAATCGAAGAATTTCCGAAAATGAGTGTTTTTTATTTCAGAGGGGTCTTTAAGGGAGTGTTTTTCGTAAAAGGCCAAAGAAATGGTACCTATTATCAATTTTTTTCTAGAATAGGGAAGAAGATTTTAGCTCCGGGATTTTCGTATGATATTTGTTATAATTTGAAGAACTTAAAAAAAAAAAAATAATAAAAAATCTATGATGTGTTTTGAGTTGCGTGAGTGGATGCCCTAAGCATGCTTGCCTTGAACTTTTAATCGGCGGGATCCACCCAGATCAAAATTCATGCTAATACCAGCAAACAAATATAGATTAGTTATTGCTATGTATTGCTCTGTCTGCTAGATTTTCATGCTACATAGGTGCCAAGTTGCCACTAATCCTCCGTAATATGTGGGTTAATTTAACCCTGGTTTAATACATTTCGTACCGGAATTTTTTATCAGAGATGAAATTAAATATGTTCCACGTAGAAAACTGGAATTAAATAAATAAAGATTCATCAAATAATCTTTCTGGTTCGAAACTTCGTTAAACTAGGTTAAAGTAATCCACGCATTACGGAAGATTAGTGCGAGCTTGGCACCTCTGGGCCTATCATATGCTTTATAATACTGACCAGCATCAATGGTATATAGCTAGCTTACACAGCAATAGCATGACAAGCTATGTACAAGCATGTTATACTTATTTGCTGTTTAAGCTTCTTCCAAAGAATGGAGAGATATATGCATTAGTGTGCTATTATATGCTTTCTTATGCTTGGTAGCATAATATGCTATGCAGCCAGCTTATTGAGAAATAGCATGACAAGCTATGTGCAAGCATGTTATGCTTATTTGCTGTTTTAGCTTCTTTCAAAGCATGGAGAGGTAGGTGCCATAACGTGCTATTATATGCTTTTTTATGATTGCCCGCATGATATGCAATGCAGCCAGCTCAGGGAAAATAGCATGACAAGCAGTTTATGTGCTTATTTGCTGTCTAAGCTTCGGACAAAGAATGAAAAGTTAGGTACCTTTACATGCTATTATATGCTTTTTTTATGCTTGCCAGCATAATATGCTATGCAACCAGCTTTGATAGAAAACAGCATGACGTACTATGTGCCAGTAAGATGTGTTAATTTTCTACACAAGTCTATTACCAGTAATGATGAAGTAGGTACTTAAATGAAGCATTGTATGCTTGTTAATGCTTGCAGCATGAGATATTTATTATTTTATTATTTTTATAGTTACACGAAAAGTATAAATTTGACTATGTTTATGGAAATAGAAGAAAAGGAAATTTTAATTATAAATTATTTTTTCAAATCCGATGAGAGACAATAGCTCTCTTCCACCTCCGTCCCCTTCCCCCACACTAACAGAAAATTATTTTACTTTAAGCTAAGACAAAGGATTAAATTTCAATTTATTTTTTAAAATCGGAGAAAAAAATTAGTTAAATTTCAAATTCGAGGGAGACTTAATGTAACACCTAAGCCCTCTTCCCTTAACGGAATATTCAGGAGATTGCGTTATGGAGGTTTCACTGTGCATTGCAATTTTGCAAGATGAAAAATATAACTTCTATTTTTTTAATTAACTTCTATGGGGGTGTGATAAAATTCTGTGAGATTTAACTTCTATCGGAGTCTTCTAGGGAGCACCCCCCTCCCCCCACCACCATAAAGGAATTTTTTCTTCCGTTTCATATAATTTAAATATTCTGACTTACTCGAAAAAAATGCAGTATGTCTTTAAAAAACGGAGAAAAAGAAAATTTCGTTCATTAAAATCTAAAATCCGGGCTAGCTCTCTCCTGAATTCAATACTGTCTTAAACCACCCATTTGAGATTAGTTTTTAACATTTAAACATCAAAAGAAGCAAAACTAAAAATAAATTTCCAAAGCAGATATAGAAGAATTACACCCCTCCCTCCCCCCAACGGAAAAATTTAAACTGACTTTACTCTTACTGTTAAATTATTTTAACTTATCTGTAAATTATATATTTTCAATGTCTTTAAAAATGGAAGAAAAATAAAATTTTGTTTATTAAATTTCAAAAGCTAGGAGGGGGGCGAGTGAGGGCTGTGTCACCACCACCTGAATTAAATACTGCCCGTTGAACATGTTTGAGATAATGTTTTAACAAATACACTTATGAAAATTAAAAAAAAAATAATTTCCATGGTAGACTTAAAAGAACCCCCCCCCCCAAAAAAAAAAAAAAAAAAAAAAAAAAAAAATGGAAGAAAATGCATAGCTGCACTTTCTCTTAGTATTTTTTCTTTTAAGTATCTCGAAAAGATTAAATTTACTGTGTTTATTAAAATCAGAGAAAAAAAAAATATTAGTTTGTTAAATTTCAAAATCCAGGGACAGTACATTTCCTTTCCGAACAACTATAACGTAAATTCAATACTGCCTTCGTCCACCCATTTTAGATAAAATCTCAACACATAAATCTAAAAAAAAAAACTGAAAATTAATTTCTATAAAGGATTTATTGGGGAAAAGCGCATCTACCAAGTTTAGATAAAATTTTAACACATGAAAAAAAAACTGTAAATTTATTTCTATGAAGGATTTTGGGGAAAAGCTCTTCCCCTCCATTCCCCCATCGTAAAATTTTTAGCTGTTCATTCTCTTCTGTTTAATTATTTTAATTATACAATATATATATCCGTGCTTTTCAAAAAGAGAATTTATTCAGTTAAATTTCAAAATTCAAGGAGCGCTGTTTCATATAAGAAATATGTTCATAACAATTGAATTGAAAATATGTTCAATTAACCCCCTACCACTCGAAAAGGACTAAAGTTTTAAAATCAAAACCCCCACCTGAAATTGTTAAATTCTATCCGAAATACACTTCAAAATCTTTTTTTCTGCAACAAATAATTATGACCATATTCAAACTATTCATTAAGCAAAGAAAATTTCACTAATGAATTATAATAATCAAGCCATATTCTAATTATCCATTAAACACAGAAAAAAACCCTAGTAATAAATTAACCTTATTAATTGAATCTTGGATGATAACAGCATTGATAAATTCACCCTCCGTCTTATAAAAATATCAACACACGACAGAATCATCTCTTCACCCATTACCCGCATTTAAATAGTTTATAAACATTAACCCTGTAGCGAAGTAAATAGAGTATTCTGTTGCCAAATCTCAGGTAGTGAGTTCTGTCCTCCTCAGAGGAAAAGATAACTCTACATAAGTTTCCCCTTCTAAAAAATGTAGGTACTTCAGAAATTCTCCAAAGATGGCGCACCACCGTCTTTTTTTTTTTTTTCTTACTGGGGGAATAGCAAAAAATGAAAGCAAGTGATGCTAGAAAAGTAATTCTAGAATAACAAAAATTAAAAGGAAGTGATGTTAGAAATGTAATGCCAGCATAGCAAAAATTAAAAGCAACTGATGGTAGAAAAGTGATGCTAGAATAGCGACAAAAAAAGTTGTTTGTGAATTACTGCTAGAATAGCAGAAATTACATGGAAGTGGTGGTCTTGATTGCTGCTAGGCCGGCAATATATTGAAGCAACACAAGCTGGAATATCTATACTGGCCAAGCAGTAAAGTTTTCCAATACACCATGATTTGCGGGTAATTATGGTGGAACCAGCAAATGTGTTATGGTCGTTTATGCTAGTTTACTTTGCTGGGATACAGCATTTAATGCTTGTCTAGCAAACAAATACCAGTGAATTTCGATCTGGGCATAATCGTTTACAATCAATTTTCGTTAAGGATTATGGAAGTAGATAATACTGTCTGGAACGTCGATCACTCTTAGGTCAAAAAGTTGAAAATCAGAAAATAACAGCTATTTGAAAAAAAAAAAAAATCCATTTCTGACACCTTTTTCGAACATCGACGTGCTTCTATTTTTTTTTTTATTATTATTATTATTAAAGTTGCTGAAAGTGGTCCAAGCTCCCGTAAATTATATCTTTAATACTAAAAAAACCAGTAAGATCGTTTTAATAGTTTTGCGTTTCCGCCAAGCTTGCAAAAAACCCATTTTACGTAAAATTCGTCCATAGTGCTCCATAACAGTTTGAACCTACGGACGCGTTGCGCTAAAGAACTAAATATCTACGAAAGGTTATATTTTCTAATAAATTCGTTTATAAATTCTGGTGTCAGTTACTTATTTCATCAGTTTATAAACAGAATTATTCCGCGAGTGTAAATTTTATGACAGAATAAACTATAAGTAGGAAAAATACGCTACTTTTATTGTACTAAAATATTTGCCTTATAAATTGAAGTATGGCTGCCATTAAATAAAGTAAATATTGCAATTTAAAATTAGTGGTGTCAGGAAACTTTGTGTAACATAACAATAATCAAAACTCCCATTTAATAAGCTTACGGGAAGGATTAGATCGTTTATTTTGCATTTGATTTTGTTAATGGTAAATTATAGACTGGATCGTTGTACTGGTATTTTACAATTATATAAGCGGATTGTAATCGGATTTGTTTATTTTTTATTTCATGAAATATCCCGATTTATTATTATTATTATTATTATTATTATTATTATTGGATGCGTGAGGGTGCAGAACAAGGAAAAGATACATAATATAAATTTTTATTTGTTTATATGCTAAACGGAATTACAGTTATGTAGCTTAAATAAAATGTGCAAAAATCTTATTTTGAAAATTATACAATTTTGATGCAAAATACTGCATTGAAATTTATCGCATTTGATCATGATTTTAGCTCTATGCTTAAAGTTTTTGGAACGAAAATACGTGTTTTTAATGATGTTATTCTCATATTTTCATTTAGCCAATTTTTAAAAAGATAATTTTTAAATGTTTTATAATGAAATGACATTAAGCTAGTTCTATGGGTTTTTTACAGTGTTAGTTACATAGCTGATAACTGCTATGCTTGTTGGTCACCGTTAATTTCGAAATGCTTGCTTCACCTTATTCAATTAATGAGATATGTCCTATAAAAGGAGTCACATTTTTCTTTTCTAAAATACTGTTAGCCAAAAATAGTGGCTTATGACTTACACTACAAGTACTCATGGAACTAGCCATTAATAAATACTTAATTATCCACACTATTTTCTCTCTCTTTTTAACACTTTCGAACATAGTTGAAAATTGTTTATGAATTCCATTTGTCTGGCTGTCTGACTGTCCACGCTCTTACCCGTGTAAATATGCTCGGTTTTTCATGCAACTGATATTTGTTAACCCCATGAGGGTCGGTGGAATAAAGTATACCCCACCTAATATAAACAAGATTCTCACCAGAAAATTTTAACTAAATTTTATATTTTTAACTTTGGAGGAAACTCATTGGAAAATTGCTTTTATTTATTTAAATATAAAAGTTTTCGATTATTCCGGTGAGAATTTAATATTTAGAGGCATTTTTGCTTGCCCCTCAAGGGGTTAATGATGCTTCCTATGGCATTTTCGATATTGAATATGAAATTTGTAGCATTAACCCATTACCCGCTGGTGTTGCGTTCACGCAACGGTCAAAACAAATGCACATATTTAAGTTATTTACGCACCCACCGCTATTTTACAATTAGAAAACCGGCCTTACTTAAAGACATAAAATTTTATTAGCATATAAAGCGAAAATTATCTTTCAGAATTTGTGGTGGCAAATGCCGTTGAGCTAAAATGTTGAAAACTTCTACCTTATAGTTTTGGCGGTTAATAGGTTAATTGTTCATTTACAGGGCACTTAAAAGTATGCCGTTACATTATGGTCAATGGGCAAGAATCGTTTTTTCAGTGCATTTTAATTACGCTGTTTCAAATATGTTTAAATTAATATAAATCACTGAGTTTAACTGGAAGATGATTACTGTAAAATAGGGCATTTGATAGAATTTATCGTTCATAAAGAAGAAAAAATCATTTGTTATATATTTAAAGCAATTAATTTGAAATCTTCTACAAAGTTCAAAAGTGCATTTTTTTTTTTTTTTTTTTTTTTTTTTTTTAGTTTCTCTTCTTTCTAACAATAAAACTTCATCCATTCAGCAATTAGTGTTTAGGAATTCTATTGTTTTTCAATAATAGAAAAATATATATTTGTAAATAAATAAAACTCACACTGTATTTAATGGTATATTTTTTAACACATGAATGCATAATTAACAGAAAGTGAAGATACATTGAAGTTTCTTGAAAATAAGTTTTAAAATTAGTATTTGAATAAGTTCTTCGTTTTATTTGTAAAAAATAAATAATACTAAAATAAACAGACGTATGCTAGTTAAAAATCTAAAGCGATTAATGAAAAATCTAAAAAGGTGGAAAAATACTTTTCTTTCCCTATTAAGGCAATTACATTGGATTCTTCTAGGAAAATCCAAAAGTGCTTTTTTATCATTTCTCATCATTTAAACTTAAAAATATCGTTAGTTCTGCAATTACTGTTTTAAAATTACAACTTTGATTTATTAATTAAAAATTGTGTTTTGAATAATTAAGAACCTTCAAGGAATTTCTGGTATTTACGTAGACTCTTAAACACATATTTCACAAGGACTGGAGAGGTTCATTATACGTCAGAGTTTGAGGAAAATACTTTTTTAAAGAATGTATTTTATTTGTTAAAAATACTTGAAACCTTTATACACAAATCCCTAGAACTATGTTTTGGAAGTTCACATTTATCAATTAACTTTTAGATGCTTTAATTTAAATTTATAAATTAGACTTTATTTCGCTAAGGAAAAATATACCATATTTCTTTTACAGAACGTGGAAAAGATAGTTCAAACAAATTTTATACTTACGTACACTTAAAGTTTAGTTTTGAGAAGGATACTCTTTTAAGTCTATTTATATGATAACGGGTTTTTGATTTTCGCAAAAAACGTTTATTTATAGTTACTATTGTTTATTTTCAACAATAGCGAAATTATGTTTTTTAACATTTATTAACAGTGTATCCAGTTAGGCCTCCATTATTTATATCGAAATTTCAAATTCGTACGGGAAATTCTTAAAAAGAATACTTTATATAAAAACAAAATTTCTTTCATTAATTAAAGCAAAAAATACTATTTTGAGTTCCGGCAGGAAGGCGGATTTCCTGAGAAGCCAATAACCCCTTGAGGGGCGGTGGGATAAAATATATCCCACCTAATTTAAACAAGATTCTCACCAGAAAATTTTAACTAAATTTTATAGTTTTAACTTTGGAGGAAAATTGTAGAAAAATTTCTTTTTCCTATTTAAAAATGAACTTTTTCGATTATTCCGGTGAAAATTCAATATTGAGAGACCTTTTTTGCTTGCCCCTCAAGGGGTTAAATGATATACTTGAATTGTTAAATCTCTACGACACACAACAACCCTTTCAGGTAGAGTTGTCTTTATTTTACCCAACCGTAAAGAACAACAATTTTTCCCCAAAAAACCTTATTTATTTAAAATGATGTAATTTATAATAAACATATTAATTTAAACAAAACGTAATATACTAAATACATCATGGACATAGTGTTAAAAAAATACTGGAGGTCTTTAAATGTTTTATCCGCTCATTTTTCAGAGATTTATTAAGTCCAAGAACACTTTTATAAAATGCTGGTGTGTAAATTCACGGAACCGTACAAACGCTTTAAAAAATTCGCATAAGACAGCCGCCATTTTTGTGTCATCACTCAGGCCAAGTATTCACAATGGAGTTATGAACACTGTTAGTTGAAGTTACTGGAATTATGAAGAGCAGGGGACATATAGTGTGCTTTCTACCAATTGCGAGTGAAATAACTGAGGAGATTATCACAAGATGGCGAGTGTTTTTTTTTTTTTTTTTTTTTTTTTTTTTTTTTTTTTTTTTTTTTTTTACAACAGGTTTTGATATCGCCGGGCCCACTTTCCACCAGTAAACTTGAATAGAAAATTTCGTCTTTCTTAAGCACCTCTTTCGTAGAAACGCTTTCTCACAAACGTTCTGAAAATTTCTATTTGTTATTACTGGTGTCAATTTGCCCTTGTATAATAACATTTTTCACAGACACTGACAGGTGGTTGTCTAGGATGTCATAATATGGCGGATACGCCGGGTCTGACTATCACCAATGTAAGCTGTCACCAGTAAAAATGAGTATATGTTTCAGCTATTATTTATGACTGAAATTTTGCATTAATACGGCGTTTAAATAAGGAGAAAAGATTTATTTAAATTTACTGGTGGAAATTTAATCAAGCGGTAATGAATCCCTGCGTAAACGGTTGAGTTGAAGCTTCATTACTTAAAGGATATGCTAGTTCCTGTTCATTAATAGCTCCATGGTATTCACATGGGCAGAATGAAAGATTTTACTTTCAAATGAATCATTCCGGTATACGCAAAAACATAGTTTTCAACATTTGTATGTATATTTAGAATATTACCACCAGAAAGTTTGTGAAAAGAAAATACACAAAATAATAATTGCATTTCGTCAGAATACGTTGAATCATTTTTTTCTTCGGAAAATTCTAAGATAACAACAATTTTTATAGGGTTCTTTAATTAATTCTGATTATCAGAAGTTTCTTTTTCGACAACAAATTTCTGGTAAAAGTGAATAAAAAAACAAAGATTAACACAGGGCTGCCACTGGCGACTATTTTTCTTTTCGCACACATTTTTTAAAAACAAAAATATTTTACATAAGCTTTGAGAATATTTGCAAGAGAAATATAATACAAAATTCAATTTTAAGCAATAGTGGTGCAACAGACTATAAAGATGGTCGCGTGTATTAGCCCTGTTGGTATCCAATCTTTCTCACATGCTCGAATAATTCATTCAAATAGTAAAATCATTCATTCTGGCCACAACCAGTATTCACTACTTTTAGGCCAAAATTATTCCATTAACTATATAAAAAAAAATATTTTTGTAAAAAAAATAAAATTTTTATATTTTTAATGAATGAAAATAGTCATAAATAAAAATATTACAATTGTAAATACTTAAAAGTTGTTCATTTTAAACACACACACTTGTTCAGTATCTTTACCAAATTTCATGACAATCCATACATACTTTCTCAAGATATCATGCGTTTAATGACGTATAGAGTAAAAAAACAGAGCTATTCTGATTTAAACAATGTACAAATTCTAAAAAGGCTAATAAATTTCTAATGGTAGCATATTAGAAAGCACAATCTGTTTAATCAATATCCAAAATTTTATTTTTTTACATAAAAAGGTTTTGAAGATAGACTAATTCAAACTTTGAAGTTTTTCGTTAATTTTCGACGTGTTTAAAAGGCACAAGACCCCTTAATAGGTTTTTATGTTTTTTTCTATCAAATATTCGAATAGAGACACCTTAAAACACACAAATGGGTCATTATACCCAAAGTATTATTATTATATCCTATCTTTGGAATTTGAATTTACGTAGTACAATTTATTCGCTTATGTCGTATGTGATCAAATTAACCAAGTCTCTGATATTGCTTATAGTCTTTCAACACAGGAAATATAAAAGCAAATTCTTAGATCACGTGCACAATGACTTTAACCTTTGAAAGAAAATTATCAGTCTCATATTTTTCCACCATTCATGAAGCATTGACATGGAAGATGTCAAAAAAGCAATTGGCTACATTAGTATTAATTATAATATGCTAAAAAATGTATATTTTAAGTGTTAATTAACCCTAGTATGTTTGAAAAAAAAGACTAGTTGTAACACGTTGTAAAATTAGATGTCTTCAAGGAATTAAATTCAAGTTTTTATGGTTTCAGCATTCTATGATTATTTGAATAATTCAATAAATTAACGTTTTGCGCATAACTTTCCGACATGTATAAGTATGTTTTCAGTGGCGCAGCTAGAGAGGGTGGTTTTGAGGCATTGGATACCTCTTTTTTCTTAGAGGTTTTTTTTTTTTTTTCGTTTCATTTCATCTGCGAAAATATAGAACGTAGTTCGTACGGATACCGTTATTGCTCCAGGAGAACTACCAATATATTTTTATAGAGTAAGAAATCTAGGTTATATACCAATGTACCAATGCTTTGGTATTGAGTTCCTACATGAGTCGTAATGCCTCTGCTTATCTCAGTCGAAGATGATTAGTCGATTTGTCTGAATGCTTCGTTGTTAAGCAAAAATGGAATTCCTTGCGAATTCCTGAGCATTGGGAAGGTTGAAATTAAGCCAGGGATCGTAGGGAAGGAGGAAAAGGCCCCAGAACCATACATTTTTTTCTTATGTAAATTAGGTATAACAAAATAAACTAAGATAGGATTCGAAAAAGTTAATAAAAATAGAAGTTTACAGTTTAAATAACGAACTTTGAAAAGAAAGCGGCAAGGATTTCACGGCTACGTTCAGCAGCCAATGAGGAAGCGAAGCGCAACGAATCAAACTGCCTGAAAAGTTCTTGAAAGAGAAAGGACTGAGACTCCAGTGAAACTGGATGTCTCAGAAAGCTATGAAAGCGCTCAGCCAATCAGCAATTTCTGTCCATTATTACGTCAGAAAAAGGTGAAGACCGGTCGGGATGTGACAATCTCTTTCAGATTTGACGGCTAACTTCATCAACCAATGAGGAAGTGAAGTGCAACGAATCAAAGCCTTTGGTCTAAAAAAGAGAAAGTGGGGGGGGGGGGGCTAAGAAACATGAAATCATGAGAAATACATGAAAAGAAGATAATTTTGATAGAAAGTGGATGTGCAATCTAGGTTAAACATGCAAAATTTCCAAAGTTTTCTGGTCTGCAAAATTCGAGGAGGCGTACGAACCATGTAGAATTAAATATGACGAAGTTGGCTATACCGAATTTGTGGTATAATGAGCTTCAAAACCCCCATCCTAGCTGCGCTACTGCATGTTTTGAATTAAACTGTATGTTTCAAATTAATTTAGGAGGGATGATATAAATGTTATCACTAATATATTGCACTGTTTAGAGGATTTTGCCAATAAAAATTGTCAGGAATATCCAATATTTACTGAATGATTACTTTTCTTTGAACAGGTATCAGTTACAGTGTATTCATGAAAATTAATCGCTTAATTAAACGACATAACCTATTAACCAACACTGGTACCATCATAAGGTTGTTTCTAACTTTATGCGAAAAAAAAAAAAAAAAAAAAACTGTTATTCTTTTAAACTTATTATACAAAACATTAAACATGCAAAAAATGTGAAGTAAATATTAAAAATAGTGTTAATTGACTTCAATATGTTGTATTTATTTACAAAAATCTTATAACAACATGTATAATAATCACTTATAAACAGATTTAGTTAAATAATGCTATAAAAAGTGATAAAATATCTTTATTAAGATTGACGATCGTTTCACCGCAAAAATGATGACATTTTCAAAATCATTCACGATAGAAAATATTTTCACATAATTTAAAAACAAGAAAATAGTAACAAAAAAAGAAATTTCAATCCATAAAATTCCATGTTATCCACTTTACAATGTTTTCCTGGTTTCTTCGAACGTTTGAAATATAAACTCAATAAATTCAATATATCAAAAGCCGCAAAACCTTCCATGAAGCGGCGAAGCTACCGTTTTGTTCTAACCCCCTTTGTTACGAAAATGTTTGAAAACCCGGAAGATGCAGGTGAAAGGAAATCACTTTTATATTGAAATCCGAAATCACGTTAAAAGTAAACCACAATTAAAAATCAAACATAAAAGTATGAATGTTTTTTTTTCCCTTGAAAATATCTTTATTAAAAATAGTTATTAAAAAATCTTGCATCATTGCAGATTTTTTCTTTCAATTAGCTAGATTCAAGTTTATAATATTACTTTTTTTATACTATTTATTTGTTGAACTATATAATTTCAGCTAATTATTCATTTATAATAATTTAAATCATTGTTTGTTTGTGCAATTTGAGAATTTAATTCAGAGATTGTTCTTTCATTTATCGAAATATTTCGAATTTTCGACACAACCATACTTCTTCTTCTAATGTCGGGTAATTGAGTGTTTTCTGCATTTTAATTTTAAATTTTCCTTTGTATGTACTAATATATGATTAAATTGATAATAGTGCTTTCGTAATGCCGGGAAAAAATTTAAAAATCTTAGATAAAGTGTCGCTTTAACGGGTCGTGCTAATATACTTAGTGCTAATATACTTATCACTTAATTTTTATTGAAAACTGATCAATTCACACCGGAATTTTTAATAAAATAATTTGTTTTTATAATTATTGCGATGCAAAGTCTTTTTGTAGTGCAAGTATTATAAAAACTAAATAATTTACTAAAAATTCCGGTGCAAATATATCAATCTTCAAAAAATAAATAAATAAATAAATAAATAAATAAATTGGTAAGTACATTACCATCGCCCGTTAAAGGGGTATATGTCTTCATCTTATAAGTTTTTGAAATCGATAAAATTTAACAGTAAAAAGACAAAAATGTAATCAATTGTTTAAAATAAAGTGGTTGAATAGAAAAAGAAAAAATTATATTAGAAATCCTTAAAAGAAAACAACTCTTAATCAGTACTATATATGTCCAGGAAATTAAATGTTTGCCATATAAATTTAAATAGAATGTTGTTAAAATAAACAATCGTAATTTAAACTGTGTAAATAAGTGTATATTTACTTCTATAGCTGTACATTCTTTACTGCTCAATTTTTTTTCTGGAAGAAACCGATAGAATTCCACCAAGCGGAAAAGGCGCACCTGAGTCCATTAAAGACATAAAATGTATTATGTGTCTAATGAATATACATACTGTGTATTTCATGAATTTTCTGCAAATTTTATAAATCTCTTATTAACAATAATTTGAGTAAATGTTGTGTTAAATAGTTTAATCTATTTGTAATATTTCATAAGTAAAAGGGTAATTACTTATTTTTAAATAACTTTTTTTATAATTCAAAATTTTACAAATTTAAAAATGCAACACTATGTTACTTTCAAAACGAAACTTCTTAATAATAAATCAGATGTATTGGTTTATGTATCTAATACACTGACTATCTATATCTATACGCAGTACTCTCTTTCTTCTATCAGTAAAGATAAGTTAAAAATTGTCCCTAAATTTGCCCCATGCTATTCCATCACCCGTCTAGATGCTAGGCCTACACGCTACCACAAATATGGCAACAGTCGTGGGCGGATGTTTTATAGTGTTTCAGGATACCTTGAATTGAAATACCAGTATTTTCTAGTAATTTTATTCGCCTCCTTTGTCTGAGATTAAGTAATGTGAATAAAACTTTGAGGAAATGCTTGTATTAAAATCCAGAGTTTCGTTCTAACGTTGAAAAAATCATCCTAAGACAGTAGCAATTTTTAATTCACAATGGAAGGCTATTACTTAGGTTGCTCATCTGTCTGTGACGACAATGTGTTGTTCAGAAAAAGTATTTCTTTTGTTTAGCATAGGCTATTTGTAGGTGAGGACGTACTGACCATTTTTTTTAATATTTAAATTTTTCATTTTATTTTAAATTAAAAACAATTAATGTAAATTCTTCAAAATGGCAGTGTCCCATTGCTGCTGTGAAAAGAAAAAAAAAATCATGTTATTTTTTACATTTTTATTCATGCCATTTTCTCATTGCAATTTTTAAAAAATATATTTTTAACTAAATAGACGATGTTTGAGACCACCACCAAGTTCAATGGGACTGAAAGTTAATACGTAACATTTTAAAATGAAAGCTTTCTTTTAAAAACATAAAATTGCAATATTTTTCTATAAAATGATAAAATATATAAATGATAAAATAATTTCTATAAAGTGATAAAATATCTTTATAAAGATTGGCGATCATTTCACCGCACAAATGACGACATTTTCAAAATCATTCACGATAGAAAATATTTTCACATAATTTAAAAACTAGAAAATAGTAACAAAAAAAAGAAATTTCAATCCATAAAATTCCATGTTATCCACTTTACAATGTTTTCCTGGTTTCTTCGAACGTTTGAAATATAAACTCAATAAATTCAATATATCAAAAGTCGCAAAACCTTCCATGAAGCGGCGAAGCTACCGCTTTGTTCTAATCCCCTTTTTTACGAAAATTTTTGAAAACCCGGAACATGCAGGTGAAAGGAAATCACTTTTATATTGAAATCCGAAATCATGTTAAAAGTAAACCACAATTAAAAATCAAACATAAAAGTATGAATGTTTTTTTTTTTTTTCGTGAAAATATCTTTATTAAAAATAGTTATTAAAAAATCTTGCATCATTGCAGATTTTTTCTTTCAATTAGCTAGATTCAAGTTTATAATATTACTTTTTTGATACTATTTATTTGTTGAACTTTATAATTTCAGCTAATTATTCATTTATAATAATTTAAATCATTGTTTGTTTGTGCAAATTGAGAATTTAATTCAGAGATTGTTCTTTCATTTATCGAAATATTTCGATTTTTCGACACAACCATACTTCTTCTTCTAATGTCGGGTAATTGAGTGTTTTCTGCATTTTAATTTTAAATTTTCCTTTGTATGTACTAATATATGATTAAATTGATAATAGTGCTTTCGTAATGCCGGGAAAAAATTTAAAAATCTTAGATAAAGTGTCTCTTTAACGGGTCGTGCTAATATACTTAGTGCTAATATACTTGTCACTTAATTTTTATTGAAAACTGATCAATTCACACCGGAATTTTTAGTAAAATAATTTGTTTTTATAATTATTGCGATGAAAAATAATCTTTGTAGTGCGAGTATTATAAAAACTAAATATTTTACTAAAAATTCCGGTGCGAATATATGAGTCTTCAAAAAAAAAAATAATAATAAAGTGGTAAGTATATTACCATGGCCCGTTAAAGGGGTATATGTCTTCATCTTATAAGTTTTTGAAATCGATAAAATTTAACAGTAAAAAGAAAAGACAAAAATGTAATCAATTGTTTAAAATAAAGTGATTGAATAGAAAAAGAAAAAATTATATTAGAAATCCTTAAAAGAAAACAACTCTTAATCAGTACTATGTATGCCCAGGAAATTAAATGTTTGCCATATAAATTTAAATAGAATGTTGTTAAAACAAACAATCGTAATTTAAACTATGTAAATAAGTGTATATTTACTTCTATAGCTGTACATTCGTTACTGCTCAATTTTTTTTCTGGAAGAAACCGATAGAATTCCACCAAGCGGAAAAGGCGCACCTGAGTCCATTAAAGACATAAAATGTATTATGTGTCTAATGAATATACATACTGTGTATTTCATGAATTTTCTGCAAATTTTATAAATCTCTTATTAACAATAATTTGAGTAAATGTTGTGTTAAATAGTTTAATCTATTTGTAATATTTCATAAGTAAAAGGATAATTACTTATTTTTAAATAACTTTTTTTTATAATTCAAAATTTTACAAATTTAAAAATGCAACAGTATGTTACTTTCAAAACGAAACTTCTTAATAATAAATCAGATGTATTGCTTTATGTATCTAATACACTGACTATCTATATCTATACGCAGTACTCTCTTTCTTCTATCAGTAAAGATAAGTTAAAATTTTCCCTAAATTTGCCCCATGCTATTCCATCACCCGTCTAGATGCTAGGCCTACACGCTACCACAAATATGGCAACAGTCGTGGGCGGATGTTTTATAGTGTTTCAGGATACCTTGAATTGAAATACCAGTATTTTCTAGTAATTTTATTCGCCTCCTTTGTCTGAGATTAAGTAATGTGAATAAAACTTTGAGGAAATGCTTGTATTAAAATCCAGAGTTTCGTTCTAACGTTGAAAAAATCATCCTATGACAGTAGCAATTTTTAATTCACCATGGAAGGCTATTACTTAGGTTGCTCATCTGTCTGTGACGGCAACGTGTTGTTCAGAAAAAGTATTTCTTTTGTTTAGCATAGGCTATTTGTAGGTGATGCCGTACTGACTATTTTTTTTTTATATTTACATTTTATCATTTTATTTTAAATTAAAAACAATTAATGTAAATTCTTCAAAATGGCGGCAGCTGTGTCCCATTACTGCTGTGAAAAGAAAAAAAAAAATCATGTTATTTTTTACATTTTTATTCATGCCATTTTCTCATTGCAATTTTTTAAAAGTATATTTTTAACTAAATAGACGATGTTTGAGACCACCACCAAGTTCAATGGGACTGAAAGTTAATACGTAACATTTTAAAATGAAAGCTTTCTTTTAAAAACATAAAATTGCAATATTTTTCTATAATTGAGTCAAAATAACACCCTTCTTCGCGTTTTTCAACCTACCGGGTTTTAATTTAGAAATCAAACATTCAAGCAGTCTTGCAAATGGGCTGCTTTTTTTTAATTTAGATTTCTTGATTAGCACCACTTTTCTGAAATGGTGAAGTTCCCCTCGTTTTCACCTTAATTAACATGTCATTAAATAAGGCGAATTTTACTAATTCAAAAAACTGGTGCCAATCAAGAAATCTGAATTTAAAAAAAAAAGTAGTCCACTGGCAACACTGCATTCAAGAAAAGTATTTAGAACCTGTGTCTTAGTACCTGTGGAAATGACGTTATTGTTTATAAAACTTTTAACTGAAAACGAAATTTTTCATGCAAAAAAATAGGTAATAATGAATCATCAAAATGCCTTGTATAATAATTCTTTCTTAAAATTCATCTCCAATTAAAATATTACAGCTTTAATGCCTTCCGCAGCTTTAATATGGTGCTAACAAAAAATGTTGTTATTTATTTACAAGTTTTATAGATTTGCAAATAATTCTAAAACATGTACTCAATGGTTAACACATTACAGGGAATAATGTTTCTTGTAGCGGGACAAATAAATCTCACTGACCAATAGCAGAGATGCCACTGGTTATATTTTGTTATATTAGTGATATTATTTCAATAATAATAGTAAAAATAATCGTTGCCATACTTTTATAGAACAACTTCTAGAAAAATTTATCAGTGATGATAAATTTTGCAAATAGTAGTGCGAACAAAATATAAAAAAATATAGCTAGTGGCAACCAGGCTATAGACACAGCTTCCAACTCCTCAGCTGTTTTGTACCACAAAAAAAAAAAAAAAAAAAAAAAAAAAAGGAAATTTTGCGTTGCATAATCGGCAGATTAAAGCTGTTTAAAAGGGTAAAATTTACTTTTTTTTTTTTTTTTTTTTTTTTTTTTTTTTTTTTTTTTTGTGGTACAAGAAAGCATAAGATGTTGGCAGCTTTGTATAGGTATAGCTATGTATAGCTTTGTTCATCTCCCTATCAATAGTTAAATTACATGTAGTTATGTTATATCATATTTAGTGATAAATAAAAAACAAGTATCCATTTCTACTTGTTTTAGTAATTTGAACTAATATGATAACTCATAAATTTATTCATATACAATACTTTCAAAAGCCACAAAAATCCATAAAAAGGATATTTTCTTTGGTTCTAACATAGCATTTTGAAAACATTACTTTTCTCAGATATTAGCTGGCTGAAATTATCATAACATAAACTCCCAACACTCAAAATAAGCTGTAAACCTTATTTACCATACATTTTTTTTTTAGTGGTGAATCAATTTTTTTGCATATGAAGACCTCCTCGAAAAATGTGCTAAATATAGTAAAAGTAAAATTACCTTCTTCAATATGTTTTTAATACTACTATATTTTCTCCGTATATTTTTAATATCTTAGATGCTATAGTGCTTATTCGATCAGAACGTATAATTATAAAGTATGAAATTTTGAATAAATTTAAATTCCGTTCGGTTGAAAAATAACTTTTATTCAGCAAAGACTTTATTATAAAGCAGTTAAACTTTCTCGGTGTTATATATATTCTAAACAGAATGCCAAAATTATGTCTCTAGAGAATAATGGAAGGAAATAACTAAAACTTATTATTTAATCTAAGATTTATTGAGAAGTTATTAAAAAGTTACTAAGGTGTATAAACTATATATAGTATTTCTAAGCCGTAGTTTGATTTAAAATAAAACAACATAACAAAATGTTTTCATAAAAAATTACATAATTTTATGACTGTTCAAAACCTTATGTTAGTTAAAATTCGAGCTTCCTACACAAATATTTTAATAACAAAATATTTTAAAAAGGCGAAAAAAAAACCACTATTAAAAATTTGTGGTAGAAATGCGCAAACAATGGTATAAGTTACATAGCCCTTTCCGGCGCGGTGTCCTTAAAAAAAGACACCTAATTTTAATTCCAAAACTGACAAACGGCACCAAGAATATGTAACTAAAATTTTCCTATTATAATTTACATGAAAATAAGCAAGTTCTTATTTTCTAATAAATTCGTTTATAAATTGTGGTGTCCGTCCATTATTTCATCAGTTTATAAACAGAATTACTCTGCGCCGGTAAGGGTTAAAATTTGCGTTAACGCTAGAAGCGCCAAGAACAGTCAATTTGATTGCTACCATATCAAATGAGTATAATTCAATTTGAAACAGACATTTCTTTAACCCTTCACTGCACCACGTGCCATATCTGGCACATACTTAAAACCATTATAATTTTCATTATGTGTCATGAATTTGACTAATATGATCATTTTAACTGATCATGAACAATCCAAAGAATGAAATAACACTTATTTTGTCCATGTCAGATTGCTGCATTATACAGTGTGTCCACGTATAACCTGACCGACCTTTATTTTCGCAACCGTTGATCCTAGATGCATACTTCCAATTACAAAAGTGGTCAAAATTAGGTACAGAGTTAAGATAAAAATGTTTGAAGCGAAAAAAACAATTTAGTGAAGAATTACAGAATCTAAATTTTTATACGGTCCCCCGGTCATATAAGTTATATTTAGTAAAATTTTCCTGTTACACTGATGATTAAGGCAAAAAAAGTCCCGTTTTTGTACGATTAAAATTGACCCAGTAATTGCTATTTAAAGTTGGAGCACATTTTTTGCTGCAAATTAGGGGTCATTCAAATATTTAGTAGAAATATAATTTCGTGAGATATATTAAAGAACTGGTTGAGCGTAAAATGAGCATTGCAATATAAATTTGAAATCTTTAATCATTCTGACATATTACTGCAAAATATACAATTTGTACTAAAGATATAAGAGTATACAAATAACAGAATTTTTGTTAAATAAAAGGAAGAAAAACAGCAGCCTCAATTTTTTTATAAAATGGTACATATTTTAAAATGCTGTTAGATTGCATTGTCTTTCAAATTTTGGCTTGTACCAAGTTTTTTAATTTTTGGAAATTGATTCTCATGTATTTTTTTAGCGCTGAATCCGAAAATGACCTTTATTTTAAACCATCAAGTCAGGATTTTTCTCAAAGAGCAAATTTCACAGTTAAAAAGGTCAAAGTTAAAATTGATCCCCCTCCCCTCCCAACCTCATCGGACACCTGAGCTGTTTTGCTGTAAGAAACCTGGTATAAGCCAACAAAATGAATAAATTAACGAAATAACTAAAATTAAATTGAATAAAAAAGTCTTACATCTATTTTATTAGTATCATATTTTTCGCTATTTTTTAACCTTGAAATTTATGATTTGCGAAAAATCCTGACATGATTGTTAAAAGTGAAGGAACTATTTTTATTCAGCGTTAAAAAATACATAAAACGTAATTATAAAAGTTAAAAAACACAAACATCGCAGGTTTATGTTATCTAATCTAAAACTCTTCCTTAATCTTGTTGAAAGTAATCTATCCGAATTTTTTTTTGTGTGTTATCCTCTAATATAAGTATGTATAAGATGGTAAGCGTCGAAAATCATATTAATATTATATTGGCATCGGGTTTAAGTCAATATCAGGGATGAGAGCGCTCCCATTCAAATGACTGATTGCTACCACTAAATTTTAATGGTATTTGTCACCTTATTTTATGACAGAATTTCTGAGATTTAATAAAGCAAAGAATACTATTAAAATTTGGTGGTGGAAATCAACCATTTGGGTCGGAGCGTCTCATCCCTGGTCAGTATGTCAAATTTAACTTCGATCGGACATTTGAAAGTGACTTAACCCCTTCGGGACGGGAGCCTTTTACGGAAATTTTAATCTTTTGTCACCGTTTTTTAAAAACAGAAATTTGTGTCTTCTTGAATCGAGAAAATGCGCTGATTAAATAAGGCAAATTTTACAGTAAAATTTTACTGGTGAGAAAAAACAAGGATTCTGAGCGCTTCATGCGTCACGTATACGTGCCGCTCGTCCCCAAAGGGTTAAAAGTTCGAGTACAAATTTTAAACTGGAAAGACGATCGTTGCAAGTTAACACTTTCAGGGGCAGAGAAATTCTGTTCGTAAACTGATAAAATAATTGACTTACACCAGAATATTCAAACGAATTTCTTACTAAATAACAAAACACTATTTTGCGCTTTAACTACAAAAGCAACTTTTTATTAAAATATTCTTGGTGCCAGTAGTCAATTTTGGAATTAAAATTAGGTGGCTAGACCCACTAGCCACCGCCCCTGAAAGGGTTAAATGAAACCATTTGAAAATAACACAATTTTTGTTAAAAGAAATCATAGCCTCAAATCCTTACAAAATAAAACATATATTAAAATACAATTATTTTAACTAATCTGAAACTCAACTAATTAAAGTTAACTGAATCCTAATAGTTGTACGATTTCTTTCAAAGGGCAGATACTTTGAAATAAGTTTAAGTACTTTATATAAGAGCCCGAAAGCATAACAGAAATCATGTGTTTTGAGTAGCAAAAAAGTGATATAGACATGCATTTCATAGTTTCATAACTGGGTCAATTTTAAAGTTAGATGAATGGGACTTTTTTTGTCTTACTTGTTAGTGTCACAGTAAACTTTTACTAAGTATCACTTATAGGACCGGGGGACCGCATAAAAATTTAAATTTCGTAATTTTTTAATAAATATTTTTCTTGACCTAAATCGCTTTAAAGATAATTCTATACCTTATTAAAACCATTTTTGTAATTGTAAGTATGCATCTAGAACCAACGGTTGCGAAAATAGACGTCGGTCAGATTATACGTGGACACATTGTGTAAAAATTGGAAATTGTTCTTCGAAAACAAAAAAAAAATCGATCAAGCTATTAAGGTAAAATTTACTTTCATTATTTTTACTGAATACTTAAAAATATTAATATAATAAAAGTTGCAGAGTGTTAAGCAGATAAATTTAATTAATTTCAGCTCATTTAATTGCAAAATATAGCAATACAATATTACAAAACCTAATTGTGTGCATATGGCTCACACCATAAAATATTAAATTTTAGCTGAAATTTTAAAATTTAAATTCTTTACTATTTTTTTCTATTATTAGACCGATATACAGATTTCAAAAAACAAATCTAAAAAAAAAAAAAAAAAAAAAAAAAAAAAAAATAGAAAAATTCGCGCTGTGAGGGGTTAAACCCCACCTGAGTTTAATTAAGAATTGCACCAGAAACTGTTAATTAACTTTTACTTTTATAAATTTGGGGGGGAAATAGTTAAAAATTGTTTTTCCTTATTAAGAAATAAAATCTTTCCAAATTTCCGGTGGCAAATTCAAACAAACGCAATAGCTTGCCCCTCAAATGATTAAAAAGAGTTAAATACAGGTATATATCGTATCAAACATAAATGAGTCAAATAGATTAGTTATAAAGCTTTAAATAAAATTCCTGGTGTACATATCTTTTTATAAGAGTTGAGGAAAATTTCCGGCGCGTTTAGAGTTAAAGTAGAATTTACTAATTTCTTTAGAAGCATTTTATAATGATCAATGTAAAAAGGCACGATGCATGGTTTGTGAAAAAAGTAATGAGGCGAAATTTGGAGAAACACATCTATTGCAGGCATTGTTACAAATAATTAAAATACTTCTAAATAAAACCCTTGGACGCCAACACACTTCTTCCAAAGAACTGTGTGCGCTTAGAAGTCGCATTTGGAAGTCCTTTTCCGGAACGTCCTTGAAGTAGCGCGTCGGAGCGGATTCATCACTGCTACTGTCCCTTAGCAGTGTCCTTTGAGTTCTGTCTTCACTCCGACGAATAGGAAAAATTTTCCTGGCCCAGATCAAGAAAGTAGGAGGGTAGTGGAAAGCATTGTGATTCCATTCTGGGCCAGTTAGTGACTGACGACGAATCAAGTGTCGCTTGGTGCATTGTCGTGATACAGCTTCTAATTGGCTGTTTTCTCTCCCGATTACTTTCTGATTCATGATCAACGACTCCATGTCCGATTTTTCAAGTCACACACATAATTTAATGGTGCATGTCTGTGTGATAGAATGTCGCATTTCTAGTCTTCAATCGAGAGTAATGACAGGGGTCCACTAAAACAACGATATGAACCGCACGGGAGCTGGAAGGCAACTGACGCTCGGCACGTGGTTGAAGGTGATTTCCGAAGCCATCAAATCCGCTTGGAGCATGTGTGTCGAACAGTTGCGTCAGGAAAAACAGTCCTCATTATTTTTTATACAAACCCTGTATCACGTGCAATGTAAAAAGGCACGATACAGTAGCGCTCAAAAGTATTTTGACAAACTTATATTCTCTATTATTTTATTTAATATCTAAATGTAAAAGAAAATATATTCCCTATAATTGAGAACACTACGACTACACTTATTCAAATGTATCAAGCTTCAACTTGTTTGTTTACATTCGGTGACAGCGAAGAAATATGACTCCTCCATAGCTAAAAGTATTTTGACAATTAGTTTGCATTTAATTGTTGAAGGTGTCAGTGGCGCTATAGCATCGATTAGTGTTTACATTGACTTATTGTGATTAATTTTAAGGATCGGGAATGCCGAAATGTAAAAAAAATATTGAAGTGATTCTCGAAAAGCCGCAGTAAATACACTTAAGAAAGGTAGACTGCAAGCAAAATTAGCTCGTTCTTTTAACGTGTCTCGGCAACTTGTTATTACATGGAATAAAGTTTTTAATAAACAGAAATACATCTAAAATAAGCCTCAAAGTGGCCATCCGAAAAAAAACAACTTGCAATGTTGACTGTATTATAAAAAGGATATCTACAGGTGATTGTCGTAAGTCCGCTGTATTAATAAAAAATGAATTGAAAGAAAACATGGTAGAAGACTAGCAAAAACACGTTTGTTATCTACTAAGAATAGGAGGGCTAGAGTTGCATTTGTAAAACGGCATAACCCTTTCATGGGCAAAGCAATGCTGTTGCTGAAGTGTTGAAATTAATGACTGACACCAGAATTTTGGTTTAGAAAAATTCGGTTTATTATGTGGGTGAAATATAGCTTTTTCTTATTTAAAAATAAATTTGTTTTCAAATTCCGGTGTCAATCATTAATTTCAACACTTCCGCAATGGAATTTCTTTGCCCCTGAAAGGGTTATGCCGTTTTACAAATGCAACTCTAGCCTTCCTATTCTTAGTAGATAACAAACTTGTTTTTGCTGGTCTTCTACCATGTAAACCATAGAGGTTTAGGGGTCGTTTGACTGATGAATCATGTATGTCTATGCCGTAATTTTCTTTAAATTCATTTTTTATTATTACAACGGACTTAGGACAATCTCTTGTAGATATCATTTTATAATATAGTCAATAATTCAAGTTGTTTTTTTCGGATGGCCACTTTGAGGCTTATTTTCGATGTATTTATGTTTATTAAAAACTTTATTCCATGTAATAACAAGTTGCCGGAACACGTTAAAAGAACGAGCTAGTTATGCTTGCAGTCCACCTTTCTTAAAGGCATTTACAGCGGCTTTTCTAGAATCACTTCAATATTTTTTTTTACTTTTCGGCATTCCTGATCCTTAAAAATAATCACAATAAGTCAATAAAAACACTAATCTAAGCTATAGCGCCACTGACACCTTCAACAATTAAATGCAAACTAATTGTCAAAATACTTTTGAGCTAAGGCGAAGTCATATTTCTTCGGTGGCGCCGAATGTAAACAAACAAGTTGAAACTTGATACATTTAAATAACTGCAGTCACAGTGTTCTCAATTATAGGGAATATATTTTCTTTTACATTTTTATGTTAAATAAAATAAGAGAGAATATAAGGTTGTCAAAATACTTTTGAGCGCTACTGTATAACGAGAAACTACTATAATCAGGGTTCGTACTTGTCCTGAGATTTCAAGAACGGGAAATTCTTCGGTACCAGTATTTTCTTATAGAAAATATCTTCTTAACCCCTATAGGGGCGGCGGGATAAATCCTGTCCCACCTAAGATTAATGAACTTTTGCATCAAAAATTTTTTTTAAATTTAAATTTTCTAACTTTTGCGGAAAAATCCTCTTCCACCAAATTGTAAAATTGCTTTTCCTTATTTTATAATAAAATTTTTAAAACATTCCGGTGTGAATTCGACATTACAAAAACACAATTACTTGCCTCTGAAAAGGATAAATAAGGCGAAGTTTCGCGCGTTTAATCTAGATTTTTTTTTCTATAAACAAATACTGTTACAGAGTTGTCAAGTCTCCGGCTTTTCGCACACCACTATTATTTTAGAGAAAATGTTGTTCCTTGAAATCGCCCAATTGTTTTAACCCCTTGGGGACGAGCGACACGTATACGTGCCGCATGAAGCGCTCAGAATCCTTGTTTTTCCTCACCAGTAAAATTTTACTGTAAAATTTGCCTTATTTAATAAGCGCATTTCCTCGATTCAAGAAGACACAAATTTCTGATTTTAAAAACGGTGACAAAAGATTAAAAATTTTGTAAAAGGCTCCCGTCCCGAAGGGGTTAATTAACTAAAAGAATATTTTCTGTATTAAGATACTGGTATCCAAAAAGCCGGAGACTTGGCAGCTCTGCTGTTATTTGTCCTGAAATATTCCCTGAAGCGTACGATCCCTGTATAATAGATAAAAGTTACATTTTTAATTCTAAAAATAGCTAATGTTGAAATTCTGGTTTAAATTTCCTATGCATGCATTTATTTTTTCTAGATTATTAAAGAAAGTCAAATTTTTCAGAATATCGCACAATACACAATTATCTATTTCTAAAATTTTTGCTGCAATTTTTAAAAATAATCTTTTGAACTTAAATGCATAAAAAAAGGAGTAAAAAAAAAACTACTTCGAAGAAGATTTTTTAAAATTATTATTATGCATACAATTTCTGCCAATTGCTTTTTATAGACTTAAAATATTAAAATCAAACTTTTAACTAAGACAACTTCTAACACAATATTCTAATGTCTAAAATGTGATTTTGAAATTGCAATACTTTTTGGTCATTATATAAATTTTAAACCGAATCCCGAAATGAGATATCATGGGGATTCAAAAAGAAAGAATTAAAATTTATTAATTTATTCAAGAGTTATTCAGACACTAAAAAATACGCTACTAATATGTTTAGAAATCTTTAAAAAGAAAAGGAAGGAAGGAACTTTAAGAGAAATTTTATGTTTCATTTTTAATTTGTACCGTTATTTCCAAACTTATACTTTCTCTGAAAAAGTATTTCTAAGACGACGCAAAAATATTATCCTAGTGCACATCTCGCAAGTTGTACCTCTACGTCGTCAGTCGATGTTACAGTATAAGAGTACAAAAAAGAATTAAACACATTCTAAACGCATAAAATAAAAAATATATATATAAATATTAATAAAGCATAAAGCAAAGATTTTTAAGATTTTATCAAAACGCATTTACAAGAGTACAGTCATTCAGGGTAACTTTGAACCATTTGGTGTAACTTCCATGACCTCCTAATTTTCAATATTTTTCACTACAAAAGACTAAATAAGCTCCAGAACTGTGCTCTGTTGGCAAAGTTCTGAACTGGGATTTCTACTCTTTAGTTTAGAAAATAAATAAGCAACATTATACTCGATTAAATGCATCATCTAACTATTTTTTGAAGTATTGTTTTCAAGTTAATTTTGAATGCTGTTTTGAAGTTGTTGCAATCCAATTAAATTTTCATAGTAAGTAACAATATACTCATTTACCAGACATCTATTATCTAAACGTTGTAAATGTGGTAATATTTTTTGATTATTTATTAATAATTAATAAAATGTAAAATAAGAAGGCTCTAAAATTTTACCACATTTTCAGGGTAACTTTGAGCCGGCTCAAAGCTATATTGATGTTTATAATTTACTGATTATAGGTGCTACTGTAAAAAAAATTCCCATATTTACACGTATATTTTATATAAATGCCGAAAGTGAGCATTCGATATAACATGTAAATATTTTCACAAATATGTGTAAAATACATAAAATTCATTTAAAGGCGTTACTCTGGGCGGAGCTACTAAATTTGACATTTCATACTTTCGACATTTTTTATTCTTGTTTGAATAATACTAGTACTAGTATGTATTACTGGAACTATGGATATATTATCGAGTTAAAACGTTGAAAAATTTTTACCAATGCATTTTTATGTTTTATATGAACAATAAACAAGTTTTTTTTTTCTAAATATTCATGGTTCTCACCTTCCACTTTCCTTGTGCCTGATATTTGTTGTAATATCATAAATTATACAAATCTTGTGATGTTGGGAAATGTAAATTCGGAGTCTTTACGTATCTGAAAACATTTTTGGGGGTTCAAAGTTGTCCTAACTAGAATACTTTTTTTTATAATGAATTATTTTATATAATATTTATCATATGGTGCAAAGTTACCGTAAATGGCTGGGGAATTTTGAACCAGGTTTAAAATTCATTTTTTATAGCTTTTATCATTATTATTCTTTAATTTTTGATAGTCATACAATAATTTAGGATAATTTCTTCTCTTTTATGCTGCTGGCTGCAACAATATTCTTAAATTAAGAGTGTGGCTTATGAAAATAGAGAAAATGCGGATCAAATTTACCCTGAATGACTGTAATTAAGTTTTTTTTTTTTTGATAATGTCTATACTTTAGACCAGGGATGGCCAACCTTTTTGGGAAGAGTGCCACTATCTGAAGAAAAAAAAATATGCGTGCCACTTCCAATTTTTCCAACATACTAAAAAATATAAAAGGCGAAAACATGTTATTTATAGGCTGATTATGTGATTTTTACGCAATAGCATATTTTATCCTTATAAGTCTGAGTAGTGGATATTACAAAAATAATATCATAAATAAAGCAAAAGTATAAACTTAGGTTTTATTGTTAACAAACATTTTTAAATGTTCTGCCACATTATGTATAAAATAACAATGACTAACTTGAAACATTTAATTCTAAATAATTATTAAACAAACTGTCAGTAATTACATATTAATGTGGCTTTTGAATTTGTAGCTTTTTTAATAAGTCATTTATATTAGGATTAGTTTTTGAAGTTACTAACAAAATTAGGTGTCCTTTTATCCTGCCAGTCATGCAAAGTGCTCCATCTGTGCAAACACTATCTAATTTTGCCTACTATACTTTGTTAACTTCAGTTGCACTTTTAAGTTCTTTAAAAATGTCCTCACCTGTAGTAAAAACTAATTTGCGCAAATCAAGAAGTTCTTCCACATACTAAAAAATATAAAATCTTTTTAAAAAAGGATGAAGCAAAGCAATAAAAAAGGCTAATTGTAAATAGTGATTTTTGGCGATTTCTTCGGTTAAATCTTAGCGCGAGTCCAATACGAAATTATAGCCTTTAATAATTTTTTTAATTTTATTTGAATGCATTACTGGTATTTTCAAAATACAAATATCAATATCAAAATTATCGTTCGCTTAGTGTACAAATATGCTTAACTGCGCATTGTCTGTGATGTCACAGCTTTCATCATTTCTTCGGTTAAATCTTAGCGCGAGTCCAATACGAAATTATAGCCTTTAATAATTTTTTTTAATTTTATTTGAATGCATTACTGGTATTTTCAAAATACAAATATCAATATCAAAATTATCGTTCGCTTAGCGTACAAATATGCTTAACTGCGCATTGTCTGTGATGTCACAGCTTTCATCCAAAATTAATGAAAAATATTTGCAATATTGTAGTCCAGAGACAATTTGTGTCCCAATATCCTGGCCCATGTCATCTATACGACGCGGCGCATGACTGTATTTCTAGACAAGGCTATTTTGTCAACCGCATTTTTGACATTTTTATCGCCGACATTTTGGGCAAATGATAAAAGGCTTTTTTTATTATCTCCTCTCCGTAAGAATAGGTTTTTTTCTTACGGGCTAACAACAGAGAAAGTTCATAAGAAGCCATGCTTTCCATTTCGTCATTTCTCCTCTGGAACAAGGATTGTTGGCTGGCTAAAGTTTTCTTTTCTTTTATTGAAAAATTCCATTCACAAGTGCGATCCGACAGGATTGAAATCACTATGCAGTTGTGTGAAATGTCGGTCCAGATTAAATTTTTTCGGCACTGCTACACAAGTTTCACATATCAAATAAACAGCCTTAGAAGTATTTTGATTAGTAAACAAAAATTGGTCTTCCCAGACAGTTTTAAAATCGCGAATTGCAATATCATCTTCACATTTTCTTTTCGATGTCGAAGGTTTACTTATAGACATCGTGAAAATAAAAATTTTAAAACAACAACGCTCGACACTGGAATCTAAAAACAGTTTTAAAGAAACTTAACATCTTGCCCGGCATTACTAGCTTCCCGCTAAACTGTTGTACTAGCTTCCTTCTAAAGTACTTTTGCCAACACTGCATGGGGAAAAACTGATTATTTCGTTTGAGATTGAATTACCTGCAGCGCTGTTAAAGTTTTTCGATTGAAAATTTCAGGCGCTTATTAGATTAATATAGACTTATTTTCAGCTTATTGCGAAAATTAACAAGGAACATTTCTATCTGGATTTATGCCTTTTTTTAAATGTTTAATTTTTCAATAAGTATTCGCGTGCCACTGTTAGAACTCCGCCGTGCCACCCAGCGGCACGCGTGCCGCGGGTTGGCCACCCCTGCTTTAGACAAAAGATGAAAAAAAAATGTTTTACAATTTAAATCAGGGGTTTCAAACTGTGACACACCGGATTCAACAAAAAATTATTATTAGAACATTTTAGAGTGCCAATTGGTTCTGAAAAAAAAAAAAATCAATTATATTGGACGGTTTCTTTTGGATTTGGGTTACTTAAAAGAAAAAAAAAATATATAAAGAAGAAAAATTTGCACTTCAATTAAATTTTATATTACTTTTATTATCTACTTCCAATTACCACTGACATCTTCGAGTAATATTATTTATTTCTCCATAACTTGGTAAATCTACTTCCGTTAGACATATAACCACAGTATCTAAAATCTATCATAAATGTTACACACTATAAATATTATTATTTATTTCTCTATAACTTGGTAAAACTACTTCCGTTGGACAGATAACCACAGTATCGAATAACTATCATAAATATTACACACCAGTTTCGTCTTTAATTTTTAATCTCCGGCTGTCAAATAGAAAGGAGGCCATGAGAGAAATTTAATTGAATACGACAATTTATTTTTAACAGTATGTAGGGAATCAGCAGTGAAGCGGCGGGATTAATGTAAACGATTAGAAATAAGATCACGTTAACAAAGACTGAGAGAGGAAGAACGCTTTCTCAAAACTTGTTCACATTAACTCGGTTCCAAGTGACCCCAACGTTCATTCTGCAAAAACCAAAGAAATTCATATTAGGAGATAATATCATTTTACATTGAATCCTCGTGGCTTTCTGTTTAAGTAGAAAGCTTACCAAAATTGGTGCACTTATGAAATTGGCGAAAAAGTTATATATTATAAATCTGTCAAAACTGCTAATCGAAAGAATCTGCATGAAGTTAATACGTTGGCCAATTGCGTTTCAAATACACTTATTCCATCGACGCACAGTGGGATGTTTTGACGATCTAGGTAGAAAAATTATTTTGTTGAAGTTCAATTAGATTTTGCTGTTGTTTTTTTTATGTATCACTAATAAAATACTCAAACAGTGATAAATATTTGGTTATTTAACAACAATGTCTTAAAATGAAAATACTGGGTGCCCACTAAAGTCCGTTCCCACCAATCTTAACTGCCGAACGACTGCATCTATATTTATAGGTGTCTAGGTATACTAAAAAAGCTATGCGCTACTAGATGAGACCACTTACAGCGCCACCTGGTGCGAAATGTCGTCATTAGCGTTCCTATCACGAAAACGTTCGAAATATGGGATAAATGTGAATGACAAATTTGTAGAGTCTGCGATTTAGTTCGAAAGGACACCTTGTGAACATGAATGCTATATGAATCTCGTTCTGAGCATGAATCTCGTTTTAATGATAGAAATATTAACTCAGCTGTTTTGCACCAGGTGACGCTGGTAAGCATATCCACTTTACTATACATAGACACCACTTTTATGAGTATAGCTGCAACCGTTTGGCAATTAACCCCTTGAGAGGCAAGCAATTACGTTTGTGTAATGCTGAATTCCCACCAGAAAATTAGAAAAATTTTATTTCAAAATAAGGAAAAGCAATTTTACGACTTTTTTCCACCAAAGTTAGAAAAGGAAAATTTCATAAAATTTTTCTGGTGTAAATCTTCATTAATCGTAGGTGAGATAAAATATATCCCACCGCCCCTCAAGGGTTTAACAGCGTTGGAAGGACTTTAGTGGGCACCCTGTATATTACATTACAAATAATGCGTTAAAAATACTTATTTTACAATTAAGTAAAAAACATTTTAATGCACACATGTAAGTTAACATTTATTTCTTTTTTGTATTTTTGTCTACTCAGAATTTCGCGAGAAATTTGTGCAGTCATCCTGAAAAATAACATTTTTTAAATAAAATTATATTAAAAAAACTTTAATGTTTTGTGATACCCTGTAAAACATATAAATGCTACCAAAATTATTTTCGATTGAAAAAATGCTGTTGTGTGAATAAATAACCTATATACATTTTATTCAATTTGAAATAAAACTTCTGCATATAGACGGTAATGTATTCGAATATTTATGTGTCTCTGTAAAAGAAATAGAACTACGCACTTTGTTTTCAACTTAAAAAATGCTATTGTGTATCTGAATAACCTATAGCAATTTTGTAGAAATTTAATTAAAATTTCTGTTTTTTAGCTACAATCTTGCCGCGATTGTTTGTGTGACCCGGTAAAAAATGCATAATTTCTACGTTTGCAAATTATAATTTAATAGAATTGTCATCGGAAAAACACATGTAGGCAAAGTTTCAGCTCAATCAGATAATTTAAAGTTGTTTAAAATTGTCTTGCAATATTTGAACTAATATTTTATGCGGCCCTGTAAAAAAAGCGTAATTGCTACGTTCCATAAATTATAATAATATTGCATTGTCATCAGAATTACATATCCTGAGCAAAGTTTCAGCTCAATCAGATTATTGAAATTGGTTTAAAATTACTTGCAATTTTAATCTAAAAATGAAGCCCTGTAGAAACACTATTCTAAACAAACTTCTATGTTCTTTAAATCATAATAATATTGTATTGTCATTCAAATCACCCACGTATTCATTGTTTTGGCTCAATAGGATAATTAACAGTGATATAAATTTGACTTGCAAGATTTGAACTAACCATACATACATGCACTGAAAGTTAATATGATGATTGTTTATTAATAAAAATTTACTGATATGCAGCTATCTGCAGGAGTTTGTTTAATTTTTCATTACTTTAGGAATGACACTTTGATTTTAAGAAATGCTTATTGCTGAATAATGCTGAATAATTTGTTAAAGGTCAAGATGAAATTTGTAAACAACATCAAGGATCATCCAGAATTTCAACCTTTGAAAAAGAGCGATAAAGGAGGTTTAATATCGCTTATTTTCAAACAAAAATGGGTTAAATTTGACCTTGACAAAGCTGTGACATTAGATCAACAAACTCGTGCTTTCAAATAAAATAGAATAGTCACGACGTGCTTTCAAACTTACAGGAAGCTAGAGCAACTTTTAGACTCCCTCAAACAAACTGTACAAATGGCTACTTTACGGTTACAATTAATCGACAGTTCTGATTTTTTGCGCAAAAACTAGTACGGATCTCGAAAATACAGACATTCTGCTATCAGTACACGCGGTTTTGTCAATTTACGAGATAAACGGGAAAATGGATTACGTCTACCCAGATCATCAAAACGTCCCACTGTGCGACGGCTGCACATCGTATTACAACTACACAACCACAGTTACATAATTAACATATCGTTGTAAAAATGAACTTCACAAAGAGATACCTGGAGGTACATGCGTATTTTGCGAGGCTAAATGATAGACTACGCATTTGTTATGAATTTATAGATTTAGATCACAACGTAATATTGTCGTAAAACAATATGTACAAAATAAGCATGTTTTAACCATAAATATCAATCACAACTACATCTAGAACTATCACCGTTCCAAAAAGACTAAAAAAATCCCTGTTTTGATCCGTCTATTGATGGTGTTGTTGTAAAGTTGGACTGCTTCCACTTAATTCCTTTTCTCATCAATGCAGGGTTGCCAGTTTGGCCTCGATTTTTATTCAGACATTCAAATTAATACCTGAAAATACAAACGCTATTTTTTATATATATTTATAAACAAAATGTTTGTTATTACTTAAGTGAAAACTCTTCTTAACCCATTAACGACGAGTCTCATTTACACCTCTTTTAATTCTTCGACACCAGTTTTTGCGACTTTGTAATTTTGAATTATTTAATCACTCAAAATCTGAGATTAGAAAATGTCAAAATTTCCAAACTAAAATACAGGTAATGAAATTTAAAAATTTTGTTCGCCTTGCATGGGAAGTTTTCTTGCCAACCGGCTTAAATGGGTTAAGCAAGTTCCAGTGTGAATTCGAAATTTCGATACAAAAACGAATGCCAAACTGGCAATCATTCTCCAATGTGTTAGGTGTAATTTGAAATGTCTAACCCCTTAATTCTCGCTCCCGTCATATTCTCGGGCTGTGTCTTTTACTCACATTGTTTGACTCCCACCAGTTTTATAAAATAGTGAAATTGACTATATTATAGTATGGATTTACCTGTCATTAAATAAGGCGAATATTTCTTTTTCATAAATGTGGTGCCAATAAGCAATTTGGATTTTTTAACCGCAATTTAATTCGAGCGCGAAGGGGCTAAAAGTGAAGCTGCCGCAGATCAAATTTTTTACCTTTTTCGCGCTAAATTTTCAAAGTGTCACACTCTGCATCATAAGGATTCTAAAGGTATAGGTTCGTGGAGTTGTGTGTATTTAAAAAAGATATATATAAGCATCACATTTTTCAAACAAGTCAATTAATTTCGGCACTAACCTCTTAGGTATGTGCAACAAAAATACCCAAAGCAAAGAGCATAAAAGATACACCTTTCGGGCAGTACAATTCTAACCCAAATAAGGATCTGTATATGTAAAAGTATAACAGAGTTTGAAGTTCTATAAAATTCCGTGAATTAATTTTTGAGATATAGCTATCACAAAAATCCTGAAAAATTAAGCATAGTTACCTAAACTGTTATATGACTTACATTAACACACAATCAGCACCAACTTATGTCAAGTTCTAACAGAATATGAAGCTTGATAAAATTCCGTGCATTAGTTCTTAAGATACGACTATCGCTAAAATCTTGTAAATGCTAAAAAATGCAAAATAGCAGCGTCACCTTTTGGACTATTTACACAAAAACCTAATCAGTAACAAACAGCAACAGCCTCTGAAGTTTGGTGAAAATCGGTGCATTAGTTATTGAGATAGTTCTATTGGGAGGTAATGAAAAATGCAGCATAGCAGTGACGCCTGTTCCCCGATTTAACCCCTTGAGGGGCAAGCAATTGCGTTTGTGTAATGCTGAATTCCCATCGAAAAATTAGGAAAATTTTATTTCAAAATAAGGAAAAGCAATTTTACGACTTTTTTCCACCAAAGTTAGAAAAGTAAAATTTCGTAATTTTTTTTCTGGTGTAAATCTTCATTAATCGTAGGTGGAATAAAATATATCCCACCGCCCCTCAAGGGGTTATACCAAAACCTAACCAGCAACAACATTTGTTAACGTTTAACTAAATCTGAATATTGATGAAAATCCGTGCATTAGTTCTTGAAATAGAGGTATTTTGGAAATCGTTAACAATGCAGCATAAAACGCCACCTTTTAGAAATTTACACCAAAACGTAATAAGCAACAATATATGTCAATGTGTGACTGAATCTGAAGTTTGATGAAATTTCGTGCATTAGATATTGAGATAGAACTTTAACGGACATCGTAAAAAATGTAGCATAGCAGCGCCCCCTGCTGCGGGGGATTAAACCAAAACCTAATCAACAACAACATATGTCAACGTCTAACATAATGTGAAATTTCAATGAAAATCCTTACATTAGTTCTTGAGAGCTATTTCAGAAATCGTAAACAATGCATCATAGCAGCGACACCTATTTAAAGATTTACGCCAAAACCTAATCAGCAACTATATATGACAACGTGTAACTGAATTTCAAGTTTGATGGAAATCCGTGCATTTGTTCTTGACGTACAGCTATTGTGGATATCGTAAAAATGCAGCGTAGCAGCGCCTCCTCTTGAAATACTTACACTAAAAACGAATCAGGACAATCGTTGACTAACTGAATCTGAGTTATTAAATTGCGTGCATTAGTTCTTGAGGTAGAGCACACACAAACATTTTATTGCATACACACAAACTCCCAGACAGATATTGTCTAAAACCAGTCAAATCGTGTTCAGGACTGCATAAAACTTATAAATCTGTCGAAATCCGTAAGTCGAAAATTTTCACGAATCCTGTACTTTCTTCTTGTAAAGATGGAGAAAGTAAAAAAATATTATCCAAAAAATGTTTAAATACAAAAATGAGATTTTAAAAACTTGATTTAGACGATTATAACTTTGAATATACATTAAAAAAGCAGTTTCTGAGATCAGTTACATATATTCTTTTATCGTTTCTTTTTCTCCTTCTCATCAACGATACCATATTTGTTTGCTGTTTTTTTTTCTTTTTTTTTCTTTTTACATTAAAGTTTCAATAACGGATTTTTTTTTCTTTGTTTTTATTCAAATAAAGTCATTATGAATGAATTCCTTTTATTAAAAAAAATAACAATACGCATTTCAAAGCGATATTAAGAGTTACTTTAAATGTCATATAAGACGTAAAGTGGGAAATTTTTATCTGAAGTTTCATCATTTTTTACGTTCGTTAAAGAATAAAAACTTGCAGAAAAAATATCTTTAAAGAATAACAATAAAAAAAAGAAGCTATAAGTCCCTCTATAAAATAATTTATACATATATTTTTTGTCTTCATATCTGTGTAATTATATGATCATTAAAAAGACAGTTTAAATTGTTTTTTACGCTATCTTGAAAGTTTTATTAATCTACATTTGAATATGTTCTGATCGCTTTTTATGTAACAATATAAACATATCTTTATAAATAAAAATAAAAGTAAAAAAAATATTTTTATACATAAAATTGTAAAAAATATATTTTCGATTAAAAAAAAAAAAAAAAAATTCTCACTAAACTGCACTCGAAACCTATTTGGTATTTCATAGATATGTAAGCCTTTTATTCTTTATAAAACTTTATTTTGAAGTGACATAATTGTTAATCCTTTATTTTAATATATATATACATTTTTTTAAATGCTAAATTTATATTAATTAAAATATTAAATATGTAATCTTCAAGATTGTGGCAAACCACAAAGCACCATTATATGCTAATTCCAGTGCAAGGGATGCAAGTACCGCGCCACAAATGATTGTTTGCTACCTCTAAATATTTATAACTTGCCTCACCATATTTAATGACAGAATTTCTGAGATTTAATAAAACGAAGAATACAAATAAACCTTATTGGTGAAAATCAGCCATTTGAGGGTCAGCGCTTGTATCTCTGCAGTGCTTATAGACCAGAAATTGCGAATATTATTTTTGCCATACTCCAACTAAGCATTTTCTGAAATCTTTATGCCACCTCTTCCTTAACATATTATTAGGTTGAGCAAAAAGTTCTGGGAAATTTTTAACGTAATAGTTACCAGAATTTATATCGTATATGATGGTCGTGCCATCAATGCCGAGCTCTATTGCCAGCAGTTCGATCAGTGTTGCCAAATGGGCTACTTTTTTGAAAATCACTTTTTTGAATTGGTAAAATGAGCCTTATTTAATGTTATATTAATTGGGTCAAAAACAAAGTGAATTTTACCGTTTCAAAAAAGTGGTGCCAATCAAGAAATCTGAATTAAAAAAAATAGCCCACTGGCAACACTGAGTTGGATCGCTTCTACGACAAATTGGTGCAGAGGTATCCAAGATTGGTCCGCCGAAAGCGCGCTTTGTTTCATCAGGACAATGCCAAACTGCACGTGGCCCAGAGTACCAAGGACAAGTTTGCACAGTTGGACGGCGTCGAAATTCTTCAACACCCCGCCTACATTCCAGAAGTGGCTCCATCCGATTATGGTCTCTTTCGATCAATGCAACATTTACCAAGGGCCGTCGATTTGAATCATTTAATGAAGTTGACGAAGCATGTCAAGAGTGTTTCGATTCCAAGGAGCCGCAATGGTACTTCCAGCAAATCCGGAATCTGCCAGAACGATGGCAGAAAGTCGTGCACTATGATGGTCTCTACTTTGAAAAAATAGTCCTTGTTGCTTTTGCTGTTAATTTGCGCCTAACAAGGCAACTTTCACAAATATCCCAGAACTTTTTGCTCAGCCTTGTATTAGTGCTATTGAAAATAAACATTCTCTTAGACAAGTGGTTCTCAACCTTTTTTTTTTGGCTGTGCCCCACATGAGCGTCTTAAAATTCGTGATGTCCCCCCTCATACCCTCTGTGACATATAACTTTTATTATACAAAAAAATTAACTGTTATTCACACTGAAGAAGCCTAAAAGAGATAATTAAGTATAATAAATCCTTTCTCATTGAAAAAGACAAAGGATAAAAGAATATATAATATAAGTATGATTTTAACATAATTATTTGAATTTCAATGAGGCCATACCTCTTCACATTTACATCTAGAAATTTTTTGCAGTTGTTTGGCAACTTACCTCAGACACAAAAGTGTTATATAATCACAATCCGTATTTTTATCTTCAAGAAATTTCTTGAATTTCTTTTTTCATTACATTTGATAAAAGTGATACATCTTATAATTGACTTTTGTACTTCATGAAGAACAAGTGAAGTTTGTTAAACACCGAGACAGTATGAATTACATAATTCACAAATAGCAATTCTGGATTTGCAACTTTAGCAATTTTAAGTAATCGTTTTTCTTTCCCCTCATAACATACTTATCTGGTAGAGGGCTTTCTTTTCCACATTATCGTTAGTTTACCACCATGTGTTATCCTATTTTCAATTTAAAAATGCATTTGCCATGTTGTATGTTTATATATTATGTACGTGGTATGCACAAGAACAATAGGATGCTTACTTTTTACCCATTTTCTTCTGTGATGCTCATTTGGGTTCTTATTAATTTTATAAAGTTTCTACGTCATTAAAATATTTCAAACATTTTTTAGGCTAAATGTGATCAAAATAGTCAATTTTAAGTTCCTTCATGTGGCACATTGTACTGTAAATAGAAATACCAGTTTCAATAAATAGTTTAAAAAAAGAGGTGTGTGACACTAAAATAATATTAAAACCAGAAAAAATGTAAAAATTTTTATATGTATAAACGAGTCTAACTTTAGAAGAACACTTTTCATACGATTATTCGGGTAACAGTTGTATTTTCAGCTTTTAAGAGGAAATTTTGTAAAATTTATTTTTATTCAGGTACGGTAATACCTCGACTTACGTCAGCAATTCGTTCCAAGACAAGTGACGTAAGCCGAAAATGACGTAAGTCGATGTACATTAAGATGAGCAAAAAACCGTATACGTAATAACAATCCACCAAAATCTAATGAACATATTCTATAGTATTTAGGGATTATGTTACATCCATTTAACATTAGCAAAAAATTTCGTTTGCAATACAAGAATTCAGAATAAATTAATAAGTTGTTAACTTACAATTAATTTATTGTTCTTCTAGCTTTCATATTCGAGTCTTTGAGCATGTGAAAAAATCTTGCGTTTAAGTTTGAACCGACATTTTTTTTTATTTTATTCTCTCTTAGAAGCTCTTTGTAAAATAACAGTGAGTTTTCTAAGCTTTTTTTCAGTCCTTGCTACACTTTATTCTTCTGAATCAATATTTTTAAGAACCGTCCTTCCAGCTTCAATAAAGTTTAGTCCTTTGGTTCAATTGACCACACGCAATGGGCGGAGCTCGCAATGTTTCCCACAAGCATTGCGGGATTTGATTGGCTTTTGGTTAACGATTGTGGGAAAAATCGGGTATCTGATTAGCTATAATCGATCGTGACGTTGTATGGCGTCAGGAATGCTTGTCGTCCATTTTCAACCGTGACAATCCCCCCCCCCCCCTAGGCTCAAAATCTTCATCTATTTCTTCGACAATACTTTGTTTCTTCAATTCGATAAATTTGTCGATGGTTAATTCCGGATCAGGGGAATTTATGAGTTCAACAACATCTTCAACATCCATTTCTAAGTTGAATTCTCTTCCATTTTCCACGATTTCATCAATAAAGAGAGAGACATAATCACAATTTTCAAATGTTTTCTTAGTCTCTGCGAAGGAAAAGGGACACAGTCTTTTCTAAGCATCTTTCATTGTTTTTTGCTAAACTTCACCCCATGAATCCCTTATGACTGCTACTGCATCTGAGATGTTAAATTTTTTCCAAAAGTTTTCAAAAAACTTTAAAGTGCGCCTTAATCAACGGAATTTCTTTTTCCAGGCTAGATGACGTAAATGCGGGGTGACGTAAGTCGAGGAGACGTAAATCGGGGTACTACTGTATTTTTAAATTTTCCTGTATTATTTCTATTTTATGCATGAAGCATGACTTTCATTAAAAAAATAAAGAGAATCTGAGAGAGAATGTGTAAATAACAAATCTGATATTGCCCCCCTCAAAAGTTAAATTGCCACCTTGCGCCCCAGTACGCGCCACGTTGAGAACCACGGTCATAGACGAAATTAAAAAGCCCCTGATTTTGGTCTAATTATTCTGGCAAAAAATATAAAATCACCGAAAAAAGAATTAAAAAATCAAAATAAGACTTGAATAATAATAAAAAAAAATAATAATAATAAAAAAAAAAACAGGGGAATGTCATTTTGTTGTTCAATATAAAGTAAATGTCTGTCGTCGGCATGGGTTATTTCACCTGCAAATGGTAGACATTGCACTATTTCTCTCCTCCTCTTTTCTGCGTTAACCCTTTCCGGCACGGGCAAATTTTGTTGTAAAATGATGAAATTATTTACTGACACCAGAATTTTAAAACAACTTCTTTAGAAAATAAAAACATGTTACTTTAACTATTCATTGTAAAAGCAAAATTTTACTAAAATATTCTTGATGCCGTTCGTAAGTTTGGAATCAAAATTAGGTATCCCGACCCGGGCACGAGATTCTAAAAGATAGTCACGTTTTAGCATTATTGACTTTTACTGCGTTCTCATTCGCTGTTCTCAGTCACGTGTCGTAGATGCAGTTGTCGTTTGGCGATTTTAGCTTTTTCGCTCTCCTATATGTCTTGGAAAGGAAATACATACATGAGTTTTGTCAGTACTTTTCATGGAACTATTAATAAAGGGGAACTGACATATCCGTAAAAAAGTGAAGCCTCAACTGTAACCGCTATCGCAGGGGTTATTTACCGCCGGTAGAAACTTCCGCCAGTAAATTTATATAGAATTTTTTCCTTATTTAAATACCTTATTATTGCAAAATTTCAGTCATAAATGATGGTAGAAACAGATTTTCATTTTTACTGGTACAATCGTACTTTGACGGTAGTCACGCCCTGCGTTTCTGCCATATTGTGACAACCAGGGAAACAAATTGACAGTTTTACAAGGGAAACTGACACCAGTAAGAACATACAAAAATTTTGGCCACATTTGTGAGAAAAAAATTGCATGAATAATAAGCTTAAATAAGACGAAATTTTCTAGTCAATTTTACTGGTGGTTCTGTTTGTCCCGGCGTTAATCAGAAATTGATAAGATTAAAAAAAAAAAAAAAAAAAAAAAAAAAAAAAAAGCAGCCGCCATCTTGTGACAACCTCCTCAGTTACTTCACTGGCAACTGGTAGACATTACAGTGTATGTCTCCTCCTCTTTATTCATAACTCCATTGTACTTTTTAACCTGCGAGTGTGACAGCTGTTGATAGAGTTCAAATCTAGAGCTAAAATTGGTCACAAGCCAAAGACGCTTTTTACTTTCTTCTATCTTTAAAAGAAGAAAGTATTGGATTCGTGAAAATTTTCTGTTTTCTGTGGATTTACACGTTTTAGGGGTCAGAGATTCTAAAAAACATTTTTTACAAAAATTCTGTCTGTCCGTCTGTTCGTCTGTATGTGACACAAATTTTGTGGTGCTTTATATCAAGAACTAATGCACGGAATTTAACAAAAATTTATATTAAGTTAGACCCTGATATAAATTGGTGCTGATTAGTTTTTGGTGTAACTCGCTCAATAGGTGGCGCTGCTATGCAGCATTTGTCACGATTTCCACAATAGCTCAATCTCCAGAACTAATGCACGGATTTTCGTCAAACTTCAGATTCAATTAGTCCTTGACATGAATTAAAGTTTTATGCACTTAGGTGTAAATCGTTCAACAGGTGGCGCTGCTGTGCTGCCTTTTTTGCGATTCTCGCAATAGCTCTATCTGAAGAACTAATGCTTGGATTTTCAACAAACTTCAGATTCTGGTATACCTTGATATGTGTTAGTGCTGTTTATGTTTTGGAGTAAATCGTTCAACAGGTGGCGCTGCTATGTTGCATGTTTCAGAATTTCCACTAAAGCTCTGTCACAAGAGCTAATGCACGAATTTTCATCGACGGGTATTTACGCTTTACGGGTCAGAGATTCCGAAAAACATGTTTTTACAAAATGTCTGTGAAATCAAACATCTGTGTGTGCGTCAAAATTTTTTTACAAAATTTCTGTGAGTCTGCGACTGTGTCTGCCTGTCCGTTTGTCAGTCGGTATGTGATACAAATTTTGGGGCCGCTCTGTCTCAAGAATTAATGCACGGAATTTATTAAAAATTTATATTCTGTTAGTGCCTGATAGAAATTGGTGCTGATTGATTTTTCGTGTAATTCGCTCAACAGGTGGCGCTGCTATGCAGCATTTTTCACGATTACCGCAACAGCTCAATCTCCAGAACTAATGCACGGATTTTTATCAAACTTCAGATTCAGTTAGTCCTTGACATGAATTAAAGTTTTATGCACTTAGATGTAAATCACTCAACAGGTGGCGCTGCTATGCTGCCTTTTTGCGATTTCCGCAGTAGCTCTATCTCAAGAACTAATGCTTGGATTTTAAACAAACTTCAGATTCAGGTATACCTTGATATGAATTAGTGCTGTTTATGTTTTGGTGCAAATTGCTCAACAGGTGGCGTTCCTATGCAGCATTTTTCACAATTTCTACTTTAGCTCTATCTCAAGAACTAATGCACGAATTTTCATCAAACTTCAGATTCAGGTATACCTTGATATCAATTAGTGTTTTATGGGATTTATATAGAAGAAAGTTTTGTGATGGCCACAACATACTAGTTTTGAAAGTGTATAAAACTGTATTTTAACTGTAGAGTGAAGTTTTCATCACATGTTCCAATCTGTTTAAATGTTTATATAGGGATATGCAGGTTTATTTATTTATATTTATATGTATGTACAGTCGCACAGTGGGGTATTTTACAAATCTGGGCGGCCAAAAGTCGATTTCATAAAGTACAACGCAGGATCGAATGGATGGATATAAGTTGAAACTGAATCATTGGGGAATCACGTGATGCGATTTTTATTTCCTTTAAGTGAACGATGACCTCCTGTTATCAGTTGAAACTGGAGTGTTGCGTTAAGTGCATGAGTGTCAAATCATTCTTCATTGTGACTTTCTATTTTTGAATTTGAATAACTTTAGTTTTGGAATTATTTAAAATCTAATCGTTATGGATAGTGACGAGGCAGGTATGTTTCATTATTTTTTTAAACTTTGAATTGAGAAAGAAATAGTTTTAGTATTTACAAAATTAATTTAAAATAACGCATATTTTTCTATTATTTTTTTCCCTTGTTTCCCAATTCACGAAGGGTTTAGTTATATTTCCAAACATTTCCAAGCAAAGTTACTTGTTGTACCAATAAATATACACCCTTCTATTTGTGTTTTCGTTTAAAGTAGTTCCACCTTTGTTCCCTTTTTAAAATGAAGGCGATATAAATATGCTCTTCCAAAATTCTGAGTAAGCATACAAAATTACTATATATTGATTCTTAACTGATATTTATCATATAAATTTTAAAATGAAAATAATTGTTATGATTTAATAGAAAGTGATCAGATTTGTTTATTTTTCAGTTATTCTGATTGAAATTAAATTTATATAATTAAAAAAATTGCTTTAAAGTAATGTATTCATTCCCTTTTATTTCTTTTTAAGCTCTTTTCAGATAATTGAAATAATTTATTGCTCGTTATTAACATTTGTTTATCTAAAAAATAAGTCGAGGCAATTTTCATATGTTTTTGTTAAAAGTTAGCGAAAGATTGTGAGATTTTTTTAAAAATAAGGGATAAAATGATGTTATCTATCTAAATTGCATATAATTATTATGCATTCTTTTTTGTTCATATTTTGTGTTTATTTTTATTTAGGGCCTTCGAATGTCAGAGTAATGACTCGAAAAGAATTTTTAAACATTATGCAACAGCAGAATTTGCCAAACATTAATCATAGATTAAATTTCCTTGAAAATTACCTTCTTAATGGCGATAATTTTGATGATGATGAAATTAAAAGCCTCAAGCACAATTTCTCCCAATTTAAATCACAGTTCAAGAGCAAATGGATCGAAGCCCATTATATGTTAGATAAATTTGTGAAAAATAATAAAGAATTGCTTGAAGGTATAGTAGAAATTTCAAGAAAACTAAATCGACCAGGAAGGCCAGCAAAAGCTTTCACTGAATCAAGTGACAGGTCAAAGCGTAAAAAGTCTGAAAGTTTGAGGAACTCGACTGATGTGGAAGTACTTACACATACTTTACACAGAAGATTCTTTACTGACCCATCTCTAGCAGCGGAAATTACCAGCATTGATGAAAATTGAATATATCGATTTAAAGTTATTCTTGAAACCATATTTTGTGGAGAAATGGAGAAAAAGTGGAGATTGAATGCAGAAGACGAAAATGCTCTCGTTAATGAAACAAAATTGCGCATTCAAGAAAATTTCAAAACAAAGTTAGGTTTACTTGTAGATATTCCTAAGCCTGGATATGGTAATACAAATGATGGAAATACCAGCAGAAGATTCTTTACTGACCCATCTATAGTAGCAGAAATTACCGGCATTGATGAAAGTTTAATATATCGATTTAAAGTTATTCTTGAAACCATATCTAGTGGCCACAAAATTCACCTTGATAAATTTAAGGAATACACAAAAACAGCAGAGCTCTACGTCCAGTTATATAAATGGTATCCAACGTCACCCACGATGCATAAAATATTAATCCATGGACCCATTGTGATAGAGAAAGCTTTACTACCAATAGGCCAATTGTCTGAAGAAGCAGCCGAAGCACGGAACAAATATTTTCGATTATTTCGCCAAAATCTATCGCGTAAATTTTCAAGAATTTCTTGTAACCGTGATGTTCTCAACACATTGCTTTTGAGTTCAGATCCAGTTTTAACTGGAATGAGACCCAAGATAAGAAAAAAATCAAAATTGTTCCTTAAAAAAACTCTAGAAATGTTACTGCCTATGGAATCTTATGAAGCTCGTGATACAGAGGATTCTGATTATGAAGAAACAGATTACGATTCTGAATTATCATCTGATTAAAAGATCCCACCTTGTTGATTTACAAACTAATTGTTCTTATCATTAATAATCTGTTTTTATAATTTATTCAATATATTATTCCATTTTTTTATCATGATTATCATTTATTTTATAATACTATTTATCATGATTATCATTTATTTTATAATACTATTTATCATAATTATCATTTATTTTATAATACTATTTATCATAATTATAATTTATTTTATGATACTATTTATCATATTATCATTTATTTTATAATACTGCTTATCATAAATATCATTTATTTTATAATACTAATTTTGATCAATAAATATCAATACGAAGTTGCAAAACATCCATGATTTTCAAGTTCTTAAACAATATTTATTTAAAAAAGTGCATTTATTTACTGCTTTAAACGTTTAAATTAGTTTAAAAGAAAAAAATAATTTTGGCCGCCCAGATTTGTAAAATACCCTACTGTGAGTCGTGGAAAAAAAAATAATCATGCCGTACTAACTTTGCAGTAAATTATTGTAGAAGAAAGTGACTTGTACCTAACGATTGGATATAAAGTCTACTTTTAAATGATGCATACAAAATTTGCTTAGGGGGCCATCTACATATCAAAACGAACCCGAACTTCTTTTTTTTTTTTTTTTTTTCAATAGCAATACCCAAGTCTGATACCATAAATAAATTCTACACCTTTTAATAAACCTAAATAAAAAATTTCAAGAAATTCAGGCGATTACTTTCAGAGAAAATATTATTTTAAAATGACCATATTTTAGGGACTGTATCCAAATTGAAGTTCGGTACTACATTGTCAAAATGCTACAGAATGAGTATGTCACTTCTATTAATGTATTATTTCTTGCCAATATAACCATTTCACTCGCTTAATATGTTCTATTTCCAGCCCAAGCTCAAATGTTTCAATAAAATGAGTAAAATATATTTTCAAATTATGCTTTTCTGAACTTCATAGACGGCCCCCATAAACAATTATTTTGATGTTTTTTAAGCATAATTTGAAAACTAGTTGAGAGAAAAATTTTAAATTGAGAATTCGCATAAAGCAGGACCTAATAAATATAAATTTATCAAAATTGTAGACTACAATTAATATTTTTTTCGAATATTAATTTCATAAATCATATTATAATTTTTTTTTAAATTATAAATTCAATGCATTTATGTTTGGGTTTTTAGTATTATAACCATACAAAATATTATTACATTAGGATTATAATTTCAGGAGTTATTAATAAAATATGAAAATATAACTTAACATTAGAAACTCTAAATTTTCAATGTTTATAATGTAAAAACTTATCATACAAGTGACTTGAAACTTCGTTTATAGGCATAGTTTGAACCGAGGATTTAAAATATTGTCTAAACTGGGTGTTGCCATTGAAAAAAAAACAAATCTTGGTTTGGTTTTGATTTGTAGGTGGTCCCCTAAGCAAATTTTATGTAAATCATTTAAAAGTAGACTTTATTTCCAATTATTTGGCACGAGTAACCTCCTTCTATTATAATTAGCTGCAGAGTTAGTAGGAGATGTTTACTTTTTTTACTTACTACTGAACCCATACCATTAAATATAAAAATTTTTTAAACATTTTCTTTTAGTGTATTGTATCCATATATGCATTAAACTGTATGTATTGTATGAATATATGTATACATAATCTAACATTTTTCGGAATTGGAGCCCCCCATCTTTATTAGACCATTTGTCTAGATCCATCCTTCTACAGTATGTAAATTTATAAATCTGCGTATGTCTCACTGTATACACCTGTTAAATAGATTAGCTAAAAGTAAGCTATAATTCTCGCTAAAACTATTTTATATATTTATATAAATGCGGAAAATGGTAGATAGATTTTGAATGTTTTCCTAGCTTTACATAGAGAATATGGACTTCTGAATGAAAATAATTATAAAACATATATAAGCAAAATTTTTATCAATAAAATCTGCAAATGAGACCTATTTTGATATTTTCCTAGCATTACGTATAGAAAACAGGCCGCTTAATTAAGATTACTATAAAACCTATACAAGAAAATTTCTGTATTACTAGGGAGCAGGTGCACTTGAGGTAAATTTTTCAATTTTTTCCTGGTGCACCTAGTGAAAATGTGTTGCTTAATGAAAATAATTATAAGATAAATATATGATATAAAATAGCTGTATCAATAAATTTTGCAGATGAGGTAAATTTTTAATGTGTTTTCAATATTACATAGAGAAAAATGACTTCTGAATCAAATTAGTCACAGCAAGTATGTATGAAAAAAGTCGTATTGACATATATGATTTAATCTTCTGATTACCTGAGATTAGTGATACTTTAATTTAATTTACTTCTGTAGAACACTTAACCCTAGATCTACCGGGAATTTTATTCAAGTTTTAATAAAACGTTCTACACCAGAATTTTTATTTAAAACTATTTAACTTATTTATTTACCTTATTTTTGTCTGGTTTATATACTTAGTTTATTTTAAAGAAATTTCTGGTTTGAATGAATATTTTGTATGTACCTGTCGGGTCCAATGGACCCGTCTGGTAGACGGAGGGTTAAAATAAAAATAAACTCGCAATGCACCTGAATATCTGATGTTAGTCATTCAGTAGTATATTATTTCTACGTAATGCGAAATATAACATTTTGTCTTGTCTGCAGATTTTCTTTTTTTTTTTTTGTTCATCTTTATGGGTGGAGGACAAAATTTACTTCTAATAAATATAGGGAGAGTGTGAGCTAACAGTACGAATTGAAAAAATAGTGTTTATTATCCTTAATTATCAACCAGGTGCAAAAAGGAAATCTGTCAATAAAGCAATTTTCTTCCTTTTTTCTGTAATCCATTTCATTCGGCAACAAATTTTCTTTACGTAATGCTAGGAAAATATTAATAATGTGCCTCATTTCAGATTAAATTATTACTAAATTTTTCTGATTTATTTTTTACAATTGATTTCATTTATTCAACCATCTTCGCTACGTAATGCTGTGGGGAAATTAAAAATCTGTCCTATCTGCAGATTTCACCATTGCAGAAATTTTCTTATATATTATAAATTATTATTAATATAAATCTTATATGTTATAAATTATTATTTTATAATTATTTTCATTAGCAACCCGTAATCTCCATGTAACATTGCGAAACATTAAAAATCTGCCTGATCTGCAGATTTTATCGATAAAGCAATTTTCTTATATATGTTTTATAATTATTTTCATTCAGAAATTCGTTTTCTATACTTAACACTGGACAAACACAAAAAATCTGCCTCATCTGCAGATTTCATTAATAAAGAAGTTTTCATATGTATTTTTTATAAGTTTGATTTGACGATTCCTCTTCTATACGCGATCCTTCGGAAACATTAAAAATCTGATTCATCTGCAGATTTAATCATTGCAGAAATTTTCTTATATATTTTATAATTATTCTTATAATCAACCATTTTCTCTACTTAATGTTGTGAAAATACTAAAAATCTGCGTTATCTGCAGGTTCCATTGAAACATCAATTTTTCTTACATAACTTTTATAAATATTACCATGCTGCATCATATCTACTTTATGTATTTCTCAGAAAACATTAAAAATCTCATCTTATCCCAACCCATCTCAAAATTTTGTTGATTGTCTACATGTGGTGTTTGCGAAAAATGTACCCTAAAAATAAAAATGTACTTTAATTACTTGCGTATAAACCGCGGCTAAAATAAATCTCTTCTAAACCAGAAACTTTACTTAATAAATAACCGCAAATAAATACCAATTGGAAATAAGTTACATTTTATTAAATAAAATTTCTGGTAGGAAGCAAAGTTATTAACAGCCTAGGCTGTTTGCAAAGAGCCGGGTTTTTCAATTAGCTTACGATATATATATAGCAACAATTTTAGAATAAATAAATTAAAATAATATTTAATATATATAGAAACAATTTTCGAAGAAACGAATTAAAATGCAATAATCAGGGAAAAAATCTGTTTGTATTACTGTGTATTATTGTCACTTTAAACAGCATTTTAAACAGAAAGTCCGATTTTTAATACGCCATTCATTTATATTTGTACACTATGACGCAAAAGTTTAGACAATGAAGAAATTCTTACATACTTTGAAAAATATTTATTCAATTTTCAAATCACTGCTTGAAATTAATGTGCTGTACATATAAACAATATTTATAACAAAGAAAAGTGGAATTGTGCATATTGCAATAAATTAAATGGTAACAAAAATAAACTGCTGTCTCAAAAGTTTAGACACAAATTAAATAAAATCGAAATAAACAATTTTTAAAACCTGGTTGCGCATCCATGCTTATGTATTACGTCATATACACGAGATTGCATGGAAGAAACTAAGTCTTGCATAGTTTGTGGATCGATATCGTACCATGCATTATCAATAGATGTCTTAAGTTCCTTTTCAGAAGAGTATTGTCTAGCGTTGCTATAAACTTTGCGACACATGATGCTCCAAAGGTTTTCTATAGGGTTACGATCTGGCCTACATGCTGGCCAGTCGAGAACTCTTATATTATGGGAATTAAACCAAGATTTTGAATGTTTTGCAGTGTGAATTGAAGCATTGTCTTGCTGAAATTCCCACTGAGGACCCCCTAGAAACTCAGCAAATGGCAGTAGGTTTTCTTCTAATGTCTGTGTATAATGCTGTGAAGTTTGACGACCACTGGTGAAGGTCAGAGATACTTGTCCATTATAGCAAAAGGCTGCCCAAACCATCACCGAGCCCCCTCCTTGTCTGCGACTAAAAAAACGTCGAGGTTCCTTCCGCAAGTCATGCCAATACGATAAACAACCATCTGGACCATCCAGATTCCACTTTTTTTCATCGCTAAATATGACTGACTGCCAGTTCTCTCCATATGACATATGCTTTCGCGCCCACATAAGTCTTTGTAACTTATGATGTGGTTTCAGAGCTGGTTTCTTCTGCATTTTGCTATAAATGATTGTTCCTTTTTCCAAAATTCGTCTACGAATCGTATCCTTTGATACAGAGAGTCCCGATGAGCTTTGAACTCCACGTACGCTCATTTGTTGAGTACTCGCTAGTCTCGCTAGTCGTATCAGGCGATCCTCTCGTACATCTGTCACACGTGGCCTCCCAGACCGACATTTTGCTTTATATTCGGAACCACTCGATAAAACTCGATAAATAGATTTTTTTGACCTATTAATAATAGCAGAAATTTCAGAAACGCTCTTCCCTTCACCTTTCAACTGCCAAATCCTTGAAACCTCATTCACTTGAATTTCTTTAGCTCTCGGCATGTCGACTATGAAGCGCAATCGTTTGCAGAACTTAAGTACTCCAAATTTGTGACATCATCGATTCTAAATTTGCATATGCCAGAGAATATTCAAAGAAATTTAGAATAGTGTCTAAACTTTTGCGAGAAGCACATTTGAATTTTTATGAAAAAAATTAGTATTATAGCAAATAAAACGACTGTCTTTTGTACATAGCATTTTAAATCAGTTTTTGAATATATTTACAGGTTTTTGTAATTCTGACGTCATAATTCTACATTTTAAAGCTGAATGACGTCATTGTCTAAACTTTTGCGTCATAGTGTATTAGGATACACAAATCTCGCAATTTCATAACAAATGAATAACATCTCTTAATTTATGATGTATCTTGATCAAACATAAAATAATGAAGAATTAACCTCCTCCCACATTTTTTTTTTCTGGATTAAACAAACACACGTTAAAAATCATTTTAAAACTTCTATTTTAAAAAGCTTTATCTTCTTTTTACAAAGCTCGCATCCATATGTCCGATAACGCGTATGTTGTACTAACTGGTAACTGAAAACAGACCTTCCAACACATATAAGAATGCGCCAAATCTAAAAGCGCCAGGCGCCAACAACATACATGACACGTGACTGATAACAGCGAATGAGAACGCAATAAAAGCCAAAAATGCTAAAATGTGACTATCTTTTAGAATCTCGCGACCCGGGCACACTGTGCCGGAAAGGGTTAACCCTATCAGGGGCAGGGTATTTCTTTCGCTAAAATGTTTAAATGATTGAATGACACAGTGATTTATGCGCAAATTTATATGAAAGTAAGTAAAAGCTTTTCTTAGCGTACATTATACAAAGAAAAATGTATTCCTAAATTCTATTGCCAATGTGGAGTTTTGGAATTAAATTTAAGAGACATATAATATATAGGTGCCTCTCAATGGGTTAAACTGATTTGACTGGTGCGCATAAAAAATTGCTTTCGTTTTCCTTCAAGGTTCGTTAACCCCTTCGGGACGGGAGCCTTTTACGAAAGTTTTAATCTTTTGTCAACGTTTTTTAAAAACAAAATTTTGTCTCTTCTTGAATCGAGAAAATGCGCTGATTAAATAAGGCAAATTTTACAGTAAAATTTTACTGGTGAAGAAAAACAAGGATTCTGAGCGCTTCATGCGGCACGTATACGTGTCGCTCGTCCCCAACGGGTTAAGGGGCTACATCACTCATTCGAAAACACGTGCTCGCTAATGTTCATCCTACAGGATAAATTTTATAAGATATATTGTTGTATTTTCATATTTTTATTTTATTTACCATAATTTCGTGCGATCTAAGTTGGTATACGCGGGAAATTACGGTATTTTAATTTATGTTTTTTCCATTGGATTGCTGAGGTCAATCTCTACAAAGGAGGTTTTTACTTTCCTGATTTTCATTGTAGCTTACTTTTATGAGGATATTCTCATTTTCGAAACCGGTTTCGCTTGAATAAGGACTCGGGCCTTCAGAATTAGAGATAAACGACATGCCAGTGTGTTACTACGACCTCACTCTGAAGCAGCATAGACAAAAATTTTGAACAAAACATTTTTCCTCTATCCTTAAGGTTTGTTTAATCTTAGAAACCCACGAAAAGTTAGCCATGGATATTGAAATTGTAACTGAGAAAGCACATGCGTTCTGACAGGCTTCGTAGGGCGTTTTTGCAATTTCGATATTTCCCATAAGTTACAGACCAGATGAAGTTGCCAAAAATGTTGGCTATGTGAATCAGAAAACAATGAACAATCGGCATAGCTTCCAAATGAGGGATGTTCAACATTCAACCTGTCCCGCAGGTGCTGAATTCTGTCGAAGGAAACTTCAACCATTAGATTAGAATAGAAATTGTCTTTTCAGCATGAATAATGGATTTAAAACCCATTAAGCGCCATTGATCCCATTTTGGGAACATTATTTTATGATTTTTTTCTAAAATGAGTATTTTATATATTGTCAAAAAGTTTATGTTATTTGTATTTTGAATATATGAGATGACTTCTGTAATTTTTTTTAAATAATTCATTTGTATTCTCCATTTCTTTTTTTTTAAATGTTTTAAAAGACCAAATTTAGCTTTTTGACCGCTTTCGCAAGAAATTTAAAAAAAAAATAATTTAATAATAAAAATTATATTTTTTATTTAAAATATGTTTATAACTGTCTATTGTTTAATACTACATACATCCGTAGTTAATAAGTATAATAAATTGATCACAGTTCACGAAGGAACGAGTCGCTCCCGTAACAGGAGCAATGGCGCTTTCGTTAGTTTTCAAGATCAGACGGAACACGCAAAATTCGGAAGACCCGATACGGTGCTTTTATTATACGTGCGAAAACAGTCTGTATGGAAACTTTGGAAATGCATTTTTTTCATTCCTAACAAACTTTTCTTGGAAGTTTACTCTTAAAATCTGTTTCTTACTTTATTAGATATCTTCTGTTTGCTAAAAAATATATTTTTAACAGGCTTTTCTATTTTTTTTCAAATCATATATTTCGATTTTAAGGAATTTTAACTGTGTCTGAAGCTTTGGATTATTTTGAACAATTAGATTCAGATGATTATTCGGATGATCCGGAAATCGTTTGTTTGCCGCCTGATTCCGGAATAGTAACAGATAAATAAGATGTAACAGAGAAAGCAGGCTACAAATTTGTCCTTTGATAGATTCCAAAGTTTTGAAGAAAAAAGACAAAGGGGCATATGACTCTACTAGTACCAGTGTCGAATTCAGGAGTTGGCCCGGGGGGTACCCCCCTCCGGAGAGTTGAGATGTCCACCCCGGAAGATTTGAAGGAAAATTTACTCGGATGGAATTTCTCCGTGAAATTGTTTCGTCATTTATGAAAGTAGAACAGAAAATAGAAGAACGTCTCCATCTGGCTTCTTCTGATTTTTTGTCAAATGACGAGCATTTTGATGGCGTGAACCATTTTCTAGAAAATACTGGGAAACAATTTAGGTGTAAATTATTTCAAAAAATACCAGTTTCCTGCAAATAGTGCAATGTAATGCTGCATAAAAATTGTTCAGTTGTCTTTCATGTAAAATAGTGAGAAAATATAAGGTAGTAATGTAGTAATGTAATAAAAATAAAGATATATATAATGAAAATGCCTATGAACAGGTAAATTGATTTTTTTAAATTTTATTATAAATGTAGATGTTTATTATAATTGTAGATGTAATTTATCTAATTTTTTCATAAAATATCTGTTTTAGAATGATATAGTCCTTTTTATTTCTAAATAATTGAAAAATATCTGTTATAACTACACGGAGCAAAAGCATATTTTTGTAAAAATATTTACCCCCACTAAGCGCCATTGCTCCCATTTCGGGAACATACTGTTTTTCATAAATAATCATTTTTTTCAGAAGTACTTTAATGACGTCCTGTTCATTAGGAAAAAACAGCGATTCCATAAAAAAATAGGTTAATATATATAGCGGCGCTTAATGGGTTAAATTAGGTGAAATTTCTATACTAATTTACTGGTGGCAGATTGGCCTGTTGGTGAGCTGGTCCTGTTGATTCGATATAAATAAACAACAGCCACCCTATTATATCTACATGCTCAGTTAGTTCAATCACAACTGGTAGACACTGCATAATATGTCTCTTCCATTTTAATATTTACCTCCATTGAATGAATTATGTAACCCTATTGCGGTTCTACATAGTAGCTCATTTGCCAGTTGAAAACATAGGGGAATTAGCAAATTTAACCTGGGATTGCTCGCGCAGGGTATGTCATACCCAGGGTGCGCACAGTTATTACATTTCTCACCACTAATTTTCGAAAATTAATCTTCAAATTGTTTTAGCGCAGAATTTGTGAGCAATGTCAACGATTAAATAAAATGACGATTTTTGTTTGAATTTATTGGTGGGAAAGTGTTAATCGTTCATATTCTGGATATGCGCGAGCATTCCCGGGTTCAACAAAACTAATTTGTTCTTTACCGGCTTGGATTTTTTTCCTAAAATTTGGAGATTTTAACATGCATGCTAGGTTTAACAATCAATGTTATTTTGTTAAAATATCAAAATAAGAATATGCTTAAAGAAATCTTGTTTCTAACATATATGAATACTTAGTATAAGTATATAATTGGTACCTAAAAATAAATTTAAATTCAGTGCACAATATTTCTTACATGAAATTGCTCTTATAAAATTAGACGGGAAAATGTCTAGGCAGAATGGTGTAGATATTAAGTCATTTTGAAAAATGGAATCTAATTTCTCTTAAAAAAAAAAAAAAAAAAAAAAAAAAAAAAAAAAAAAAAAATCAGTAATGTTTTATCCTCATATTACAGGATTAAAAAATATCTTTAGTTTCGAACAGTTTAATTTTTCTTCAATAAAGGCAGAAAAATAAAGGAAAAAAATCATAGAACTTTTTGCAATTATTTTGGTAGTCCTTAGACAATGGGATCAGGTGTACTTTATCTGGAATTGAACGCATTTGTCTCATTGAATCAGAATGTGAGGCAATCGATTTTATACCTAAGAGACATGGTGAGAAATTCCTAGTTGAATTCTTGCTTTGAATATATTGTGTATAAAATACTTTGTATCAGTCACCAGAATTTAAATTATATTGAACTAAATATTTCAAGAATGACTTGATATTTTATGTTATAGATTGAATTGGTGATCGGGTATAATGGGTTTGATCTCATTTTAATACTACACAGGTCGAAAACAATGTTACAAAATCTGGCTTTTTTTTTTTTAATTCAGAAATTTCGAATTCGGAAATCGAATCGAAAATTTTTAATAGTAATTTTCGATTATTTTATTCAGAGCTATGTATCATTATATCAACCAAAAAATAACTATTCAAACTTTCAGAGGAGAATTTATTTCTCCTCTGAACACCTCTGAATTTATTTCTATCATTAACACGTTGAGTGCCACGGTGACTAATACTGAAGCTAAAAAATTTACAATATTTTAAGTAATTTTTAAAAAAGTATAATCCTGTAATAAATGAAAGATAAATAAATTTTATATAAATTTTCAGTAATTACTTAAAACAATATATATATAATTAGTTTTATGTCATATTTTAGACCGTCAGCCGTCGGTGAATGACGCGTTTTAAGTGGAAAGTTCAGTGTCAGTCACCGGTGGGTGGCTGACGTGGCGCTTAACGTTTTAATAGTTTTTGACAAGCTCTGCTTGGACAAAAAGAATTTTCTTACGGCGTTAATAAAAGCTTTGGAACACCACTAATTTTTAACCATAGCTTTTGCTTTATTAATTGGCAGATAATTTTCGATTTTGTAAGGCAGATATTTTAGTATGGGAAAAGTGGTGCTTTCCTAATTTTAGTTTAATGTGTCAAAACTGTTAAGTTGTTAACGATAGTTTTATGAATGACATATAAAGGTGACAGCCTCCTGATATATTGTTAACATAATAATAAAAATAATTTATGTTTACCGATTTCAAGAAACATTTTATAATCTTTCTTTAACAAATTAAAAAGCATATTGTTTTTAAATATTTTTCTTAATCTACAGGGTTTATATGATTAAAGTTACCTCTTTGGACCTAAGTAGAATCCGATAAGACAGACGGATATCGATGAAATTTGGAAAATACGTTATATGGATCATGGGGAAAAGAAATCTGCAATCAAAATCAGTGGTACAAATTTCGACCACCAGTTGAAGACCAAAATACTCAAACTGGAAACACAAAACTTCATTTAATCACAGCATATGTTCGATGAGCATTTCATTTGCGTCAAGCACATGTTCAAAGCGTGTTATAGAGTGTTCAATAGTATCGCGAAGGGTTTCTCGATTTAATTTCAGCAACATGACGAGTTATGCTTACTTGCATATCCGGCAGGGTCCGTATGCTTCTGCTTTAGACACAATCTTTCAGGAATCCTTACAACTAGAAATCATAGGGATTCAAGCTCAGAAAATGAGGAGACTACGTTTTCAGAAAACTTCTTGAAATTACCTGATCATCTCCAAAGTAGGCACGAAACAATGCCGTCACTGCTGAGGCTATGTGACGTGGTGCACCATCTTGAATGACAAATTACTGCCTTTTTGACAAAACAACTTCACCAGTAACGCTCTTTCTTTTTTCTGTAACGGCATGGTGTAGAATGACTTTATGGCAGTGACTACTGGCTTTTAAAACCGTTCCAAATTTGAAAAAAAAGTCATTTCTCGTAGATGAAAACCGCCATTTATAGGTCGAAATTTGAACTACTATATTTTTTATTGCAGATTTCATTTCCTCGTCGTCATATAACATATTTACAGAGTTTCATCTAATATCTATCTACCAGAACGGACTTTACTTAGGTCTAAGCAGGATAACTTTAATTATAACAAATCTGTATAATAAAATCTAAATGAAAAATCAAATAACTACAGACAAGAAATAAAGGAAAAGGTACAAAACACTCCTTAGTTATTTTTCTTGTCTTCAGATACCGGGATCAGGTGTAGTTAATCTGGAATCGATTTGATCTGTCCATTGAATCAGAGAGCGAGACAATCGATTTCGTACCCAAATGCGAAACTCCCATAGCAGATTTAGAAATATTATAATTAGGTTATGTACGTTTTTTAGCCCGAACTTGAAAATATTTCATTTATTTCAGGGTTTTCTTATGGGCAGGCACCATTTTCAGAGATTTTGTCGTATAGTAAAATTTTCAACCATTGTCCCGCAGTTCATTTTTTTACAGGAAACCCACTTTTAACATTTGCTAAATTTTAAGAAGATAAGCGTATAATATTTGTTTGAAACGAATATAAAAAGCTGTTCTCATATTATAATGTATGAAAAGTATCTAAAAAATCAATGTGCAAAAATGTTAGAAAAGTTTTACTCAAAATTGATGCAGCATATTCATGTAACTACTGTCGTGTATTACTGTGCGTAACTACTAGCATGTACCACTGTGTGTAACAACTAGCGTGCACTACATGTGTTATAGTTACTACTATCTCAAGAGCAACGTAACTTAACATAGTTAATTACTTTCTTTGTCTTCTTGTTTGCTTTCTGTGTACGGAAAATAGTGTCATACAATAAATTCTCATCTCCATGAACCAAACATTAAGTTGCATTTTCACGCTAATTCACACTATTATTATAACGTTTTGTTTCCCATGTTCGTAAAGTTAGTCTTTATGTTTGTTGCTGTTAAATTATAAGTCAGAAGTTTGTTTATATACTCAAATGTTAGATTTTGCTATAAAGAAGCAACCATGGTTATTGGAGATTCTCTCTCCGTGAACTGTAATTTAAGTGACTGAATCAACACTAATATATATACTTATATATTGTTTATGTAATTATATTAGACGGTGTCGATTTAAAGAACAAAAAAATTATCTCAAAAAATTATGTAGATTAATATTTAGAGCATCTTCCCCACCTTAATCTCTCACTTTTGAAAATGTAAATTTTAGAGAAAAATGCTTAACGAGAATTTGCAATGACTGTAATTCAAAAAATTTAGTTCCAAAACTTTAAAAGAAAAGAAATGAATAACATATAAAATATGGGAGATGAAAAAATCTCCAGATGGGGGAGGAATTTTTTTTTTGCGTTTTTTGTATTCATTCCAATTAAACTTATTATGCATTATTATATAGAACTGGTCCTTTGTTATGTATATAAAGATTAAATAGTCTTTTCTATGCTTTATCTCACTACAGAAACAGAACTGTAGCATAAAGCTGAACTCCGTGAATGATGTTTATAAAAATACTGTGTATCTGAGAAAAATAAGTGTAATGTAGTTGGGCCATTGCAAATTTTTTTCTTGCTTTAAATTGAAAGTTTCAAAAAATAATAATATTTGTCTTGCAAAACAACATTTTTCTATCTGAAAAAATTGTATTGAAAATGTAAACTTTTGGGAGAATCACCCGTATATAACATACAAACAATCGTCAAACGAAATAAAAAGAGCATACATGTGGTAAATAAAGATTCTTAGTTATCTTAAAATACCCATAGCAGCGTATAAAAAGGGATTTTTTTTAACCCTAGAAATGCCGAATATTTTACTCAAGTATTAAAAAAAATATTTTGCAACGGAATTTTTCTTAAACAATATTTAACTTATTTATTTAACTTATTGTAATCGGTTTCTTAATACTAGTTTATGTAATTGTTCGTATGTAGTTTCTAATAAAGAAATTACTTGTTAGAATAAATATTTTGAATGTACATATCGGGTCCATTGGACCCGCTTTGTAGTCGAAGGCTTAAACTATCGGATGTCAAAAATGAGAGTTTTCTTCCTAGCTGCTTTAAGTTTCATCTTTAACCCTTCTAAGATGCTAACTTCCAGTACATTATTCTATTTTTATATTCTACTTGCACCACTATATTTGAAAACAAAATTTGTATTACATTTCTCTTGTACATGTTGTCAATGTAGGAACAAATATTTTTTCTTTAAAATAAAAGCTGTGCAAACCGAATAAATTTCGTGTACGAGATACTGGTCCTGATACACGTGAAAGGTGACATAGAATCAGGTGTCGCACTTGTCCTGAAATTTCATGACCAGAAAATTCTTTTGTACCAGTATTTTCTTATAGTAATTATGTTCTTAAATAAGGCGAAATTTCATACGTTTAACCTATATTTATTTTTCTATTAAAACGTACTGATATTTGCCTGAAACATTCCCTGAAGCATACGACCTCTGCATAGAACTGATTAACCACTTGAAGGGCGGTGATTCTCCAATTGGCACCGGGATTTTATAATGAAAATTTCACCTTTATTAAGTACGCGAAAATATCATTTTACTTCCTTACAAATAAACTTCCTTTTAAATGCTGGTGTAATTAAATTATTTCAGCATTTTATGAATACAAGTACCTTGCCCCTGAAAGGGTTAACGATAAAGTGCAAGAAGTTAGAAACTAAACTTATTCAACTCTAAACGAATATTCAATTTAACCTTCCTACCATGAATGGGTCTAATCGACCCATTTCTATAATTCATTTCATTCGATTCGAACCAGAATATTTTTTGTAAAGTAAGATAAATAAAAGGTACCGAAAACTAATGGAAATAAATACATTAAATAGTTTTTAAAGAAAATTCTGGTGTGAAATGTTTTTATTAAGGTTGTGTAAAATTTTAACAGGGTAGGAAGGTTAATTAATTTTTCTACTACTTTTCTGCAATGAAATTACACATGAAATTATTGAATATTTCAGAAGTGAATTATCACATTGCTAGCTAAGCGTAAACGAACAGAGTGAAAAATGTCCACCCCTGGAGTCAAACCCGGGCCTCTGGGATTGCTCTCCAGGGCTCTACCTTTTAAGCTAGGAGGACGATAGCGAGCTTGGCATTTTTCACACATATATGTTGATAAGACTGCATCTGCAGCTTGTGTGCTCCTGAAGACTATTCCATCTATAAGCTGCAGATGCAGCCTTATCAACATATATGTGTGAAAAATGCCAAGCTGGCTATCGTCCTCGTGGCTTAGAAAGTAGAGTACTGAAGCGCTATCCCAGGTGCCCCATGTTCGATTCCCGTTGTGTACATTTTTCGGTTTATGTTTATCTAGCAATATGATAATTCACTTCTGAAATATTAAAAGATTATTACTTTTCCTTAGACAAAATATGAAGCAGTAAGTTTTATAACACTTAAATACGATACAATCTGCCGTTGTAAATATGGTAATTTAATTAACAATAAATATACAAAACTAGATACTTCAAAATTAAAATTGTATTAATAAGATATAATGTTAAAAAAAAAAAAAGAAAATTTCAACGAAAGTCATTACTTATGTAAAATCGCAGAATATAGTTGTTTGTACCAAAAGTTATTTTTTAACATTTTTTATATTACTGTTCATATCTAATTATCTTATTTGACCAAATAAATCTTTTTTTTTTATCATTTTTGCTCAAAAAAACAACTGCATCAGCAATCAACAATTATATATATTCCCGATAGGAAACGAGCTAATTACAAAATTTCGACAGATATTTTTTTTAATAATAAAATTTAATAAGTGAAATAATTAACAAAAAATATTAATATACTTTAAATTTCTTCAAGGAATGAAATTAATGGTAAAAGTAAAGTCATTTAGTTATCAAAGATTAAAAACTTACAAAACGATCTTTTCTCATGTTATAGTTATATTAAAATTCATCATCTCTTGAGGACTTAATTTATAATTATAATTATTTTTATCGTATATCTTGCAAAAAGTTTTTATAACTTAAGGCCTATTTGGTAATAAAGGATTTTTGCCAAATTTAATTACCTTTAATTATTTAGTTTCCACTTTTGATTAATATTTTTTTCATCGGAAAATACTTGTCTAACTTATATAACGATTAATAACGTCAATAGATGTTTTTTTTCGGAAAGTAAATCGGTACGCATTTATGATTTTGTATTTTGTTTATCAATTTTACAAAGCAGTATAATTTGCATAAATCTAACAATTGAGTATTTCTTTAAAAGTTATTAATTTATTTCTCTATTAATTCTATGAGTAAATTTGAACGATTAGGCTTTATTTTTTTTCTTTACCTTACCTATTTTTAATAGCACTTGTTAATTACCGTTAACCCTTTATCTACTGCATTATGATCTACTGCACTTTTTTATGTATTTTTTTTTCAGTTACTACTATGAAAATTAAAGGATAAACATAAAACAAATACTCACCCGTGAGGAATTTAATTATTTAGAGGTAATTAATTAAAGTGATACTTTAAAGTGTCGTCAATACACTATGACTGAAATATCGTAACAGAAAACTCACAAGGTATTTCAAATGACACCAAAAAATATTTTCGATTTAATATGTAAAATGTAGGCTTCTCCCAATTTACAAATAAATATTTTGGTAAATTCCGGTGCAGTCATTTATTTCAACACTTTAGAATTGAAAATGATTTGCCTTTGAAAGCGTTAAGAAAACTATTTTTTTTTTAGATTTCGATATTGTTAGCAGTCCTTTAGTTATGCGAACTCTATATTCCAGGGACAACATGTTCTCTCGCATCTTCACATATGCTATATATAAATTTACATATGCCATTTCTAGCATACAAATACAAGCCGGTGTCATAACTTTTTTCAATTTCCTATAAAAAATAACAATAGAACAGAAAAGAAATACTAGGAAAATCATTACTACGCTACATTTTAGTAATTACATTTTAAAACAGTTGAAAAAAGATGGATAACTGCACAGACGAAAAGTAAACAAGAAGTTTTTCTCCAACACCCAGTGTACTAACGGTACTTATAAGTACAACAGAGTAATTCAACTGTTATATCAAGTACATACACTGTTCACATAAAATTGCTAGTCGAACTGTATTCTACGATCATAATGAACACATAAAAATAATCCAACACTTATCTTATATCCTTTACTGTGTCTGTAGCGATAAAAAGACGAGCGTGACAATCTGTACAAGATGTCAGCACGAAACCAATCGTCTGTGTCACAAAAAATAATTTTTATCGGTGCTCCTGTAGGCGCCCTTTCATCTGGTTGGCGCCCCGTGCGATGGCACACTTCGCATACGCCTTGGGCCGGCCCTGGGAGAGTGCCCTGTGTGGGAATCTTTCTAAGGGAGCCTAACCCGTATTTACGCTTGGAAATCCAAGGATCGATGAAAACCACGAAAACTCCGAACGATTGGGCCGACGGGCGCGATTGAGTTCGAAACCAGCATCCCCCGTCTACTGGTTTCGAGAGCAGAACTTCTCGGCCACTGGTGGGGCGGGGTGGAGGGATATTAAGTATAATCTACTTTTAAGTACACTGTTGTACAGGACTTGCCTTCACCTCAAAGTTAAAATAAAACGGAATTTAGATCTCGTTAGGTGCAGGGCATAGTGCAAATCTTTTTAAGACCCAATTTATTTAATTCTTTATTATGCTTTTCATGTAGAAAAAAACGTTTTTTAGTCTCATTGGAGGTCCCTATAATTGCGGGGCCAAGCTGCATTACACCTGCCACATACATCCCTTTGCTGGTGTCCCTTTTTTTGTATTACAGAATATGCGAAAATATACCCATAACTCTACGTGTTTACCTAAAAGTGAGAATTACATGAAAAAATATTTTTATATATTAAATACTCGTAAGAATCGTTAAAACTTTTGCAATTCTGGATTTCGGGTAACCTTTTTCAAAAAAGCAATGAACACATTAATTTCAAAATTTTTATGCCTCCTGAAAATTCATCATAAAAGAATAATAAGCATCAAATACATATTAAAAATAAAGTAAAATATATATTGTGGCGAATTTTGAAAATCATTGAATTATTTTTACGATTTATCTTCGCAATTTTTATGCTGTTCTAAAAAGATTTTCTATGTATAAAGAAACAAAATAAACTTAATAAGCATTACCTATGTACATACATGTTATACATCCAATTTCAAATTTTTCACTTTGAATGCCTGAGGGTTTTTTTTTTTTTTTTTTAGTTTCCCCACCCCTGAAATACTATTTTTTTTATTCATTTGTTTCACAATGTGGTCACTGGATTTTTTCTGTTTAGAAGCCACCGTGTCCTTCGAGATTTTGGGAATCTGCACCTTTATTGTAAGACCGGAATCTGTCTAAAACGGAATTCGTTTGGTCCCATGTGATTCCGTCTTAGCAGATTTCATTGTATTAGAATTGCGGTACCTGTTATGACAAAAACATGCTTAAAATGAAAAAAATTCCCTGTCTTTTTCAATTTTGTCTTAGTAAGTTTTTCTTTATATCTCCCCCACCCCCCTTTCATTGAACTGATAAGCCTAGATATGCCACTCCACTGCTTTCTGTAGCAGTTTTATGAGTTGATCACAAAACATTGGAAAACGCGTCAAACAAGCATTTGGCTTCCTGCGTAGTTTGGCCATCTTATTCTGACCTCTGAGCTTGCCGATCTTACTCTGGTGGGGTTCACAGCAGGCAAAGAGATCCCTGATTGGTTGGGGGGACGTTAGATTTTAATAGCCAGTGTCTGTGTCAAAGATAGTCTCCTTCCTCGCTTAAATAACAAACCTAGAACTGCTGCTACCATGTATCGGGGTAAAGTGGATTTAAAAGAGTGTTTATGCAAAGTACCGTTAGAATATTAGTAATATTCACTATGGGATGAAAGTTTAAAGCAAGTGGTACTTATAAGTACCGTCAGTAGATAAAGGGTTAAACTAGTGATGCTTTAATTGTAACCGCTTTCGGTGAGGTTGATAAGAAATTGGTGTCAAATTTCTACCTGTAAATTTAAATAATTTTCTACCTATTTAAATACCTTATTAATGCAAAATGTCAGTCATAAATAATGGAAAAATTATATTTATTTTTTTACTGGTGGAAATTTACCGAGGCGGTAATCATGTCCTGCGATTTCGCCATAATCTGACAATCTAGATAACCACTTCTCAGTGTCAGTGAAAAAGATTATAATCGCTGCCATCAAAATACTCAAGGCCAGAGGACACGAGCGTGACGTCATCACTAATAGACCGACTTCTCACTAGTGTTGGAATTCATACCGGAAAATTTTGAATAGCAATTTTTTTTTTTTTTTTTTTTGGAATATCTATCACCTCATAAAACGATAAATGCTGTTTAAATGTTACTGGTCCGTCGAATTTTTTTTTTTTGGAATATCTATCACCTCATAAAACGATAAATGCTGTTTAAATGTTACTGGTCCGTCGAAATTCTGTTTATTAACTGATGAAATGATGACTCTGACACCGGAATTTATAAAGAAATTTATTAGAAAATATGAACTTGCTTATTTTCACGTATGTTATAAAAGGGAAATTTTAATTAAATATTATGGGTTGCAGTAAAATAAAAATTAGGTGTCCTTTTTTAAGGACACCGCGCGCGAAAAGGTTAGACTTACTGGTGAGAATTCGGAATGCCGAAATTTTTATTTATTTATAATGGTGAAATTTTCATTTATTTATAAATAAAAATTTCGCCAGATGCGGAATCCCACAGTGTTGCTGCATCTGGCTGATTTTTTGTTGGGGTATTCTAAATTCTCACCAGTAAGTTTAAATAGTTATTATTGTTTTATAAGCTGTCAGATATTCCACAAATAAAATTTCTATTCAAAATTTTCCTGTGTGAATTCCAACACAAATGAGAAGTCGGTCGATTCGTGATGACGTCACACTCGTTTCCGGTGGCCTTGAGTATTTCGATGGCAACGTTATTATAATAAGGCAAACTGCCACTATTAAAAACAGTTAGAAAATTCAACCATATTTATGAGAGAAATTTGTGATGAAAAGTCCGTCAAAATAAGACAAACTTTTCTATTCAAAATTTACTGCTGGAAGTTTGCTCCGTCGGTAATCAGAAACTGCTGATTCGATGTGTAAAAAATCTGCCTCCATCTTGTGACAACATCCTCATTTACTTCACTCGCAACTCGTAGACAGTACACAATATATCTCTTCTCTTTATTCACAACTCCATTATTTGTTTGAGTAAACTCTGAAGTTTAATCACTTAATTGTTTTATCGGAACTGTCTTTGGGCAAGAAGACTTATCTTGACTCGTTACCAAAGACTTCGTGATACCACTAATTAGTAACTATAAATTATTCTACATGAATTTTCAGTTACTTCTCGATTATATAATATATATTTTTTAGTACGGAAAAAGTGGTGTCCGGCTCCTATTTGTAACTTATGGTGTCAAAAAATTATACAGTTAAGGATGTTTATGCATATAAGTTATAAGTATGTTTCAAATTGTTTCCATTGCTATTCCAATTCATGATACTGACTATACTTTCAGTCTACGGATTTATTGTTATAAATAACTAGAGTTTTATTATTTAATACATAACTGAATATATATTGCCTAAATGTACCATACAATCGAAAATACTATATCTGTAAATTTTAAGAAAAAATGTAAAATTCCAAATACAACAAAATCTGTTTTTCTTTTTTTAATTTTTTTTTAAATGTTGAATCATTGTTGATTTTTTTTTTTTTTTCATGGAATATTTTTGTCGCGCATCATATACAGAAAATGGCCCTTTATACAAATATAGAATGTTATTTTCACTATATGCGTTTGATTTTATGCATTTTAAAAATTCCCCTTGGCAGTTTTTATCGGAACGAGATATATTCTAAATAAAAAGAAGCTGATAAGATAGAGATAAGACAAAGAAGGATAGAGTTAAAGATTATTCCTCATGGTAATTGTGACAGTAGTAATGTTTTATAGAAAACCTTATAATCGAAATAATAAAGGAACGCAATAAACTATAATTGAATTGATTCAGTATAAACTAGAAGGGTAGCAGGTGCCTCTTGATCGGAATCAGATGCATTAGACTGATAGATGAATAGGTGGGACATTGTATTATGCACTTGAAAAAGTTCAGTACGGATTTATTTTATGCATATACTAGTAGAAGTGGATTTGATTTCAGGCAAAATAGTCATGTTCATTTAATTTTAAATTCCTTTACAAAATAATTAGGTTTAAACATTGGAAGACATTCTACAGTGCGCAGCAAAAGTTTAGATTGTGCTTCTGTACTGAGAAGTATGTAACAAATTGTTGTAACCCAGCTGTCATATATTACTGGGGACTTATCCTTTATACAAAAACAATAAATTTTAATTTATACACTTTACATAATATACAATGACAAAAAAAAAAAAAACAAATTTAACATTGTTTTAAAAGTATAGACAATCTTTCTATTTACAGAAAAATGTCCATAAATCAAAATCGAACTGCACCTAAATTGTCTGCTATTAGTGAAAAAGTTGACTTTCCGTCGAAGAAACTAAATCCTGCATTACTTGGTGGTCTATTTCGTGGCAAACAGTTCAACAGCTGATCGAAGCTCATTTACAGATGAGTATTGTCAAAAACTGCATAAACCTTATGAGATATGATGTCACAAATGATTTCGATTGAGTTCAAATCAGGGCTACACGCGGGTCAGTCGAGAACAGTAATATTTTGAGAGTTAAACGAATTTGTTCATTTGTATGCATCATAAACGGACGCATTATCATGCTCAAATACATAATTTGGAAGAGCTAAAAGTTCATCAAATGGCTGTAAATTCTTTTCCAATGTATGTATGTACACTCTCAGAAATAAAACTCTCACTTTTGACGATTCAGCAATACTTGAGCTGTATTTCGTCGTTTTTGACCATCATTTCCTATCAACATCACGTGACTTTTAACGAAACGTAAACTCCCAAATATTTGACGAAAGTTTTGCCTCAATCACGGTCGGACTCAATGCATTTTGAGGAAACATTACTGTACGTCCTCAAATCCTGCGATTTTAGCAAGCAGATATTTGCTTGTTTAAGTTAGTCTTGTAATAATTTATTTTAAAACAGCACTTTTTAGCGCTTTTATGAAAATACTGAAATATAGGTAGTTATTGTTTCTTCATTATTTATTTTTTTAGCTGTTAAAATTTATAGGAAAGCTTATTATTATTTTTGTTTATTTATTTATATGTTGTTGTTCGTTGTGTTTTAATTCGAAAAGAATAAATTTCCTGTGTTCTTCAAAACCATTCAAAAATAAAATTTGGTCAATAAAATTTCAAACTTCCAGGATATATATTTTTTTAATTTGTTTAAGAAGTATATTCGTTTTCAATCAAATTAAAAATAAACATAATTCATCCCTCTCCCCTTTATAAACAGTAAAGTGTTAAAATCTTATCCACCTACTCAAAGTGATAAAATCGCGCGCAATATGCACTTCACAATTCGTTATTTGTGAACAACAAATTAACCAGACCATATTCTAATCATTCATTGAGCAAAGAAAATTTCACTAATAAATTATTTAATCAAGCTATATTATAATTATTCATTGACCATGAGAAAACCATATTCATAGCAGCCAACCTTTACGCTTTTTGCTACCACTAAAATTTAGAAGAGACTTTCGCCTTGTTTAATCGTGAGATATCGATCATTAAATAAGGCAATATTTACAAGAAAATTTTAGTGGTAGGAAGAAAGCGTAAAGGTTGGCAGCTATGCATAATAATAAATTTACCGCCTTACTTAAAACTTTCAGAAATTATAGCAGCACCGAAAAAATTACAATCTACCTTATAAAAATATAAACACGCAGCAGAATTCATTACATCAATCTAGAAGCAGATCTATACAAGTCCCCAATAGCGAGGTTGGAAGAGCAACGGTCTCCCACGCCAAAGGCTGCGTGTTCGAATCACCCCGAGGGAAACGAGAAGTGAATTTTTTCTTCCCCCTGTCAATAAATACAGGAATTTTCAAACTGTTCGATAGATGGCACCAACAGCCCTCTTTTGACGAAACTTTTGACGAAATTTATATCGTCAAGCATGTGAAGATAGTAATTTCAACAATTTGACGAAATTTTCGCACGGAGCATTTCCCAGGAAACGGTTTCGCCAAAAACAAAGAAAATTTCGTGAAATCTGAGTATTCATTTCTGAGTGTGTAGTCTTACGCTGCTTGGCGACCATTGAGAAACTCCAGAGATACTTGAGCATTACAGCAAAGTGAGGCCCAAAACATTAAACATTTCGAGGACAGTGTCCTTAAAAAAGGACACTTAATTATAATTCCAAACAGAGAAGTGGCACGAAGAATATTTAATTACAATTTTCCTTTTATAATGTACGTGAAAATAAGAAAGTTCATAGTCATAATAAATTCGTTTATAAATTGTGGTGTCAGTCCATTATTTCAACAATTTATAAACAGAATTACTCCGCGACGGAAAGGGATAATGATCCCGCTGCATTCTCGTCAATTTGCTTTGAGATTTCAAGGCTGGTTGTTTTATCATTTTCATGTAAACGAATTTACATCTTTCTTTAATTCATCTACGAAAGTATGCGCTGACACAGAAAGCACTGACTCACTTTTAATGCAACTATCAATCATCATTTGTCTAGATGCCAGTTTATGGATCCTTCTACCATTTCGTTTTCTGGCCACACGAGTCTTTCCAGATCTATGCTTTGCTTCGAAAGAGTCACTATTAGAGAGTACTTGATAGACAAATTCTTTGGACGATTCAAAGTAGCTGAAATTTCTGCAACAGTCTTCCCTTTCGATTTGAGTTTCCATGCTTTAATTACTTCATCTGACTGAAAATTTCTAGCTCGTGGCATCTTCACTAACCGATACTATCGCGAAGTGCACTTAAATACTTCATGCATGGGAAGTCATAAGTTTGAAATTTGCGTTTTTTCGTGAATAGTTGCCAAAAATCACGAAAGTGTCTAAACTTTTGCAATATGCAAATTTCACTATTTTCAGGTAATTTAAATAATATACTACAGTATAACAGTCATTTTCGCCCTAAAAAAGTTTAAAATATATTTAAAAATGCGTGCAACCATTTGTATAACCCTAGTGTTCGTATGTTTTACTTAACCCTAGAACTACCGAAAATTTTACTCAAGTTTTATAAAAATATTGCACATCAGAATTCTTATTTAAAACTATGGAACTTATTTACTTAACTCATTATTGTCTGGTTTACACATTTAGTTTATTTTAAAGAAATTTCTGGTTAGAATAAATATTTCGAATGTACCCATCGGGCCCATTGGACCCGTCTGGTAGACGGAGGGTTAAAGGTTAAATAACTCCAGGGTCTAAACTTTTGCTGAGGACTGTATGAGAACACAGAACAATTTGTCATTGATTAGAAACCGAAAATATGTTTAGAGGCAATCTATTAACACTTTGCTCTCCTTTGTCGCCGCAAAATTTGTTTTTGGAACCATTAATAAATGAAAATAAAATTTGGTTTTTCTAATCCGAACATTTTTGAAATTGTATACTTCAAGGAAACTTTTCTTTTTTTAAGTGGTGCCGAACGAATAAATTTGTGTCACAGACGCCGGAGTCCAAAGGATTAATTGAGGGCCTCACAACCATAGTAGGCCAAGTCCATCTTGAAAAGTCTGTAAGCAGATAACACATATGTTAAAGTTTGTGAAAACAGACTTGGTTCACTGTGAGAGTGGATAAAACACATTTTATGGACCTTCTAAACGGACGGTCTCTTTTAATTTCAAAATGGACTTCGTCTACTATGGTTGTGGACACCTGAATTATGCCATGCATGATTTTTTAAGGGTAAATGAGGTAATTCTTCCTTAAATTACTACAAGTCAGAGTCCCTAATTTCCGTGTGTGGGTACTCTTAGTGTCGAATTTTCGTAAAGTTGATACTTTAAATATATATTGTGTTTTCTTATAGTCATTTTCATTTTTTTTTTTTTTTTACTTTCAGAATAAGATGAAACAAAGAACAAAAATGCATTTAACTAAATATGAATTTGTATATTTTTACCTCTATTCTAAGTATTACAAATTGTTCTATTATTTTGTAACATTATATGAAAGGATTCCTGAAATTAATACCAGTTCAGTATTGCCAGATTAAGGACTTTTTAAATTCAGATTATTTGACTGCCACCGCTTTTTTTTTAAATAGTATAGTATTTTTCAGAATTTTTAACCCGTTAATAGTCGCGCGTTGGTCTTTTCCCCGTCCGAAATTCATTATCTTCCTGTAACTCATTTCCCGTTAAAGTTACGATAGCCAAATTCCGTGTAGCTGACCTTGAGTGCTCACACTCTTGAGTAGTAAAATTGCAAGTCATTCCTGCTATTTCTTAGCATTTTATCGCATTCTTAAGTTTCAATCGGTCTAAATGACCGCGTTGCGACCACTTGCGTTAGTTGAATTTTTCCCCCTCGTGTCTATCCTTTCCCATTTCCGCGAAATCTGTGAGGGAAAGTTTCTTCGAAGTACGGACTCTCTGTCTGTTGTTATTTTGTCCTTCTTTCTTTGTGCTATTTTACCCGATCATAGAGTACTTTTTTTACTTTTAGATTGTGACTTAAAATTGTTTTATTATATTAGTTGTGAAGTCAGTTCGCACAAAAAACTGATGGATGGTCACTTACATTTTTTTTTTCATTGTCAAACATTGCGGGAATAAATTCTCAAAATGATAATCGTTTAAATACGGAAAAAAAGGAAATTCATCATCATTATTTGAAAGAAGTTGCTTTCCATTTATTACAGGAACATATAAATGAAAGAAAACAGCCAATAACACTGCCAAACCATTAAAAAAAAAAGATAAGAGAATTTTGTGGGAATCAGTAAAAAAATTGCCGTATCTCCAAAATCTGAAAAGTATCGTTTTTGTACAATAAAACAAATTCGAAAGATAAAACAATTTTCTCAGAAATGTAGTATGTATTTCTGCGAAGAACATACATATAATTTATTTGTACAATAAGAAAAATAACGAGAATTTTATAATGTATGTTAGAAATTACGCAAATAAAAATCTCTTTTGGATAATTCAGTGAATGTTTATACCATGATTTTAAAAAAAAAATATTTTAAGTATTTTTCTAAAATTTTTCTATTTTTAAATTTTTATACTGTAAGTAAAAACACATTTTTTTTTTTTAACAATGCCACAGAAAATGTTTTTTTTTTTTATTATTATTATTGAAATCCAATAGAGGCTTGGGGACGGTATCTAACAAATTTAGATTTGTTGTCCTTCATCAATTGTTCAAACTATTTTTCAGAATAATGTTTTCAAGAATACGAGAGAAAATTCATTTAGATAAAATTATTGCTGCATATTTATAATTTCGGAGAAAATTTTCTTATTGTTTTTATTATTATATGAATGTTATTATAAAACAATAAATTATAACATTAATACCTTATTATGAAATGTACAATTGGATATTTATTTTAATTAAATAGTTGCTAAAAAATACATCCCTATTAAGATGAACCTTTCAGTGATTCTTTTAATTAAAATAATTTATCCATCTTAGGATTTAAATCTACAATTGCAAATGTATTTAAATTAAATGTATAATTTCAATAACTTATTATTTACTTTATATAAGCGAAGTTCGTATCCAGAGTTTTTATTCAAGGGCGCTGCTCCCACCCTGAAATAAGTAGAAAAACTACAAATCGTGCATTTTCATTTGAAAAATGGATTTAATCATAAAAACTCGAGAGCCCCCCCCCCCTCCTCTCCCCCTCATACACACACAGACACCCCACAAAATAAATAAATAAAACGTAGTTACAACATTTACATTTATAATTTTGAAATTAAGTATTTTTTACCCTTTTTCTTTATTATATATTAACATATATAATATGCTGGTGAATTAATATATAATATGCTGGTGAATTAATATATAATATGCTGGTGAATTCGTGGTTTGTATTTGATTTTCTGATGCTAAATTTATTAATTTTATTTTATTAAATGGATATAGAGTGCCGGAGTATCATAAAAATCTACCTGACTCTGATTCTGTCCTTCCAAAAAAAAAATAAATAAATAAATAAATAAATAAATAAAAATACCCCTATGACGAATTTAGATTCATATTCGTAAATGTTTTCTACTAATTATTGATTCATAGTAACATCAGAAATTCAATCAAATCATTTACTATTTACTTTTAAGTATTTATGCAAAACGAAGAAAGAGTTATTAAAAACATTTATCTAGATGCCAACTGAATATATACTTAAGCAAAATAAATAATTTGCTGTAAAAGGTTGTAAAATGAATAACTGCTGTAATCTTTTAAAGTTCAGTCAATATTTTCACCCTACGTTATCCGTTTTCGATCATCCGATAACACCGGCAAGTTTCCCCTTCGTTTTCGGCCTGCTGGTAACGGCGGCAAATGGACCGAACGCGACTACTAACGTTCTAAAAAATGTCGCGACTACTCTCGGGTTAATCTATTTTATTATAATCTAATTTATTTGAAATAGACCGAATATTTCTATTTCAAAAAAGCGGTGACAATCAACAATCTGGGGACAAAAAAGTCCCCCAAAAAAGCTTTTGTTCACATACTCAATAAAAGGAACATTTTCCTTCCAATATGCTGGTGCCAATGTGGCATTTAGGAATTAATATTAAGTGGCCCAAAAATGAACCACAGCCCTTGAAGGAGTTAAACGATTCCAAAGATATTGTAAGCATTTGTTTTACTCAAAAACATAATTTGAATTATTAATTTTATTTATAAATTTATATCATGAAAATATGAATTGTGACAATCACACATGCTCTTTTGTAATAAAAGGTTTTTGTACAAACTTTTGTTATTCTATAACTAAAATCTTAATAATCATACCGAGTAACCCGTTAGGGATAGGCACTTTGTGCACTTTGAAAAATGTGTAAAAAAGAATGGAGTGTGATATTTCGAGGGGGGGGGAGCTAGAATTATTTTTAAAATCTTAGAGTTTGTTACCGCAGCAAATATTTTAAATTCTTGTTTATGACCGCCACCATCCCGAGACATCTATCTACGGAAAGATTGCGTAAAGGAGTTGCGTTCAGATATGCTTTTGTTAAGAATAGAGTGCATTCCCTGGTTGTGGAATGTGGAACTAACATAACGCGATTTTGTTAAAATTAGGAAATCTAACAAGTCGATCTGTTTGAAACTTTAAGATATTTTATAACACATAAGATAAAGTGTAAGAAAGAATGACACGCGAAATTCCGGGGAGGGGGGGAGGGCGCTAGATTTCTATTTAAAAAATTCGTTTCTGACCGCTTTAGGTGACTTTTTGAGGGAGTCCTGAGATATATGCCACTTATTTAATATAAAATTGTCTAAAGTTTAGTTACCACTATTTCCTAATAGTAATTTCAGCAAATATCTTAATTTCTTATTAAGACCGCCACCACCTCGAGTAACATATCTACTTATAGGTTGTTTAACGGACTTTCCTTCCGATACAGTTTTGTTAAGAATAGAGTGCACTCCCTGGTGGTGGAATGTGGAACTAACATTTTTGTTAAAATTAGGAAGTATAACAAGGCGATCTGTTTGAAATTTTACGATAGTTTATAACACATTAGAAAAAGTTTATAAAAAATGGCGCGTGAAATTTCGGGAAGGTGGGGAGAGGGGGAGGGGCAAAATATTTCTTTTTTGTTTCATACCGTTTCAGGTGCGTTTTTTGATGGAGTCCTCAGATACATGCTACTTATACTTATTAAATATAAATATGTCAAAAGTTAAATTACCACTATTTCCGAATAGTAATTTCAACAATTATCTTAAATTCTTGCTGAAGACCGCCACCCCCTCGAGTAACATATCTACTAATGGGTTGTGTAAAGGAGTTTCGTTCAGATACGCTTTTGTTAAGAATACAGTGCGCTCCCTGGTGGTGGAATGTGGAATTAACAGACCGCGATTTCATTTAAAGTAGGAAATCTAACAATTCAATCTGTTTTAAACTTTAAGATATTTATAACACACGATAATAAATTATAAAGAAGAAGGGCGCGTCGCATTTCGAGGGGGGGGGGGGGTGAGGGAGGTGTGTGAACAAAATTAGGAAATATAACTGGACGATCTGTTTGAAACTTTAATATGGCTTATAAAACATAACATAAATTTTTAAAATCAGGCCGCGTCAAAAATCATGGTGACCATCTGCCCAGTCCCCCCCCCACAAGGGGGGCACTTTTCTAAATTTGGCAGATACCCGTCATGTGATATATCGTAGCATTTTTTTTGGGGGGGGGTGGCGAACAAAATTAGGAAATATAACAAGGCGAATATGTTTGAAACTTTAACATAGTTTAGGATGTGTTTGCCAAAATTTAGAAGGTATTCCATGGCGATAAATGTACTGGACGTTTTGAAAGAAAGTGTTTTGAAAGAAATATTAAACGAAACCCTTTGTGCGATGTATGATCACACTTACCCACTTGTTTTGTAATCCCCATTATATTTATCCATCCTGCAAAGTTTGCTCCTTTACGCATGTTCGCCTCATTGCAAATAACATAAAACACTCCACATCTACTTACTTTATCTTAAAGGCAGTTGCATTTCAGTGAAAAGGAAAAGGGTCCCTTAACTTATGGTTAATTAGAAATTTAGGGGTTACTAGGACCCCGCTTCCCAGACGAAAAAATATTTGATTCCATTTGGAATTCACTGTGTTGAGTATATCCATGTGGTTCACCAATTATTTTTTAGTTATGTCAATACTCTCAAGACAATAGAACATTAATTCATTTAAAACGTGCTATGTGGTTCAAATTAATTCTGTTTTAGCTCCAAATAACAACAACTTGTCGCAGTTATTAAGACCTAAGTAAAAATGCTTATTTTTCTAAACTATATTATGCTGTAATCGACTATACTGTTTCCTTTTTTTTATGTTTCTTTTATTAACCTTAATGAATTAAAGTACCTCCTCTGATTAAACTTTTCCACACTTTGTCTTGAAGTGTGGCGTTAATAACGGATTACAGCTGGTTAAAATGCAAATCATACCAGTAACCATTGAAGATTGATATCAATATCTATGGAAAGCAATAGTAGAAAACAGTGTTTTAATTTGGAAATTTAAATTACCGTAATTTTATCGTAATAATAAATTTTTATGAAGTTTTCATTTCGATATTTAGAAAGAGGGAAATGTTCAAAAGTAATGAACACAAACAATTCTTATTCAACTTTAACAATTCGTTTTTTTTTTCATACATTACATAAGCTGTGCACACAAAAACATACTTTATTTCTTTCAATAAAGAAACTGATGTTTTATTTTTTTTTCTCTCATAATTTGAAAATATTGTCGTCAATGATTTTTAAACCCACAACTTTAAAAAAAATATTTTCACATTTATTGGTTTTCTTATACTGTGTAATTAACCCAAGAATGCATGAATATAATCTGGATTCTGTCTTTATATTCTCTTGAGAAATTGCCAATTTTTTTTTCTTTAAAATGGATGCTGATTATTTCAAACTTTTAATTGTTATAACTGAAAAGTTGCTCTTAGTCTCTTGTGTTTTAAATAAGTATGAAATGAAGTGAGAATTTAAATTTTGAATACTGGAATCTCACAATTATGATTTATTTAGTAATTGAAGTTGCGTCAGAAATACATTTGTTCTGAATTAACTTTTTTATATTTTATCTGTATTGTACTTAATTTTGCATATATATTTTAATTAATGTTTGTTTCCCTATAAATATGTTTTATCCCCAGTATAATCTTTAATTTTATAATGACATTAAATATTTCTAAATTAATGTTTAAGATTTTTAAATAATTATTATACCCAATACACATTAAAAATTGTTTTCTTATACGTTCACGGTTTATAACACATAAAAAAAAGTGTAAAAAAAGAATGGAGTGTGATATTTCGAGAGGGTGGGGGGGTGGGGAGCTAGAATTATTTTTAAAATCTTAGCGTTTGTTACCGCAGCAAATATTTTAAATTCTTGTTTATGACCGCCACCCTCCCGACCCATCTATCTACGGATAGATTGCGTAAAGGAGTTGCGTTCAGATATGCTTTTGTTAAGAATAGAGTGCATTCCCTGGTTGTGGAATGTGGAACTTACATAACACGATTTTGTTAAAATTAGGAAATCTAACAAGTCGATCTGTTTGAAACTTTAAGATATTTTATAACACATAAGATAAAGTGTAAGAAAGAATGACACGCGAAATTCCGGGGAGGGGGGGAGGGCGCTAGATTTCTATTTAAAAAATTAGCGTTTCTGACCTCTTTAGGTGACTTTTTGAGGGAGTCCTGAGATATATGCTACTTGTTTAATATAAAATTGTCTAAAGTTTAGTTACCACTATTTCCTAATAGTAATTTCAGCAAATATCTTAATTTCTTATTAAGACCGCCACCACCTCGAGTAACATATCTACTTATAGGTTGTTTAACGGACTTTCCTTCCGATACAGTTTTGTTAAGAATAGAGTGCACTCCCTGGTGGTGGAATGTGGAACTAACATTTTTGTTAAAATTAGGAAATATAACGAGGCGATCTGTTTGAAATTTTACGATAGTTTATAACACATTAGAAAAAGTTTATAAAAAATGGCGCGTGAAATTTCGAGAAGGTGGGGAGAGGGGGAGGGGCAAAATATTTCTTTTATGTTTCATACCGTTTCAGGTGCGTTTTTTGATGGAGTCCTCAGATACATGCTACTTATACTTATTAAATATAAATATGTCAAAAGTTAAATTACCACTATTTCCGAATAGTAATTTCAACAATTATCTTAAATTCTTGCTGAAGACCGCCACCCCCTCGAGTAACATATCTACTAATGGGTTGTGTAAAGGAGTTTCGTTCAGATACGCTTTTGTTAAGAATACAGTGCGCTCCCTGGTGGTGGAATGTGGAATTAACAGACCGCGATTTCATTTAAAGTAGGAAATCTAACAATTCAATCTGTTTTAAACTTTAAGATACTTTATAACACACGATAATAAATTGTAAAGAAGAAGGGCGCGTCGCATTTCGGGGGGGGGGTTGAGGGAGGTGCGTGAACAAAATTAGGAAATATAACTGGACGATCTGTTTGAAACTTTAATATGGCTTATAAAACATAACATAAATTTTTAAAATCAGGCCGCGTCAAAAATCATGGTGACCATCTGCCCACTCCCCCCCAAGGGGGGCACTTTTCTAAATTTGGCAGATACCCGTCATGTGATATATTGTAGCATTTTGGGGGGGGGGGGGTGGCGAACAAAATTAGGAAATATAACAAGGCGAATATGTTTGAAACTTTAACATAGTTTAGGATGTGTTTGCCAAAATTTAGAAGGTATTCCATGGCGATAAATGTACTGGACGTTTTGAAAGAAATATTAAACGAAACCCTTTGTGCGATGTATGATCACACTTACCCACTTGTTTTGTAATCCCCATCATATTTATCCATCCTGCAAAGTTTGCTCCTTTACGCATGTTCGCATCGTTGCAAATAACATAAAACACTCCACATCTACTTACTTTATCTTAAAGGCAGTTGCATTTCAGTGAAAAGGAAAAGGGTCCCTTAACTTATGGTTAATTAGAAATTTAGGGGTTACTAGGACCCCGCTTCCCAGACGAAAAAATATTTGATTCCATTTGGAATTCACTGTGTTGAGTATATCCATGTGGTTCACCAATTATTTTTTAGTTATGTCAATACTCTCAAGACAATAGAACATTAATTCATTTAAAACGTGCTATGTGGTTCCAATTAATTCTGTTTTAGCTCCAAATAACAACAACTTGTCGCAGTTATTAAGACCTAAGTAAAAATGCTTATTTTTCTAAACTATATTATTCTGTAATTAACTATACTGTTTCCTTTTTTTTATGTTTCTTTTATTAACCTTAATGAATTAAAGTACCTACTCTGATTAAACTTTTCCACACTTTGTCTTGAAGTGTGGCGTTAATAACGGATTACAGCTGGTTAAAATGCAAATCATACCAGTAACCATTGAAGATTGATATCAATATCTATGGAAAGCAATACTAGAAAACAGTGTTTTAATTTGGAAATTTAAATTACCGTAATTTTATCGTAATAATAAATTTTTATGAAGTTTTCATTTTGATATTTAGAAAGAGGGAAATGTTCAAAAGTAATGAACACAAACAATTCTTATTCAACTTTAACAATTCGTTTTTTTTTTCATACGTTACATATTCTGTGCACACAAAAACTTACTTTATTTCTTTCAATAAAGAAACTGATGTTTTATTTTTTTTTCTCTCATAATTTGAAAATATTGTCGTCAATGATTTTTAAACCCACAACTTAAAAAAAATATTTTCAGATTTATTGGTTTTCTTATACTGTGTAATTAACCCAAGAATGCATGAATATAATCTGGATTCTGTCTTTATATTCTCTTGAGAAATTGCAATTTTTTTTTCTTTAAAATGGATGCTGATTATTTCAAACTTTTAATTGTTATAACTGAAAAGTTGCTCTTAGTCTCTTGTGTTTTAAATAAGTATGAAATGAAGTGAGAATTTAAATTTTGAATACTGGAATCTCACAATTATGATTTATTTAGTAATTGAAGTTGCGTCTGAAATACATTTGTTCTGAATTAACTTTTTTTATATTTTATCTGTATTGTACTTAATTTTGCATATATATTTTAATTAATGTTTTTTTTTTCCTATAAATATGTTTTATCCCCAGTATAATCTTTAATTTTATAATGACATTAAATATTTCTAAATTAATGTTTAAGATTTTTAAATAATTATTATACCCAATACACATTAAAAAATGTTTTCTTATACGTTCATGGTAATTTAATATTTTTACTGTATTCGGGAATATGGAAGGGGATATAATTCTTGATAGAAAGAAAATAAACAATTAAATTAAAAATAAAATTAAATTAAAACTGACTGCATAAAAAGCGAACTAATTAATTATTTCTCATTAATGTGAAACTATTTTTTTCAATTCCTACTATTAGCTCACACTCTCGCTGTATATATCTTGTTCAAATTTTCAATCGTTAATGAAATACTTATTATTCCTCCAATCAAGCTCAAATGAATTTTTTTTAAATTGTAGTGGATGACACTTGAGGTTAATCCAGTATTTTTTTCAAATATTAAATCATTAATTAAATTAAAATATTTAATTTTTAATAATCGAGAGAGCATTCTTCTTGATCAAAGTATTTTAAGACCCAGAGAGCCCACTTCTTGATCAAGGCATTTTAAGCACCACTCAAGAGATAAGAAGAATGGGAGGAAAAAAATTCTCTTTTCGACCTAAGTAGGAATTGACTTAATTTTTTTTAAAAATCATATTACTTGTTTATATTACATACCTATTTTTTTATTTACTTGTATTGGCGACTTTTAAGTTGTGTTTAATTGTTAGTTCCTATCTATAAACACTGTTTTGATGAGGTCTATAGATGTCTATGATGGTTAGAGCTGTAGTAAAGCTAGAGATCCTACATACACAACTTCCAGGTTGCATAATATTTTAACGGAGATTCTGACTGTAAAATAGTCAATGAAACATCGTCTTCATTTTGAAAGACCTATCCAATGATATGCCACTCAATAGGGTGCGTAATTTTTTTTTTTTAGTCTCTACCGCCATTTTGTATTTATAAAAACAAAATCTAGCCTATAACCACGGGGCCGTTAAAACGAATTGATAGAGACCTCAATCATTAAAATCAATCCAGCCGTTGGGATGTTTCGAGGGTATAAAGAAATCCATATACCATGATACGCGTGAAACACATAACCCTTCTTTTCAGCCGGTTAAAAAAAATCCAAAAGAAATACAACCTCCTGTAATTGCAGACCATTTACCATACGTTCACACGAGATGTGTGTCACTATACTAGAGGTATTTTTCTATCCTACTAGAAATGCAATTTTTAAAATACGTGTCGTCTACATATTGAAATATGCTTCCAGTTTCATTTTTAAAATGGTGACACCAACTTTGGACACTTTATTTGAATTGCTTGTATTAAAAAGCCCCAAAAGGTGTATAGTTTTTTTTTTTTTTTTTTTTTTTTTTTTTTTTTTTTTTTTTTAACTAGGGGGCTCAGCCCCCTACGAGCTACGCTCGCCATCCCCCGTTCAGGGACACCAAAATCCAAAAAGAACGCTAATTTGATCGGCTTTAAAAATATTGTATTAAAATTATAAAAAAAAAAAAAAAAAAAAAAAAAAAAAAAAAAAAAAAAAAACAGTAGCAATCTCTCTGTAAACGGGTTTCCATTCGTTTTTCTTGGATTGGGGATTTTTAAGACCATATCTGCTGCTCTTAAAAGATACAATGGCTGTTTTCGTATTTAATTTAAAAAATTAGTTAAACATTCGAAAATAAGCTAATGTTAAATGAATTAAGTAAACAGCGTCATTGTCTCCCGGTATTTTTTAACGCGCTATAAGATAGTTCTTTTAAATAATTCATTTTAAATGTATCGTTTTAAATCTGACGTAATTTACACCAAAGTTTTATTTCTCTTATTAATATTCACATGAAAATACTTTTGTTGTTAGAAGGAAATATTATTTGCGATGTTTTCGAATTCAAATTAATAGTTGAAAAGATTATCTCAAAATATCTCGCGCAAATATATTTTTTAAGTTAAATTGTTTTGCCATATTTTTTGGACATTTTAAATATGACGTACTTTCCTCCATTTACAGGTTTTAACGCATAGTAATGATTTTTTTATTTTAAGATTTTGTTTCTCTTTTAAAATTCCAGTGTAAATATGGTTCTTATCACGCAATTTTCCTGCTTTTAACATGTAATCATTTAATTCTAATTGTAAATTTTTTTTTCTGTTTACAATAGTCCCGTGTAAATAAATTTTTAATTTGAAGTAAACATTGTTGTTTGCGCTGTTTATAAAGATGGCAACAGTTTAAATTAATAACCTTTTTTAAATTTTTAAAAAATATCTCTCGAAATACTGAAAATTTGAATTTAAAATAGAAATAAAACCTCAAAAAATAGTCAAATAAAAAAAAATAAATGCAATCTGCACACCGGGAACTTATAACCTATAAAATGATCTAAAAATGATTAAATTCTCATGTTTCATTCTTCTCAATTCTCATGTTTCACAGAATTATTTCATTCATTTTTGCTCCAATAAAACTTTTTTAATAGGAACGATTTTGTCCAACTTTAGCATTAAATATCTCTGAAAGTAATTCTTCGATTTGAAAATTGTCTGCATCAGCGTGTTTATGAAATATTTCTTTAAAATACCACCGACTTCCATATTTTTGTATACGACAGTTTTTTTAATATTAACGAAGAAAGGCCATGCTCAAGGCATACTTGGATACTTCTACAGGCAGAATGATTTGCGTTTAATGTATGAAGTCGCTCGCCAGAGGACTCTGATACCCTGCCCAAAATTGAAATTTGACTCTGACCGTAACTGAAACAACCTGGGAAGGGTAGATATGTAAACAAACACCAAAATTACGTCATGTCGCCATGGTTACGTTTACAGTTCTGCTGATATTCCAATCAAGCTTAGAAATGACAGCTAATTCGAATACAGCTGTTAAGGGTTATTATAAACTGTCCATATCAATGTAAATGTAAAGTTCTATTTATTTAAGTGACTAATGTAATGTGTTTCTCTTTAAAACAGTTAAACCAACACACATAAAAATATATAAATAAAAAAACACATGCTTAGTCTAAAACATCAATGTCACAAATTTATTTGGTACCACTTAGTTATCCCGTCGACCAATTTCGCCAAATTATATAAATCGCTAAAACACTTCCCAAATTATGCAAATTGGCATAATTTTTATTTTAAATAACGAAAGAACAAATAAATTAGTATAACATTAATAAATATACAAATAAAACGTCGAAATAAAAATCACTTGATGACATAAACACGTGTAACTTGCTTACAGTCAAGTGAATGTGACAGTTACGATCAAGCATTATTGGCATTTAATCTTATAGTTTGGCGATAGATTTTTGGTCGACGGGATAACTAAGTACCACTTATTTACTATTTTCACTGCTGAAACAATAAAACTGATGGAATTTTTTTAAATATATTAAAATACTCATAAAATTCCTTGTAATAATTAATAAATGTAATTTATTAAGTAACAAATACCCTTACATGATTTAATCAAAATTGCTTGGATAACATAGAATATTGCAACGATATTTAAATCCGTGATCACCATTTCTTTCTCTGATTAAAAATAAGAATATTTAATGTTTAAGGAAGATCGGCTTTTTTTTTCTTCTTCTTCTTGGTTCGGGCGATATTAAAAACAAATATTTTACCGGTAACAGTAAATTAATAAAAAATAGCTGCTTCAAGTCAGTTATGAGAACCGTAGTTTGATAAAAATCAAATTTTAATTTTAAAACGTGTATATGATACCAAGCTATTTTTGTATAAATACGGGACATTCAAAAAAGAATAACAGAACTGGCATTTTTCATGAATGGACCAAACGATCAAGGTAAACAATAAATAATTTAGCTAATCTTAAAAGTATGTGTAACACTAAAATGCTACAATTTGTATAAAATAGCCTTTTAAATCGAAAGAAATTGAAGAATATAAATATTTAATTTATTACATGAAAATGATTCTGAAACCTCGACGATGAGAAACAAGCTTCTATCTGGGCAGGGTATAAATGTAAACAAAGAGCGCGTTGTGAAGTTTTGGTTCAGGGTTTGAAGTTGGATCCGACTTCACTTTTTCGGCAAAATGCGTAGGCCGTTATATATCATAGTAGGGGTCATGCTTAAGCCAAGACTTTACTATTATATCATAAAACTTATCATAAAAGCCCTTATCATAAAACAGACTTGACAATCCGGAGAAAGTCTATGGGTGAAAATGTCCCCGATAATTGCCAACTTATTAGCTGACTTTGTCCCGTAAGTTACGCCACCTGGTGTATACTCCTGGTAATACTCCATAAACAAATTCATAGTAAAAAATCGAAAATATTGTGTTATTGGCAAAATTGTATAAAATATTTTTCGAATTCCAGTAAAATAAAGGCGTAAAAAAAAATATTTCGCACAATTATGTTCTGGCTTTAAAAAATGAAACATATCAAAAATGACGATTTAAATATAAGATTTATTGATATTTTTTCAGGATACTTGTTAGTTATTCTGTCGACCAATTTCGCAAAATTATATAAATCGCCAAACTACTCGCGAAGTTCTACAAATTGACACAATGTTTTATTTTAAATAACGAAAAAACAAATAAATTAGTATAACATTAATAAACATACAAATAAAACGTCGAAATATTGGTTTTATTGGCCATTATTGGCATTTAATCTTAAAATTAATTAATTTATGGCAAACCATTATTGGCATTTAATCTTACAATTTGGCGACTGTAATTTGGTCGACGGGATAACTAACAAGTACCATTTTCAGTATATAGAACTTTGCGGGTTATTTTTTTTTAAATCTTGGCACAATTTGGGCTTCGGAAAGAGTGATTTGTTGCCGATTGATATAAACAGTTATGAAAACAAAACTTATGAACTGTCAGCTTGTTTTATAAGAATTTACGGCACAGATGTCATATACGGCCCCATATTGGCGCGATTTTTTTCCGACGCCAATTTTGAGAAAACCTCGTTACCATATCATATATATCCGGATAACCATATCAAGCAAAATAACGACACTTTGGTGCCAGTTAAGTATCCGGTGCATATATGACATGTGCGCCAGAAAACAAAATCGCGCCAATATGACATCTGTGCCAAATTTACTTTATAAATTTAGTTTCTAGATATTATTATTGTTTTTTATATACGATTTGTTTATATTTGTATATAAAATAGATAAATGCCTTTTTTATATTAAATAAATTGTACAAATATTGGAAAATATTGCTTCTTTATGTGAAACAGTGAATATGCTTCCAGAAATTACGTTGCCAAATTTTATTCTCTCGCCAAGGCCCCTATACTTAAAAAATACCGATTTATTATTATATAATGTAGTATTAGCTAATGTTCTGTAATCTGTTCCACAGTCAAAGTTGACTGCAAAAACGCGATGCTGGAATAATGTGGTATCAAGTATACGGTTTAAAAATAAAATTAATTTTGCGCCAAACTACATTTACGCCAATTGGTTCTAGGTCTGATTAAGGAAGAATACTCAAATTAAGATTTACAAACACCAAAATCGTAGCATGACAAGAATACGGTATTTGCGGAAAGTTGAGGGACATGTATAAATTTAAGTGATTATTAAACTTTATTTTTCCAATTTTTTAAGTGTTTATGACTTCAGTCTGTTTTTATGTGTATGTATGCGTGTTTTAACTTTCCTAAAATACTTTGATACATTTTAGTAAAACTTACATAACATATGTGAGTTAAAACAAGGAAATTAATTACGCACCAAACTATGCCCGCCAAGATATGCCAATTGGCTGTGGAGCCAATTATGAAACTTTCCATAGATTAATACATACAAACTTTATATGAAAAAACAGTGAAGCTTTCATCTAAAGTATGTTAAACTGAAATGACCCCCCATACCTTCAAAAATAAAACAAATGATAGGCCAATAAATAAATAAATGAGACTGTGCATTGAAACAAATTGAAGGAGCGATGTTAAATTAATACTGTAAGGTGAAATTAATTGTGAAAAGAAAAGAAATAGCAGAAATAAAATAAATCACATATTTGAAAATATAAAAGAGAAAATGAAATATTTTACATTTTCCGGATCTAGATGCTATCCATTTATTCCCATAACTAATATCAATGAGAAATTCATGGTAAAATAATTTTCTTTCCTGATTATTATTATTATTATTATCATCATTTATTTACATGACGGAATACAGCAGTAAACATTTTTTGTTTAACAGTAAAATAAGTTCATTTTTTAAATAAAATGTCTAGAACATATGAAAATTTTAAGATTAACAACTATCATTTGCAAACTACAAAGCACATCGTAAAGAAAATGGTAAAAGACAAATGGAAAACAAATTAAAAAATATTTCTGTTTCTCACGTTAGATGGCGTCACGGGAAACCCTAACCACGTGTACAGCGGACAAAGTAAACTTAGCGATTGCGAGGCCTGTTATTTCGATAAGGAGGCCTTGGCTTAAGCATTTAAATTGGATGAGTTCTACCCGGAATATCTACGCAGATGTTCATTGGTCCATTTCCAAATCAAAACTTTTTTTTATATATAGAAGGATACGTATTTTTTTTAAAGCTTCTCGGAGTTCATATCCGTCAAATTTTACTGATGCTAATGTTAAATTGAAGTAACAAACTGATATTTATGTCTTCCCAAAAAAACATTCGAAGTATTTTTTTTTGTCATCAGTGAGATACAACATTAATCCTTTCAGAGGCAAGGTACTTCTATTCGTAAAATACTGAAATTAGTGATCGGCACCGGAATTTACAAACAAATTTAATGAAAATTAAGCAAAAGCTTTTGTTCACATACTCAATAAAAGGAACATTTTCCTTCCAATATGCTGGTGCCAATGTGGTGTTTAGGAATTAATATTAGGTGGTCCAAAAATGAACCACAGCTCTTGAAGGAGTTAAACGATTCCAAAGATATTGTAAACATTTGTTTTACTCAAAAACATAATTTGAATTATTAATTTTATTTATAAATTCATATCATAAAAATATGAATTATGACAATCACACACGCTCTTTTGTAATAAAAGGTTTTTGTACAAACTTTTGTTATTCTATAACTAAAATCTTAATAATCATACCGAGTAACCCGCTAGGGATAGGCACTTTGTAATATTCAGAGCGATAATTCGTTAAGCGTGTTCAGTATGTGTTAACTTTGTTAGCGTACAACTAACGCCAACTTATAGCAGTTATGTAAAATAGAAATAACATGCAAACGTACATTATGTAAATTTTGTTCGGGTACATCAGCAGTGTTGCCAGTGGGCTACTTTTTTAAAATTCAGATTTCTTGATTGGCACCACTTTTCTGAAATGGTAAAATTCCCCTTCTTTTCGCCTTAATTAATATGTCATTAAATAAGGTGAATTTTACTATTTCAAAAAAAGTGGTGCCAATCAAGGAAGCTGAATTAAAAAAAAAAAAAAAAAAGTAGCCCACTGGCAACTCTGTACATGAGTTCCACTCTCCTCTCCTACCACGAGTTATCAATAAAAATGTCGTTTTTCTTACATTACATAGTCTGTCACACTGACCTTAGCTCAGCATAAGTTTCCGATCGACGATGCACGCTTGTTTCACTTGTTCAGAGATAATATTTGGATTAATATTTCATAATTTCACTTTAATTTTTCTCATGTCAACCTTACATTTTACTGTATGAAAAAAAGAACACCAGACGTTAGAAGACGCTCTTGTCAACTTGCAAAATTTATTTAATTCATCTGATCAGGCTTATAATTTAAAGGCTTTGGTAGTATTGCGTTTCCCAAGATGCTTTAACTCTTTGGATTTCCAAGGAGTATTATAGCAGTAGATCGTAGCAGTAACATTTACTTTTTAAATAATTTTACTGGGATCAAATAAGTCGAAATTAAATAATGCGAAGGTACTCATGAAAACTGTGTTGACGACTTGGAAATCTAAGCAGTGTATGTACATTCGTGGAAAAAAAAGTAAACACCCCTTACTAACTCTGCAAAAATTTATCGTAGAAGAAATTTACTGGTACCACACTATTGGAAATAAAATCTGCTTTTAAATGATGTATATAAACTTTGCTAAGGGGGGCATCTACACATTAAAACGGACCATAACTTTGGTTTTTTCAATAGCAGTATACAATTCTGACCGCATAAATTCTGAGAGCTACACCCTTCAATTAGCCTAAAAAGCAATTTGTATGAAATTCGCACGAAAAGTTTCCGAGAAATTAATTATTTTAAAACAAGCATATTTTAGGGGCTGTATTCAAATTGAAGTTGGGTCCTTGATTGTTGACCGATAGAGCTCGCTTCTTGATCAAGGCATCTTAAGCGCCACTCAAGCAGTCATTGAATACTGCTAGATAACAGGATAGCATAAGAAATTTCAAAATATCTAGTCACTTCTACCATAGACGGCCCCTTACCCTTTTAAGGCAAAGCATTTTCAATGCAATCGGCATTGTTGAAATAAATGAATGGCATCATAGATTAAATTGGAAATAAGAAAAAGGCTATATTTCGCTTTCAGATTAAATGGAAAATATTTTACCAATATTCTGGTACCACTGTGGCGTTTGGGAATTAAAATGAAGTGATTTCATAAACTTACCACCGCCGTTGAAAGGGATAAACCTTCATTTTGCAGTTTTTTAAGCATAATTTGAAAACTACTTGGAAGAAAAATTTGAAATTTTGGATTTCCATAAAGCAGCACTTAATCCATCTAAATCCATCCTAAAAATTGTAGGTCGCAATTCATATTTTTTTCGAATATTAATTTCATAATGCATAATTCATATTATAAAATTATAAAAATTGTGAAATCAATGTATTTATGTTAGGGTATTTTAATATTTTTACTACACCAAAAATTAGCACATTAGGAGTATAATGTCAGAAGATATTAATGAAAATATGAGAATGTAATTTAAAATTAGAAGCACTAAATTTTGAATGTTTAAATTCAAAAACTTATTATTCAAACGACTTGAAATTTGGTGATAATGCATAGTTTGAGCTGAAGATTTGAAATATTGTGTTAAAATTGGATATTGACATTAAACAAAATGAAGTTGGTGTTCTTTATAATATGTAGATAGCCTTCGAAGCAAATTTTACATATATCAATTAAACGTAGACTTTATTTCCAATCGTTCGGTACCAGTAACTTTCTTCTACGATAATTTGTTGAGGAATTAGTATAGGTGTTTACTTTTTTTCCATGACTGTACAGTGATTTCAGTGTTGCTATTTGGGCTTTTATTAAAAGTTCAAATTGCTTATTTACAACTAATTCTTTAATTTCTTTAATACTTTGGTAGCGGTCATTTTAACCGCTACCAAACAAAAATATTTGGATTATCACCTGATTTTTTTTTTTTCTAAAATAAGTTTAAAATGCACCACGAAGAAATAAGTTAAATAAGAATGTTAAATAAATTTCAATTAAAATTCCCGGTGTAAAATATTTTTATAACACTTCAGTAAAATTTCCGGCAGTTCTAGTGTTAGTACTATTATTATACTGTGATAATCATACAGTAACAGTCTTTAAATAATGTGAATATTACTATTTTTGAAAAGTTATTTCAAACCAAGGATCTGTATAAAACTTCCCGGTCAGTCTGGTAGTACCTCTCAAGTGTTCCAAACATTTTATTCTATCACGTATCTAGTCAGGTTTTTTCGTACATCCTCATAAATCAGACTCCGCCCATATTTCCATCTAAAAAGAATGTTTGCATTATTTGACAATATTTTATTAGATATGTAAATAATGAGACCACTCAAATTTAACGACATTTCCATAATTTTACTTACAACATATTTTATTATTTTTTATATTAATTTATTTTCTTTTAACCGTCTGGCAGATTTTTTTATGTATGTTTGACGATTCATAAAAATTATCTACGGAAATCTTTAATATGAGGATTTGTATTTAATTAGTTTATATATTTATTTATCAAATACACTTGGAAAAGTTGACATTAATATTAACCTTTTAATAAATCTGCCATTTAATGATAAAAAATGTCCAATGGAAAAACACGTAGGTATGCTTAAGGGGTTAATATTTATAATAAAATCCGTGCTTCTAAACAAATACAAACATCGTTATTGTAATTTTAAACCATATATATTTTTTTTATCTAGTTTAAACAACATTCAGTTTTTTTTTTCGAAATTGTGAATAAAATGTTTTTTTTTTTTTTATAAATTAAAACCTTCATTTAATTATTAATGCTTCATGTACATTTTTAGTTTTTATGATTTTTTGTTGTATTATTTATTTAATTTAAGTAACACTCCTTTATATTTATTAATTTTCGTAAATTATGAAAAAAAGTTGTTTTATTTAAAACTTATTTTATTTTACTTCTGCTTTATTTGTAATTTTTACAACCAAAGAAACGGAAGAAGTAAATTGAAATCTTAATACAATCACTTCTTAGTAATATGTAAGAGACTTTTAAGAAAATGGAACAATGTTACAGATTGATACATAATACAAACAACGATATCGTGTTCTTAAAGCACCCAGATGCTTATTTTTCCACTTGAAGAATTACATCGATATCTGTTAGTAGGCATTACGCGGTCTCAAATAGATGGTTAATGTGATTTTAAACAATATATTAAACACTATTTTAAACAAAATTCAGTTTTTTCTTCGGAAATTGTATTTTTTTTTTTTTTTTTTTTTTTTGGTAAATGGAAAATTACATGTATTTTAATAATGCTTGTTGTACATTTTCGGGTATTACGCTTTTTTGTTGTACCATTTATTTAATTTAAACATCACTCCTTTATATTTATTAATTTTTGGAAATTGTTAATAGAAATTTATTTTAATTAAAAGTTTCTTTTATTTTACCTATGCTTTATTTGTAATTTTTACAACCAAAGATACTCGAGAAGTAAATTGATATCTTAATATCACTTACAACAGGGGTGTCAAACTGTGGCCTGCCGGATACCACTAAAATTTTACAGTTATCTTTGCCTTATCTAATCGTCGAATTGCTGCGATTCAACTTGTCGACTATTTCTTTAAAATTCTAGTGGTATACGGCGGGCCACAGTTTGACACCCATGACTTACAAGGAGAAAGCCAACATTGGTAATCATAGATTTTGATAATTTTGATATATGTTGTAGGGTAGAGACACCTTAGTCTCGGGTTCAACGGATTTTATACAACGCTCCTTAGTTCTTGAGAAACAGGGGGTTTAACATTATAACACAACATAAATACTTACTTTGTAACGAGACGACGACCTTGGTCGCAACTCCGTACGGCGCGATGTTTCCTCGTTGTTCCACGGTCTCTGGTTCGATTACCGGAAAGTGCTACATTTGTTTTAATAATTTTTTTGTTTTATAACTGAACTTGTATTATATTTTAATAATCTCAATTAAAAATTTTAAAATTGTACATCAATTATAATTTTAACCTATTTTTTTTAATCCTAACTAAATAGATGTATAAAACATCTTAAAACTGTTAATTTTAAAAAAATCTCCATTAAAGTGTATTTTATTTATTCTTCATCGTTGCATTGAACAATTGTTTCAATTCGTGATTTTAAAGAAACATCATTTATGCATTTTCATAAACAGGGTGTTTCTAAACTCATGGTACAAACTTTAAGGGTAGGTAGAGCACATAGTAACAATAATATATTGTATAGGATTGTATGGGGCCAAGTGACGCATTAAGGTAAAAACACCAGGGGGCAATTAGGCCCCTTTTTTAATTTTCAAAATTTCTCATTGATACCAGAAAATTTTTATCATATCATTTTCTTGATATTTCGTAATTACTTAACAATAAAATTCTTCTTTGAAAATTTTTGGTTTGAAATCGAAATTTTTAAATTAAAAAAAAAGGCGCAAAACTGGCAAATTTATCATACGAAATACATGAATAAAAAAGATAAAATGTTTATTTACAATGTAGTTTACAAGTAAATCATAATGCATACAATAATATTACAATAAGTGTTCAAAATTGCGCCCACCAACTGTGATACATAATTGGCAGTGTTGGTGGAACGATTGGCGTACACTTCTAAAGATGTGAGGCATTTCCCGTACACGTGCAGCAGCTTCGGATATGCGAGCTACTAGATTTTCGTCTGAGTCAACTCGAGTCTCATAAACAAGACACTTCAGATGTCCCCATAAAAAGAAATCAAGTCTCGATAAATCGGGAGATCGCGGAGGCCGAGGATCGCGTCCCAAATGTGGCATTCACGTAACTGCGTACATCAGTGGTGAAGTGCGAGTGCGCGGACGCTCCATCTTGTTGAACAGACATCCGTTTACGAATAGGGATCGGAAAATCTTGCAGCAGTTCTGGTAAAACCTGTATCAAAACAATAAGGTGACAGCGACCATCCAGCCTCTTTGGTAGTAGGTATGAGCCAATCAAATAATTATTAACAATACCCGCCCACAAATTGGCAGAAAATCGTTGTTGATAAGCAACCCACAAAGTTGTGGCCGCGTTGCATGTGGATTATTGGTTGCCTAAAGACGGAAATTGTGCGCATTAAATACACCCGCGTGTAAATACTGCATGTAAATAGAACATGAGCAGTAAAATCTGGCTGCAATACATGTTGCTGCAAAACCCACTGGCAAAAGTTCATCCGCAGAAGATAGTCTTCCGGATTCAAAGTTTGTACTCGTTGAAAACGGAAGGGATAAAAACGATTTTCATTTAACACTCTACAAACGGTCGGATGACTCACAACTAAATTCTGTGCAACAGCTCTTGTACTTGATTAGGGCCTTTCATTCACAATATTCAAAATAATTTCTTCCAGGCTAACATTGCGTACAGCTCTTTCTCGCACAGTTTCCTGTCTGGTGACGTGAAAAGAACCTGTTTGAGAAAGCTGACGGTGTAAGCGCTGAAACAATCTATGATCAGGCATTCTTCTGCGAGAAAACTGCCCCTGATACATTCGTAGGGCAGATCTGGCGTTGCAATTTGCACGATCGTACATGAAATGCACGTCGGATTTTTCGGCATATGTAAAGTCACCGCCCCCTGAATACTAGGCCTGAGCGCTCACACAAAAATGACGGCCGCCGAAGGCGGATTTTTTTTAGCGTAAGTACGGTCCCTAAATGTAGACACCAGTATTTTATAAAAGATTTCTCTACCTTGTTTATTCTCAGAAAAATGAAGCGGAAAAAACTTCAAAAAATTATTGGTAGGAATATTTAAGGGACCGTACACACGCTGAAAAAAATCAGCCTTCGGCAGCCGCCATTTTTGGTCCAGCGCTCAGGCCTAGTATTCAGGGGAATGGAGTTATGAATAAAAAGGAGGCGACATATAGTGTATTGTCTACTAGTTGCGAGTGAAGTAACTGATGAGGTTGTCACAATATGGCGGCTGCTTTTTTGAAATCGGTTCTTCAGTTTCTGACTACCGATAGGTCAAGCATCCCACCAGTAAAATTGAATAGAAGATTTCGTCTTAAAGAAGCGTGTTATTCATGGAATTTTTTTTCAAAAATGTCATAAAAATTTCTATTTGTTTTTACCGGTGTCAGTATGCCTTATAAAACTGTCGGTTTGTATCCATGGCTGTCACAATATGGCGGAAACTCAGGGCCTAACTACCACCAAAGAAAACTCCTACCAGTAAAAATGAAAAATTGTTTCTTGCAATAATTATGACTGAAATTTTGTAAAAATAAGACGTTTAAATAAGTTTAAAATATCTATATAAACTTACTGGTGGGAGTTTCCACCAAAGCGTTATAAGTAAGCGAACAAACTTAATGGTGGAATCGGGCGTAAATTAACACAGTTGCGCCACCTTGTGGACGGAGTGATAATTCACATACGCGGGGTTTTAGTGTGGCGCGTATTTCCTAAATCTTCAGTCACGCATGGATATGAATTTGGTTTGCCACATTTATTGCAAAATAATGGCGTAGCGAGAGAGCCATCCGGATGCACGTGGCACCACGAAGTTTTCTTGGCCCTGTAAGAGGAACTTCAGTTATTAATCAAGGTGAAAAAAACTTTACAATTTTAGTGGTGTGAGTAAGAAAACAGTTCGGTATCTACTTGTAGTTCACACTCCATCCGCTAAGTGGCGCATGACCTTGATTGATGTGACCTCGCTTTTAATCTTGCGGCTACTTCTCCCATTTAAGATAGGACGCTTACTTATATCGCTTTGGTTTCCACCGTCGATAAACAACCCCTTTGCTAGCGGTTACAGTTGAAGCTTCACTATTTTAAGGATATGTCAGTTCCTCTTTATTAATAGTTCCATGTTCAGGGGGCGGTGATAAAGTCTTCCATGACGGACGATAGCACAATTAAAAATGGCGGTTTCTTCTACTTGAATGAGTTGTATTGAACGGCGTCACTTACTGCCCTCTACCGCCAGTGGAATCAACCAAAAACTCCATTTTTATTTCAAAAAAATTCTATTTCTATTTTCAATTCAAGAATTTTTGATTTCATACCAAAAATTTTCAAAGAATAATTTTATTATTAAGTTATTATGAAATGTCAAGAAAAAGGTAGCATAAAAATTTTCTGGTATGAGTGGAAAATTTTGAGAATTAAATAAGGGGCCTAATTGCCCCCCTGGTGTTTTTACCTTAATGCGTCACTTGGTCCCATACATTCCGATACAATAAATAATTGTTACTGTGTGCTGTACCTACCCTTAAAGTTTGTACCACGAGTTTAGAAACACCCTGTATTATTTATGCCTTAACAAAGGAAGCTAATACGTTGATAATAATATTACTCTGTTTATTATACTCTGTCTCACTTTTAACCTTTAATTGCATAGTGATGTAAATTTCTATGACCTTTTTATTTAATTTTTAATACATATATTAAGTTCTGACAACCATTTTATTTATATAGAAATATTAATCCTCTAAAAAAAAAAGAAAAAAATGCTAATAATTTAAGTTTAAAATCTATCTTAAGATTTCTGGTGTCTAATCCTTAATTTAAAAATAAAAAACACAATTCTAAAAGAATAATTCATGCAATTAAGGGTTAACTTCTTTCTGCTTTTGTTTTTATTTTATTTGAATATGTTTTATTTTATCATAACAAGATGGCGCCACAACATGTTTTGTAACTATTTTGGAATGTTTATTATTCAATAATAGATCCATTTTTCTTTAAATCTCTTTAAATGATGAGAAATACATAGCTGCCAACTTCTACGGATTTTTCCTACCACTAAAATTTAATAGAAAATTTAGCCTAATTCAATCACCGAATTACAGTGAATGTTGATAATTAAATAAGGCATAAATTTCTGTAAAATTTTAGTGGTAGCAAAAATCCGTACAAGTTGGCAGCTATGGAAATAATGGTTAAAAAAAAATGCTAAATTAAAATTTAAATATGTTAACAATATAATTAATGTACGATATTAAAATTTTTAATTAAGATTATTAAATTATAATTACAAGTATATTTATTAAACAGAAAATGAGCAAAACGAATTTAGCGCACTTCAGTTAGCACGCTTTTTTTTTTTTTTTTGTACCATTTATGTAATTAAAACAACACTCTTTTATATTTATTAAATTCCGGAAATTGTGGATAAAAAATTATTTTGATTTAAACTTACTTTTATTTCAGTTATATTTTTGATTTTTATAGCTAAATATACCCAAGAAGTAAATTCAAATCCTATTATTATCACTCTTCAAATTAAATTGTAAGAGTCTTTTAAGAAAATGAAATGAAGTTACAAAATGATACATAATACAAACAAATGATATTGTGTTCTTAAAGGACTCAGGTGCTTATTTTTCCACTTGGAAGAATTACATCGAACTCTGTTAGGAGAGATAGAGCGGTTTCAAATAGATCGAATTGTAAATGAATAAATGGACATAACTTTGCCCGTTTAGATGTAATGGAAGTATAAATTCAAGTTTCTTTTTGTTGTCAAGCTACATTTCCCCCCCTTTATAATAAAATTTTGAAATACAATTCTCATTACAATAGCTGCTAAGTTTTAAGCTCTTTCGTAGCACTCTTTTAAAATGGGAAAAAATTCTTTATTTAATCTAAGTTTTTGACGATTAAATTATATAAATTCTTCTATTAAAAAATTTTGTTATGAAAAATTAGTAAATTTTCATATATACTGGGTATTTCAAAAGTTAGGTGCGAAAGTAAAAGGCGAAAAAAAAAAGATCTTTGTTCGGTGAGACATGCAGTTTGCAGATAAACATTCGGCGTGGTACACGATTTTGTATGACACCGACAAAAAATTAGTTTAAAATATCGACAATAGAGGGCACTACTGAAAATTCCATGCAAATAATTACATATTGCTCACACCAACCAAGAATTGGATACAAAACATTAGCGAATACTGCATGTAGAACTTTTTTTTAATCCAAATCGAAAATCTTTCAATTAAAAAAATAATTTAAAGTTTTTCTGTGATTAAACATGCCGAAGATTACTTTCAGAAAAACTGATGGCCAAAAATTGTAATGTCTGCCAGCTATAAATACTATGAATTTTCTGAATTTCAACGTTTTGGGGCGATAAAAAAAGAAAAAAAAAATACATTTTTTAGTGATTCTTAAAAATACTTTTCCTATTACTTAGTGGGTTTTTTTTTTTTTTTTGTATTTTTATTGTAAATAGATTTAAAAAATATTTTTAGGTGCATGTTATCGTTTAGTTACAATATAAAAAAATTGACACCCAACAATTTTTTTCTGCATTTTTTATCTGTTTTCACATACAGTACATTACGTGAAAACAGAATTCGAACGCTTCGAGAGATTTTCGGTATTTAGATACCAGAAATTTCGTAAAATATCATTTAATTACAGAATAGTTTAATTAAATAAGGCAAATTTAAGTTTACGAAAAAAATATATAATGCAAATCCTTTGTCACTGTTTTCCCACTTCTAGATTAAATAAAAAGCATTTTTTAAAAATAAAAACTCGACTTATATAATCGCGCGATGCAAAACGGTGAATTTAGTAAAAAAAAAAAAAAAAAAAAAAAAAAAAGCTGCATGATACATATATATGAAAAAAAAATTGAACTTAAAAAAAATATCGATATATATCTCCATGAATGTACGTTCTATTCTTCCACAAATAAATACATTTATTGTACAATATCCATATATTCGTAAGCTATAGCGATGGGCCATTTCGTACATTTTATTTTACAGGATGATCCCAAACATTATTCTTTTCTTTGATTTTTTGTTGCCCCCCTGATTGCAGTCGAACATATTCTTCATAATCCTGAAGTTCCAGAAAAATCCGGCAGATATATCTTTAAATATTCGACAAAAAGGTGTAAAATTGAAAGTGTCCGATCGTCAATGTCCGTATTGTGTATGCGTGTATGCTGCAAACGGTGTTTCGAATTTAGCGGATTTTTTAATTCCAATATTCCAAATTCAAATCAGAAATTGGAAATAGCAATATTTTCTTTATTTAATATCAGACATTCCGTATTTAAATAAATTGAAATTTATTATCGAAGTTTTTTCATGCGAATTCCGATTCTCTGAATTACGGAATTTCCAGAACGTATTCCACCACAGCAATTAGAGGGTTAATATTCAGAAATAGCTACACTAAGAAATAGTGAATCATCATAACACTACAGAACAGGGTGGCCAGTTTGACCTCCTCCAGTTAGTTATATAATGAAATTAAGACTTCAAACCGGAACTTATATATTTTCTGGTGTGAATCCAAATTTTCTCACTAAAAATGGAGGCTAAATTGACAATCCTTACACAAAATACGATTATTCTGAGTGTATCTTTAGAATAAGTGATAAATGAACTTTTATGGCACACGCTTCTTTACATATCTTGCGGTTGGTTTCTTTAATGGTATTCGTTATGCTTGATGACCCTATGGCATAAACAGTTGTTTATGTATCTGAGGTCTCTTACAGTTGTAGATATCATGGAACAATTAACACTTTGCACTCCGTTGTCGCTGCTACGGCGACGTAGTACAGTAAGTGTAAAAGTTCGTTGTCGCCGCTGCGGCGACATCATCTTTCCTTGAAAAATTCTTTTTGACACCAGTAATAAAGGAAAATAAAATTTGCCTTATTTAATGGAAGCATTTTTGAAATTGCGTACTTGAAGGAAACGTCCTTTTAAAAATTGTGCCGAATAAAATTTTTGTGTAATGACGGGGAGTTAGTGGTAGCCCACTGTCAAAATGACGCGAAGTGCAAAGGGTTAATAAAAAGGAACTGACATATCCTTAAAATAGTGAAGCTTCAACTGTAACCGCTTTCTCAAGGGTTGACTACCGCAGGAAGAAACTTCCACCAGTAAATTTATATAGAAACTTTCTCCTTATTTAAGCGCCTTATTATTACAATATTTCAGCAAAATTTTTAAATAGTAATTAAAGTAATTTTTCAAATTACTAGACTGGGTGGACGCCGTCCTCTTGCTGTCGTTTGATCCCCTCGGCTTTTGCATTTATCTGTTTTTTTAGTTTGAACTCACCTCACTGTAGCTTTTTCTTACATTTTTATTCTTTTTTACTAATAGTAATTTAAATTCTCTTGTAATTATGTATATATTTATTTTTGTTTCTTTTCTTCACTGTGTAAAACTTTTTTACTTATTAAGCTATATTAAATGTATGGTCTCTGAATTGAGTCTTTTTTTTATGGGGCTTCCTTTGGTAGCTTTTTCGCCTGTCCTGGACATATATGTGGATCATATGGAACATTTTTTCCCCTACTAGTTATACTAACAATTTTTTCTTTTAAAAATTGTCTATCTTTTTAGCTTTTACCCTCTATTTTTCGTGGCTACTAGCCGCTTTTAAAAGCTCTTTTTTCTAAGGCTCCCATTGCATTGTAACACGATTTACTCTTAGCCTGGATGTAAAGTTGCCAAGCAACTGGGGAATCCATACACCAGCTTTATTGTTCCATTACAATATTTCAGTTAAAAATACTGGCATAAACAGCTATTCATTTTTACCTGGTGGAAATTTACAATGCCGTTAGTGAGGACCTACGCTTCTGGCATATTATGACAACCTAGACAACCTCCTATCGGTGTTACTGATTTTAATTTATTTCTATTTTTATATCTATTGATTATATCTATTTTAACAAAAAGATTTTAATACTTGTGTAAACTGACAAAAGTAAAAACAAATATAATTATTTACCGTCTTTAAAAGAAAATATTTCAATAAATACCCCTTAAATAAGACGAAATTTTCTATTTAAATTTACTGGTGGGAAGTTTACCCCGGCAAATTAGAAACTGTTGATTCAATTAAAACAAAAACAGATGCCATCTTGTGACAACCTCCTCGGTTACTTCACTCGCAACTGCCAATCAGTACACTATGTGTCTCTTCCTCTTTATTCACTTGTCTCCATTGTAGATATAGGGCTTAGATTTTGAGTATAGCTTGGATGTTTATACAGATCATCGTGCCCTATTCTTTGTAACCAAGTAACAATGTTTATTTGTTCTAAATATTCATCAGAATTTTCCAATACAAATCTTTGGTACTGAAGAATGCTATCATTAAATAGCTTGAAGATTACTATTTATAAATACTGGTCAATTGTTTGAATAAAATCTCGAGCGGAATTGATAACAGTGGCTCCAACTTAAGGCTCCTGTCCCTGCCTGTGAAGACACTCACGAGCTAATGCTAATCCTATGGGGAGGGACTTTTCTAATATCTCGTTTGGATTTCGACATTATTATTATTATTTTTTTTTTGCATTGGATTGCCGAGGTCCGTCTCTACATCGCACATTTTTTTTTTTACTTTTTCAATTTTGGTCGCATATATTTTTAATAAAGTTACTTTCACTTTCATAACCGGTTCTGATAGTCCAAGAGCTGTTAAACATTTTAGGGAAGGTATTTGAGGCACCCTGAAAATTTGTGCAACACTTCTTTTGTAATGCCTGAATACAAAATCGAATGTCTGGCTGAAGGATCGTGGCCCAAAACCTGTGCCAGAGAAAAAATGGTACTTGACACGTGTCTGGCACAGTTTTTGTGCCGACTAAAGTGTGTGTCATTTTCAAAATATTTTTTTCTAAGCATAAATATTATTGTGCCTCAATCTCAGCGTGCCTCAAATACCTTTTTTGGGTAGTCAAAAAATGCCACTTGACACGTGTCTGTCACAGTTTTTGGGCCGACTAAAGTGTCTGTCATTTTCAAAATATTTTTTTCTAAGTATAAATATTATTCTGTTTCAATCTCATCGTGCCTCAAATACTTTTTTGGGGTAGTGTCAAAAAATGGCACTTGACACGTGTCTGGCACAGGTTTTGGGCCACGATCCTCCAGCCAGACATTCGATTTTGTATTCAGCCATTACAAAAGAAGTGCTGCACAAATTTTCAGGGTGCCTCAAATACCTACTCAAAAATGTTCAACAGCTTTCCTACTATGAAAATGAAAATGGAATTCTAAAAAATATCTGCAACCAAAATGTCGAAATGCAAACGAGATATTAGAAAAATCCCCCCCCCCCCCATATGATTAGCATTACCTCGTGAGTGTCTTCAAACGCAGGGACAGGAGCCTTAAGTGCATGTCCCTGCCATTCTAGTACTCACGTGAAAACGAAAAAATCCAAGAACTTTAGTATAGTCCAATAAAGCACTTCAAACTGAATACAGAAGAGCTAATTAAAGATTTTTCGTCAATATAATTCGATCAAAAACTGCAAAAAAATTAGCTGCACAACCTAAAAATCTTTGTATGCCATTTTTTATAAATTTTTAAATGGGTTTTGCTAATGTTATAGAAAACAAAGTATAATTTTTAAACACATTCCCGACGAGCGACTTTTATAGAATTTTTAATCTCTTGTCTCCCATATTAAAAATGTAAAATTTAACTTTATTTAATAGCAGATTTACTTTTATTAAATAAGGCAAAATTTGTAATTAAAAACTACTTGAAAGAAAACTCAAGGAAATTGCGTATTTAATACGTCAAGTATATTGATACTCTTCACCAAGGGTTTAAAAAACAGTTATGCATTTCATAATAATCGTAATAAAAAAAAATAATAATAACAACAATTCTACTACTGCTAATGGTAATCCTTAGGAGTTTAATAATAGATATAACGTTAATAATAATAACAATAAATATAATAATAATAATAATAATAATAAAGTAAATAAGTATAATTACGAAAATAAATATAATTATAATCATAAAAATATAAATGATTAGAATTTACGTAATTAATAAAATTCAGAGCTTTTAAAAGAATATTATTGATACCTTATTATTATATCCAAGCCTTTTCTGTTTGCATTTTTCAAATGTAAGAAAATACTAATTTGCTTCTGTTAGATAAATTATTTACGTTTCACGAAGCTTTGTATTTTTTAAAGTAAACGTTTTTCATACATTCCAAATAAATTTTAAAATATCAAGCTGGTTCAAAGAATTTTTTTTTTTTTTTTTTTGGAAAAATGCTTGGTTAATGAAATTTGACTGTGCTAATATAACTGGAAAATTCTTTTTAAAATTTCAAATCAAAAGTTTCGAAATAAAATTTTAATTCATAGTTGAATTTTACTTCATTTTCTATTTGAAAACTTAATAGTTTCTTATAACAATAGATTCATTTCCAATAATAATAAAGTAAATAAGTATAATTATGAAAATAAATATAATTATAATCATAAAAAAATTATAAATGATTAGAATTTACGAAATTAATAAAATTCAGAGCTTTTAAAAGTATATTATTGATACCTTATTATTATATCCAAGCATTTTCTGTTTGCATTTTTCAAATGTAAGAAAATACTAATTTGCTTCTGTCAGATAAATTATTTACATTTCACGAAGCTTTGTATTTTTTAAAGTAAACGTTTTTAATACATTCCAAATAAATTTAAAAATATCAAGCTGGTTTAAAGATTTTTTTTTTTTTTGAAACATGCTTGGTTAATGAAATTTGACTGTGCTAATATAACTGGAAAATTCTTTTTAAAATTTCAAATCAAAAGATTTCGAAATAAAATTTAAATTCATAAGTTGAATTTTACTTCATTTTCTATTTGAAAACTTAATAGTTTCTTATAACAATAGATTCATTTCCAATAATAATAAAGTAAATAAGTATAATTATGAAAATAAATATAATTATAATAATAAAAAAATTATAAATGATTAAAATTTACGAAATTAATAAAATTCAGAGCTTTTAAAAGTACATAGCTGCCAACTTGTACGGATTTTTCCTACCACTAAAATTTAATAGTAAATTTTACTTAATTGAATCACCGAATTTCAAGAAATTTTTACGTTTAAATAAGTCAAAAATTTCTATTAAATTTTATTGGTATGAAAAATCCGTACAAGTTGGCAGCTATGAAAGTATATTATTGATACCTTATTATTATATCCAAGCATTTTCTGTTTGCATTTTTCAAATGTAAGAAAATACTAATTTGCTTCTGTCAGATAAATTATTTACATTTCACGAAGCTTTGTATTTTTTAAAGTAAACGTTTTTAATACATTCCAAATAAATTTAAACATATCAAGCTGGTTTAAAGAATTTTTTTTTTTTTTTTTTTTTTTTTTTTTTTTTGAAACATGCTTGGTTAATGAAATTTCACTGTGCTAATATAACTGGAAAATTCTTTTTAAAATTTCAAATCAAAAGATTTCGAAATAAAATTTAAATTCATAAGTTGAATTTTACTTCTTTTTCTATTTGAAAACTTAATAGTTTCTTATAACAATAGATTCATTTCCAATAACATTGCTGAGTATAATTAACTTTTCTCTATCATTTTTACTCATATATTCATTTAGAAGTTCTGTTATGCATTTTCAAAGTAGTTTTTAAAAATGACTATAAAAAATGAATTTGGAAAGTTGGAAATTTTTCATTTGGAAGGAAATTACGAAAACTTTTTCTTGGGTGAAGAGTAAGTGAATTTCAAGTTTTCTGTGGATAAAAGTTTTGTGTTCGATAATAAGAAATGAACTGTTTACGAAAAACTTCAGTTTACGAAAAACTATTGCTCTTCATAAAATACTGAAGAAATTTCTTAATTACAGCTTCCTCCTTTATTATCATTATTCCTTAATTGCGATATTCGTGTTATTTAATAGCATAACTTCAGTTATTAAATAAAGCAAAAATTTTTGATTACCACTATTTCTTATTATCATTCTCTGTCTTTTTTACACTGACAATTTATGTTATTAACCCATTGCAGGGCCGTGGTTTTTGCCGAGGCGTTAAAAAATAATTATGTGATTAATAATAATAATAATAATAATAATAATAATAATAATAATAATAATAATAATAATGTTTGGGACTTTATTAATATAAATAACAATATTAATAAAAGTAATAATAATAATAATAATAATAATAATAATAATAATAATAATAATATAGTACATGACTTTTTTGCAAATTTGAAAAATAAATATAGTTATAATTATAAATTATTAGTTTTTATAAATTAATAAAATTTAGAGTTTTAAAAATATATATTATTGATCATTTTTTATTATATCAACGTTTTTTCTGTTTTCATTTTCAAATATAACACAATACTAATTTGCTTCTGTCAAATAAATTATTTACATCTCACGAAGTTTTGATTATTTTTTTTTAACATACATTATGAAAACATTCCAAACCAATTTAAACTTATCATGCTGATTTAAAAGAGAACACAAATTTTTAAAATAAGCTTGGTTAATGAAATTTGACTTGGCTAATATAACTGGAAAATTCTTTTTAAAGTTCCATATCAGAAGTTTCGAAAGAAAATTTTAAATTCGTAAGCTGAGTTTTACTTCTTTTTTTATTTTAAAACTTAATACTTTCTCATAACAATAGATTAATTTCCAGTAACATTGCTGAGTATATAATTTCTTTTCTCTCTCATTTTCTCCATATATTCATTTAGAAGTTATGGTACGCAGTTTCAAAGTAGTTTTTAAAAATGACTATAAACAATGAATTTTAAAATTTGGAAAATTTTCATTTGTTAGGAAATTACTAAAACTTTTCCTTGGATGAGGAGTAAGTGGATTTAAATTTTTCTCTGGATAAAAGTTTTGTGTTCGATAATAAGAAATGAACTGTTTACGTGAAATTTCAGTTTACGAAAACATTTGCTCTTAATAAAATACTGAATAAATTTCTTAAATGCAGCTTCCACCTTTATTATCATTATTCCTTAATTGCAATATTCGTGTTATTTAAGCATAACTTCAGTTATTAAATAAAGCAAAATTTTTGATTATCACTATTTCTTAATATTATTCTCTGTCTTTTTTACACTGACAATTTATGTTATTAATCCATTGCAAAGCGGTGGTTTTTGCCAAGGGGTTAAAAAACAATTATGTAATACATAATAGTAATACAGTAGCGCTCAAAAGTATTTTGACAACCTTATATTCTCTCTTATTTTATTTAATATAAAAATGTAAAAGAAAATATATTCCCTATAATTGAGAACACTGTGACTGCAGTTATTTAAATGTATCAAGTTTCAACTTCTTTGTTTACATTCGGCGCCACCGAAGTAATATGACTCCGCCTTAGATCAAAAATATTTTGACAATTAGTTTGCATTTAATTGTTGAAGGTGTCAGTGGCGCTATAGCTTCGATTAGTGTTTATATCGACTTATTGTGATTATTTTTAAATGCTGAAATGTAAAAAATATTGAAGTGATTCTAGAAAAGCCGCTGTAAATGCACTTAAGAAAGGTGGACTGCAAGCAGAACTAGCTCGTTCTTTTAACGTGTCTTGGCAACTTGTTATTACATGGAATAAAGTTCTTAATAAACAGAAATACATCGAAAATAAGCCTCAAAGTGGCCATCCGAAAAAAAAACAACTTGAAATATTGACTATATTATAAAAATTATATCTACAAGTGATTGTCGTAAGTCCTCTGTAATAATAAAAAATGAATTGAAAGATAATTACGGCATAGACATACACGTTTCTTCAGTCAAACGACGCACAGTGGAGTATTTGACCCAAAAACCTGGCCAAAAATGCAAAAATTAAAATTTCGTCAAAAATTGTAAAAATCATATTTTTTAATAGCTAACTAATTGGTGCATCAATCTATGTCTGTTTTAGGAACCTGAGTTATATCCGGTTGCTCCTGGCCTCAACTGAAGGAGAAGTTTCTTTCTGAGAAGATGTGTTTTTTGTTGTTTTTTGGAATTGTTGTTATCTTTAAATATAATTTTTTTGTGGCTCAACGAATTGTTGAATTGAAACTAAACAGGGCTTACGTGTTTAACAAAGGTCAGAGCTTAGTGTTAAACTTGGTGTTAATTTAAATAGTTTCGTTTTTAATGTAATAAAAAAAAACATTAAATGTGTAAAAGGGTTATTTTTAAAGCGTTTTCTGCTCTAATTTATACACATCGAAAGCTTTTTAAATATGTGCCGCGCTTTGCCCCACCATGTTTGAATTATAATTGTATTAGTTATAGTCTTGAGTGTCAATTCTGCAAAAAAATCTTCCGCATATTGTTGCCATTTTTTATAAATCTTTTTTTCGGGATGACTAATTAAATGCTCCGTTTTGCTTCCACCGAATTGAAGAGATAAGAACTATATATTTACTGTCGTATTGCAGGTTTTTAGCTCACAGAATACTACCGGAGAGCTTTTGCACCTACATATTCTGCCTGTATGTATGTAGGTACGTACATACGCACGCAACTCGATATCTGTTGATAGAAATATCCAATCGCCTTCAAATTGTACATACTTATTTATTGAAAAAGGCTCCCTAATTAGTTCTTGGGGCTCATGTGTGTAACATAAGGAGGGAAAAGAGGGAATTAACCCTTTCGAGGGCGGTGTCCTATAAAAGGGACACCTAATTTTAATACCAAAACTGACAAACGGCACCAAGAAAATTTAACTAAAATTTTCCTTTTATAATGTACGTGAAAATAAGCGACTTCATATTTTATAATAACTCTACTTATCAACTAAAAAGAGCAAGCCATACAGTAGCGAGCTCTACAACTTCTTCTCCCAGCAAGGTCTGATGATAGTCCCGATAAAAGCCAAGAAGAAAGTGATGAAGAAGATGAAGAAGAGTTCTAAAGAATCATTTTGACACTGGTAACATTAAATACATTCAAAAACTAGCAATCTATACTACATAGACTCCACTTTACTGAACTTACTACTAAATATAACACTATTAAACATAAATTAAATGCAATAATTATTATTAAATGTAATTTAAATATAATAAGCATTATTAAATGTAAATAATAAGTTTTATATATAGCAAAATTAAATACATTTAATTAAACATTAATAGTGAATAAGACAAACCTATCAACAATTACATTCCTGTTAAAAACAGTAAATTTTTAAGGTTACAAGTCGCTCAACTTTCGAACAATGTTAAGTCAATAGACATGTGATTTATGCGTATTTTTAAAATATCTACTTAGTAAATTAATATTTTAACTTCTTTTTTATTTGTGCTCTTCTTAAATGATGACTCTTTTTTTTTCTTAATATTCAAAATATTTATAAAATGTATATTCATTATTATGTGAAGTGTTAAAATCTTACTTACACTTAGTCAACTTTTAAGATATAAAATATTAAACTAAGATATGGATTTGTATGTATATGTCATAGTATGCTAAAAGTTAGTTCAGCATAGCACACTTAAAAATGTCCATTCAGCCATTTCTGTGAATAAATGGAAATGTACTTGAGAACTTTTCTGCAGCCCTGTATATGATCTATAGAATGTATCCAAAACAAGTAACAGTTTTTAAAAAAATGCTCTATTTTCAAACGCCTATCACAACTAGAAACGCTCTTCCAGCAATTATTGGTCATAGACTTCAATAGTTAAATTTATTCTTCAGCTATATTCTTTTGTGTGTTCCTGTAAATGAACGATATATTCTATGCACACCATATTCTACAATAATTGCCTTAGTACACCTTAGTGATGTATACAAATTCCAGCACGTTTAAAAGTATGATATCATTAAAATACCGAGCAAACGATTTTTCCCCATAGACCTAATGTATGGGAATTCTTTTGGATGTCTCTGTAAATGAACCATAAAGACTATAGACTTGATTTACAATACCAAACATGCCATAGTGATACCCAATAATATCGAAGAATTTCCTGCCAACCTGACTATATTTACATCGAAAAATATTTTTGACCAGGATTTCAGGTCAAATACTCCACTGTGCGACGCCTAAACATCTATGGTTTATATCAGGGGTGTCAAACTGTGGCCCGCCGGATAGCACTAAAATTTTAAAGAAATAGTCAACAAACTGAATCGCAGCAATTCGACGATTAGATAAGGCAAATATAACTGTAAAATTTTAGTGGTATCCGGCGGGCCACAGTTTGACACCCCTGGTTTACATGGTAGAAGACCAGCAAAAACACGTTTGTTATCTACTAAGAACAGAAAGGCTAGAGTTGCATTTGTAAAACGGCATAACCCTTTCAGGCGCATAGCAAATCCATTGCGAAAGTGTTGAAATTAATGATTGACACCGGAATTTGAAATCAAATTTATTTTTAAATAAGAAAAAGCTATATTTCACGCACATAATAAGCCGAATTTTTTTAACCAAAATTCTGGTGTCAGTCATTAATTTCAACACTTCAGCAAGTAGCATTGCTTTGCCCCCGAAAGGGTTATGCCGTTTTACAAATTCAACTCTAGCCTTCCTATTCTTAGTAGATTAGAAACGTATTTTTGTTGGTCTTCTGCCATGTAAACCATAGAGTTTTAGGCGTCGTTTGACAGATGAAACGTGTATATCTATGCCGTAATTTTCTTTCAATTCATTTTTTATTATTACAGAGGACTTACGACAATCACTTGTAGATATCGTTTTTATAATACAGTCAACATTGCAAGATGTTTTTTTTTTCGGATGGCCACTTTAGGCTTATTTTCGATGTATTTCTGTTTATTAAAAACTTTATTCCATGTAATAACAAGTTGCCGAGACACGTTCAAAGAACGAGCTAATTCTGCTTGCAGTCTACCTTTCTTAAGTGCATTTACAGCGGCTTTTCTAGAACCACTTCAATATGTTTTACATTTCGGCATTCCTGAACCTTAAAATTAATCACAATAAGTCAATATAAACACTAATCGAAGCTATATCGCCACTGACACCTTCAACAATTAAATGCAAATTAATTTTCAAAATACTTTTCAGCTAAGGGGGAGCCCTATTTCTTCGGTGGCGCCGAATGTAAACAAACAAGTTGAAACTTGATACATTTGAATAAGTGCAGTCATGGTGTTCTCAATTATAGGGAATATATTTTCTTTTACATTTTTATATTAAATAAAATAAGAGAGAATATAAGGTTGTCAAAATACTTTTGAGCGCTTCTGTAATAATAATGCTTGGAACTTTAATAAAAATAATAAAAATAACAATAATAATAACAACAATAATAATAATGCTTGATTTTTCTGTAAATGAGAAAAATAAATATAATTACAAATTATTAGTTTTTTTTATGAAATTAATAAAATTCAGATTTTTTTAAGGAACATTATTGATCCCTTATTGTTATATCTAAGTATTTTCTGTTTTCATTTTCCAAATGTATCAAAATACTAATTTGCTTGCGTCAAATAAATTATTTGCATCTCACGAAGTTTGTTTATTTTTTTAAGAAACATTATGAATAATTTCCAAACCAATTTAAACTTGTCATGCTGATTTAAAAGAAAAATATAACTTTTTAAATGCGCTTGGTTAATAAAATTTGACTTTGCTAATATAACTGGAAAATTCTTTTTAAAATTCCATAACAGAAGTTTCGAAATAAAAATTTAAATTCATAAGTTGAATTTTGGTTCTTTTTCTATTTGAAAACTTAATAGATTCTTAAAATAATAGATTCATTTCCAATAACACTCCTGAGTATAATTAACTTTTCTCTTTCATTTTTATTCATATATTCATTTAGAAGTTCTGTTATGCAGTTTCAAAGTAGTTTTTAAAAACGACTATAAACAATGAATTTTAAAATTTCGAAAATTTTCATTTGGTAGGAAATTACTGAAACTTTTGCATGGGTGAAGGGTGAGTGAATTTAAATTTTTCTGTGTATAAATAGTTTGTGTTCGATAAGGATAAATGAACTCTGTTTACGTAAAACTTCAGTGTACGCAAAACTTTTGTTATTAATAAAATACTGAAGAAATTTCTTAATTACAGCTTCCTCTTTTATTATCATTATTCCTTAATAGACATATACGTGTTATTTAAAAGCGTAACTTTAGTTATTAAATGACGCAAGTATTTTTGTTTGCCACTATTTCTTTATACCATAGTCTGTCTTTTTCACACTTACATTTTATGTTATTAAACCATTTCAGGGCGGTTCTTTTTGCCAAGAGGTTAAAAAAAAATTATGTAATACATAATAATACTAATACTAATACTAATACTAATACTAATAATAATAATAACAAAGTTTGAGACTTTAATAATAGTAATAACAACAACAACAACAACAACACTAATAATAATAATAATAATAATAATAATAATAATAATAATGCTTGACTTTTCTGCAAATGAGAAAAATAATAATTATAAATTATTAGTTTTTTAATGAAATTAACAAAATTCAGATTTTTTAAAATATGCATTATTGATCACTTATTTTTATATCAAAAGATTTTCTGTTTTTGTTTTACAAATGTAACAAAATACTAATTTACTTCCGTCAAATAAATTATTTATAACTCACAAACTTCTTTTTTTCCCCAAACATTGTGAATACAAATAACTTAACATTTATGCAAATAAAACCTCTTTTATCAATGTATCCAAATCAAGGGATGAAAACTTCAGAAAAAAAAAATATTTATTTTATAATGATTTTTAAATATAACTTCGTAACATTTGCGGCTCGGCCTTATGTAGCCATCATGTAGCTCATCAGGCAATGCTAAAACGATCCTTAAACTTAAATTATAGAAAATAACAATAAAAACTGATTTGATTGAATAAATTCAAATCCACCGCGTTTTCAAAACAGCCTTTAGAAAGATCAACAAAAATGTTAAAACAGTAAAACACACGTTGCCAGTTTGCAATCAGTACAGTGCAAATAATTTTGAGGAATGATTCTCAAACGCGAATGACTCAACACATTTTTTTTCAACAATAATAATAATGATTAGCAAAGTGAAATGTACTTTCTGAAAATTTCACATTAAATTTTAATATGCTAATTATATGAAAATATTAAATTGTATTTTTAACAAACTTAGATTGTTTATATTAATTGACGATAGATGGCTGCAAAAATAGTTTTTGAAGGTTTTAAACAAAATTAAAATATTTAAAGACTTTAATAGGCTTCTACAAATATTTTAAGAACAAAATCAGATAATTAACCTGTATTTTTTTAATGAAGCGTTCAAAGATTCATTCATTTGTTTCAATATTCGGAAATTGTGAATGGCAACATTGTTCTTTTGTTTATATCTAGTAATCTGATGTTTATAATAGCTTATTTTTAATTTTGAACTTGATACATTATAATTGGATATGATATACGTGTTTTATTGAAAATATGCTGAACAGACATGATTTCAAGTAGAAAAAATTATCATTTGGCTGTCACATGTTAAGATATGTTTTTCATTAAGCCTAACATGGCGTTTAGCTACTGTCGATTCGCACACTGGAGTGGTCCGCACCGGCATAATTACCGATAATTTTTTGAACTCAGATTTTATTATGAGTAGATAATTGTCGCTACCGCGATACTCACGGGCTATGTTTTTTATTCAGATTGTTTGACTCCCACCATTTTTATAAAATAGTGCAATTGGCTTTATTATGAAATCATTTTACCTGTCATTAAAGAAGGTGAAGATTTTTTTTTTTCCAAAAAGTGGTGGCAATAAGCAATTTGGATTTTTAAATCTTAATTTAATGCGACCGTTATGTGGTTAACGTGAAAAACGATGTCTAAATAAACTATAAGAAAAGCGCATAACTCATTTGAAAATCCAATTAATGCCATTACTATGAATTGTTGGAAAAATATCCGACTTTTGTTATGTGCCGTCGTGTATATGATCCATAGATTTGTATCTGTTCTAGATAGTATGCTAAAAGATAGTTAAGTTAAATAAATACGACTGTAGAAATTTTACATTCAGCAAATTCCGTCAATAAACGATATTTGAGAACTTTTGTGCAGCCCTGTACATGATATATAGAGTTTGCGCACAGCAACTAATATTAAAAAACATAGTTCAATTTAAAAACGCGTAGTACAACTGAAACGCAATTCCAGCAATTTTTATTCATAGTTTTCAATAATTCAATTATTGCTTATTTTCTAATGTAGCCAAAATCCTTTGTGTGCCCCCGTAAATGCACGATGAATTCTGTGCACATGATACTCTATAGTAAGCGTCATGAAGGTACATAATGTATATGTGATATATATAAATTTCAGTATGTGTAAAATAGTGTAATATCATTAAAACATACCTAGAACTATTTTCCACGTAGAACGTAATGTAACGGAAATAGTTTGAGTGTCTCTATAAATGAACCGTGAATGCTACACGCTTCATTTTCAATTTTGAATATGCCGTAGTGATACCCAATAACATGTATGAATTTCTAGGCAATCTGACCATATTTACGGCGGTCGGAAGACGGATTGACAGACAGGTAGAGAATCCGAATTCATAGCACTTTCGTCTTTGTTAGGATGTGTTAAAAACACTGCACAAATTGTGCATGGAGTTTCTATGTAAATTTTGTTCTGTAACAGTCTCATATGGATCGTTATAAAACTTGATCAATAAGTATTAAATGAAAGTTTTCTAGTAGTCTGGAATTTTAATTTTTTTCGTAACATATATTCTGCTATTTTTTACTGTTATTGATTTTCAGATTATTTTTAAGCAAAATATGTCTAATAATAAAAAAATTCGCCCTTTTATCTTAATTAAACTATTCCAAATTATTATAATATCTACCTTTTTTACTTAGCTTAAATACTATCTTAAATATCTTTTATCTTTTTTCCATGCTTTAAATGCGTATTCTTTTATTATTCTAAAAACCTTAACCCGTTCGTCTAATCTTATAAAACTCATTAAATTACATTGTTTCATTTTATTCTGAAACTTAATTCTTTTTTTTCGAATGTATTTAATATCATTTATTCTATTTGTTCGATATCCTATAATTCCTTGCCAGGCCCGCAACATTTGTTTAGATTATAAAACTGACGCCGAGACTAAAGATGTAATCATCGACGTCACGCATACTTCCATCCTTCCCCCGGAGCTAAGTCTTATCGTAGCCTGCCTCTCGTCGCGTCCTCCCGGCCATTTTAACGGGGTTGGTTCTTTCCCTTGTAATGTTTTAGTACCCGTGCCTTTTTTGCAAGTATTTAATCTGTTGTATTGGCTGGGAGACAGAGAATATTACGATTATTGATTAGCTTAAAGAACTCATGCCATCTAGAGAGCTTTGTTTACTGTACCTTCGTCATGCTGTTCTAATATTTAACATCTAGTGGTTTCTATGTATGACGTAACAACGGCCCTAACATGGGTATTGCTAGTGAAGTTTGGTGCATTTTATGATCATCTAATAAATATTTTATGAATCTAATGGCTTCAGTTATTATTTACGGGAAACAACCAATGGACGTCGGCCTGATCTTCCGCTCTTAACACCTTGAGGGGCAAGCAATTGCGTTTGTGCATTGCTGAATTCCCACCGGAAATTTCGAAAAAAATTACTTCAAAATAAGGAAAAGCAATTTTTTGACTTTTTTCCACCAAAGTTAGAAAAGTAAAATTTCTTTAAATTTTTCTGGTGCAAATCTTCGTTAATCGTAGGTGGCATAAAATGTATCCCACCATCCCTCAAGGTGTTAACCATGATTTTATGACTATAAAACTTTGATTTCTCGGTTGAGTTGGATAACGAGTGTATGGCTGCTTCTTAAGACCGATATGTTTATATCATACTAGTGAAAATGTATCATATATGTAAAAGTATATACAACTCAAAGTATTTAATATTAGCTATAGGTGATAAAAATAAAATTAAAATGCAAAAAATACCTTGATTTATTCAAAATCAACATGTTTCATTGCATCCGATGGCAACATTCTCAAGAAATAAACTTCTAAAATTTTTTCTCAAACAAATTTAAATTAAAAAACTACTTAACAAAAATCACGCGAAAACAAGCTTAATGAAATGAACTGCAATATTAAAAAAGGATATTTTTGAACGTGGATTATTTACATTATTTTAGTTTACTAGTATTTCAATTTAAAATTTTTTTGCGAAAATATAGTATCATTTTTATTCTCGAGAATGTTGAAGTCGGATACAATGAAACATATCGAATGCGGATAAATAAATGTATTTTTTTTTTGCATTTTAAATTAATTTTTATCATTTATAACAAATAATTAGTACTTTGATGCTTTGAAGTGAATTTTATATAAAGGATGTTCCATGAAAGATGGGTAAAACTTTAAGAGGTGATAGTGCACATCCATATAAACAACTTTCATCAAAGAATGCATAATAGGAAATAAAACGCAAAGGTGGTGGTGCATTTGGAAACTTGGTCCGGTGTTGCCAGCAGTATTGCCAGTGGGCTACTTTTTTTAAAATTCAGATGTCCTGATTGCCACCACTTTCTTGAAACGTTAAAATTACCTTTGTTTTCGCCTGAATTAATATGTCATTAAATAAGGCGCATTTTACCATTTCAAAAAGTGGTGCCAATCAGGAATCTGAATTTTAAAAAGTAGCCTACCTGGCAACACTGGTTGCCAATGGGATGCCTTTTTTGAAAACATACTTATTGATTGCCACAATTTTTTGAAATAGCGAAATTCGCCTTATTTAATGACAGATTAAATTAGATGAAAACAAGGCTGATTATCAATTTTTTTAAATTGGCGGGGAAAAAAATTGAATTTTAAAAAAGTAGCCCACTCGCAACACTAACTTTACCATGCAAACGTTAAAGCTTCATTCCTATTGGGCAGGGGTGTCAAACTGTGGCCCGCCGTATACCACTGAAATTTTACAGTTATCTTTGCCTTATCTAATCGTCAAATTGCTGCGATTCAACTTGTCGACTATTTCTTTAAAATTTTAGTGGTATCTGGCGGGCCACAGTTTGACACCCCTGCTATTGGGAGTTATCGGAAGAAAATAACACTAATAGCATGCAAATGTGATATGGCGAAGAATAAAAACGCGTATGTAAAATTTCGCCTCGATTAATACATAAAAGCTGCTGATCCGAGTGTGCAAATATCAATCGCCGAAGGAACGTAACCGAAGATGTTGTACTTCACTTATACGAAAAAGGCAGATGTGCATTTTATTTACGGAACTACAAATGGAAAAGGCTCAGAGTCTCACCGATTGTACGGAGAGGGGTTTCCTACCTTGTTTTTGTCACTTATTCGTTCTTTGGTTGTTTTTGCTTGGATAACAACATATCCAGAGTTGCCAGTGAGCTACAGTATTTAAATTCAGAATTATTGGTTTTCACTACTTTTTTTAAAACAAATGTAAATTTTGCATTATTTAAAGACTTGTTAATTAAGGCTACAACAAGAAGAATTTTACCATATGAAAAAAGTGTTGCCAATCAATAAATCTGAATAGAAAAAAACTAGTCCTGTGGCAACCCTGAATATCTTCTTTGGCTCTATCTAGCACATTTGCATTTTAATTACGACCATACATTCTTTAATGAAAATTGTTTGTTTTGATGTGTACTAACAATTCTAAAAGTTTTGCCCATGATTTATGAAACACCCTGCATAGTATATATACCTGTTTACCTCAATTTTAGTCGTTTAAATCCTAATTAATACTTTTCTTACGTTTCAGGTCAGTAAAATATTAAAAAGGATCCGGAATTTAACTCCAAAAATCTTCTCAAGTATCTAGATTCCTTATTTTGTAAATTCGAGACGAAAATTTTCTAACATTCTATCAGTGCAAGGTATGTGGCAAGCATTTATCAAATAATTCCGAATAACTGATCTTCATGAATTTATTCAGTGTTGTCCGTCAGATATGATTTTATAACCCATTAAACACTGACGTTACGTTTTTGCAACATTATATTTATGATTTTTTCATTTATGTTTACTGTACCAGTAAAAGAGAAAATTAAAATTTTACTTATTTAATCAACAAATTTCAGTGATTCATAAAGTAAAAGTAAGTGTTTAACAAAAGGTGGTATAGACTGAATAAAATTCCTGTAAAACATGCTGGTCCTTAACCCTCTCGCTGCGGAACAGATATTTTTCGTGGATGCTTTTTTCCGTCTAATTAAACCTCCTTGATCGTTCCCACCAGTTATTTTTTTATAGTAAATTTTGCCATATTTAATCGGAACATTTTCCCGATTAAATTAGACAAAAAAAATTGTTTTCAAAATCCGGTGACAAAAGAATAAAAATTCTTAAATACACAATTTTTGAAGCTATTTTGATAAAACAATTACTCAGCGAGAGGTTAATGGGTTAAAATCAGATTGCTTGTCTGCTGCTACCTTTTAAAATTTGTAATATCTGCACAATTAAAATAAAACTTTAAAGAAGGAAAGATATACCGAATTACACCATTTCAAAGCGTAGTCGCAATTAAGCAATCTGAACTGTAAAATGCAATCTGGCGGAAAAAAAATCGCGTGAATTATTTATGCGGTTTCCCCAGGCATGAGCGCTAACACAAAAATGGCGGCTTTCGTAGACGGATTTTTTTCATAGTGTGTACGTTCCTTTTAATTTATGTGCCAATATTTTCTCCCCTTTTATTTTTCAGAGATGAAAAAAGTCAAGGAAATATTTTATAAAATATTGGTGTCTCAATTTAAGTTCCACACGTTAAAAAAAAGAAAAAAACCGCCTACAATAGCCTCCAATTTTGCGGCAGATCTTATATCTAGGATTTCCATCTATATTATATTCAATAACTGTCTCATACGGACGGTTACAGATCTTGATTCCAGGCGAATCGGTAGTAATCTCGCTGTCACGCAGACTTTCAATTAATAACATAACGCATTTGCTGCTAGTTTTCACTGGTGTTAGTTTTTAGAATTTTTTAATGTACAAAAAAAAAAATTAAAAATATATGCGTCTGTTTTCCCCCATTAACCAATTGATTACATTGGAATCTTAATTTTTGCAAAAGATAGGTCATCGGATATGTTACCTATTCGCAATGTTGTTTTCAACTGTCATTTAACGGTTAAATAACTTTATGATGCACTTTGCAGCAGGAATGAGCAGGAGACCAATTCCAAAGCCTATCCCAATAGTACAATAGCCTATATATATGTAATTGAAGAATTCTTCATAAAGTAAAGAGGAAAATACTGTAGAAAAGTAGTGGTAGCCGCAACCTCTTCTTCTGGCTACGCCAATGCCAAATATGCCATGTACAGTAGTCATAACACAGTTTGTCACGCACTGTAAATGTACAGAAGACATTTTGTTTTGCATAATATTAGGGTTCCCAATTAGTTCGTTTTTTAAATACTCCTTTAATTTTCTTTTCAGATTTTTATTTCAAATTAATGTTGAAAAATACCTAGAAGTTATTTATATAGAATATGTTGCGAACCAACTACAGAAGTATTTGTTCAGAATTACTGGTACGCATCATTTGGGCGTACATTACATGGCACATTATATTAAGTTACATTATAACATTACACAATTGCATTATGTTGCTCTCCTTGGAATTTACAAAGAATCTATCATTGACAGAATTTTACAGACTAGAAAATTTGTTTTAAATATTTAAATCGCTGAATTCGTAGCTAGCACAGTTAACCGCATTTTTTAGTTTCCTTGTCCTACTTTTTGTGATACTCGACCTGACAACTCTACCCGTCAAATAGTTTGGCTTCATCTCACTGTATTCATCCTGGTGAAATTTGTCTACATACCTTCCTAAAGTTCTTTTTTTAATATTATGTTCTTTTGCAGTCGCATGAGCACCTAACTTATCATTAACATATTTTATCCATTTCAGGTGGACAGTACTTTCAGTATTAAAATGTTGAAATAAATAACTTGCACCGGATATTACGAACAAATTTATTTGAAAATAAGAAAAATGCTATATTTCACATACATATTAAATGGAAAAGATTTTAGCAAAATTCTGGTGTCATTGTGGCGTTAGGCAAAACAAAATTAAGTGGTTTCATAAACATAGACTGCCACTAAAAGTGTTAACTGTGCATTTTTCACTAGAACTGTCTAGTGTTTTCCACTGTTTCTATTTACCTATTGTAAGTAATATTTAAATGGAGAAAAGTTTCTATCAACATTCCCATTTATATTTCATGAATTGTTTTCTTGCAGTGGATGCTATAGCAATGTTTCATACATTTCTTTAATGAGTTTTGAATATTTTCTTTCCCATCACCCCATTTTACTGTAGCTTTATAGAATAAATTTACATTATTTTTATGTATAACCATTAACCTTTCATTATTCATAGTGTATAATAAAAAAAAAAATCCATAACCATTTAATTAAGGGAGCCTTGAGCTGCTGCACAACCCTCCCTCAAATTGACTGTATCAAGAAGGTGATTTTCACATAGCTATTTTCTAAAGATCAGCACATTGTTGTTTAAGCCTAACTTACTGTACAATCTTTATGCCTGGAAAGAAAGCTCGACATTTCTGTTTTACTTAAAACTTACTTACTTAAATTTATATGATATATTTTATCTGAAAAAAAGCTTACAAAATTATTCTAAGAAACACAACTTTTACGTTGAAAACGCCTCTCAATCGATATTTTCCACACCTATTTTGATTATCTGTATGAAACAAAGACTGTTATTACAGCATTCTAGTAGCTTTGGTTGACATCTATTGATACAACTCTGAAATACATTTAAATATGAAATGTGACTGGTGGGTCAAGCCTCCCCTATGGTCAACCCTTTAATCTCCCCTAAATAGCAAATTTACTTAGCACCTTTGAGACCATGGATGCAAATGCACATTTTTCGAAAGATTGTTATTGATTTTAAATTAGTAGTATTGAAATTTCGTAGGCAGCGCAGAAAGATGTATAGAATACATGTATGTCCAAATAAAAATAATACAAACAAATCTTTTTGTATCATTAGCGGATACATTTGATAATTCTGAATTTTTGAATTGACACCAGAAATTCTGATTAGTAATTTTAGATTTATTTAATGACATACGTTTCAGAATTCCTTAACACCTTCAGGGGCAAGTGATTGCGTTCCTGTAATGTTGAACTCACACCGGAATCTTTGAAAAATTCTATTTCAAAATAAGTAAACGCAATTTTACGACTTTTATCCACCAAAGTTAGAAAAGTAAAATTTAATAAAATTTTTCTGGTGTATAACTTTATTAATGGTAGGTGGTTTCTAATATATACCAGTGCCCTCAAGGGGTTAAAGTAAAAATTATAATTTCGAAATTCCGAATAAGAAATAAATTCTTCAAATGTACCATGATAATGTAAATTGTTAATAACGATCTTCTTTCTTTATTATCCTTTAGCCATTTTTGGAGCAATGTTCCCACGCTGGGAGTACATTTAAAATGATTTACAGCTTAACCCGTTCAGGACCAGATTCTTTCACAGGAATTTATTTGGGTTACACCACTTTTTACCAAATAATTTAATTTAGTTTATCAATCAAGAAAACGTCTTAATTAACCCCTTAATTCTCGCTCCCGTCATATTCTCGGGCTGTATCTTTTACTCAAATTGTTTGATTCCCACCAGTTTTATAAAATAGTGAAATTGGGTATATATTGATATCGTTTTTACTGTCATTAAATAAGGTGAATATTTCTTTTTCATAACAGTGGTGCCAATAAGCAATTTGAATTATTCATCCGTAATTTAATTCGAGCTTTAAGGGGTTAAAAAAGACAAATTTTACATTTCTTTTTTAGTTTTATCAAAATCAAGTGCTGCAAGCATCATTTAAGGATGCATATTTATTTCCTTAACCCCTTAATTCTCGCTCCCGTCAATATCACGGGCTGAGGTGTCGTTCGTTATTTCTCATGCCCGTCATATTTCCGGGCTGGAGATTTAATTGCTGGAAAAATTTCTGAAACCAGAAAAATGTAACTGGCATTTGAAATCTTTGAATACTGCCGTTTTTTTTTTTTTTTTTTTTTTTTTTTTTTTTTTGCTTTTGGCGCTGATTGTAAAGTTGAGATTAGTATTGCATGTTTCGAAATATATAACACTCAAAAAATTATTAATAATCAAAATTTAATGTGTATACATTATTTCAAATATTATTTGCAAAAATTTGTGGGATGATCGTAAACAAAGTTCTAAGATGTGAAAAATAAAGATCTTATTCGCATTAATTTGTATGGTGTAAAACAAATATTAAGACACAGAATTCTCGCATGAAGGCTTTTCTACAAATATGAATTTGTTCTATAACATCTTTTTTTTTGCCTTAAAAATAAATAAATAAAAAAAAAAAAAAAAAAAAAAAAACTAATTGCATATTTGATTTAGAAACCTTATAATTATTCAATTTCTGTAATAAAATAAATAGGTACTTTTTTGATTTTTTTTCCAAATATTAAGCGGCCACGAAGGCGTTAAAAAGACGTCACAATATTTAAAAAGTTATTAGTAGGTACATATAAAATCAGTCTGAAAATTTTAAAACTTTAATATCTCACGTCTTGTAGTTCGATCACAAACATGATCAACTTTAGGTCTGATTTGATTCCATACTAAGCGTTTTTCCTTTTCTTCATTTTCGGTATGGTGAGTCTGTTTATTCTTTTGGAGGATGAGTACTTTCAAAAAATTTCTGTCTTAAACCTATAGTCCGTCTGTAATGTTTAATACCTTTAACCGTATCTCTGCTAGGTTATGCGAGAGGTTATCATTAACTGCTGTATTTCCTTTCTTTTAAATTTCAATTGATTTTTTTAATAATGTTGTCTGATAATGGGATGTAGAAATAATGATTCTACTTTCATTAACACTAGAACCGCCAGAAATTTTTCTGAGTGCTATAAAAATATTTTACACCGGAAATTTTAATTGAAACTACTTAACATATTTTTTAACTTATTTCTCCGAGGTACATTTTAAACTTATTTTAAAAAGAAATTTCTGGTGATAATCAAAATATTTTTATTTGGTAGCGGTCAAAATGACCGCTACGGCAGTTCTAGTGTTAAAACATGTATTTATACTATGCTTCTGGTTAAGTGTTGACAACGCTGTGACTGGTTTATTAAAATTGATATCACCAATGCATAGCTGCCATCTCTTCCGCTTTTTTGTACCACAAAAATTTAATAGACATTTTTGCTTTATTTAATCGGCAGATTAGAGCTATTTAACTAATTCCCAGGGTACAACACTTTCTAGAAATTAATTAATCCAGATAAAGTGAATTAACACCTGGAAATTTCGATAGAAATTTTCAATTCATTTAATGACGGAATTTATGTTATTAACAATAAAACGCCCGGAAGGAGTCGATTAGACTCCGACCACATGAATAAATGTCCATTGGAGCCAGAATTATTTTCATAAAATAATTTAAATTTGAACGACGCAAAATTACGTTAAATAAATCAGTTAAATAATTTTAAATAAAAGTTCTGGGGTGAAATATTTTTATGAAACTTGAGTAAAATTTCCGGGCGTTCTAGTGTTAAATAAAGCAAATATTGGTATTTAAAATTTCTGGTAACAATTCGGAATATCCAAATTAACAGGATTCTAGCATCTCGGGCCGTTTCGGCTGGTTTGGGGCCTAACGGGTTAAGAAGGTAAAATTTACTTTAAAATTTTTGTGGTACAGAAAAGCGTAAGATGTTGGCAACTATGCCACTGTGTATATATCTTATGTCTAAATATATCATGTGTATATCATGTGTATATCATGTGTATCTTTTATCTAAATTAAAACTACCATTAAAGAACATAAAGAGTACTATACTGAAAAGTGGTATTAAAAATTCGGGTTTCTTAGCAGATATGCTTTAATTTTTGTTTGTATCTCCTCTTTTGGTGCTGTCCAATATGGAAAGTATAAATACAATATTTTCATCAAAATATATAATAAATATTTTCTTATAAAACTTTCTGTAAAACTGTAACACCGTGGCCAGTGATGCAACTACTTTTAATACTCTATAGATACTTTCGTCTTATTTAGTCGATTGCTTCTAGCCGTGAATTAAGGTGAATAATTTTATTCAAATTCTATTTAAATCACATCACAGCAATTAAAAAACAAAAACAACAACAACAACAAAAAAAAAACAGAAAATCAACCATAACCCATATATCGTGAAACATTTTTCAACACTAACAGAATATTACTAATCAATTTAATTTTCTATAATTATCCCATTTCATACAGTGAAATGACACATCAAAATATTCAGTTTAATATGGAACCCAAACAATTTTTCCTCATAGATCGTTTTGAAACGGAATTCTTTTTTGTGTCACTAAAAACGAACTATCCTACACACTTCATTTTCTTAGCAAACTTTCTATATTCACCCTTATAGACCGGGAGACAGCTTTATATGTCTGTCTTTCTTGTAGCTTCAATCTGGTTATAAGTTTTAGCAGAGACTGTACATGTATTCTTAATAGACCGGGGGCGGGCCGCACAGCTCATCGAGTGAGAGGCGGAAATTCCAGAATTAGCTAAAACTCGATTCCCATATTATGCCAAGCCCTATCTTGGTGGAAAACACATAAAAACCCTATTTCAGCGGTCGACTAGCACGTTCGTCATTGCGTTTTCCTGTACGCAAAGGTATGAAAACAAGGCGGACTAGGTGTTAACCCTTTCAGGGGCAATGCATTTCTGCTCTAAAAATGTTCAAATATTTAATTCACACCGCAATTTAAGAAAAAATTTATTTGAAAATAATCAAAAGCATTTTTTCACGTATACTATGAGATCGAAAGTATACTAAAAAATTTCTGGTCCCATTTGTTAATTTCGGCATTAATTAACCGTTTGCAGACTGCAAACGGCGCCCCTCAAGGTGTTAATATGGGAATCGAGTTTTAGCTAATTATGGAATTTCATCCTCCAACTCGATTAGGTGGTTGTCTCATGGTTCGTACGCTCCTTTGAATTTTGCAGACCAGAAAATTTTTTGGCACCAGTATTATCTTATAGAAAATCTCTTCTTAAAAGAAAGCGAAATTTTGCGCCAAAGCGATATAAGTAATCGTCCTATCTTAAATGGGAGAAGTAACCGCAAGATTAAGCGCGAGGTCACATCAATCAAGGTCATGCGCCACGTAGCGGATGGAGTGTGAACTACAGGTAGATACTTAATTGTTTTCTTACTCATACCACTAAACTTGTAAAGTTTTTTTTCACCTTCATTGATAACTGAAGTGCTTCTGATAAGGCGAAGAAAACTTCGTGGTATCGAGTACATCTGGAAGCCCCTCTCGCTGCGCCATCATTTTGCAATAAATGTGGCAAACAAAATTCATTTTCATGAGTGACTAAAGAGTTAGAAAATGCGCGCCACACTAAAAGCCGCGTATGTGAATTATCACTCCGTCCACAAGGTGGCGCAACTGTGTTAATTTACGCCTGATTCCAGCATTAAGTTTGTTCGCTTACTTATACGCTTTGTTTTGCGCGTTTAACCTATATTTCCTTTTTTAACACGTTCACGCCGGCACGGTGGGTCACACTCGTCTCTCTCAGAGTTGTCAAGTCTCCGGCTTTTTGCACACCACTCTTATTTAACCCCCTGACCGCCGAGCAAAAGGGCAAATGCATAGCTGCCAACATCTTACGCTTTTTCAGACCTCAAAAATTTTATAGTATATTTTACCTTCTTAAATCGCCGTAATGTGCCGATTAAATAAGGGCAAATTTTCTATTAAATTTTTGTGGTCTGAAAAAGCAGAAGTGTTGGCAGCTATGGGCAAATGTAATGTTGTTTTCTCTGTCATTTTTTTAAATGCTAAATAAATATATTTTTTCCAAAATGATATATATATTTCTTATTACATATAGACATATAATTCTTGAGAGTATGAATCATAACTTAATTTCTTCAAACTGGATTATATCTGTCGAATTATATAAATTTAAATAATGATTCTATTGCAGCAAAACCTGCAGCTTAGTGAATGGATATATCAGTTCGCGGCGGTGAAAAGGTTAAGAGAAAATGTTGTTCCTTTTACTCCTTAATTCTCGCTCCCGTCATATTCTCGGGCTGCATTTTTTACTCAGATTGTTTGACTCCCAACAGTTTTATAAAATAGTGAAATTGGCTATATTTTAGTATGGATTTACCTGTCATTAAATAAGGTGAATATTTCTTTTTCATAAAAGTGGTGCCAAGAAGCAATTTGAATTTTTTAACCGCAATTTAATTCGAGCGTGAAGGGGTTAAATCGCCTAATTGCTCTAATTAAATAAAACAACATTTTCTGTATTAAAATACTGGTATCCAAAAGGCCGAAGACTTACAAGCTCTCAGACAATCGAGTGTGACCCACCGCGCCGGCGTGAACGTGTTAAAGGTACTGATAGTTTTCCTGGAGAAATAACGGTATCCGTACGAACCATGTGCCTGTGCTGTAGGCTCCCGGTATATTATTAACTTATAAATGTGACATACATTAGCATATAAATGAGCCTCATTAACATTACATGTAAATAGGAGCATATTTATGACAGTTTCACGAACATATAGACAGACGGAAAGACCCATATATGCCTTGCTGCCAACTCCTTCGCTTTTTTGTACCACAAAATTTAATAGAAAATTTCCCCGGCAGATTACGGAGTTTTAAAAAGTTAAAATTTACTATAAAATTTTTGTGGTACCAAAAAAGCGTAAGATGTTGGCAGTTTTACCATAGATGCCAACATTTCTTAACCATTCAAGAGTCTTATCCAAGACAAACATATTTAAAACCGGAAAGTGTGTACAAAGAAAGGTCTCTTGTTTCTATTAAATCAGGGGTGGCCAACTGTGGCACGCTAGACACCACTAAAATTTTATAGTAATCATTGCTTTGTCTAATCATCGAATCTCTGCGATGCAATAAGTCGGCTATTTCTTTCAAATTTTAGTGGTGTGCGGCGTGCCACAGTTGGCCACCCCTGTGTTAAATACATTTTAGATTTCATTTTAAAATTTTCATTTAATTAAAATTTCCTGTTACAATTTTTTTTTTGTCTTAGGACTCCGGAATAATTAACAGATGTTGGTATCTATTGCTTTGCATATGGCCAGGCAGACAGATCGAATTAATAAACACTTTAAACTATGTAAAAAAAAAAAAACATTCTTTTAAAAATAAATATAAAATACATCATTTCCATATTTTATACTTTTACTAGCTTTTTAGATATTTTTTTCTCTTTTTCACAAAGAAATAAAAGTGAAAAATCATTAATTTAAATTGCAGTTGATTTGAAAATATTTTTTTTATATTGTTGTCACAAATTGTTTAAAACGAAGTTTTGAAATATGATTAATAATGAAGTTAATTTATATTTTTCAAAAACTTTTAATTACGTTCTTTCTTTTATCCCACCGAAAAAATAATTGGTAAAAAATAATAAATTTTTATGATCATTTTTTAAAAAAATTATTCCTTTTTTTATTATTATTTGACTCAATTAATTATAATTAGATGTGTGTAATTCGGTTTTAATTTTTTTTCTGCAATGTTAGTTGGTAAAAACAGAATTTGTAACAAAACACAATGAGATTATTTTAATCATAAAAAAAAGAAAAATTTTGATTAATGGTTACTAATTAATCAAATTATACATTAAAAATGATATCGTATTAAAAAAGAAAACTATGATGTTAAAAATTCATGAAATATCGGATTTATTCCAAACCGTTTATTACAGTATTTCTTTTTTAATTGTAGAATATAAATTTTAATTGCAATATTTTAGAAAAAAACATATTGTATTCAAAGTTTGGAGATATGCTTTATATTCACAGATCACTTAAACATGCGTTCACAAATTAAGTTTTTGTTTTGTTTTGCTTTAGTTACTTTTTTTAATATTAACCTCTTAATTCTCGCTCCCATGATATTCGCGGGCTGTGTTTTTTATTGAGATTGTTTCATTTCCACCAGGTTTATAAAATAGTGTAATAGGCTTTATTATGGTATCATTTTACATTTCATTAAATAAGGTGAATATTTCTCTTTCAAAAAAGTGGTGCCAATAAGCAATTTGAATTTTTAAACCGTAATTTAATGCGACCATTAAGGGTTAAAATATACAAGGAATTTTACACAATTTTTTATAAGTATATTTCACACCACTATTTTTAGATCAAACTCTTTTAATATTTTATTCAACTTTGTTTTATGCTTGTACTATAAAATATAATTAATTTATACTCCTGGCAAGTTTTCTTCGACTGAGTCATCTTCAAACACCAATTATTTTGTTTAAAGTGTAAATAACAACTTTAATTATTCCAGTACAGATTCTTAATTATTATTGAAGAATTATTGTGTTGTAAATTTAGATATAACTATTATACACAATTTCTTATACTTTTATAATAGTGCATAATATTAATTATTGTTCGCATATTGTATCTTAATACTAAATTTTTAGTGTAGATTTAAAAATATTTTTTTGCATCATGTATCTTACATAATATCTCAAACATAGTATCATTGTATTGTAAATTTGTAAATAATTATTATCTAAAATTACTTATACTTTCATAATAGTACATAATATTAATTATTATTTGCATCTTTTACCTTAATACTTATTTTTAGTATAGAGTTACAAATAATTTTGCATCATATACCTTGAAAATAGCTTTAAGTGCTGCAAATATCACATTTGTACATGGCTTGAATTGATGTTAGTATTGTGAATCCTGAAAATAACATAAAAGTGTTGTAAATATGTAGGTAATTGTGATAAAGAAGTTTAATATCAAATTCTAAAAACTATGCATATTTATATGTTATAATAATGAATGTTTCTCTCAAATGTAATTATAGGGGGTCATCTGTAAATATTTATTGCACACACTGTCAATAATTGTCATATATCTAACATTGTTATTTCTCCTAAACTGTAATTAAAAAAAAAAAAATCATTGAAGGAGTTCCGCAGGTAGTAAAACTTTTCCTTGCCCTGGGCTTCGGGGGTACACCTAACCATAAGCCAAAAGCGGGTTCCCAGGGTGGGTGATTACTTACTTACTTACCACTAATGGAGATGCCAGCATAGATTTTCATTCCCCCACCGCCAAATCTGACCCTTGCACGAACGCAGGATTATTTCTTGTGCCATGTTTCCTCCAGATCAAAATACACCTAATATTATGATGAAAAGAAAAACGAGACTCGTCAGAGAAAAGAATATTGCGTCATTTATTTCTCCTCCAATTCACATGCTCTTTGCCTATTTCCTGTGGGTGCTAACGTTTTTTTGCTTTTAACGTCATTAGTCTGCGAGCATACCGATCTACAGCTTATAGCCGGTTTTGAACAGTTTAGGCGAAACTGTGGTGCCAGTCCCCGAGCGAAGGTGTTGTTAAGAAGAGTGGCATTCATTTTTTTAGTGACTCCGAGCCGTTAGCGTTCAATATCGATTTCCATTGGCCCTTGTTGCCCGTCTACGGTATTACCCTGGTCTTCGGCCTGTATTTCCAGTCTCTAAAAACCGGTTCCAGATCAATGAAGTCACACTTTGTGAAGCACCAGTGGCTTCTACCACTTCGGCCTGTATTTTCTTGCCTCCCCCCCCCCACCCCTCTAACCGACCAACAACTCTCCAATCTTCTGATTTGTTTAAAACTAGAAAGACTGGGAATTTTACTCAAATTTTATAAAAATATTTGACACGCGAATTTTCATTTTAAATTATTAAATTATTTGTTTCACTATTTGTTTTCGTTTTATCTTTAAATCTAGTTTTATAAAGAAATTTCTAGTTCGAAGCAAAATATATTCATTTGGTAGCGGTGAAAATGACCGCTCGCCGTCTTTCCACTGTTGGGGTTTCAGGACTCTAAAAACTTCAAAATTTTCAATTTTTAATTTTTTTTTAATGTTAAACATCTATTGTTTCTGAACATTTCGGTATGATTTCTCCCTTGAAATTCCCATTAGAACAGAAGTTATGACTATTAGAATTAAATCCGCTCAATAGCTAAAGCGGCATTTCCAAAACTTTGAAGTCATTTTTCCCAAATGACGTTCTTTGGTATAACGCGCAGGATATCTCAATAACTTCTGAATATTTTTTCATTAAATTTCCAAAACTTATTTTCTTGTTAGACTGCATAAACTGAAATTAAATTTTACTTTTTATTGTTAAAAAATATTTTTTAGGTGATTATACTTTTGAAATTTTCAAAATTTTGTATTAGCTAAATACAATTTTGCATTACAAATTTAGAAATGCTTTAAATATTAATTCATTTAGGTTCAGGATAATTATTATAATCTAAAGTAAAATTAGGTACAAAACTTTTCATTCTAGTTGCGAACTTTATTTTGTAATCCTGCGCGTAAGCAGTTGTAACAATTTCCTGTTCGAAAAATGTCTGACAGTTTGGAACACCCTATAAATTCTAATTCTGCTCACTGCAATTTTTAAATACATGAAATGAAAGAAAATACTTATATCTTTTAATCCAAACAAAAATTGTGTTTTTAAGTCATATACAGTTTAAGATATTAAATGTTGAAAATTGTCTTTTTTTCATTTTTTTTCCAAAATTAAGAGTCCCGAGACCCCTTAACCCTTTCAGGGGCCAGGTACTTCTATTGGTAAAATTCTAAAATGAATGACTGACACCAGAATTTATAACCAAATTTATTCAACCGTAGGTAAAAGCTTTTATTCATATACTTAATGAAATTAAATTTTTCATTCCAGAATTCCAGTGTCAAATGTGGCATTTGGCAATTAGAACATGGAGTTGTCAGATACCAACCCCGCCCCTGAAAGGGTTAAATGACTTTGTTAAGACCAGTGCTGTAGTCGTAAAAAAAGCAGAGGGCACACGCTCTAAGCAGAGGGTATACGCTCAAGTCTGAAGGTATACACTACAGTGTATATACTATAGCTTTTTTGAGAAACAGAGGGTATACGGTGTTCCTTAATAAAATCTAGAAGGTATACGGCGTATACCACCGTATACCCTCCACTACACCCCTGGTTAAGACGTCACACTCAACTAAACAAAACCCTTACCGAATGTCGATCACAGAGCTGCCAAGTCTCTGGCTTTTTGAATACCAGTATTTTAATACAGAAAATGTAGTTTTATTTAATTACGACATTTCGGCGATTTAAAAGAACCAGATTTTCTCTAAGATAATAGTGGTGTGCAAAAAGCCGGAGACTTGGCTACACTGCGATCATTGCTTTTCGCTTTTTCTTTCAGTAAGTTCGAAGCCAAATTTCATTCACTGTGCTGCTAAATCGTCTTTTTTGACGTCAAACTCAAAATGTGCTTACTCCAAAGCTTGAAAATGTGATAATTTTGCATTTGTGACTCTCTTCTACCATATTCTGTAAAACAATTCGCTTATACCGGTATTTTATAAAATATTTACAATATTCTATAATTGTTTTAAGCAGCTTACATTGACAAGACGATTTATCTTTCTATTGGGCTTGCAACCGATGCAGGGCTCCCAAATGGTCCGCCAACTGAGTACCAATAAATTTTAACAGAAAATTTTATGGTAGGTTTGCGCTAGAATTAACTTTCAAAGGTAATTCCGGGGCAATTTTTTAGAAAAATCTAACTAAAATAAAATTGGTATTCAGTTGGCGGACCATTTGGGAGCCCTGCCGATGTGAGCTGAGAAGCCCATCACGTTTTTAACACTGTGTATCACTATTTAGCACTTGGACTCTGTGCATCGATGTTACACGTATGCAGCGTTGCTATATTGCATAAGTGATTCTTATTTCTTTAAGGCAATAGATGGTGCTGCCAATCTAACATATTCAATGAAGTGAAATAATTTTAACTTTATAATTTAAAACTAATTATGCTTGCTTTTTATCAGAAATTTAACCTAAAATCACTGGGTAGAGAATTTATATTTACTTAATACGACCTTATTTTTTTTAATAACAATGTCTATTTTTATTTATTTATTTATTAAAACTACACGGGCATTAAAAGCTGTCATGAATTTTATTTTTATCTGCCTCATTCTCTAAAAACCTAAATTTGAAACTTGATGCAGAAAACGACTTATAATATGTATTTTTTATTACTTGAATTTTATTTTACATTTTTATACATTTTTCTTTTAAATATTAAACCTAGATATCAAGGTAATTTCTATTATAGCTCTCATACGTAGATTATTTTTCTTTCCGTTTTATTTTTTAGACGCAAATGAGTGACAAACTTTTCTTTCTGACACACACACATATATATTCTTGTTAATGGCCAGAAAATGTAACGAAAATTTTAGATCAGCTCAATTTATTTAATTGATAATTACATGCAAAATATTTTAGCTTAAATATTTTAAATGTAAAATAATTAGTTTTTCAAAATATTATTGAGTGTTAAATTATATTTAATTATAAAGCATTCAAATAAAAATAATAATAAAATACAAATACTATAACTTCTGTTCCTATTAAAATATGTCATTATTGAAATAAATTATTGACAAAAATATTACACATTTTCCCATGCTTGGGTTCGAAAATGTGCCTTCTACGAAAATTCAGGTTGGTTGGTTGTGTTTATGACGGCCAATTATCAACACGTGGGATATAGGCCCTAAATGGAGGGGTGCCCTTCGTGGGGGTCTTTCTAAGGGAACCTAACCCGTATTAACGCTTGGAAATCCAAGGTTCGAAGAAAACCACGAAAACTCCGAACGATTAGGCCGACGGGCGCGATTGGGTTCGAACCCAGCACTTCCCGTCTACCAGCTTCGAGAGCAGAACCTCTCGGCCACTGGTGGGGCGCGAAAATTCAGAGTTATAAAGTGCTGCATTAAACCACTACGCTAGCGAGAACTGGTTTAGTTTCCTTGTAAATTGAAGAGGTTCGAAAACAGTTGACGCATACAAATGTCTCGAATTTGAGTTCTGGTCTTACAGAAATAGTTTTGTGTTTTAATATTTATACCTTATTTTTTCAAAGAAGATGCTGTAATTTAATATGCTAGTTTTGTTAGTGTCTAACTATTGGCAATTCATAAGACGGATCACAGTCTATAACTTTTAGCCTCAAATCACTGTGTTTATCTTCAGTGTGTAATAAGACCAAAACAATATGACACCCCCGAAATGAACTGTATCTAACTCTTAACCCCTTGAGGGGCAAGCGATTACGTTTGTGAAATGCTCAATTCCCACCGGAAAATTAGAAAAAAATTATTTCAAAATAAGGAAAAACAATTTTAAGTCTTTTTTCCACCAAAGTTAGAAAAGTAAAATTTCATAATTTTTTTCTGGTGTGTGTAATCTTCATTAATCGTAGGTGGGATAAAATATATCCCACCGCCCCTCAAGGGGTTAACCCCTTGATGGGCAAGCTATTACGTTTGTGCAATGATGAATTCCCACCGGAATCTTTGAAAAATTCTACTTCAAAATAAGTAAAAGCAATTTTGCGGCTTTTTTCGACCAAAGTTAGAAAAGTAAAATTTAATAAAAATTTTCTGGTGTAAAACTTCATTATTCGTAGGTGGTATATAATATATACCGGTGCCCATCAAGGGGTTGATATAGACACAATACATTTTTTAATTGTTAATAATGCTGAAAGAGACGAATAATATTAACTTTATGAAAGAAAGAAACGCTTGTTTACAGTAAGATCGAATACCAGCCGAACTCAAAACAAATTCTACCAGTGATGTGATAGTTCAACTGAGCGAGCACCGTTGCGCATGTGCATTGCCTCATTCCAAAGGTTGACTTGAACTTATGTACTACGCATGCGCAACTGTAGAAGTTTAATTTAAAATTACGGCTAATTAATAAAATATTTGAACAAACGAATGGACGATAACAAATCTGTGGCCAAATATCTTTCATTTAAAAAAAGATTGGTGTAATTTCATCTAGTAGTTTCTTCTAGCAGACTGTCGAAAGAAAACGCTTAGCCTTTTAAATATGTAGATTCTGTGTGTTTTAAAATAAAGCAGTATAAAAAGTAGTTTTTTTTTTTTTAATATTTCTCATCCCGGAAAAATTATTGAATAAAATTAGTAAGAAGTAATAATTTAAGCCATTTTGCGAATATTGTTGTTTCCTTCCCAACCCTTTCATGAAATACTGTTGCTCCTACGGGCGGTGGTGCTTAGATCAATTAATGCTTTCCTGTTCGCAGTTGCTTGTCTGCTCCAATGTCAATGTGACATGTTAAGAATAGTTAAACAAATACAATATTTTGCTCTTGATATCGGTGTTCCAGTGAGCTACTTTTTAAGAACTTTTATTTCTTGATTGGCACCACATTTTTGAAATGGTAAAATTTGCCTAATTTAATACCATATTAATGAAGGCGTACATCTGTTACACGAATTTATTCGGTTGATAAAACATTTCTCTTTTTGAGAAGCATTTTTACATGGTTATATAACTACGTGTTTGAGACATTTTCTAAAAAGAATTACAATATAGTGGTGCGAATGGAATATAAAAAATAGAATCATGTGTATAAATCTTGGGCGGATTTTTTACGACACCCGAACGCAATGGGTTAAGTCATTAACACTAGAACCGCCTTTAGGGGCCATTTTTGACCCCTGCCAAAATTGATAATTGTCTATTCGAACAAGAACTTTTTTCATATGTTATATGTATGAAACAGAATAATAGGCTAATTCAATAAGTTAAATAGTTTTAAATAGAAACTTTGGTGTGAAATTTTTTTTATAAAAATTGAGTAAAATAGCCGGCGGTTCTAGTGTTAACTATGAAACGTCCAATTAAAAAAGTGACATATTAACCATGAAGCAAACTTCCACCAGTAAATTTTAACAGACATTTTCATCTTATATAAACGCGATATTCATGAAAAACTGTCAGAAACTAATTAATCTGACTCTTTTGCAATCGGACGTTTCATACCAAAGCAGTATAATTAAGCCTCCTATCTTAACCCCTTGAGGGGCAAGCAATTACGTTTGTGAAATGCTGAATTCCCACCAGAATCTTTGTAAAATTCTGTTTCAAAATAAGTATAAGCAATTTTACGGATTTTTTCCACCAAAGCTAGAAAATTAAAATTTACTAAAAATTTTCTGGTGTAAAACTTCATTAATCGTAAGTGGTATATAATATATACCGGTGCCCCTCAAGGGGTTAAATGGGAAAGGTAACCGCAAGATTAAAGGCGAGGTCACATCAATCAAGGTCGCACGCCACGTAGCGGACGGGGTTAAACTACAGGAAAATGCCTAACTGCTTTCTTACTTCACACCACTAAAATTGTAAAGTTTTTTTCACCTCGATTAATACCTGAAATGTATCTGACAAGGTGAGGAAAATGTCGTGGTGTCAAGTGCATCTGGACGCCCCTCTCGCTACGCCATTATTTTGTTATAAATGTGGTAAACAAAATGCAGTTCCATGTGTGACTAAAGACTTAGAAAATATTCGCAGATGGTAGATATCCTGTCATCTATGACGTCACACTAAGAGCCAGCGTATGTGGATTATCACCCGTCTACAAGATGGCGCAACTGTTTTAATTTACGCCCGATTCCTGTATTAAGTTTGTACGCTTACTTATATCGCTTTGTTTCATACTTATTGACCTAATATATCGATAGAAACAAAACAAAACAAAAAATAACTGCTTTCAACTTTAGAAAAATAATTCTGGTTTAGCGATCTAAAATAGCGACCGCAGAAATTAACAATAAATGTTTTGTGGAAACGCAACAATAGAACAATCTATGTATATTTCGGATTCCCTAGTTACGAAGCGACAAAACATATAGTAGAGAGGTACTTAGACGTGCAAAGATTGAGAAGCCATTGAAAGAAAAAATGTTTACATGTAGTTAAAATCTACATGAAAAATTATTAACAATTTTTGAAATTAAAAGAAAAATGTATAAACATTCTTAAGTAGATTAACAGTTTAACCCCCAAATTCTCGCTCCCATGATATTCACGGGCCGTTTCTTTTTTTTCACATTGTTTCATTTCCGCCAGTTCTATAAAATAATGTAATTGGCTTTATTATTTTATCGTTTTACCTGCCATTAAATAATGTGAATGTTTCTTTTTCAAAAAAGTTGTGGTAATAAGCAATTTGAATTTTTAAACCGTTATTTAATGCTACCGTTAAGGGGTTAAACTACAAAACAGAAAGAGAACGAAAAAAAATTCCATTAGTTCGGAAACAAAATGATAAAATACTAGCGCCGATCGAACGCATCTAATAGAAACACTCTTTTCAGAGACCATATATTTTAATATAAGAAATAGAAAATGCTATTAAAATAAACTCATACTTGCCAACATTCATCTTAACTACCGGCACTGTAATCCAGGTTAACCCTTTCAAGGGCAAGGTACTTGTATTCGTAAACTGTTGAAATAATTGAATGACACCAGTATTTACAAGAAAATTTATTTGTAAACAAGTAAACGTATATTTTCGCGTATTTAATAAAAGTGAAATTTTTATTAAGAAATTCGGGTGCCAATGTGGCAAAAACGGATTAAAATTATGTGATGTCGTGACGGCATCACTGCCCTTCAAAGAGTTAAAGGGGGGGGGGGTCTAATCTATAATGTTACATTGAACAACTTTTCTGGATAGTAACGTCTTTAACCCCTTGGGGACGAGCGGCACGTATACGTGCCGGAAATAGGCCTAAGGATCCTCGTTTATCCTCATCAGTAAAATTTTACTGTAAAATTTGCCTTATTTAATCCGAGCATTTTCCCGATTTGAATAGGCACAAACTTCTGTTTTTTTAAACCGGTAGCAAAGTAATAAACATTTCGTAAAAGGCTCCCGTCGCGAAGGGGTTAACCTGGATCAAATTATACGGCATTTTACGGGAGTTAACCCTCTCAGGGGCAAGGTTCTTGTATTTGTAAAATGTTGAAATAATTTATTGACAACAGTATTTACAAGAGAATTTATTTGTAAACAAGTAAATGTATATTTTCGCGTACTTAGCAAAAGTGAAATGTTCATTATAAAATTCAGGTGCCAATGAGGCAATCAGGGATTAAAATTATGTGATGCCGTCGCGGCATCACCCCCCCCCCCCGCCTTCAAGGGGTTAAGTTGAATGTTGGCAAGTACGCAAGCTAACAAAGCATTTTTTTTTAATATACAGATTACTGAGAATAGGAAAAAAAAGAAAAGACAAGTTTAATAAAAGAGAAAGGAAAATTCAGCCAAAATTGCCAGTTAAAAACGAAATATCTAGGGTGAATAAGAAAAAAATGGTTCGAATATAGCACAATCTGGTAATTTTGTGCCAAATAAGGAAACTAATCATCGGTAGTGAGATGAATCTTGTTAGCTAAGCTGTCGAAATATTTGTTCAATGTAATTCATACTATGTAGTTTGTTTTTTTTTTGTACATTACAAACTAGCATTTTTTTCATTGTGTGAGTAACTATTTTGGTTTGCGTTGCAACATTTTGAGGCATTTTAGAAATATAGTTATCTGTAAAATTTCTCTGATGTCTTTAAAGGATTGGAAAATACATTGAATTTCATCTGTATAACTGGTTGGAATTGGAGTGGTGTTACAAGAAGTCGATGCTTTGCTGAAAATTTCAGTAGTAGTGAAGGAATGTGTGTTCGCGATTGGGGAAGTAGAATTCCCAGACGTTTGAGGGATCAATAGCAAGTTCAGTTTTCTCTCTTGTTGTGTGTAATTGAATTAGCTATTGTCCACGAACATATGAGCTTTTTGGGGAAACTGATTCTTGCTATTTTTAAAAGAGTGTGTGTCATATTTTTTCTACCCTAAAGGGATTTTTAATGCAGCTTCGGTAAGTGTCATGGTGACCAATAGGGACCCAATTAGTACATTTAGGCGCAATACGGCCTATTGTAGGACAATACTGCCTGAGGCGGTTCTCTGCACATTTCATGCACTAAGTCGTGAAATTACAAATTTTTGAGGCGGTTCCGAACCCCTGTCACATACAACACATTTGTATAGTATATTTATTATAAATACTACCATTTCTAACCGAAATATTTTTTAATCTTTTAAATTTCATTGATGTTAAATCGTAGAAAGTCGTTGATAGAGCGGCATGGTATTGCAAGTTTTACTATCTTTTTTTTCATGGCAACCCTAGTGACTGTAAAACCATAACTTCGTAGACTTTAAAAAATTATAATACAATCGGTATAGGAGGGATTACACCAAATATAGACAGTTTTGGACATTATTCGTTACGATGCAATATTGTGTATTTTTTTGCATCCGTGTCTAAGAAATGCTCGTTTTTCTAAAATCTTTATCTTTTTTACATAAAAGTATACGGCGTTCGCCTTTGAGTGTAAGAAGTGAGTTTTCTTTATTAACTCTTTTATTACTTTTGACTAATTCTGTTCATATCTCATTTATTCAATATAAAAGTTTTGATTCTAAACGTAGAATTGCCAGTTTTGGTCTGCGTTATCTTTAGTTGGTGTTTGGTCGCTGCCATCGAAATACTCAAGGCCAGAGGATTCGAGTTGTGACGGCATCACAAATCGTCCGACTTGTCACTAGCGTTGGAATTCACAACAGAAAATTTTGAATAGCAATTTTCTTTTATTTTATTTGTGGAATAGCTCACATCTTATAAAACAATAATAGCAATTTAAACTTACTGATGATAGTTCGGAATCCCTAAATAAAAATTCACTCGCAGTGTTGCCGCAACTGGATGATTTTTTAATATGAGATTCCTAATTCTCACCAGTAAGTTTAAATTGTTATTATTGTTTTATAAGATGATAGAAATTCAACAAATAAAATAAAAGATTATAGATATTCAAAATTTCCCGGTGTTAATTACAACACTAGTGAGAAGTCAGTCGAATAGTGATGACGTCACAACTCGTGTCCTCTGGCTTCCTCTAAGGGACTTAGAACAACATCGAAAACACTAGGTAGAACAACTGGTAAATGATCATAGCTAAAATCGCATATCCTTACGAAGGTACAGCAGGTGAGATCTCACGTTTTGTGGTCAACATATCAATATGTAACATTTTCCAGAAGCTTCCAAGTTGCAAAATAACTATACGCCCTGTATCATAGCTACCACATAGAAGCTTTACGCTTTCTTGCTACCACTAAAATTTTGAAGAGATTTTGGCCTTGTTTAATCGTGAGATTTCGACCATTAAATAAGGCAATATTTACAAAAAAATTTTAAAATTAATTAAACTATTTAATTAAACTATACGCCCTGTATCATAGCTACCACATAGAAGCTTTACGCTTTTTTGCTACCACTAAAATTTTCAAGAGATTTTGGCCTTGTTTAATGGTGAGATTTCGACCATTAAATAAGGCAATATTTACAAGAAAATTTTAGTGGTAGAAAGAAAGCGTAAAGATTGGCAACTATGCCTGTATTATGTGTAATGGTCGATCACATCATAAAAGGCAAGTGATAAAAGTATAACTGTTATGTTTCATGCAAATACAAAAAAGAAAGTGTAGAAAATTAAAAGAATAGCAAAAAGGATAATGCAGAAAATGTCCACTAACGAGCCAAGCGCCCTCAACCGCACGAATGCCGGAGGCAAACAAATTTAGTCATTAAATGTCTGTCACTGCCTCATAAAAACATATGGTGTGAACACTCAGAGAATTAAAGATGAAATAAGTAGAAAATCGAGAGTTTAAGCAGACGACCGCGCAAACATCCCTCCGTTTGTAAGTTTGGAATTAAAATTTGGTGGTCCCGTCGTGGGACGACTGCACGGTTACCACTGAAAAGGTTCATTTTCATGACTAGTGTATTAAGCAGTATAAAAATTGATGACTCAAAATTATGGAATCTGGATATCAAAACTAGTTTTGCAAGATTAATTTTATTGCGCAATATTTTTTTTTTTTTTTTTTTTTTTTTTTTTTTAACGGCGTAACAATTTTTTTTTTTCTAACTGATATACACAAATGAATGCAAAAAAACTAATAAACTAAATTAATTGCAAGCTAACTAATGCACATCAGACTTATGCAGTGTTGACAGTTTGGCTTTAAACCAAAAATTTCTAATTCATAACGGAAGTTTTGAATGAAGAAAATTTACTTTGTTTAATAACGAAATGCTTGACGTTAGGTAAAGTAAGAAATAGTATAGGTTATTTCTGACATAAATGCGAAATTTTGTCATTAAAAAAAATGTGAAACCTGCAACCCTGAACTTAGTCAATTTTCATCATTTCAATACAACCTGCAGGTTCAAACCTATCACGCTCATTTTTGCCAGTGGGCTATTTTTTTTTAAATTCCGATTTCTTTATTCGCTTATTCGATATTTCCACTTTACTGAAATGTTAAATTTCCCCCTGTTTTCGCCTTAATCAATATGTCATTAAATAAAGCGAATTTTACTATTTAAAAAAGTGGTGCCAATGAAGAAATCTGAATTTTAAAAAAGTAGCAAACTGGCAATACTGGTCCGACTGGTCAGGTTTTCAATACCAGTATTCCTCAAGGAAAAATTTCGCTGTAGGTTTTTACAACACATTTACCAACATAAAGTCCTAAGTAGAATAAATTTGAATGATTGTTTTTTTCTTAGAAATGAGTGGTTTTTAACCCCTTCGGGACTGGAGCCTTTTACGAAATTTTTAATCTTTAGTCACCGTTTTTTAAAAACAGAAATTTGTGTTTTCTTGAATCGAGAAAATGCGCTGATTAAATAAGGTAAATTTTACCGTAAAATTTTACTGGTGAGGAAAAACAAGGATTCTGAGCGCTTCATGCGGCACGTATACGTGCCGCTCGTCCCCAAGGGGTTAAAAACAAACATCCACAACAACAACAACAAAAAACCACATGCGATGTGTAACTGTAACTGGTCTCCATAACCTTTATAGCTATATGTGTTAAAGAAATGTAATTTCAAGAATAAAATATTAGAATCTTATTCATTTAAAAAATTATAGCAAAGTTAATCTAACTCTATTTAAGATATTTTTTCTTGAAAAACTATTTGAAAGTTTGGTCTCACGAAGATGATACGTGAATTAACTTCCGAATATGGGAATGTTTAATAATCATCCAATAATAAATGTTTTCTTTTCGATATTTAGAGTAATTATAAATTTCCACTTTCCCTTCAAAAATATTTAGAAATTCCGTATCTATATTATCTACTTCCTCTGGAATGCAGTTACAATTAGAGTTCAAGAAGTTCTGAATAAATTAAAGTATTTCTGGTTTGAAAAGTTAATTTGTATTATTTCTTTCAATGTAATTATGAATCATGTAATCATTAAAATTGTTGGGGATAGACCTTTCTTGAATTATCTTGAAAAGGATTCTAAATGAAGAATTCCAAGAGAGAAATAATCATAAATTGCTGTTAAAGGAAAAGCGTTTGAATAAAAAATTAGTATTTCCCATGTCGACAGGACTTAGAGACATTAATTACAGAATAAGTTTATAATTTTAATATTTTCGGTATGAGCAATTTATATTATAAAACATTAATAATTAATATTTAAAAATATTTGTTAAGATGTCGGTATATTACAGGAGTGGCCAACTGTGGCACTCAGGACCTCCACTAAAATTTTATAGTAACCATTGCCTTATCTAATCATCGAATCTCTGCGATTCACAAAGACGGCTATTTCTTTAAAAAAATTAGTGGTATCAGTTGGTCACCGCTGGTATGTTATAAAAGAAAAAAGTATTTAGTGCAATGTATTAAGATTTTCTTTTAAATTTTACTATTTTTTATCAGCCCCCGGTACGGTATGCTATTTCTTTCTCCCAGCTTATTTTGTGTCGCCTCCAATAAATAAAGTTACCTTGTATAAGCCAGCCGTAAAACAAAAGCCGATGTTTCATTGTGCGATTAAATACTCTACAGCATTTTTTTAACCCTAGAACTACCGGAAATTTTACTCAAGTTTTATAAAAACATTCTACACTAGAATTTTTACTTAAAACTATTTAATTTGTTTATTTAACTTATTATTGTCTGATTTATACATTTAGTTTGTTTTGAAGAAATTTCTGGTTTGAATAAAAATTTTGAATGTACATGTCGGGTCCATTGGACCCTTCTGGTAGACAGAGGGTTAAACTTCTAAGCATTGCACATTTTCAATGTTTATGCCGTCGCATTGGAAATAAAAGTACTTTTTAATTAAATTTGTTTGAAAACTACATCTCAATTTATTTTTGAAATATTAATTTTTTGTAGTTTTTAGCGACATTTGTTTCATTTTGGCAACTCAAGTACTCCATTTCTGTAGAAAGTAAAGAAAAAATAGTTGAAAAATAGCAATTATATCTTCTTGTTGCCATTTTCCCATAAAAACTGAAAAAATGTAATGAAAATACGTGCTATTTTGAGAAAAACATAAATGAATGATTTATGATAAAACATGGAGCTATTATAAACTATATTTAATTTTAAGTATCCATATTTTGGAAATGACGTCATTTTACAAAATAAAAATGTGGTCTTAAAATTGAAATATGTTTTGCACTACAGTAGAGTCCTGATTATCCGAGTCCCGCTTAACCGAGTTATTTTCTTCTGATGGACTGGTGGTTTCTATTAGTATGAACCAGACATTATAAATGAAGCGTTAGGTGAAGATGAAAGAGCAAAAAATATATGCCCATTTTTTCCCCCCATTCTGACCAGAAAATCAGAGTTCTAACTTTTTACGACTGCTCTTTCATCTTCACCTAAACGCTTCATTTATAATGGCTGTTTCATAATAATAAAAACCACCAGTCGATCAGAAGAAAATGAAGTAATGGAAATGTCGGGGGCGACACTAAATTCTGAAAAAGCAGAATTCCTGTTCTCTAGTTATTATTCTTTTTATTTTATTTTATTCTTTTGATGAATATATAGATATGTTAGCCCATTCAGATAAAATGTTATCCATAAAACTTTTATATTACGTTGGTGTTACTTAACCCTCCGTCTACCAGACGGGTCCATTGGACCCGACAGGTACATACAAAATATCCATTCAAACCAGAAATTTCTTTAAAATAAACTAAGTATATAAACCAGACAATAATAAGGTAAATAAATAAGTTAAATAGTTTTAAATAAAAATTCTGGTGTAGAACGTTTTATTAAAACTTGAATAAAATTCCCGGTAGATATAGGGTTAAAGACTTTTAATGGTGAAATATGGCATTGTATAGCCCAGGGATGGCCAACTGTGGCACACCGGATACTACTAATTTTTTAAAGACATTGTCTACATTTTGAATCGCAGAGATTCTACGCTTAGATAGGGCAATTATTACTATAAAATTTTAGTGGTGTATACCGTGCCACATTTGTCAACCCTGGTATATTCACTAAAATTTCTGGAAATAAATCTTTGTTGAATGATTTTGAAATGGTTTCTAGATGGAGAATTTAAAAAGCTGCAGATCATCACAAGTTTCTGAAAATGAAATATGTTAATACAAATTTAGCTTTAGACATGCTAAAACTTGGGACAAAATTGCAGAAGAAATTTATATATCTTTATAAAATTTGTATTAAGAGTAATTTTGAGTTATACATATTTTCAAGAATACTTGATTAAGAATTGGTCCATAATAAAAAACAAAAGTATTTTCTACATCATTGTGTTTACAAATTATAATACATTGAATAGTTAAAAAAAATTAAAATATTCACATTATTTCAATATTTAGTCATTTTTGTCAAAGGTTTTTCAAAACAAAAGTTTTTGTCTACTTAATCGAGTCAAATCTCCGATTAAATAAGACAAAATTTACAATAAAAAACAACTGGTTTGAATAATCAAGGAGGGTTAGTTAGACGGAAAAAAATACATCCCCGAGGAAATCTCGGATTGCGCAGCGAGAGGTTTAAGAATGACGGCTAATGACTGTTCTAGAGTTGTTCACACATTCACCACAAGAAGCGCGAATTCTCGTTTTCGCTAATAAAACGTCATTGACTAAGGGCGTGGCTTGTACCTTAAATTGAGTTCAAAGATAATTGACGTTAAAGTTGAACATTAATAATAATTAACTGAATTGGAATAGAAAACTGCTGCTTGTTTTACAATAGTCTTTGAACTCTTATTTCGATAAATGTGAAAAAGGTAGAGAGCAATTTTCTTTAAATTCATAATTAATCAATATTGATCATTATTCGGCAAAAGTGGTTGATCTCTAAAACTCAACACATAATTAGAAAATCACTCATATTTCTTTACTTGAAAAGAAAAAAAATATATTTCCAGGTCATCTGTTCACTTAGTTTAATTTTTTTTCAATTTTGTCACTTATACATTTTGACTTCTGGGGTCCTCATATGTAGTACATCGAACAATACAAATTAGACAGTAGAAGTGTATTTCCATTAATCTAACAACAATGGCACCATTGAATCACTTTGATGGATTTTTATTACTCATATGAATTTTAAACTACACTTTTGTCAATTTATCTACATATGTAGTTTTATAAAAAATATGTAAATATTGCATTTATTTAAATTAACTTAATTTCATATAATAAAAATAATTCTTTAATTAAAATGACTATATTTAAATTTACAATTTATGTAACAAAGGTTACAAACAGAAAAAAACACTAACCTGGGATTCAGATGTTTCAGCTCACTGACTACATGTCTGCGATACAAATTCAAAATGGTTGTAGCATATCTTTTCTGATATTTTTACCTACAAGTAAGCGCAGTAGTAACCTCTATTGTGGACAATGGAAGTCACTTCTTTGTTAAGGAATGTTACAATAACAGATGTTACAATTTCAAAATACAAAATTTAATCTTAAAATATAATAATAAAAAATAAATGTTTTAGTGTTTCGGACGTAACTAGGTAAAATACTAGGTTTTATGATTACAGAAAACCTGTTAGGAAAGGGGGATTTTAAATATTATTCGAAAAAACCTTAAATTGAAATCTATATCTACAGTTATTTGGACAGACTGTTTTGTTAGTCTAGAATAAAGATGGATAATTAAAATAAAAAAAAATCTTTTTAAGCATTTTTCTTTTTTAATGAAATCTTTACTGATTATTTTAATGGAAACAAAAAAACAAAAATAGTTATTTCCCATTTTACACAGAAAAAAATATTCTAATTATGGACATGAAAAGGACATATATTTTTTTTTTGGTTTCACCCTAATGTGTTAACCCTTTCCGGCACACTGTGCCCGGTTCGGGATACCTAATTTTAATTCCAAACTTACGAACTTCACCAAGAATATTTTAGTAAAATTTTGCTTTTACAATGAACGTTTAAAGTAATATGTTTTGAATTTCTAAAAAAATCGTTTTTAAATTCCGGTGTCAGTCAATTATTTCATCATTTTACAACAAAAATTGCCTGTGCCGGAAAGGGTTAAGGGAATCGGTGGCTAGCGTTAGGGAGGGGGACTGAATCATTACACTACCAGTATTATTGTATGCTACAGTGTGTTTTCTTTAATCGTATAACGTTCAATGATTAAATAAAACAGAATTTTCTATGTAATAGTGCTGGTAGTAAAATGATCGAGACACCCCACAACGCTAGGTTATATTAATAAGTTTTTACCCTCACGTAGAAATTATTGTGTGAAATTTATGAAATTGCTACATTGTATTAGCCCTTTTCTATATAGTCACCGTGCACTGTAACACATTTCTGCAAACGTTATTTCAAAGAGACGGGGGAGGATGTATTCCAGGAGACGCGATAATAGACCCGAAGCGGAGCATTTCCCTAACTTTTACCGCCCCCGGCAAGTGGCATATTATTGGAAAGGCCTGTGATGAGTTATTCATGCTATGCAGCTCCCGACCCCCCCCCCCCCCAAAATTTGCCATCCGGAGGACATTTTTCTAAATTTTACAGTCATCATTCATGCATCATTCAAAAAGGTCTTCCCAATAATATGTCACATACGAGGGTCGGGAAAAGTTAGAAAAATGACCACTTTTGGGTCTACTATCGCGCCTCCTGGAATACATCCTCCACCCTCTCTTTGAAATACCGTTTGCAGAAATGTGTTACTGTGCACGGTGACTATATAGAAAATGACTAATACAGTGTAGCAATTTCATAATTTCACTCAATTATTTCTATGTGAGGGCGAAAACTTATTGATACCTCCTCGTACGTCGCTAAAATAAAATTTCATTTTAAGACTGATAAACAAACAAAATAGAATTTCTAAAATCCAACTAATTATCATAAATAATCATATGCCTCACTTTAATTAGTGCTATCATTATAATGCTAATTGTACTCATAATTGTTAGATATTTTTTGAATAATTTATCGATGCATACGTTGGAACAATAAATTTCAATATAAATTTTCACAGTATCTGATAGAGGAAAAGTACTACGCTGCACGCCATCAAACAAGGTGATTGCGAGTTCTACGATTTAAATATGAGGTCTTTGATGGGAGGGGAAATTTATTTTTACAACTTAATTTTATGGAAGACTTGAATAAAAAATTTTAAAACATTTTTTTTTCTTATGACTTCAGTGAAAAAAAGCTAGAAATTTATGTTTACTTATTTTAAATTTTTAAAAAATCAGTTGTGAATTCAACTTATAATAAACGTCATTACTTGTCCCTGAAAAGATTAAATAGGAATTTTCTAATCAGAAAAGGTTATGTCAGACTCCCTGGAAATTCAAAGAACTATGCGGATCTTGCTTTAAAATAAGTTAAACGAAATTGTGCATTGCATAAATAATAATATTTATAGATATGCAATAAAACAGTGCGCATTTTTCTCAAAAGCTATGCCGCGCATTTTTATTTTTCTAAGAAATCCATTTATCTTTAAATTCCTGAAACTTATAACTTTATTTAATAAAACGTTACGAATGTATGGAAACTGAAAAAAAATATCATCAAACGATTATCCCTTTAACCCTCTCGCTGCTTAATTGTTTTATCAAAATAGCTTCAAAAATTGCGTACTTAAATTCCTTTGCGACGAGCGTCTTTTAAGAATTTTTATTCTCTTGCCACCAGTTTTTCAAAAGAAAAATCTTCATCTGATTTAATCGGTAAAATGCTCCGATTAGATAAGGCAAAACTTACAATAAAAAGTAACTGGTGTGAATGATCAAGGCGGGTTAATTTGACGGAGAAAATGCATCCCCGATGAAATCTCGTGTTGCGCAAATTTTGCTATTTTTACGTTGGCTGAGAAACTCTCGGGTTGCGCAGCGAGAGAGTTAAGGGCGATACCCGATAACTGTGGGCTTCTTTTATATAATTCATTTTGTTTGATTGCAACCACTTTTTTGAAGTAGAAATATTCACCTTATTTAATGGCAAATACGATGTTGCGAGAATAAAGCCAATTACACTTAAAAAAAAAAAAAAAAAAAAAAAAAAAAAAATGTGGGAACCAAACTATCTGAAATTAACACGTAAATCGCCACGTCAGTCACCGGTGGCTGACATTGAACTTTCCATTTAGAACGTATCATTCAGAGATGACTGACGGTCTAAAATATGATATAAAACTAAATATATATATATGTTACCGGCCAAACCCGATTTTAGGCGAAACTAGATTGGCCTAGGCCAAACTAGTTTATCCTAACGCGCATAGGATAAACTAGTTTTTCCTAGGCCAAACTAGTTTATCCTAACGCCCATAGGATAAACTAGTTTTTCCTAGGCCAAACTAGTTTATCCTAACGCCCATAGCATAAACTAGTTTTTCCTAGGCCAAACTAGTTTGGCTTAACGTACATAGGATAAACTAGTTTAGCCTGCTATTCATTGGTCCGAACTAGTTTATCCTAGGCCAATACAATTTGACATGATTTTATTTATCCCAAAGACCGCTCCGGCGCCAAAACCTTCTAGTTTATCCTAGGCCGATCTAGTTTATCCTGGGGCAACGCAATTTGACGTGCTTTTATTGATCCCAACTACCGCTCCGGCGCCAACCTTGTGCAAAGTAGTATTGCCGTCACCCCTGTATAATATATTTTATTCGATGGGTAGTGAGATACTGCCCCCTATCTTCCCCATTTCACCGTCGCCGTTAGTTACAAAATATGTTCCATTTGACAAATTGAGAGCTGGAGGACCGGAGAATTGGATGAGAGGTTATCATAAAATTTAGGAGAGGAATAATTTAGAGGATTGATTATGTGCCGTATAACTTCGAATATCCGGCATCTTCGGGACCGTGTCTTCGCCGGATTTTTGAAAACTCCAGATTATTGAAAGAATATCAAATGTACTTCTGATATTCTTAATGGTGCATTTATTCATAAATAATTCAAAGCCAAGTGATATTTATAAGAGAAAAAAAAATTAATATTTAAAAAAAGAAAACATTGATTTTCTTTTCTCACATAAATATCACTACTTGGCTTTGAATTAATTATGAATAAATGCACCATCAAGAATATCAGAAGTACATTTGATATTCGTTCAGAAATCTGGAATTTTCAAAAATCCGGCGAAGTCCCAGTCCCAGTTTGGCCTAAAACACATATATTTTTAAGTTACCATTATACCACAATTAAAATTCTCTTTAAAAAATAGTACATATACATTTATACGGATGGGGATGCAGAACTGTAAAACCTGTTAAATAATCTGTGCATGACGAAATCTTATTTTAAACGGAATTTTTTTTTTTAATCGGTGCAAATTGGATATAATAATCCGATTGAAAAAAACATAGTACATTTGCTAGAGACGACTGACCTGCTAAAAAAGAAACTTAACTATAACAAAGTTTTTTTCCCTCCTATGTGATTCCGTCTTAGAAAGTTTTTCTACATAAAAGTTTTCAGATTTTCAAGTTTCCAAGCCGTGTAAAAAATTAAAGGTATTAGTAATTATTCGGATATTTACATACAAACAGAGATTCATTAAAAAATAAATATAGTTTACAATAGAATCATTAATATCGTTAATCCACATTCTATGGCTTGGAGATTTAAAAATTTTATACAATAAAATCTTCTAACACGGAAGTGCATAGAAAAGAAGAAAATTCGCTATAGGCAGGCTTCCTTTTTTTGAAGATTCATCTCTGTTGTAAATGCGTTATATTCTTTTTACAAGTACTAATATACTCATTTTACATAGATCAACATTTTTTGTTGTTGTTGTTAAACACGGGATTCCGTCATAGGCAGGTTATTTTTCCCAGGTTTTAATTTAATTTTATTCTTTACTACCCGTACTTTAATTTTATTACCTAAAAATGCATCTACTCATCTTAAAAAAAATTAATAAAAATAACTAGAAAACAGGAATTCCGTTTTTCAGAATTTAGTGTCGCCCCCGATGAAAAAAAAAGTGTATATAAATATAGACAGTACAAAACTTATTTTAGTTTTAAGACTTAAAGCACACGCTTTTATTTTATATAAAATGACATCATTCGCATCCACTGAATAATTCCTCATTTACAATCCAGTCTTAAACAGCATCTACGGTAAATTATTCGTAGGACGTCACTATCGCTGAATAATACATAAATCCAAAAAAAGAGATGTCGTCATCCAAGAAACTCGACAAAAAAAAACCTATCTAATGATTCATATGCCTTCATTTGTTTGTAATATTAATATAGATACTTAAAATTAAATATAGTTTATAACATCCCCATGTTTTATCAGAAATCATTCATTTATATTTTTTCAAAATAGCACGTATTTTAATTACATTTTTTTTGTTGTTGTTATGGAAAAAGGGCAACAAAAAAATATAATTACTATTTTACAACTATTTATCTTTTACTTTCTACAGAAATGGAGTACTTGAGTTGCCAACATTAAACAAATGGCGCTAAAAACAACAAAAAAATTAATATATCATAAATGAGATGAAATTTTCAAACAAATTTCAGTTAAAAGAACTTTTTTTTCCTAACACGACGGTATAAAAATTGAAAATGTGCTATGCTTAGAAGTAAAAAAAATTGCAGTAGAGTATTTAGCCGTACATTGATACATCTGCTTTTTTACTGCTGGCTTATACAACGGAACGTTGTTTTTTAGAGACGAAACTTTTATTGCTGGCCGAAAGAAATAGCATATCGGGGCTAATAACTATATATAAATATTAATTGTGGAATAATTGCGATTTAAAAGTAAGTGCATTTAAAAAAAATTGGGTTTGCCTAAATGTTACTGATATTTTTACTGAACAGACCAGAGATCCTGCCGGTCCAAATGATTTTCATATGAGCTGGATTGGAAATTGGACCGAGAATTTCTGCCTGTGTAGACCTCAAGAAGAATGCAGTCCAGTTCCGACTTTAGCCGGAAAAAAATGAGCCCCTGTCCATCTCGGTCCGAACCTCTATAAAAAAGTAATCCCCAAACCAAGCCCGGGTCGAGTGTCGGGAAGGAAAATTGAGCGGGCCCGTAAAGACCCTTACATCGAATAACCAAAAGACTAGCTCACAAAATTTTGTAAATTTGGACGCTAAACTCCTATTATATTTTTAAAAAAATAAAAAAACGAGTTTTCTCTGAACTTCGCTCACTTCCATAGATGTGTTTGAGTTGAGCGGATTCGTTTGAAAAATTTTGAATTTGAGCGTGAACTTGATTCATTTTTGAGAAACTGAATTAGAGTTTGAATTGGTTCGTTTTCTTTTTTTTTTTGAGCGTGCTTAACACTGGTTGGCATCAATTAAAGCGCGTCAAACTGAATTGGCCAAGGATAAACTAGATTGGACTAGGATAAACTAGAAGTTTAGCGCCGAAGCGGTCTTTGGGATCAATAAATACACGCCAAATTGAATTGGCCTAGGGCAAACTAGATCGGCCTAGGATAAACTAGTTCAGACCAATGAATAGCACTCTAAACTAGTTTATCCTATGAGCGTTAGGCCACACTAGTTTGGACTAGGAAAGCTAGTTTATCCTATGGGCGTTAGGATAAACTAGTTTGGCCTAGGAAAAATTAGTTTATCCTATGGGCGTTAGGATAAACTAGTTTGGCCTAGGAAAAATTAGTTTATCCTATGGGCGTTAGGATAAACTAGTTTGGCCTAGGAAAAACTAGTTTATCCGATGCGCGTTAGGATAAACTAGTTTGGCCTAAAATCGGGTTTGGCCGGTAACATATATATATATATATATATATATATATATATATTGTTTTAAGCAATTACTGAAAATTTATTCAAAATTTTCTTACCTTTTATTTATTACAGGATTATACTTTCTTGAAAATTACTTAAAACATTGTAAAATTTTCAGCTTCAGCGTCAGACACTGTGGCCAATGTGTTAAAGAAAGTAGTCTACATACTGCCCGAGAAACTCACGTCAGCGATAATTAAGTGGTAAATAAAATACCATTGTCGTCAAGTCTCCCGATTGATCGTAGAGTTCTATGATTAAACAAAACGAATATTAAGATAAAGGAATATTGATGCTTAACCCCTTCGGGACGCGCGTCTTTTACAGAGTTTTTAATCTTTTATCACCGGTTTTCCAAAACAGAAATGTTTGCCTAATTGAATAGGGAAAATGCTGGGATTAAATGAGGAAAAATTTACAATGAAAATTCACTGGTGAGAATAATTACTGATTCTGAACACCTTACGTGGCATGTATACCGGTCGCTCGTCCCCAAGGGGTTAAAACTGAGAGACTTAACAACAATAAATACAGGGTTCGCACGCTATTAAAGACGCTACACCATTTGGTAATGACTCTGCCACCAGTATTATTATAAAGATAATTTTCTTCACGATTTATTAGCTAAAAGATAGTTTTATGCGATGATTGGTGGTAGAGTACATACAAAATGGGGCGTAGCTTCAGAGCCTGATTACCAACGGGGCACATTCCTACCAGTAAAAAGAAACAGAAAATTTTACCCCATTCCAGGAAGAAATTTAACATGAATCCGACGTTTAGATAAGGCGAACATTTCTTTTAAAATGTATTGGTGTAAGTGTGCCCCGTTGTTAACGAGGCCCTGCGTGGCTTAACAGAGTGCCAACCTTGAAATATTATAGGAATTATCGAATTTTAATGTATGATTATTATGCACGTATGTTTAGTAGCGAATAATATTTCAAAGTAACGTGACCATGATAAACTTTACACACACATAATTTTGAGAAATGGATAGATGAAGTGCATTTGCGTGCGATTTTTTAATTATCAACTGCAGTATAGTGAAAACAATTTTTTCTCTAAATTAAGCTTTTGAAATTTTTCCTATTTCATTTGAATATATTTAAAAAAATTTGATTCCAAACTACTTACTATTCCATTCTAATATCATTCAGGTAGAAACTTGGTATAAATTAAAGTTATCCTCTCTTGAAAAATGACTTTTAATGAGCTAATAGCTTATAATAAAGTATTTGAACTACTTGTTCATTAAACATTTCAAACTGAAACTTAGAAATGAAAGCCTTTGAAAAAGTATGGAAGGAACTGAAAATCATTATTTGACGTTGAAATCGTTAAGAAAGTACCGAAAATGTCACTTAGTGTGTGAAGTGGAAGGGGGAAGTGGTTGGGGGAAAAGAGAAGGTTAATTTTTTTAATTTGAGAGAGTTATTTATAAATAATTATGAAGAGTCATATAATTCTAATATTGAATATATTTGATGAATAAAAAATATTTTGCAAATCTCTGAAATGTATATCTTTTCATAGTTTGTTTGTTTGAGATGTTTGTTCACAACCATAGTTGACCAAGTCCATTTTGAAAAAAAAAAGAGATAGTTTATTTAGAAGGTGCATGAAATCTGTTTTGTCCGCTCCCATAGGTATAACAAGTCTATTTTCACCTACTTTCTCACATATGTCATATGTTTACAAACTTGGTTTACTGTGGGAGTGGAGAAAACAGATTTTATGTACCTTATAAATAAACTGTATATCTCTTTTTTTTTCACAATGGACTTGGTCTACTATGGATTTGATCCCCTCAAATATGAACTGTATGTAGCGAAAGTACTTTTGTCTCTGAAATAATCTCTTGAAAGCTTCCCATTTTCTTTGAGTATATTTAAAAATTTTCATTCCATACTAGTTACTATTCCATTCTTGCATATACAGGGTTCGTACGGGTACCGTTATTTTCAAGGCCAAATATTAGAATTTTTTTATCGAAAAATAATTCTACTGTAAACGTACGAAATTTCGCCTTATTTCAGGTGAGATTTCTGCATAAGATAATACTGGTACCTAAGAATTTCTTAGTCTGGAAATTCAAGCGCCCGTACAAACTCTGCATAGATAAAATTCATGAGACAGGAAGATTGAGTTTCATTTAACAGTGTTTTATATAAAACGATTTCTACTCCTGCTTGTAGATTAAATGCATTTGTGTGTCATTTTTTATGTAATGCATATTTTAAATATGAACTGTAATACATATTTTAAATATCAACATTTGATTTACAAATGTTTTATATACACGGTTTCTACTCCTCGCTATAGATGATATGCATTTGCATAACATTTTTTTAAATAGAAAGTGCAATTCAGAGAAAGTACTTTTTCTCTGAACTAATATCTTGCAAACTTTTCCATTGAATGAATTTAAATTGTTGATCCCCTGCTATTAACTATTCCATTCTAATATTATTAAGGAAGAAATTCGGAATAAATTAAAGTTCTCCTCTCTCGAAAAATGACTTTTAAAGAACGAAGAGGTTATTATAAAGTAGTTAATCTACTTCGTCATTAAACATTTGAAACTGAAACTTAGAAATGAAAGTCTCTGGAGAAGTCTGTAAGGAACTGAAACTCATTATTTGATGTTGAAATCGTTAAGAGAGTGCGGAAAAAGTCTCTTGAGTGTGTGAAGTGGAAGGTGAAGTGCTTGGGGAAACGAGAAGATAAAAAATTTAAATTTGAAGGGAGTTAATTATGCAAAGTCATATAACTGTAATATTGAATATATTAATAAGATAATATTTGATGAACAAAATATGTTTTGGAAACCTCTGAAGATTATGTATTTTCGGAGCTTGCATAAATAACATCCGCGAGTCAGGGAGATTCAATATCATTTATCAATGTTTTTTATATTCGATTTCTACTTCTGCCTATAGATGATATGTACTTATGTGTTATGTTTTAAAATATGAACTGTAATACATACAGTGAAACCTCCATGTGCGACCACCTCCCTGAACTACCATTTTTTCATGAAACGAAATTTATTCCCATAGGCTCAATACTAATTTTACCTCCATCCAGAGACCATCTGAGTTGAACTCCCTCCATGAGCGATAGATTTCTTTTAAGAAAATGAAACCATTTTCGTTTATTCCTGGTCGCTTGAAGAAGGTTTTATTAGTAAAATAATTCCGGAGAGCGTATTATTCATCAAACTTCTAAACTAAGTTTAGATTTTTTTTTTATTTCCGGTAACTTTTAAGTATTTAAACCCGTTTGTTCCTTTTTAGGCAATGAATTTAACTCTGATGACAAATTAAGAATGACGGTCAATAGACTTCCCTGCCCTATTCTATCAGGAAACTCTCAGAGAAATCGATAAATTAATAAAATCATCATTATTTTATTCAGTCTAAAAAAATTGCATTTTTTTATTGAAGTTCCAAAGGACTTGGAAATAAAAGTTATAAAAGATAAAAACCGCAAATTCAAAGCAAACGTCAACGTATTCATTTTTTAAACTCTGCAGTAATTAACTTAAGTACTTAACTTTTGTTTTGATACTTAATTTTTTATATTTTTTCCTAATGTGAAAAACAAATTTTAGTAACGTTAACTCTTATTATTATTATTTTTTTTTTGAACAATTAAAATCTTGATTTAAGCATGACCTCCACTAAGAGACTACCTCTCGGAGCGACCAATTTTTATTGGAACGGAACGTGGTCTCTTTAGGGAGGTTTTACTGTATTTTAAATATGAACATTTCATTTACCAATGTTTTATATACGCGGTTTCTACGCCCAGGCGATTTCCTTTTATTCTATCTACGCCACACTATAAAAACAAAAATCTTTTACATACACTTTGGCAACATGTGCAAGAGGAAATGTACTATAAACAAAATGGTGCGAATGGAATATAGAGGTAGCCACAAGTGATATCCTGCCTATAGATGATATGAATTTATGTGTCATTAAAAAAAAATGAACACTAATATAGCGAAAGTATTTTTTCCTATGAAGTAATATTTTGAAAACTTCCCTACTTCACTTGGATATATTTACTTTTATAATTCCATACTACTTACTATTCTATTCTAATATTATTAAGGAAGAAATTCAGAATAAATTAAAGTTCTCCTCTCTTGAAAAATGACTTTTAATGAACCGAAAGTTGTTATTATAAAATTGTTAAACTACTTCGTCATTAAGCATTTCAAACTGAATCTTAGAAATCAAAATCTCGGAAGAAGAGGGTAAAGAACTGAAACTCTTTACCCATCTGATGGTAAAATCGTTAAGGAAGTACGAAAAAAGTCACGTGACTGGGTGAAGTGTTAGGAAAAATGAGAAGATTTTTTTTTTTTTTTTTTTTTTTTTTTTTTTTTTGTGCAGGAGTTACTTATATTATAAGGAATTGTGTAAAGTCATATAACTGTAATATTGAATATATTAATAAGATTATATGTGATAAATGGAAATATTTGGGTAATCTCTGAAGTTATATCTTTTCAAAGCTTGCATAGATAAAATCCAGGAGTCAGGGAGATTTAATATTTTATATACACGGTTTCTACTCCTCGCTATAGATGATATGCATTTGCATGTCATTTTTTTTTAAAATATAAAGTGCAATTCAGAGAAAGTACTTTTTCTCTGAACTAATAGCTTGAAAACTTTTCCATTGAATGAATTTAAATTTTTCATCCCCTGCTATTCACTATTCCATTCTAATATTATTAAGGAAGAAATTCGGAATAAATTAAAGTTCTCCTCTCTCGAAATATGACTTTTAACGAACGAAGAGGTTATTATAAAGTAGTTAATCTACTTCGTCATTAAACATTAGAAACGGAAACTTAGAGATGAAAGTCTCTGAAGAAGTCTGTAAGGAACTGAAACTCATTATTTAATGTTGAAATCGTTAAGAGAGTGCGGAAAAAGTCTCTTGAGTGTGTGAAGTGGAAGGGGGAGTGTTTGGAGGAAATGAGAAGATAAAAAATTAAATTTGAAGGGAGTTAATTATGCAAAGTCATGTAACAGTAATATAGAATATATTAATAAGATTATATTTGATGAACAAAATATGTTTTGGAAACCTCTGAAGATTATGTATTTTCGGAGCTTGCATAAAGAACATCCGCGAGTCAGAGAGATTCAATATCATTTATCAATGTTTTATATACTCGATTTCTACTTCTGCCTATAGATGATATGTATTTATGGGTTATGTTTTTAAATATGAACTGTAGTACATATTTTAAATATGAACATTTTATTTACCAATGTTTTATATACGCGGTGTCTACGCCCAGGGAATTTTTTTTTTCATTCTATCTCCGCCACTTTTTAAAAACAAAAATCTTTTACATACACTTTGACAACATGTGCAAGACGAAATGTACTATAAACAAAATGATGCGAATGGAATATAGAAGTAGTCACAAGTGATATCCTGCCTATAGATGATATGAATTTATGTGTCATTAAAAAAAATGAACACTAATATAGCGAAAGTATTTTTTTCTATGAAGTAATATTTTGAAAACTTCCCTACTTCATTTGGATATATTTACTTTTAAAATTCCATACTTCTTACTATTCTATTCTAATATTATTAAAGAAGAAATTCAGAATAAATTAAAGTTCTCCTCTCTTGAAAAATGACTTTTAATGAACCGAAAGTGGTTATTATAAAGTAGGTAAACTACTTGGTCATTAAACATTTGAAATTGAATCTTAGAAATCAAATTCTGTGGAGAAGAGGGTAAGGAACTGAAACTCTTTACCCATCTAATGGTAAAATCGTTCAGGGAGTACGAAAAAAGTCACGTGACTCGGTGAAGTGATAGGGGAAATGAGAGGTTTTTTTTTTTTTTTTTTTTTTTTTTTTTTTTTTTTTTTCCAGGAGTTATTTATATTATAAGGAATTATGCAAAGTCATATAACTGTAATATTGAATATATTAATAAGATTATATGTGATAAATGAAAATATTTGTGTAATCTCTGAAGTTATATCTTTCAAAGCTTGCATAGATAAAATCCATGAGTCAGGGAGATTAATTTCATACACCAATGTTTTATATACAATGTTTCTACAGTTTCTTATGGGTGATATGCATTTATGTGTCATTTTAAAAATATGAACTGTAATATAGCGAAAGTATTGGGTCGATCGGGAAGTCGCGTCGTGTTCGGAAAATCAATTCTAACCGGGAAATTCTGCCCTATAATTATTAGACGATAGATATCGGGTCATTCCATGTCAGTTCAGGTAGGCATGTAACCCACCATCGCAGATTTTCATGAAACTGCGTGTGTTTGTTCCTATTAATAAGATATGATCACCAGTATTTTTTTTTACTCCTTGGTCAAATTGTTTCAGAGAAAAGAATTGTCAAAATTTCGACGAACTGCCGTCAGTTGGCATTCTTGACTGCTCGGTTTTCAAATGTAGAATGACATAAATGAGATCATATTTCTATATCTACTCTACAAATCATCTTCACATAATTCATGCATAATATATATGGTACGCAGTTTATGAAAAAAAAATACTGTTACGCTTATAACATTTTAAGTGTGTCTAAAAAAATGTTTAAACTTTGAAGTCATGAATTTTTTATAAAAAGTAATGCATTAACTAATAAAGCATTATCAACAAAAGGCGGTATTTTTATTAAATTTATTTTTTGTGGGGGATATACTTAACCCTCCGTCTACCAGACGGGTCCATTGGACCCGACAGGTACATACAAAATATTCATTCAAACCAGAAATTTCTTTAAAATAAACTAAGTATATAAACCAGACAAAAATAAGGTAAATAAATAAGTTAAATAGTTTTAAATAAAAATTCTGGTGTAGAACGTTTTATTAAAACTTGAATAAAATTCCCGGTAGATCTAGGGTTAAAGGTGTCCTTTACCTGATTCTGAAACAAAAATAGTGGGATTTTGGGTGTTTTTAGTAGTATTTCCTATTTAAAAATATTTTGTGGCGCATTTCAAATCAAATCAAGCAGAGTCATTCCATGTCAGTTCGCCAAAGACATTTAATTCACTATCACAAATTTCAATGAAACTGGGTATATTTATAGCTCATTTTAAGACGTAATCACCTTGATCCTAAGTAAAATATTTTTTAAGATAAAGAAATATCTAAATATTGAAATAATAATAAAAAAAAATGTTTTTAATGACGGATCTGTATTTAAATACTGCATAAAAAAAAGTCATTTCAATATAAAATCACTAAATAAGTTTCAAATAATGTATATGTGACATATAACGTAGACAGATTATTATTTATTGTTGTTTGTCATGTTTAAACGCTAAGAGTGTGTTTAATCTTGTGAATTTTTAAAATCAAGAATTTTATGAAAAATAATGTGTTAATCAAAAATTTATTATTAACCGAAGGCAGGCTGTTATTACGTTTTTTAATTGTACGTAAAAATATCTTTTCAATAGTTATAAAATAAAAATAGTGAAAATATGAGCAATTTTAAGAAAATTTTCATAAAATGTGAATGTTTAATGATAAATATTGAAGCTTTTTATGCTAAGATGTACTATAATGACTACGATATCGTGTATTGCTACTCTTGCTTAAATATAATGCATACAATAATAAAATAACAAATATTATTTACAGCAATAAAAATTAAATTAAATAGTACCAGTTCCTTTACCAACACTACACTGCTCAACAGCCGACTTAAAATCAACAGCCCACTCTTATTGAAAAATACTTTCAACTGTTCAAATAATAAATAAACTAAATTTTAAAAATCTTAATACCAACTAATTATCTTAAGACGATAACAATAACTAAACAACATAATGAATTTATAAATCAGCTTTTAATTGAAAATTCATGAAATGGTCGCTTTAAATGTTGCTGTTCATCGAGTCAATCAAAATAAATTTAAAAAAAAAATAGTGAACCTAATATGCTGACTGCAATGACACTTCTAACAAAACTAATTAATTCATTACCATCTGAAATCAAATCCGAAAGATCAAAAAGAAAAAATCAGCTGTAGTGTGAATGCGACATACTCAGTTGTTGTTGAGATAGGAATGTCTTTGTTAGATTTTCACCTGTACTCAAGGTTCGCACAATCCTTGGAATTTCCAAGGACTCTGGCACCACTATTAATGATAAGGAAATTTACATTTAATTTTTAAAACACAGCATTCGCAATCACCACCTTTATTCACAGATTTTGAAATATTTTTCTGTAGTGAAATACTTTGAAAATACTGTAAAAATTTAGTGGTAGAACTGTGCGAACCCTGCCTGTACTTCAATAAAATATAAACATGTACGCTTTTTTTCATTCATCCAAATTAGGTAAAACAATTATAAACTTTTGTTGTCATTACACCAGATGTTAAATTTTTCGTTACATACTATTAGATAAGTTCTTTCCTTTTAGATATTATTAACAGAATATCATAAAATTTATCACATGTATTTTCTATAAGTGTTTAAAAATATATATATGCTTTATTAAACATAAATGAATAATTTTTAAATAATTTGTTTGAGAACAGGGATATATATATACACACATATGTATATACATACAATATTTGTTGAAAATCCATCTTTCAGCAATATTGTGATGAAATATATCAAATTACATATCATTAGAAACTGAATAAAGTTACAAAAGTGCAACTCATTAAGTTTTAAATATTTTTTTAGATATAGTTATTTGAAAGATATAAATTCAGATTATGCATTTTTTCATATATTAAAAGCACAATATGTCAAAATTTTCTTCAAAGGAATGAAATTTGGTATTTTTTCAATATTAGCAGCTCAATGCTAAATTTTCAATATTAGCAGCCAAATATGAGTTTAAAGATTAAGAGTGTCATTTTGAAAATTTCTATTGGGCGGTGAGGAGCTAGTGATTTTTCTCTTTTTTGGAAAGGGATAATTGCTCTTCGCCCTAGAAGTTTTACTAAAAAACAATATTGTTTATTTTTTACCTTAAGAAACGATCATACAAGATCATTTGAAAAATAAAATAAATGTACCGTAATTTCCGGTGTATAGCCAGCGGATCAAACAATCGTGTTTCGACACAGAAATTTTTTTAAATAAAATGTAACTTTTTAGATCACGGTAAATATTGGTCTTCAAATACTGAATAAAATTTCTGGGTCCAAACTGAATTGCTTGATCTGCGGGCTATATACCCGAAATTACGGTATAAATAAAAATATTTCCAGGGATGATACATTGGATAGATTTTACATCTGAAAATATTGATAATTTTAAATATGATTTAAATACTACTAAAACCAACCAAAATCCCACTATTTTTATTTCAGATCCAGTTATAATGTAGTATTATGTACAACTTAAAATTAAAAAATTAGTCATAGGAACTCCGCCTCTGATTGATAAAGCTTTTTTAATAATTTCATTATTTTTTTTTAAATATTTTTGATTTCAAAGATTATACAATTTTTTAGACGCATTTAAATATTTTTTAACATTACAGCAATATTTTTTTCATAATCTACATACTTTATTTACCTTGCTCAAATTATTTCAAGAAGATTTCCTTATTAGTTATTGAAATATGATTTTATATATAAAATGAGGCCTTTGAAAATTGAATAATCATTAATGGCAACTCGTGGCAATTTTCCAAAACTTTGATAATTTCTCATATTTTCACTGTTTTTATTTTATAACCATTTAAAAAGATATTTTTATGTAAAAAGCAATAGCACCCTGCCTTCGGTTGATAATAAATTTTTGATTAACACATTATTTTTGACAAAATTCTTGATTTCAAAAATTCACAAGATAAAACACTCGCAACAAGATACACACTCTTAGTGTTTAAACATGACAAAAAACAAGAAATATTAATCTGCCAACATTATTTGTCGCATATACATTATTTGAAACCTATTTAGTGATTTTATATTGAAATGACGTTTTTTTTAATGCAGTCTTTGAATATAGATCTGTCATTAAAAATATTTTAAACAATTTTTCAAAATTTTGATTTTTTTTTATCTTAGAAAATATTTTACTTAGGATCAAGAAAATTAAAGGTGATTACGTCTTAAAATGAGCTATAAACAAACACAGTTTCATTGAAATTTGTGACAGTGATTAAATGGCTTAGGGGAACTGACATGGAATGACTCTGCTTGATTTATTTGAAATGCGCCACAAAATATTTTAAATTAGAAAATACTCTAAAAACACCCAAAATCCCACTATTTTTATTTCAGAATCAGGTAAAGGACACCTTTAAATATATCTCCCATAAAAAATAAATTTAATAAAAATACCGCCTTTTGTTGATAATGCTTTTTTTGTTAATGCATTATTTTTCATTAAAAATTTACGACTTCGAATTTTAAACATTTTTTTAGACCCACTTAAAATGTTATAATCGTAACGATATATATATTTTTTCATAAACTGCGTACCCTAAATATTATGCATAAATTATTTGAAGATGATTTATAGAGTAGATATTGAAATATGATTATATATATGGCATGTTACATTTGAAAACCGAGCAGTCAAGAATGCCAACTGACGCCAGTTTTTCAAAATTTTGACAATTTTTTTCTCAGAAACTATTTCAAAGTCATTTCCGATCGACCAAATACCTTTTTTTCTCTCAAGAAGTCCCTATTTCCTTCGAATATATCTAAAATTTTTCATTCCATGCTTACATGCCATGGAATAGTAATGGAATTACTATTCCATTCTGGCATGCATGAAATCCATGAATCAGGGAGATTTAATTTCAATTACCAATGTTTTGTAAACACGGTTTCTACTCCTGCTTGAGGATCAGGGGTGACCAACTGTGGCACGTTGGACACCATTAAAAGTTTATAGTAACCATTGCCCTATATGATCGTTGAATCTCTGCGATTCAGTAACTAGGCTCATTCTTAAAAAAAAAAATAGTGCAATTAAATATGAACCACTCTATATGTTTTAAATATAAATATTTCATTTACTAATGTTTTATATACACGTTTTCTGACCCTGCCTATGGATGATATGCATTTATGTGTCATTTTAAAATTAAACATTTTTTTCTCTGAACTAATATCTTGAAAACTATCCTATTTTCTTTGAAAATATTTGAAATTTCTGAGTCCATTATTATTCCATTTTAATATTATTAAGAAAGAAACTCTGAATAAATTAAAGTCCTCCTTTCTTAAAGATCGAAGTGGTTAGTATAAAGTAGTTAAGCTACTTGGTCATCAAACATTTCAAGATGCAACTTAGAAATGAATGTCTCTAGAGAAATGTGTAAGGAAATAAAACTGATTATTTGATGTTGAAATCGTTAAGGGAGTGTGGTAAAAATACTCTTGAGTGTGTGAAGAGGAAGGTGAAGTGTTAGGGGAAATGAGAAGATTTTTTTTTTTCCTTTTTTACATCTGAGAGAGTTATTTATCAGTCATTATTTAAAGTCATATAACTCTAATATTGAATATAGTAATAAGATTATATTTGAGGAATAAAAAAAACATTTTGGAAATCTCAGAAATGTATATCTTTTCAAAGCTTGCATAGATAAAAACCATGAGTCAGAGTGATTTAATTTCATTCACCAAAGTTTTATATACACAGTTTCTACTCTTGCCTATGGATAATACGCATTTATGTGTCATTTTTAGGTGCGTTCGAAATTATATAAATACGTAGCACCTATAGTCGTCGTTCAGTCCATCCGTCTGTCCGTCCGTCTGTCCGTCCGTATGTCCGTCCGTCTGTCTGTCCGCATATAACAGAGCAAAAACTACCAAACCGAATGGTCTGAAATTTGAAATATAAGATTGATGCAAAATTTTGTCGAGCCATTTCAAATTTTATGAAAATCGGATGTATAGTTTAATTACAGGGACAGTCAAAAGTGTTCGGGGAATGGGAAAAAAATTATTGGGAGTGCATTTTAATGATGTTAAAGACTATGCACTTTATGAAGTGCAAAAAATTATACATTCAGTACAATATGGGGTGCAAAAAATAATTATAAAACTTGTTATAGTACGAACGCACCTCATTTGCCACGTTTGACGAGCAATTTCCAACTTGTTATGAAATGTCTCCTGTGAACCTGTCTGACTGACTGACTGTCTGTACGTAAGCGAGAAAAATTTTGTGGGCGCACTATCTCAAAAACTATCGGATGGAATTTAATAAAAATTTAGATTCAGTTAGACTGCGATATAAGTTAATGCTGATTAGGTTTTGGTGCAAATTGCCCGACAAGTGGCGGTGCTATGCTGCATTTCTCACGATTTTCGCAATAGTTCTATCTCAAGAACTAATGTTTGGATTTGCATCAAACTTCATATTCAATTAGACGTTAATATAAAATGTCGTTGTTTAGTTTTTGGTGTAAATCGCTTTGTAGGTGGCACTGCTATTCTGCATTTTTCACGATTTCCGCAACAGCTACTTCTCAAGAACTAATGCATAGATTTTTATCAAAATTCAGATTCAGTTACACGTTGACATAAGTTGTTGCTGATTAGTTTTTGGTGTGAATCTCCCACAAGTGGTGCTGCTATGCTGCATTTGTCGCGATTTCTGCAATAGCTCTATCTAAAGAACTAATGCGCGGAATTTCATCAAACCTCATATTCTGTTAGAGCTTGACATAAGTTGATGTTCATTAGGTTTTCGTGTAAATTATATAAAAGGTGGCACTACTATGCTGCATTTTTCACGATTTTCGCCTTTAGCTATATGTCAAAAATTAATGCACGGAATTTAATCAAACTTCATATACTCTTACAATTCCACATAAATAGATCCTTATTGGGCTTTAGTGTATACTGTACAAAAATGTCGCTTTTACGCTCTTTGGGTCGGGAATTTTGGTTGCTGTCATCTAAGAGGTTGGGTTCCAAAAATTCAATGATTTGTTTGAAAAATGATATGCTTATATCTCCTTCTTAAATGAACACAATTTAACGAATCTATACCTTTAGAATCCTTATGATGGGCATAGATTGATATTTAATTCCGGCACTGTGATAGCGAATTTTAAAGTGATAACATGTATGAAATAGAAGAAAGTATTAGGATTAGCACATCAAACTAGTTTGCTTTGTTTTTTTAGGTGCGGTCGTAATTATATGAATACGTAGCACCTATATTCATCCTTCGGCCCGTCTGTGTGTCTGTCCGTCTGTCCGCATATAACAGAGAAAAAACTACCCAACAAATTGCAAAATGTTGTCGAGTCATTTCAATTTTATAAAAATTGGATGTATAGTTTAATTTCAGGGTCAGTCAAAATTTTTCCGTTACAATACGGCCAATGGGAAAGAGAAATTTCAAGTGCATTTTAATGATGGTACAGCCTTTCGAACAGAATAAAATTGATATCCACTTATGAAGTGCACTAAAATATATATTCAGTGCAATATGTGGTGCAAAAAATATTTATAAAAATAGTTATAGAACGAACGCACATCATTTGCCACGTTTGGCGTGCAATTTACAACTTGTTAAAATATGAACTGTAATATAGCGGAATTACTTTTTTTTTCTCGAAAAGTCCCGATTTTCTTTTAATATATTAATTTTTTTTCATTCCATTCTAATTACTATTCCATTCTTGCATAGATAAAATCCATGAGTCAGGGAGATTTAATTTCTAATTAATTACCAATGTTTTGTATACACGGTTTCTGCACCTGCGTATGGATCAGGGGTGGCCAACTGTGGCACGTTAGACACCACTAAAATTTTATAGTAATAGCCTTATATGATCGTCAATCTCTGCGATTCAGGAAGTCGGCTATTTCTTTAGAAAATTAGTGTTATGTGCCACAGTTGGCCACTCCTACTGCTGATGATATGCATTTGTGTGTCACTTTTTAAATACGAACTTTTTAAATAATACATATTTGAAATATGAACATTTCATTTACCGATATTTTATACACACATTGTCCGCTTCTGCCTATGGATGATATGCGTTTATGTGTCATTTTTAAATTATGAACTGTAATATAGCGAAAATATTTATTTTTCTCTTAAATAATATCTTGAAAACTTACCTATTTTCTTTGAATATGTTTAATGTTTTAGATTCAATACTATTTCCTATTCCATTTTAATAATATTAAGAAAGAAACTCGGAATAAATTAATGTTCTTCTCTCTTGAAAAATTACTTTTAATGATCTAAATGGTTAAGCTACTTGGCCATTAAACATTTGAAGATGAAACATAGAAATGAATGTCTCTAGAGAAATGTGTAAGGAACTGAAACGCATTATTTGATGTTGAAATCGTAAAGGGAGTGCGGTAAAAATTCTGTTGAGTGTGTGAAGAGGAAAGTGAAGTGTTAGGAGATATGAGACGATATCTTGTCTTACACCTGAGAGAGTTATTTCCCAGTAATTATGTAAAGTCTTATAACTCTAATATTGAATATATTAAGAGGATCATATTTTGAGGAATAAAAACTATTTTTGAAATCACTGAAGTACATACCTTTTCAGAGCTTGCATAGATAAAATCCATGAGCCAGGATGATTTAATTTCGTTTACTAAAGTTATTTATACACGGTTTCTTCTCCTACCTATAGGCGATATGCACTTATGTGTCATTTTTTAAAAATAATATGAACTGCAATATAGCGAAAGTATTTTTTTCTCTTGAAATTTTCCTTACTTCCTTTTAACATATTTACATTTTTTTTCAATTCCTTACTACTCACTATTCTATGCTTGTATGGATACAATTCACGAGTCAGGGAGATTTAATTTCATTTACCAATGTTTTATATAAACGGTTTCTATCCTGCAAATAGATGATATACATTTATGCGTCCTTTTTTAAATTGAACTGTAATACATATTTTAAATATGAACATTTCATTTACCAATGCTTTATATACATTTTTTTCTGCTCCTGCATGTGGATGATATGCATGTATATGTCATTTTTTTAATTGAACTGTAATACATATTTTAAATATGAACATTTCATTTACCAAAGTTTTACATCCATTTTTTTCTGCCCCTGCCTGTGGATGATATGTATCTATGTGTCATTTTTTTAAAATGTGAACTGTAATATTGCGAAAATACTTTTTTTTTCTCTTAAAACATTCTGATTTCCTTTAAATATATTTAACATTTTGGACTCCGTACTATGTAATATTCCATTCTAATATTATTAAGAAAGAAACTCGTACTGAATTAAAGTTCTACTCTCTTGAAAAAATCACTTTTAATGAGTGTAGAGGTTATTATAAAATATTTAAAGTACTTGGTTATTAAAGATTTCAAACTGAAACTTAGAAATGAAAGTCTTTGGAGAAGTGTGTAAGGAAATGAAACTCATTATTTGATGATGAAATCGTTAAGGGAGTTCGGAAAAAGTCACTGGAGTGTGTGAAGTGGAAGGTGAAGTGTTGGGGTAAATGAGTAGATAAAAATTTTAAATTTGAAGCGAGTTGATTATAAGTAAATATACAGAGTCACAATCTTAATATTCAATACATTAGCAAAATTATATTTAATGAAAAATATAATTTGGAACGAATGGAGTCTTTTTCATCCACGAGTTTGCGCAGAGCAACCCTAAAAGTAAAAAGTATTTAATTTCAATTGCTGACGTTTTATGTACACGGTATCCACTCCTACTCTTGTTTATTTTTAAACAGTGAGCTTTAGAAGTATTTACCCAATTAGTAAAAAAAAGTGCTTATAACCATATTAACCCTATATCTACTGGCGGTACTTATAACTACCATAAAAATACTTTGTTATAAAATTCATTTAATACAATGATTAATTTTAATACAGTTTAGAATGAGTTATAGATACATTACTTTATTTTGTTCCAAAAGCAAAACTGTTTACAAAAAAAAAAATAATAATATTTTTTAAAGGATTATTTCTTTTGCATTTGCATCTTTTCAGCTTTATTGTAGTTGGGGGGGGGGGGGGGTCAATTCGGAAATATTTCTATATTTTTATTGTACGAACATTATACTTGTACATTTCCTAAATCTACAAAATACTAAGAAATACATTTAAAATAAAAGATATGAGTGGGTAGAATATTGCACAAATTCCTATAAATTCAAATTTAATTAATCCTTCCAAATCCTTCAATCGTTCTAAAATCCTTCTAAAATTTATTAAATGAATATGTAAATCTTCTAATGTAGTTTAAACAATTCACGAAAAATGCTTTAGAACATAAAATATTCACGAATTCATAATTCAGTATATAAAAGATTAAAGGCCATTTTCGCCAGAATTGATATTTTCTTATCTGTCACAAAAATTTAACTTTTCTATTATATCTAGGTCACATAACTTTTATTAAAAAAACCTTCTCCATTCAGTAACAAGTAGAACACTAAACTTTTCCTTTGCGCAAAGCAATACTTACCGGGTTATAATACTATTTAACTTTAGCAACCCCTTTCACTAAAAATAATAACGCCTACGACAGCATCCATTTTTGTTCCAGCGCGTAAGTATTCACGGGACGATACTCTGGTTTGTTAGTCCGTATCCTAACTCATGTAAATTTATTCCGATTGACATCTAATTTTTTCTATATTCATGAAGTTCACTGTAGAATGTTCGCTGTTGAAAAGGAAGTGCGCAGCGTTTATAGTTCCTTTACGGGAACCCACAAAATAATTCCGTTATATTATGGTCTGTGTTGAAATATCGTTTACAGTGCATTTTATTTAAATATCTTTTTTAACTTTATCACACTTACTTATGTGGAAAAAGGAAGTTTATTACAAGGAAGGTCTCCTTATTGGGCATACTGGGAATATTTTGAAAAACATACTAATTACTTACTACTAAATATACTAATACTACTAACTTATGTATGTAATAAAGGATGAGTTAAATTTAGCTGCGGAATTACAATAGAAAGTCTATAAAAAATATAATACTATCGAGTATTTGGCGAAAAAAGACGAAAGCGTCACGCGATTTGGCGAGCAGCTCTTTTCCTTGCCAAAAGCAAACGATTTTTATGCATCTGAAAATTGCTTGTTAATTTATTTTTACAAAGCTTGTAAATAATATTTAATGAATTTAAATTTAAACAATGAGATAATTTAATGCATATTTTTTTTGTATTACATATGTATGTTGCTTGTTGCTTCAGTTATTAAACCCGGGAGCAGTCGCATGGGGTGTGACGTACCCCAGGTGTGTGCAGTTTTTCTCAACTGTCACCACTATTTTTCAAAAAAGTATTCTTCAACTTAATTTATTTCAGAATTTATAGACTTTGTAAGTTTACGATTACTATTTGTATTTACTGGTGACAAAGTAAAAACCATTCACACTCTGGGTATGCGCGACTTCTCCCGGGTTAATTTCATCACCGTTAAAATAATTTCATATATAAAAAATATTTTCATAATGAAAAATATATTTTCCTGTATTTAAGCATATTCAAAAATAAAGGTCAGATGAAGAATGCTGCATTTACACATTTCAATATCGAAACGTTTTTGTTTCCATTGCAACAAAATTGAATTGGCAGTGCTCAGTTGGCTCAATTGAGGTTGAAACAATTTTAATTAATTTACATTTTGTTTTAATTCATAAAATTTCACAGTTGGCTATTTCCATGCGAACTTGTTATGTCTGTTACATACTATGATTTTTGTCTACCAGTATTTTAGAACGGAAAAATGTGACTTATTTTGTCGGAGATATCTCATCAATTGAATAAGGCGAAGCAAACTTTTCGAAAATAGCGGTGGCCAACAAGCATAGCGATTTTCAGCTGTGTAACAGACTAACAAGTTCGCATGGAAATAGCCAGTTAACATTCATTATAAATGTATATATGACAAATTTATAGTTAGAACAATCTATATCTGACAAAACTAAATTTATTTAAATAAAATTTATTTTAAAAAATTCAATACGAAACATTTTTACCTTAATGAGTATTTGACATAAGAAAATACTTTTTGAAATTTTATTCCATCGCCAAATAACGATATTTTCATTATTTTTTTTACGGACATTCTACCACTTTTCCGCCAAAATTGTTTTTGATAAACATATCTTTCCTCATGAGAAGAATATTCTATAATTTGTTTCAGATTTTTCGGAGTATGGCCGTATGGATACCTTCCTTGTTAGTATATTCTAACCGTGTTGGAAAGTGTTCCGTAAACTATGACTAATGTTTGATTTTTCATTCTTGATTTGTTAAGAAACTTAGATTTTAGAAATTCCCAATTAGCAATTTTGAGTTCAAGAATACGTGATACTTTATGACAGTATTTTTCTCACTCAATTCACAGATTTTCAAGAATACTGTCTTCGAATCATTTAAAAGATATTTTAATATATTCTAAAAATTTGCTGCTTTAACACAAGACAACAAACTAAAGAACATATTATCAGTCTTTCTCTTAAATTGTTTTCCAATATCGAAGATAGTTTAATGTCGACAAAAATAACCTTTGAATATTTATCTTATCTTTCTGCAAAAGGATATGCATTTGTTATTTAAAGACATGCCAAAGTTTGAATACTGCATTTAGAAAGTTTATTTCAAACTGGTAATATATTTTGCCGTTTGTATAATTCATTACACCTGCATCCACGAGTATGATTGGGTGTGGGGACTTTTAAGGTAAAAAAGTTTTTTTAACCCCTTAACGCTCGAATTAAATTACGGTTGAAAAATTCAAATTGCTTATTGGCACCACTTTTATGAAAAAGAAATATTCACCTTATTGAATGACAGGAAAAACGACTCTAAAATATAGCCAATTTCACTATTTTATAAAACTGGTGGGAATCAAACAATTTGAGTAAAAGACACAGCCCGAGAATATGAGGGGGCGAGAATTAAGGGGTTAAAAGAGAGTTTAAATCCAATCTTTTACTAAAAATATTTTTCTGCTTTTACAGTATTTATTTATCATAATAATGCAGCAACGATTACATTTTAAAAACCATTTCTTTTTCACTTTTAACAAATGTGGTCTTTTTTTTAAATGTCACAATGACAATGTTTTTTTTTTTTTTTTTTTTTTTTTTTTTTCAAGTGTAACATTGATGTTCTGAAGAAGCGATGGATTTATAACAAGATGCAAAATGAAAGTTCCATGGGATTTTGTGGTGTTAAGTCACATATCTGATAATTGTTATGCTTGATGGCCACACTTATTATCGAAAAGTTTGCTTCCCCTTATTCCATTAACCCTCTCGCTGCGAAGCCCGATCCTTAATTCCCGTCTAATTAATACTATTTGGTTATTCCCACTAGTTATTTTTTAGCGAAATCTTTGACACAATCAGGACATTTTTCTCGATTACGATGGTATAAAATTTTTGCTTTAAAGAACCGGTGATAAAAGATTAAAAATTCCGTAAAAGACGCTCTTACTTACGCAACGATAGGGCTAATGAGATATATCCGATAAAATAAGTCGCATTTTTTTCGCTCTAAAATACTGGTAACCAAACACCGTAGCATGTGACTTACACTACAAGTACTCATGGAACTAGCCAGAAATATTGGTTTATTATATATACATTTAATTTAAAAGTTCCGATTTGTGTGTTTGTACGTAAAATTTATTCCATAGTAGTCGATGAAAAACCAAATTTTGATGAACTGGACATTTTTGCTTATATTTTCGTTTAAAAATATAAAGTCATCCAACACTTCTTTTAGGTATATTTAACGCTATTATCACGGTCCCGGGTAAATACAGGCGGGACAGCAATTTTCGGAATAAAAAAACTAATTCCTGAAATGCACATTCGGTGGTGTGTAGTGCGAAAGGCGACTATATCGTGTCCTCTACTAAATCACATATGTAACAAGACTTTAACCCCTTATCGCTCGGATTAAATTACGCTTGTATAATTCAAATTGCTTATTGGCGCCACTTTTATGAAAAAGAAATATTCACCTTATTTAAAGACAGGTAAAACGATACTAAAATATAGCCAATTTCACGACTTTATAAAACTGGTGGGAATCAAACAATTTGAGTAAAAGACACAGCCCGTGAATATGACGGGAGCGAGAATTAAGGGGTTAAGCCTTTATCTACGGCATTATGACACATAAACTACACATAAACTAGTTGTGCCAAGTAAAGAAGAAGCAATGACGGTATTCAAGAGATCGCAGTATTACGCGTCTGAAGAGAATTCTTTGAAAAAGTGGTTTTTATAACATCTGTTATAAGATAAGCACTCACTTTCGTATTTATTTAGATATACAGTCTTTCATGTATAGAAATATGACTTGGTTTACTTAATAGAGTATGTTTTTAGATGTGAATTACACTTGCTAAGTTTGTTATGTTTCTCGGCGTTATCCAGATATATGACCTAAAATAGACGGCCATGTTGCCGGGTAAAATGATCCAATTATGTGGATCGTTTTACTACCATTTCATTGGGTGAAAAAATCCAGTACCGCGTCCTAGCCATCATGGGAGCCAAATGTATGACTGCCCCAAACCTTTCTCTTTGAGTCCATGTGTTATTCTACGATCATAATTTTCAAATATTCCATTTTATTGTTTTTTCAAAATTAATTGTGACACTTTTTTATTTTAAACTTACATAAAATAAATTATGTAAGCTATTTGATTGAAAAACTTATTTTATTTCATTATGTACTGCCATAATTATTTTTATATCCTTTATTTTGCCTATAAAAAACAATTTACAATTATTTTTAAATGAAGGATCCTTTTGCCCTTGGGAGAGGGTAAAATGATCCTTTGGACACTTTTTCAAAAACCTATTTTTTTCATTAATTAATTTGGGTTTAAAATATTATTAAAATATGTTTCTAAAGCAAAATATAGTGTAAAACATATTAGCATAGGGCTAAAGTTTCATTTAAACAGTTATGTTATTTTACACAAGTTTTCCCCTTAAGGGGATCATTTTAGGCCACCTTCCCCTATATTAAAATTAAAGAGGAACTAAGAACTTTTACTTGGGTAGAAGGGGTCATATGAGAGCTATTGCTCCTCCCTCGAATTTGATTTAAATTTGATTTAATCTAAATTATTTCTAAATTTTATTTTCAATGATTTTGAAAAACACAATAAAATGTTCTCTTTTCGAGTAACTTAAAATAAAAGAAGAATTAAATAATTTTCTGTAAAGTTAGAGGGTTTAGGTGAACCATTACCTTTACCCCAGATTTTAAAATTTAATTAATTAAAATTTCTTTTTTGCTTATTTTGAAAAATATAGTAAAATTTATTTTTTTCAAGCGACTTAAAATAAAGGGGGAACTCAGGAAATTTCCGTTAATGAAAGAGGGGGGGGAGCATTGCCCCTTCCTGTATTTTGAAATTTAAATAAGTAAAATTTGTTTTTTCTTATTTTGAAAAAAATAGTAAAATGTATTTATTTCGTTTACCTTAAAATTAAATTGGAATTGAGAATTTTCGTTTAGGGGGGGGGGGGGTAAATATACTATTTAAAATAAAAGTACTAATTTTTGCATCCATAAAAAATACATAATTTTTGGAATATTGGAATCTACAGTTTTTTTTTTTTTTTTTGCATAAAAAATGCACACTTTTCGCGAACACGGAATATTAATTTATTTTATGCAAAAAATGTGCACAGTTTTTGACAACATAGAATGTACACTTTTTGTGTGTATAAAAAATACAGACACTTTGCACAAAAGGTGCATACTTTTCGAGGTGTTCAAAAATAGTCACAAATTGTGTACAATCTGTACTTTTTTTGCAAAAAAAGTGCAAACATTTTCTACCTGGGAATTTTTTTCATGTAATATTTTTTTTTTCAGTTACTACAATGAAAATTAAAGGATAAATATAAAAAAAAATACTCACCCATGAGAAATTTAATTATTTAGAGGTAATTAATTAAAGTGGTACTTTAAAGTACCGTCATAGAGCGGGCGGCGGCGACACGAATGACTACGTCATCGAGTTACGGGATGAAATCATGATGCAGGACAAGATTTTTAGGAGTAGATAAAGGAATGACTGGCCTGCCTCGACATTTCTTGGTACGATAGGCGCAGCAGCGGGCGCCAACTCGTGTACAAATGAAAACCCTATAAACATAGTATTTTGCATTACATTGCCATATATACTACTTCATATCGACTTTCAAGATGAATTAAGGGTTTAGGAAAAGCTTATTAAGAGTACCTGAGGAAAAGACTGATTTGGCATAACTTGGTACAAAGCGCGAAGAACGGGGCGCCAATTCGTTATTTTCACAGTGTTATTACGTCATCGAGTTACGGCTTGAAATTTTGGCAAATGAAACATACCGATTATTACAATACGAATATTTCAGTCTGCCTCGTCCTATCTTCGTAGGAGATGAGCAGAGCGGGGCGCCAATTGTTAATTTTGGCGGTATAATCACCTCATCGAGCTACGACTTTAAAATTTTGCACATTAAAGGAACATATCAGTACAATGAGACTACTTCAGTCTGCCTCGTCATATCTTGGTACGAGACGAGCAGAGCGGGGCGCCAATTTTTAATTTTTGAGGTATAATCACGTCATCGAGTTACGGGATGAAATCATGATGCAGGATAAGATTTTTAGGCGTACATTAAGGAATGACCGGTCTGCCTCGACATTTCTTGGTACGATAGGCGCAGCAGCGGGCGCCAACTCGTCATTTTGGCGTCACTATCACGTCATCGAATTACGGGATGAAACCGGTGCCAAATTAAAGGTGAAAAAAAGTATTTTAAGAATATTTTGGTCTGCCTGCGCATATCCTGGTAGAAATCCCCGGCAGACTAAAATCTATAACAAAAAAATACGTCATAATGTACAAATGAAAACCCTATAAACACAGTATTTTACATTACATTGCCATATATATTCCTTCGTATCGACTTTTAAGATAAATTAAGGGTTTAGGAAAAGTTTATTAAGACAAAAACCTAGACCTTGACAAAAACTGTTGTTTCATGTAAAAAATTTCTTTTTAATAAATAATAATATTAATCAATAAATAAATAAAATAAAGATATATATGAATAAAGAATCAGTGAGGAATTAGTTTATTCTATTTAGACACTTATCTTAAAAAAAGTTTATTTGGAGGAAAAAAATTTTTTCATCAAAAATTAAAAATTGGCGCCCCGCTCTGCTCGTCTGGTACCAAGATATGACGAGGCAGACTGAAATAATCTCATTGTATTGAAATGTTCCTTTAATGTGCAAAATTTTAAAGTCGTAGCTCGATGACATAATTATACCGCCAAAATTAAAAATTGGCGCCCCGCTCTGATCATCTCCTACCAAGATATGACGAGGCAGACTGAAATATTCGTATCGTACTAATCGGAATGTTTAATGTTTAATGTAAAATACTATGTTTATAGGGTTTTCATTTGTACATTATGACGTATTTTTTTGTTATAGATTTTAGTCTGCCGGGGGTTTCTACCAGGATATGCGCAGGCAGACCAAAATATTCTTAAAAAACTTTTTTTCACCTTTAATTTGGCACCGGTTTCATCCCGTAACTTGATGACGTGATAGTGACGTCAAAATGACGAGTTGGCGCCCGCTGCTGCGCCTATCGTACCAAGAAATGTCGAGCCAGACCAGTCATTCCTTAATGTACGCCTAAAAATCTTATCCTGCATCATGATTTCATCCCGTAACTCGATGACGTGATTATACCGCAAAAATTAAAAATTGGCGCCCCACTCTGCTCGTCTGGTACCAAGATATGACGAGGCAGACTGAAATAATCTCATTGTACTGATATGTTACTTTAATGTGCAAAATTTTAAAGTCGTAGCTCGATGATGTGATTATACCGCCAAAATTGAAAATTGGCGCCCCGCTCTGATCATCTCCTACCAAGACATGACGAGGCAGACTGAAATATTCGTATCGTACTAATCGGAATGTTTAATGTTTAATGTAAAATACTATGTTTATAGGGTTTTCATTTGTACATTATGACGTATTTTTTTGTTATAGATTTTAGTGTGTCGGGGGTTTCTACCAAGATATGCGCAGGCAGATCAAAATATTCTTAAAAGACTTTTTTTCACCTTTAATTTGGCACCGGTTTCATCCCGTAACTCGATGACGTGATAGTGACGCCAAAATGGCGAGTTGGTGCCCGCTGCTGCGCCTATCGTACCAAGAAAGGTTGAGGCAGACTGGTCATTCCTTAATGTACGCCTAAAAATCTTGTCCTGCATCATGATTTCATCCCGTAACTCGATGACGTGATTATACCTCAAAAATTAAAAATTGGCGCCCCGCTCTGCTCGTCTCGTACCAAGATATGACGAGGCAGACTGAAGTAATCTCATTGTACTGATATGTTCCTTTAATGTGCAAAATTTTAAAGTCGTAGCTCGATGAGGTGATTATACCGCCAAAATTAACAATTGGCGCCCCGCTCTGCTCATCTCCTACCAAGATATGACGAGGCAGACTGAAATATTCGTATTGTAATAATCGGTATGTTTCATTTGCCAAAATTTCAAGCCGTTACTCGATGACATAATAACACTGTGAAAATAACGAATTGGCGCCCCGTTCTTCGCGCTTTGTACCAAGTTATGCCAAATCAGTCTTTTCCTCACGTACTCTTAATAAGCTTTTCCTAAACCCTTAATTCATCTTGAAAGTCGATATAAAGTAGTATATATGGCAATGTAATGTAAAATACTATGTTCATAGGGTTTTCATTTGTAAACGAGTTGGCGCCCGCTGCTGCGCCTATCGTACCAAGAAATGTCGAGGCAGACCAGTCATTCCTTTATCTACTCCTAAAAATCTTGTCCTGCATCATGATTTCATCCCGTAACTCGATGACGTAGTCATTCGTGTCGCCGCCGCCCGGTCTATCAGTACACTATGACGAAAATATCATAACAGAAAACCTACAAGGTATTTCAACTGGCACCAGAAAATAATTTCGATTTAACAAGTATTTGAAATATAGGCTTTTTCTTATTTTCAAATAAATCGTTTGTCAAATTCCGGTGCCAATCATTTATTTCAACATTTTAAAATTGAAAATGTTTTTCTCCTGAAAGGGTTAATAAAAACTATTTTTCTTTAAGTTTCTATCTTATTAACAGTCCTTTAGTTATGCGACGTCTATATTCCAGGGACAAAACGTTCTCTCGCATCTCCACATATGCAATATATGAATTTACATATGCCATTTCTAGCAGAGCAAAAACGAGCCGGTGCCACAACTTTTACGATTCCCTATAAAAAATAACAATGAAACAGAAAAGAAATACCAGGGAAATCATTACTACACTACATTTTAGTAATTACATTTTCAAGCAGATGAAAACGATGGATAACTACGCAGACGAAAAGTAAACAAGAAGTTTTTCTCCAACACGCAGTGTACTGACGGTACTTATAAGTACCACCGAGTAATTCAACTGTTAAATCAAATACATACACCGTTCATCTAAAATAGCTTATGATATTGTATTCTAAGATCATAATGAACACATAAAAAAAATCCAACACTTGTCTTAGATCTTTTACTGTATTTTCAGCAATGAAAAGACGAGCGTGGCAATCTGTAGAAAATGTCGGCAGAAAATACATAGACTGCTTCAAAGATAGCCTCATTCCTCTCTAAAATAACAAACCTAGAACTACTGCTGCCATGTATTCGGATAAAGTGGAGTTAAAAGAGCGTTTTTTGCAAAGTACCATTAGAATATTAGTAATATTCACTATGGTATAAAAGTTTAAAGTGAGTGGTACTTATAAGTACCGTCAGTAGATAAAGGGTTAACACATGTGTAGCCAACTATGGCACGCTAGACAACAGTAAAAATTAATAGTAATCATTGCATTGTCTAATCATTCAATCTATGGTATTCAATAAGTCGACTTTTTCTTTAAAAAAATAGTGGTATTAGGTGTGCCACAGTTGGACACCCCTGTATAACCCTTTAGAGCGTAGATTTACATGCATGCAAACAACACTGTTTTGAATTTTATAGATTATTTTTTATTCGAATATACCTAATTCGCACCAGAAAATCAAAATAGCAATACTTTCTTTAATCCTCTCACTGCGTAACACGAGAGTTTCTCGGGCAACGTAAAAGTAGCAAAATTTGCGCAACCCGAGATTTCATCGGGGATGAATTTTCTCCATCTAACTAACCTGTCTTGATAATTCCCAATAGTAAATTTTTATTGTAAATTTAGACTTACCTAATCGGAGCATTTTCCCGATTAAATCAGACGAAAATTTTTGTATTGAAAAACCGGTGGCAAAAGAATAAAAATTCTTAAAAGACGCTCGTCTCGAAGAATTAAGTACGCAATTTTTGAAGCTATTCTGATAAAATAATTACGCAGCGAGAGGGTTAATTACAAAACAGACATTCCGTATTTAAGTAAAGCGTATTAACCAGTGAACCTTTCTGGTGTAAGGTCAGATTATCTGACCTACGTAATTTCTAGAACGTATTCTATGATGTGAATTAAAAATTAAAGGTTAAGTTTTATAAAATAAATAATTATTTAAAATAAGTTATTTTCAGTCATACTTATTAAAATATTTACTAATTTGCAATATTGTAATGTAAAACAACAACATGTCAGTAATTTTTATTTGTATTGCAGATGTGCAACAGAAGAAAAGATTGTCGCTTTCTTCCTACCACTAATTTATAGTAACTATTTTGTTGTTTATTCGACGAAATCTCGCGATTAAACAAGGCTGAAATCCCTGTTAAATTTTAGTGGTAGCAAAAAAGCGTAAAAGTTGGCAGCTGTATTATATGAAAAATGTATCTCTGATTTTTTTCTCATTATTTTTCCTTTGTAATAAACCTTTCAGAGAATCATATATATTTTTTTCGAAACAAAGTAAAAAATTGAGCATTTATGGGTTAACTGTCAAAGCCATATATGTAAGCGTCCTATGTTAAATGGGAGAAGTAACCGCAAGATTAAAGGCGAGGTCACGTCAATCAAGGTCATATGCCACCCAGCGGACGGAGTGAACTACAAGAGGATTATTAACTTCTTTCCCCTTTGTGGATGATCCATAAGTTCGATATCTATGAAATAACTATGCGCACGCGCAGCCGTGATTTTATTCGTTTGTCGTCTGCAGTACTTAATTGTCTGAAGTATAGATATAATTCGATTTATTTATTCGCCATTATTTAATTTATTAATTGATGTTAGGTATTTAAACAAAATCAGTTCTTTTAAGAACTTATATTATTTGGGAAAATGCCACGTTGGCGTTCTAATTATTGCAGTTTTCAAAACTGCAAAAATAACTCGCTATCTGAGAGAACTCATTTTTTTCGCTTCTCAAAAGAGAAAAACAGGTTAGTTTTGTGTTTTATTACAATTTATAAAAAAGTTAAAATATTATTTAATATATATTATTAAATGTCAGTGATTTTAATACGTTCTATTTGAATTATGTTTTGGTAATGCAATGAACAAGGACATATAAAAATTAGTTAATGTATGTTAAGATAGAATTTTACAGCAGCGTTTTTAATTCAATTCCTGATAAGAAAAAGTTATAAAAACTACATAAACATGTGTATTTCCAATGACAATTAAACGTTTTATTACGCTTAGAGTTTAAGTATAAATTATTTAATTAATTTTAAGGCATATTTTTTATTTACCGAGCGCAGGCGATAAATTGCTAAATATTCTCTTGATCGAATTGTATTCATAATATTTAAAATAGAAGCATTTCATTCATTCCAATTAAAACTCAATTGATTTTACATTAGGATCCACTTTAATTTAAAATGCAAGCAGTAATCCCTGTACTACTAACCAGTAATAATTGAATATTTATAGTTTTAAATATTTTGAGAATTTTAGACAACAGCTTTAAAAAAATTCCTAAAATCGACAAATTTCTTTTTCTTTTTAAATCTAGAAATATGTCGGTCATTGTGTCATATCCGGAAAATAGTTTTCATGGGATACCTGCACTTCGCACAGGTGAATAACATTGCAGAAAGCATACAAACTACAGAAGAAACTTCAAAAATTGGAATAAAATATAAGATATTTACAAATAGTACGTGGTATGCTCAATTAAACATTTATTATCTTACACCGGTTCTTCGCAGGGGTATAATGGATAACTTTCCGTCGCCATGATTGGCGTCAAATGAGAAAACAGTATACTATTGTAACTCTATAAAAGTTAAATAATGGTTAGAAAATGAAAGTAACTTTTATCGAAATAACCCAATTGCGGAACATTCTCCAAATTTGAAAAAGGCTTATGAAACACACAACAATTGTCAATAACTGAAAACTATAGACTAATAATAAGGTCGACGTAGCAATTGTTGGTCGGTAGCCAATAATTTCAAATTTCCCATTTAATTTTGTCCGGTTTCAATTTTTGATTTTTTTTTTTTTTTTTTGAATCTGGCTTCCGCAAAAGAGTCGGAATAAGTAGTAGAAAAAAGGGCTGCGGACGGAGATGGGCTAATTGAACGAATTAAAATCACTGACATTTAATAATATACATTAAATAATATTTTAACTTTTTTATAAAAAATTATAGGGCTGAAAATCACGTTTCAGATACTTAAAGGTTTTAAATATTTCTCTTTTGCAATTTCCCAACCAGCTGGTATATTTTAGAAATCGTAGTTTCTTACATAACTTACTCAATTGTTGTACTTGCATATACAGTTTGTAACAACCATAAAGAATGTTTAAGGAATTATCAGCTACGTTTAGATAACGTAAAATTAGTTTGATAATTTATAATCAAGTTGTAAAAATACTAAAATGTTGTATTGTTACTAGAAACACATCCATGTACATAATTTTTATTTTTCTAGCATATCTGGGAGGGAAAAACCGATTAAAACTTTTTATCTTTTCATATATATGAACAGGGTTAGATTAAATAAACAGTGTAAAAAAGTACTTTTATGTTAGCCGGCCGCAGTTCATAAACCGTCAAATATTTCCCCCATCACCAGCGTTTATGTTGCATTCATTTCATTCAAAATATAAAATCATCATTTTAAAAATATACTCGTCATTTGAAAAACAGAACTTTATTTAAAATACATGCATACTGGTATATTACATCAATTTAAACACATGCTTTTCGCTCATTATATTTAAAATATTTTTTTTTTCTAATAAATAATAACATAAACCCAAGGTGGGCAAGTTTCTTCCAATGTGAAAAAAAAACTATGGAATTAAAAGGTACGCCTATAACTTTTATTAACAAAAATGGTTTTCTTTTAGCCTGAATAGCTTCCATAAAATTGAGGTCTATTTGAAGATATTTACAATTTTAGAGTTATAGGCGGAAAAGCAGACAAAGCCATTTTAGAGAATACCTGTTAAAATTTTAATCGTGAATTTCAAATATTTACTCACTCATGGAAGATTAACCTTGCTTACCAGATTTATTGCAAAATATTTTTGTTACAGCTTGTTTTGAGAAAAATATATGCATTTAAAAAATAGTTGCAATGTCAGTTTAGTTTCGGGGCAAAAGGCAATACTGTTTATGTAGCATTAGTGCTTTTTCTCCCGAAATTAAAATGACATTGCGGTTTTATTTTTAAATACACATATTTTCAACAAAACAAACTGTAACAAAAATATTTTGCAATAAATCTGGAAATAAGGTTCATCTTCCATGAGTGAGTAAATATTTGAAATTCATGATTAAAATTTTAACAGGTATTCTCTAAAATAGCTTTGTCTGCTTTTCCGCCTATAACTCTTAAATTGTAAATATCTTCAAATAGACCTGCGCACGAGATGCGCAGATGGTAGATATTCTGTCATATATGACGTCATACAAAAAACCCGCGTATTTGCGTTATTCACTCCATCCACAAGATGGCGCAGCTGTGTCAATTTACGGCAGATTCCAGTATTAACTTTGTACGCTTACTTATAGCGCTTTGGTTAACTGTATAAATGCATTACAACTGGAATTTTATAACGCATTTCAGTGTTCCCGATGAGCTACATTTTTAAAATTCAGATTTCTTGATCGGCATCCATTTTTTGAAATAGTAAAATTCGCCTTTTTTAATGACATATTACAGGGATGAGATTTCCGCTTTTTCGCTCACCAGTATATTCTTAGAGAATATGTTGTTCTCTTAAATCGCAAAAATGTTCCTATTAAAAAATGTATCATTTTCTCTAACAAAATACTGGTGTGCAAAAAAGCGGAAATCTCATCCCTAATATTAATTAAGGCAGGGGAAATTTTATCATTTAGGAAAATTGGTGTCAAGCAATAAATCTTAATATTAAAAAAGCAGCCCACTGGCAACACTGACACCTTTTTGAAATGTGTAGTATATGATACAAAATAGAGGGAAGTGTTAGGATTTTATGTTTATTTTATAAAATGTACGATACTGGATACAACGGAACTAAAAATAAAATTTTGAATAAAACAAACTGTTTAATTGTTATAAAATAGAAAATGATTTTTATTTATTAGAGGGTTCTGCCCCAACAAGCAACGCCCGCCAACCCCCGTTCAGACAGCGCAGTATCTAAAAATATGCTAATTTGACCGGCTTTAAAAAGATTACGGAAGACTAAATTATAATTAAACAAGTAATGTAAAAATTTTGTTTTTAAAGTCAATTCCTACTTAGGCCGTCAAAGAAAAATTTAATATAATTCCTTAAGCTAATATTAGTTTTTGTTGCATTAAAATATCTCAATTTGTTGATTTTCTATAAGCAAGTAGGTTTACAATGGGACTCTGGGAACTTGGCGAAATATTACAGATATCGCCAAGTTGGTGTCACTTTTGGCGACTCATTTTGGCCGCCAAATTTGGCAATATATCGCCAAGTGGGCGACAAACTTGGCGGTATTTGGCGACAGAACAGGGTCCCCCCTATGGTACCCTCTTATTGAAAATACTTTCATTGATCTTCAATAACCAATGGCCGCTATTTTGTTTCCAATGCAAAACTAAAATTAATTAATTAAAATTTAATTAATTAATTAATATATGAAAAAACTGTATTAACATCAATTGTCATACAGTACAAGTTTAAAAAAAATTATTTTAACTTGGTAGGATGAATAATGAGTAGTTTATTAATGATTGAAAATTTGAACAAGATAAATATATAAATAAAAATAGGGAGAGTGTGAGCTAATAGTAGGAATTGAAAAACCGGTGGCGATCACTATGTAAACGGGTTTCTATTTATTTCCCTTTGATTGAAAAATTTTAAGGCCGAATCAGCTGCTGTTAAGTGATCCAATGACTGTTTCCGTCTTTAATTAAATAAGATCAGTAGAGTCCTTGCCTCCCGGTATTTTTTAAGAACGCTATAAGAAAGTTGTTTTAAATAAGACATTTTAAATGTATCGTTTTAATCCGAAGTAATTTTCACCAACGTTTCTTTTCTTTTTTTAATATTAGCATAAAAATACATTTTTTGTTAGAAAGGAAATATTATTTGCGCTATCTTGAAACTCACAATAATAGTTGAAAATATCATATCAAAATTTATCGCGCAAATATATTTTTTATTTAATTTGTTTTGCAATATTATTATTTGGTCCTTTTAAATATGACGTAATTTTTCTTATATAGGGTAAAGTGGGGACAGATGCCGCAGTTTTACTTTTCTTCTTGTAAAATGTGCATTAAAGCAAAAAACAACAAAATAAGTACCAAAAATCATTAATAAAACACTTTAGAATCTAATTTCTATGTTGAACAAGTTAAAACCCTCTTAATAAAGCCGGCATAATTATTTTTTTAAATCGTCATTTTTTAACATTATTTTTTATGTGCTGAAAAAGATGCCGCATGGAGAAAAGAGCTAGGCTGTTTATTTTTTTATCAAGCAAATAACATTTTTTATTTTCTCAAACTACATGAAAGGAAAATAAATAACAGTAAACTTACAAAAATTATGTATATCACTAAATTGTGAATAATTTATCGAAAATGCAAAAGTGAACCAGTTCTATAAACAAAACTTAAGACAAAAAATTAAAATGAAAAGAAAAACATTTAAATTTACATGAATGGATAGCATAATTACTGGAATCAATAGACAGCATAATTACAATATATATATATATATATATATATAAATCACCAGTTTACATCCAGGCGAATATTGCAGTTTAGTGTAAATTTTAGTTATATTCTATTTAGGGTCTAGTCTGTCTATTTTTTGTCTTTCTTTTCATTCTTTGATTTTACACATAGACGCCAACATTGTAAAGACTGTATCAGGAGTAAACCATTTAAATTTCAGGAGTTTTGGACACTCTTCAGGAGTAAAATGTTCACATTTCAGGAGTCATTTCAGGAGTTGTACATAGATTTTTACGAGCTATATTTTTTACAAATAATTTCAGTCTTCTTGCAGCTTTTGCATTTATCAACACAAAGATAATTTAAATAAAGGTTACTAAATTTACTTTTACTTTTAATGTGTTAATAATTTTTTATGATAAATCTTTAAAAATGGAATATTTTTTTTATCCCTACAGAGCAAAAAATCCGCGATTGATATAACTGTGTGAAATTACATGACTATTTTTCTCCTCCAAAAAGATAAAGTGACTTTTTCCGCGACCAATTAACAAAATTCGCAATTTTTCGCCGAGATCGACTGACGAAATTCGCGATATTTTGCCGCGACTGACGGACGAAAATCGGGGTGTTCTGCCGCGACTGATGGACGAAAATCGCGATGTTCTGCCGCAACTGAAAGACGAAAATCACGATGTTTCGCCGCGACTGACAGATGAAATTCGCGATTTTTTGCCGTGACTGACGGACGAAAATTGCGATTTTTTTTAACACGACTCACTGACGAAAATCGCGATTTTTTGCCGCGACTCACTGACAGAAATCGCGATTTTTTGCCGCGACTCACTGACAGAAATCGCGATTTTTTGCCGCGACTCACTGACGAAAAGTTCGATTTTTTGCCGCGACTCACAGACCAGGGGTGATTCTGAGAAAAAAAATCTGAAATTCACAGTAAATTTTCTGAAAGATTACAGCAGACGGGTGAGGGGGGAATCCACTCCCAAAACTAACTATATGATGTTTTTTTTCTGCGCCCCTTCGACAAAATTAGTGTTCTTTCGCGATCCTTTGATGAAATTTGCTGTTTTTCGCAATCTTTTTGACGAAATTTGCGGAGTTTTTGCGATCGTTTGACGAAATTTGCGTTTTCCCCGCAATCCTTCGGCGAAATTGACGATTTTTTTTACGAACGATTTAGGAAATTGATTATTTTGACGGGATTATTGTTGAAATTCGCGCTATTTTTTATGTCCGAATTTTCGGATTGATGACCGAATTTTTCAACTTTCAGAACCGAAAGCCTTATATTTTCGAAACAGCGATTTTTTGCCGCGACTGACTGACGAAAAGCGCGATTTTTTGCCGCGACTGACTGGCGAAAACAGCGATTTTTTGCCGCGACTTACTGGCGAAAAGAGCGAATTTTTGCCGCGACTGATTGACCAAAACAGCAATTTTTTGACGCGAATGACTAACGGAATTCGCGATTTTTTTGCAGCGCAGAAGTGATTGACAAAATTCGCGATTTTTATCATTGGCCGATTATCGGATTTCAGGATATTTTTTCCTCAATTGATTAACGCAATTTTGCCGCGGCTGACAGCCGAAATTAGAGGGTTTTTTTGGAGAGTAAAAAAAATTGCGATTTTTATCAACGATCTATTGATGAATTTCACGATTATTTGCAGCGAATGATTGACAAAAGGTGCAACTTTTTTCAACGACCGGTTGGCGAAATTTGCGGTTTTCCGCCGCGAGCGATTGTAGAAATTCGCGGTTTTATCGACTAATAGACAATTTTCGCGATATACGAGTACTTCAACGACCGATTGACGAAATTCGTGATTTTTTGCCACGATCGATCGAAGAAATTCGCGATTTTTTTTGCCTCAAATTTCCGTATTTTCTACCTTATTACCGTACTTCCGTATTTTATCTTACACTTCCGGAGAAACTCCGGAATTTCCGGAGACATTGGCATCTATGTTTTATATTTCCATTCGCCCACAATCACACCACACTTCCCATTGCAAAAGTAAAGTGAGCATGCAGCCCTTTTCATGCAGCTATCGATTGAATTTGTTGCGCTGAATCCTGCCTGCTTTAGACTTTGCTTCTTGAGAAGACTCCAGACACTCAGCACATTCAGAGTCATCCAATTCCAATCCAATTCAAAAATAAAATGTTGGAACAAACTGTTTAATTGTTATAAAATAGAAAATATTTTTTTATTTATTAGAGGGCTCTGGCCCAACAAGCAACGCCACTAATACAATACTCTAGCAAAATACACTAATTTGATCGGTTTTAAAAAAGATTACGGAAGATTGAATTATAATTAAAAAAAACAGTGACGATCTCCATGTAAACGGGTTTCTACTCATTTCCCTTTGATTGAAGAATTTTAAGGCCGAATCAGCTGCTGTTAAGTGATCCAATCGCTGTTTTCGTCTTTAATTAAATAAGATCACGGAATCAGAAAATCAGAATGCATAAGAGAAACAAATTACTCATTATAGGAAGATGATTCATATTTTAGTTTCTTCTTGAAGTAAGTTGTTTTCAAGTTGATCTTCCCTTCCTATTGTTACACATTTTATGTCCGCCTAGCTGCCGTTCTAAGATGCTCTCTAGTTTCTTTTGCATTTTATTTCCTTCTTCTTCTTTCTTGTTTATAAACTCAGTGCTTGTAATATTTACATTCTTTTGATTTCTCTTACTTGGCTGTATAGATCTTTGGACCATTGGGATATGAGATATTTTGTTTAACAGTTTAGATGGTGAGAATTGTAAACGGCTTACGTTTTCCTTATTCACACAAAATGAACCAACGTTGTTGCTGAGAAATTTTGATAAGTAGCAGAATACGCTAATATGCGTTCATTTAAATGTAAGTCCTACTTAAATCGCAGTGATGGATTTATTGAACCGAAAAACAAAAATATATTTTGCGGCATCTGTCTCTCAACCTTTGTGCGGCATCTATCCCATAGTGGCGAGTAAGATGCCGCGCCGCCATTTTGTGTCATATGAGCGACGCGAGAGGAAGGCAAGTACATGTCTGTATTCTACGAGGATCTAGTCTACAGTTGTAATTGGTTTTGGGAAGAAATCTCTGTTTATTTGGTTTAATATATGTAATAAAACTTTATTGGAATAATTTTTGCATCTTACCACGCAAGTTCAAACCACAAAAACTGGCAAAAATATGTAAATACTGACAATTAAACGGTGGAAACTCATACAACACAGCACACAACACACAACACAGAGGAACACTACGAACTTCTTAAATTGGTCTAGGGAGCGCTAGTGTTGCCCACACAATCTCTGTGGCATCTGCCAACCGCGGCATCTGTCCTCACTTTGCCCTACTACTTTTAAAGCATATTAAATTTGTTACCTTAACACGTTCACGCCGGTGCCTATATTCACGATTCTCGTTATAAAGCGGCCCTCGAATTAATTTTTTGCTTCATCTGGCACCGCGGTACTTTCGATTATTCAGACACTGTACGTAAAGACACGCCTCTCTGATATTTATTAAATTGAACTCGAATATAACAAGCAGAGTTTATTGTGAATGTCTGAAAGCTCGTAAGGAGTGAGCAAATTACACAGAGACATGATTTTATTGACTGCATATGTACGAATTTAATAAATAAAATGTCTTAAAATCTAAAGAAATATGGACAACATGATATAAATGCATTTTCTGTGAGGTAGAAGCCACGCCCTTAATCAATGATATATTTTGAATGAAAACGAGAATTCTCGTTTCCGGTCATGAATTTATAAGGTTTATAATACTGAATTGTTTTTACTACTGAATTTTCGAATATTCAAGTTTGACCCACCTGTAGTGCATGCCTTGTATTTAACAGTAGAGTGTGACCCACCGGTGATGCACGCCGCCCGATGCGACAGTCAAGCGTAACCCACCGTCGATACACGCCGCCCGATGTGGCAGTCAAGCTTGACCCACCGGTGGTGCACGCCGGCGTGGACGTATTAAAGTTTTATTTCTGTTTTTAATATTCATGTGAAACTACTTTTGTTGTAGAAAGGAAATATTTTGATTTGCGCTGACTTAGAATGGGAAACAATAGTTTAAAAAATAATCTATAAATGGGAAATGAATGTGTAGTGCAGGGGTGTCAAACTGTGGCCCGCCGGATAGCGCTAAGATTTTACAGTTATCTTTGCCTTATCTAATCGCCGAATTGCTGCGATTCAACTTGTCGACTATTTCTTTAAAATTTTAGTGGTATCCGGCGGGCCACAGTTTGACACCCTTGGTGTAGTGCAAATATATTTTTAACCCCATGAGGGGCAAGCAATTACGTTTGTGAAATGCTGAATTCCCACCGGAATATTTGAAAAATTCTATTTCAAAATAAGTAAAAGCAATTTTACGGCTTTTTTCGACCAAAGTTAGAAAAGTAAAATTTAATAAAAATTGTCTGGTGTAAAACATCATTAATCGTAGGTGGTATATAATATATACCGGTGCCCCTCAAGGGGTTAAATTTAAACTGTTTGGCAATATTAATATTTGGCCATATTAAATGTAACGCAATGTCTTCCATTTACGACACTTAGCGCATATTAAAGTATTTATTATTTTAAATTTTTCTTTCTCTTTTAAAATTCACGTGTAAAAATAGTATTTATTATGTCATTTTCAATATTGTCATATTTCTAATACGTAATCATTTAGTTCAATTTTGAAAGTTTTTTTTTTTTTATAGTTTTGTTTTGTTTATAATAATCACGTGCAGAAAATTTTTAATTTGTCGAAAATATTATTCTTTGCACTGTTTTAATATTTGACAACAATTTAAAATAATAACTTTTTCTAAAATATATAAAACATATCTCTGGAAAATAGAATTTTAAATGGAAATAAATCCCCAGAAAATTGATCAAATTAAAAAAAATAATAATAATAAATGCAGTCTGCTTACGGGGATCTTCTAAAGTATTATGCTTAGAAATAATGATTAAATTTCTATGTATAGTTTTTGCTACTGCAAAACTTTTTTAATGGAAAGATATTGACCAAATTTAACATTAAATGTCTTTTTAAATAATTATTCGATTTAAAAACTGTCTGCATCAGCGTGTTTATCAAACATTTCTCTATAACACTACACATTTTGATGTTTTTGTATGCAGTCGTTTTCTTAATATTAACGAAGAATGGCCCCTGGTCACAAAAAATTCATTGAGAGCGGCGGTGACAGCGTTAGTTACTTTTTTTAGTATAAAGAGATTCTTGTGTGAAACCATATTGTTTATGGTTTTATTCCGTATCTTAAAAATCCATTGAGAATTTACATAATTTAAATTTTATATCTATATTAAAAAAGATTCTCGTTATTTTAGTAAAAGCAAAAGATGATCAGCAAGCTAAAACATTTTATTAACAAATCAAGTTTTACAACATAACCGGAATCTTATAAGCTCATAAATATTTCAACGCACGTAAATTTTAGAGATAAGAAAATTCTAAATCTTTCTACGAATTGAAAAGTTTCCAAAATTCAAAATCATTGTTTCAAGCTGTACTGTAAAAACTTATTTGAAATTGCATAATTTCTTAATGAGCATATGAATAAAAATGAGAGTGGAAAACTAATTACAGTCAGTTGTTATTTCGCAAAGGAATCTATTTTTAAAAGAAACTGCTTATTTAGTAAATATAAAAATAACTAAGAAGCAACTTGTGAATACAAATTTTTCTAAAGTAATCAAACCTATATTTTAAAGATTTTGCTGTCAATAATAATAAATATTCAAATTTCACCAACCGAGTTTATTTAAAATTTTATATTTTATCACATCACATAAACACGTGTTTAAATTAGATTGGAATGTAACATTTGTAAGACATTTGTGTATTTGAAAAATTGTGTTATGATATGAATTAATTATTTGAATTATTTATATTATTTTTATTTTTATTTTCATATTCATTATTTTGGGAAATTGTAAAGATAATGTATCATGATATGACAATATTTTTAAACAATATATTTTTCTCGTTTAAGTCATTTTTAAAAAACAAAAAATGAAACAAGTTTCTAATAATTCCGTAAATTATAAAAATTTCTAATTTTATCATAACATAGTAATTTTATTCTAATTTAAAGGAAAATCAGATGAACAAATTTTGAAGAAAATATTTTATATATAAACTGAATATTTGTTATAAAAACTGAACTTTATGCGCGGTGGTATATTATGCATGCTATACTAAAATTCCAGAATTTCGAATTGGAATTTTTCTTTCCAATGCAGGCGAACAAACATTTGCACTTAATTTTAAACAAATTTGTGAATTATTACTGATACCATTCGATCATTTGAAAGGGGTCGTACTTGTACTGAAATTTTGAGACCAGGAAATTCTTCGGTACCAGAATTTTCTTATAGAAAATTTCCTCTTAAATAAAGCGAAAGTTCGCGCGTTTAACCTACATTTATTTTTCTATAAAAAAACAAAACAAAATAAACTAATATTTGTCCTGAAAAATTCCCTGAAGCGTACGACCCCTCATTTTAGATTATATAAACTACATATATGATTCATGGAACTATTCATGAAGAGGAACTGACATATCCTTAAAATGGTGAAGCTTCAACTGTAACCGCAGTCGCAGTGCGTTGTTTACTTCCACCATTAGATTTATATAGAAATTTCTTCGTTATTTAAACGCCTTATTATTGCAAAATTTCAGTCATAAATAATGGTGGAAACAGATTTTCATTTTTACTGGTCGGAATTTACTTTGGCGGTAGTCAGGCCCTGCGTTTGCGCCATATTGTGACAACCAGGGAAACAAACTGGCAGTTTTACAAGACAAACTGACACCTGTAAAAACAAATAGAAATTTTTACAACATTTGTGAGAAAAAAAATACATGAAAAGACGCTTAAATAATACGAGATTTTCTATACAATTTTACTGGTGAGATGCTTGCCCTGGCGGTAATCAGAAACTGGAGATCCGATTTTTAAAAAGCCGCCGCCATCTAGTGGCAACCTTCTCAGTTACTTTACTTGAAACTGGTAGACATGACACCATGAGCCTCCCCCTCTTTATTCATAACTCCATTATATGATTAATAGCATAAGATTATTGTATTTCTAACTTTAAAAAAAATATTTTTATAATTATAACTACATTTTTAAAATACATAATTACAGTGGAATGATTAAATATAAATTTTGAATTCCCTATAATGTAGAGAATTTCACCGGAAACATTAAACTAAAATGGATAATTGATAACTAGAATTTTTAATTTTAAAAATTTATATTTTGTGATTATCCTCTGGTCTCTGAAATATATTTTAAATATTCGCTAATATCTTCTAGTTTTATTCTCTCTAATAAATGGAAAAAATATTCCTGCCTTTCTAAAAATGTGTTAATTTATATTAATTGCATGAGGCAATTGTAATCTTTTTTGCAACTTTTTTTAACATTTTCCACATAATTGAAAAGAGTCTACGAATTCGGTTTGTCTTTTTGTCTTTCTATGCTCTAACTCTTGTAAATATACATACAGCCAAAACATTATGACCATACAATCATTTTGCAATGAACTTGCGCGGTTGACGTGGAGGGCACGTAGTCAGGTGGGAATGATATTTAACCCTTTCAGGGGCAAGGTACTTGTATTCGTAAAATGTTCAAATAATTGAATGAAACCAGTATTTAGAAGACAATTTATGTGTAAACAAGTAAAAGTAAATTTTCGCGTACTTAAAGATGAAATTTTCATTATAAAATTTCGGTGTCAATGTGGCAATTAGGAATTAAAATTATGTGATGCCGTGACGGCATCACCGCCCTTCAAGGGGTTAACTACTGCTAGAGAGTATATGGAATCATTTTTGCGATAATTTCTGCATATGATGGGAAAGGTTGCTAATCTAAGCGACTTTGATATATGGCAGAATTCAATGGCCCGATGACTCAGAACGAGTATCTTTGAAACTGTTCAACTCGTGGGTTTTTCACGGCATATCGTTGTTAGTATTTATGGAAAGTTCGTTAATGATGATGAAACCTGCGATAGAAGCTATGACGTTGGACGTCGACGCGTTATCAAAGAAAAAGGACGTCGGAGACTCCCCCACTTGGTAATACAAGATCTCTGACATACAGTGGCTCAACTGACAGCCCGATACGATACAGCTACGAGAAGAATTATTTCAGAAGACACAGTTTAGCTGACACTGTTAGATATAAGGCTATGCTGCAAACGCCCAACTCATGTGCCTTTGCTGACCGAACAACATCGCCAACTTCCCCTACACTAGGTCCAGGAACATCGTGACTAGACCATGGATCGTTGGGAGAGAACTGGCTGGTCAGACGAATCACGATTTATTCTTCAACCCGTCAACGGCCGTGTCAAAGTACGTCTTCTTCCAGGAAAGCTGGCTCACCCCCTTATTCAGCAGATCGTGCAAAGACCAGTTGTGGCGATATTAAGTTTTGGGAAACGATCTCATGGGCATCTCTGGGACCTGTGGTTGTAATAGAACAGATCATGCAGACCGCAGATCACGGAACATCAGTTCAGAACTGTTGCATCCTTAAAATTTTATCTCTCCTCCCAACTGGAACTGTCTTCAAGAAAGGCAACGCTCCGTGACACAGGACTCAGATTGTACTGGGGTGGTTCCAGGAACATAATACCGAATTTTAGTTAAGGTCCTGTAACCCTAACTGAACGGATCTTAATACGATCGAACCGATTTGGGGTGTCATGAAGCGGCAGCTCAGAGTTAAAAAAAAACAACCATGTTGTAATACCCCGGATTTGCGTGATCGCTGCTTGAACATCTGGTACAATTTGTCCTTGACCATGTACCAAGGTCTTGTGGCATCGATGAAAAGGCGGACGTAGCTTTTTTGCGCGTCGAAACTGAGACAATTTCATTATTAAGTAGGTGGTCATAATGTTTTTGTTCTTCAATGTACTTGTATTGCCATGAAATAGCTAAAACTTATCAGCATAGCAATTTAATATTTAACACTTTCAGGGGCAAAGTACTTATATTCGTAAAATGTTCAAATAATTTACTGACACCAGTGTTAACAAGGGATTTTATTTGTAAATAATTAAAGGTAAATTTTCGCGTACTTCATAAAGACGACATTTTCATCATAAAATCCCGGTGCCGACGTGTCAATTTGGGATTAAAATTATGTGATGCCGTGACGGCATCACTGCCCTTCAAGGGGTTAAAAAGGTGTGAGAATTTAAAAATTTTTTAGAGTGATACAGAAAAACAATTCGTTACATTTCTGATATATGTGGCAATTTGTTTGCGGTGCATCATATGGGTGTTAAGATACTTTAAACCTAATGACACTGATGTGCGTCACTGATTACCAGTATTAAATACGAGTGTTCATGTAGAAATATTTTCGTCGTAGATTTTTGCATCATTTGCGAAAGTAATACTGTATATACAAATCATGGTTGCCTGTTTGACCTCCATTTTTGTTCAGAAAATCCGAATTCGTATTAAAAATAGTATTTTTTTGATTTATTTAGTGACAGAAATTTTGCGATTACAAGAACTAAAGAGGCTTCGTTCAATCACTGTTGCCAGATTGGGAATTGTGTCCGCATTTTGTGGGATTTTGAACCTCTAGGGTAGGGTGCACGTGCACAACCTGTGGCTCGCGGGTCACCAGTTTTACCACTATTTATATCCAGAAAAAAATTTCTAATTAATTGACAGAAACTTTGTTATTAAATAATTCAAATATTACTTTTAAATTATGTGTCGTAGCAAACGATTTCCTGACAAAAAGATTGTGCCAGTACTCTAGGGGAATTTATTTGGAGTCACGTAATTCATAGATAAATTAAGAAAGACTCCCAAATGTATTTGGGGAAATACTTGAGGATTTTTTTTCACTATTTCACTTAAAGTGTAGCTTTCGTCATCTGTCAACGCTGGATCTAATCTATTTTAATTTTAAACATGAAAACAAAAGAGAGAAATCGGAGATATCAATTATTATTCTCGTGGTAGTGTTCGACTTTTACAATATGACAGATTACGGGTATCACAGGTGTATCACGATCTTTCTTGGACTACCCTCACCTCAATTTCCAGACCACTATATAAGTACTGCAGATTTCCCTAATCATCGCGGACAAACAAGCAGACACATTTTTTTTATCCATAAGATATCCATAAGATCAGAGGTAACCAATTGTAGCAGGCCGCATACCACTTATTTTTTAAAGGAATAGCCGACTTCTTTAATTTTAGAAAATTTATTCGTGTTGAGCGTGCCACAGTTGGCCACTCCTGAAATCTACATAACAGAAATAGAAACAATTTTATATCTTGTTTTTGTTTAACCCCTTAACGCTCGAATTAAATTACGGTTTAAAAATTCAAATTGCTTATTAGTACCACTTTTATCAAAAAAAGAAATATTCACCTTATTTAATGCCAGTTAAACCGATAATAAAATATAGCCAATTTCACTATTTTATGAAACAGGTGGGAATCAAACAATCTGAGTGAAAGACACAGCCCGTGAATATGACGGGAGCGATAATTAAGGGGTTAACCCCTTGAGGGGCAAGCAATTACGTTTGTGAAATGCTGAATTCCCACCGGAATCTTTGAAAAATTCTATTTCAAAATAAGTAAAAGCAATTTCACGGCATTTTCCCACCAACGTTAGAAAAGTAAAATTTAATAAAATTTTTCTGGTGTGAAACTTCATTAATCGTAGGTGGTACATGATATATACCGGTGCCCCTCAAGGGGTTAAGGCTGGATAATTTGTGCTTCATGGAATGACAGTAGAGTTTTTGTAAGACATGCATTTGCATACTACAATCACATTGCAGCGCGTAGAACTAAATTTTCTCAATGAATGCAGCAGATCCTCTTTCTCCTTATAAGAAACTTGAATGAGAACTGAGCAATCTTAACCCTTTGGTGCACAGCTTTGCATATATGCAATGAACACAGTTTTGAATTTAATAGATTTTTTTTTATTTGCATATACCTAATTCACACCAGGAAATTAAAATAGCATCATTTGCTTCTCTCTATCTCTCTGTTCTTAAAAAAAGTAACTACCGCTGTCACCGCCGACGCCGCCGCCGCTGCCGCCGCCGGTTTTGAATTTTTTGTGACCGGAGGTCTTTCTTCGTTAATATTGAGAAAAATAATGCATACAAAAATATGAAAATCAGTGGTTTTATACAGAAATGTTTGATAAACACGCTGATGCAGACAGTTTTCAAATCGAAGAATTATTTTAAGAGATATTTAACCCTAGAACTACCGGAAATTTTACTCAAGTTTTATAAAAACATTCTACACCAGAATTTTTACTTAAAACTATTTAATTTGTTTATTTAACTTATTATTGTCTGATTTATACATTTAGTTTGTTTTGAAGAAATTTCTGGTTTGAATAAATATTTTGAATGTACATGTCGGGTCCAATGGACCCGTCTGGTAGACGGAAGGTTAATGCTAAAGTTGGACAAAATCGTTCCACTAAAAAAGTTTTATAGCAGCAAAAACTATACATGGCAGTGAAATCATTTTTAGATCTTTTTATGCGTTAGAATTTGCCGGAGTGCAGATTGCATTAATTTTTTTTTATTTTGACTCATTTTTTCAGGTTTTATTTCTATTTTAAATTGAAATTTTCAGCATTTCTAGAGATATTTTTTACAGATTTCAGAAAATTGTACTAATTTAAACTGTTGCCAACTGTATAAAAAGCGCAAGCAATAATGCTTGCTTCAAATAAAAAATTTATTTACACGTGACTATTATAAACAGGACAAAAACTTTCAAATTAGAATTAAATAATTACGTATAAAAAGCAGGAACTTATTAAAAATTACGTCATAAAAAGTATACACGTGAATTTTAAAAGAGAAAGGATATTGTAAAATAATAAATTCATTAACATGCGTTAGAAGTCTTTGGAGAAATTACGTCATATTTACGTCACATTATAGTTATTACATAAAATGAACACAAAATAATATTGCAAAAAAGTTTAAATTTAGAAATTGCGCTAGACATTTATTTAATATTTTGAGAGGATATTTTCAACTATTTTTGTTAGGAAATCGCAAATAATATTTCATTGCTAAAAAAAGTACTTTCACGCGATTATTTAAAAGAGAAAGAATAGCTTGGTAAAAATTACGTCAGATTAAAAACGATTAATTTAAAATGTCTCATTTAAAAGAACTTTCTTTTCGCTTTGTTAAAAAATACCAGGAGACAAAGACTCTGTTTACTTAATTCCTTTTATATTAGCTTATTTTGAAATGTTGTTACACGTGTCTACGTCATCAAGTTATTTTTATTTCGACGTTTTATTTGTAATTTTATTAATGTTGTACGAATTTATTTGTTCTTTCGTTTTTTTAAATAAAAATTATGTCAATTTGTATAATTTGGCGAGTGGATTGGCGATTTATATAATTTGGCGAAATTGGTCGACGGGATAATCAAGTAGTACGGCAGCGGATTTGGCGTTAAAATTTCCCAATCAAAGAGAAATGAATAGAAATTCGTTTATAGGGAGATCGCCACTGGTTTTTAAATTATAATTCAATCTTTCGAAATCTTTTTAAAGCCGATCAGATTAGCGTGCATTTAGAGCCTGCGGTGTCTTGACGGGGGGTTGGCGAGCGTAGCTCGTAGGGGGCCGAGCCCCCTAGTTCTAAGAAAAAATAACTACCGCTGTCACCACCGCCGCCGGTTTTGAATTTTTTGTGACCGGAGGTCTTTCTTCGTTAATATTAAAAAAACTGTTGCATATAAAAATATGAAAATCGGTAGTATTATAGAAAAAAGTTTGATAAACACGCTGATGCAGACAGTTTTCAAATCGAAGAATTATTTTAAGAGATATTTAATGTCAAAGTTGGACAAAATCGTTCCATTAAAAAAGTTTTATAGGAGCAAAAACTGTACATAGGAATTTAATCATTTTTAGATCATTTTATGCGTCAGAATTTCCCGGTGTGCAGATTGCAGTTAGTTTTTTAATTTGAATAATTTTTTGAGGTTTTATTTCTATTTTAAATTCAAATTTTCAGCCTTTCGAGAGATATTTTTTACAAATTTTAGAAAATTGTATTAATTTAAACTGTTGCCAACTGTATAAAAAGCGCAACCAATAATGTTTGCTCCAAATTAAAAATTTATTTTACACGTGACTATTATAAACAAAAAATATAAAAAGCAGGAACTCATTGAAAATTACGTCATAAAAACTATAGTTACCCGTGAATTTTAAATGAGAAAGAATATTGTAAAATAATAAATTCAGTAACATGCGTTAGAAGTCCTAAATAGGAGAATTTACATCATATTACACTTATTACGTAAAATGAACAAAAAATAATATTGCAAAACAGTTTTAATTTAAAAATTGCGCGAGACATTTACTTGACATTTTAAGATGATCATAATATTTCATTTCTAACAAAAGTATTTTGACGTGAATATTAAAAAGAGAAAGAAAAGTTTAGTGAAAATTACGTCAGATTATAATTGTCAGATTCAAATTATAATTCAATCTTCCGAAATCTTTTTAAAGGCGGTCAAATTAGCGTGCTGTTAGAGTCTGCGGTGTCTGAACGGGGGTTGACGAGCGTAGCTCGTATGGTGCAGAGCGCCCTAGTTAATTAAAAAAACAGATATTCCGTATTTAAATAAAGCGAAATTAATCATTGAAACTTTCTGGTGTAAAGTCAGATTCTCCGAAGTACGTAATTTCTAGAACGTATTCCATTATGGGAATTAAAGGGTTAAAAGTTAAGTTTTATAAAATAAATAATTATATAAAATAAGGTATTTGGAGACATACTTATTAAAGTATTTGTTAATTTGCATTATTTTAGCGTAAAACAGCCACACGACAGTAGTTTTTACTTTTATTGCAGATGTACAACAGAAGAAAAGATTTACGTATTATATGAAAAATGTATATCTGATTTTTTTCATTATTTTTCCTGTGTAATAAACCTTTCAGAGAATCATATATATATTTTTTTCGAAACAAAATAAAAAATTGCGCAATTAAGGGTTAAGCGGCATTGTTATCCCTTTGCACACGAGAGGTGACTCTAACTCACCACTAGTGCTGCTATGTGTCTTGCGTAAATTCGACCTCCAAATGCTCTGTACTGCAGAATTTTAAAGAAATTTTCTTAGTCTTATCTTATGGCAAAATTATTCGCGATTAAAGATAGCAAAATAAACTATAAAAAATAAGTGGTGTCAAGAGAATTTGGAGTCCTGATTTACGCGTGACACCTGGCGACACTAGTGGTGAGTGACCTCTCGAGTGCAAAGCGTTAAATCTGCAGAACTTATCCGAAACGTTCTTTTACCGCGCTTTTAACCCTTTATCTACTGACGGTACTTATAAGTACCATTAAAATAACTTGTTATAAAATTCATTTAATGCATCGATTAGTTGTAATACAGTTTAGAATGAGTTATAGATACATTATTTTATCTTGTTCCAAAAGCCTTATTGGTTACACAAAACAACAATAATTTTTAAAAGGAAGATTTCTTTTGCCTTTGCATCTTTTCAGCTTTCTTGGCGTTGAGGGGGGGGGGGGGTGAGGAGAATTTGTCCATTCGGAAATATTTCTGTTTTTGTATAATAAGAACTTTATATTTGTACATTTCCTAATTCAACAAAATGCTAAGAAAAATATTTAAAATAAAATATTTGAGTTGGGGTATAAATAGTGCACAAATTCCCTATAAATTCAAATTTAATGCATCCTTCTAAATCATTCAATCCTTCTAAAATCCTTCAAAAATTTATTAAATGTTTATGTAAATCTTCTAATGTAGTTTCAACAATTCACGAAAAATGCTTTCGAAGATAAAATTTTCATGAATACTAAATTCAGTACATAAATGGTTAACACTAGAAAGACGGCGAGCGGTCATTTTGACCGCTACCAAAGGAATACATTTAGGTTCAAACCAGTAATTTTTTTTTATAAAATTTGTTTAAAAAGTAAAAGGAAGAAAAACTAGTTAAATATATAAGGAAATAATTTAAAATAAAAATTCTGGTGGGAAATATTTTTATAAAATTTGAGTAAAATTCCCCGTCTTTCTAGTGTTAAAAAGATTTAATTAAAGATGTGGCAAGCAGCTATTTTTCTTTCATTATTGATAAAATCACAGTGATTGGTACAATGAAGGTGCTTTGCATTTGGAAACTTCAGATAGGTTAAAAATAATGAAACCAGCGTTTTAAGATTAAGTACTTTAGTAGGGAAGACAAAAAATAGAAAACAGAATTTTATACTTTATGTCAGGTAGAAACAGGTCATGCGAACACCATCTCATATTCATTGAAATCTCAACTGATTAGAGATGATCTATACCTTGAAACACCTTATTCATATAAACGTAGATGGAGCTTATGTAATGATTGACCAGCATCATTCATTAGCAACAATTTATCCCTTACCGACGCGGAGTAATTCTGTTTATAAACTGGTGAAATAATAGACTGACACTGCAATTTATAAACGAATTTATTAGAAAATATGAAATTGCTTATTTTCATATATATCATAATAGGAAAATTTTAGTTAAATATTCTTTGTGCCGTTTGTCAGTTTTGGAATTACTTTTAGGTGTCCTTTTTTAAGGACACCGCACCGGAAAGGGTTAAAAAACAAGCATAAAAGAATTCATCGTTATAAAATGTATCTCTCTTTCTTTTCGTTTATCAACGAATATGTATACAAAATTCTGCTGATTTTAAATGTTTATTTCTTGTAAACAGGGAATATTTTTTTTAATCAGTCTTGATTTGGGGAAAACAATAAGTTTAGATTAGTTTTAAGTTTAGATTACTTTACTGACATAGCCGTGTGTTATTTACACGAACCATTTCGAGCTGTTTTCGTTAAATTTCAATGCTCTACTACTGAAAATCTATGAGACCTACGTACTTGTTATACGAAATGTGTAGTAAGGCCACCCTAATTACATAAAATCCAAAATTTTACTCCAGCTACAGACTTCAAATTCGGTGCGAAGTTCGTTTACACTATGAAACTAAGGAATAAAATAAAAAAATTGTGAAAATCGATGAATTACTCACCTGGGGGTGTCCATTTTTACTTTAACATTACATCTATTAGGCGAAATTTTAATTTGCCGTAGGAGGGGACGCTGTTCTGTCGCCAAATAGCGCCAAGTTTCTCGCCAATATGGCGATATATCGCCAAATTTGGCGACCAAAATTAGTCGCCAAAAGTGACGCCACCTTGGCGATATCTCTAATATTTCGTCAAATTCCCATAGACTTCGATTGTAAACCTATCTACTTACTCGGGGTCAATACATTTCGTTTCAAAACATGCATTCAATGTACCAGTATTAAATATAGATTTCTGCCGCATATTGACAGCCAAATAGTTTATTGTAGGAAATTTAAATTAAAATTGAATGTTGCTTGGTGAATAAAATAGTCACATGTAAACACATTAAAAAGCATTAAGTAAAGTGTCTAAATATATTGTAACTTTACAAAAAGTAATGATATCTAACAAAAACATAGCTGTGAAAAAAGGGAGCCAAGTTCTGTAAAGACAATGGCAAGAAAAGAAGTGATATCTAAGTCGGTGCCAAGTTCGAATAAAATTCACTCAAACTTACCTACTGAAGTATTATAGCATTTTTCAAATTGTTTAGAAATAAAAATTATTGATAGCATATTAATAATAAATCTAGAACTTGGCAATTTTTTGATAAATGTTATTCCTATCAATTTCGTGTCTTAATAAAATGGTGATGTTAATATTAATTTCAATGACATTACAAAAATATATATATATAGTTATTATTATAAACAAATGACTCATGTTAAAGATTTGATAAACCAATAAATAGACACACTCCCACTCGTCTTTGGTTATCACTCTAGCACCCACTCTCCAGAAACCTCAATGCAAACAGACTAAGATGCCTGACAAAGAGACAGGTATACTTACGATTGTTCTTGGTCATCACTCTAGAGACTGCACCCCTTTAACCCTTTCAGGGGCAAATAACTTTTATTCGTGAAATGCTGAAATGATTGAATCACACCAGAATTTAAAAACAAATTTATTTCAAAATGGGTAAAAGCTTCTTTTCATGTATTTAATAAAATTAAACTTTTTAGTCCTGATTTCTGGTGTCTATGTGGCATTTTGCAGTTAAATTAGGTGGGATATATTTTATCCCACCGCCCTTCAAGGGGAAGGAGCTCACTCAAATTAAGGCTTCCAATCATGAAATAACAAGATTTGATATAATAATGTCATTATTCAAAATAAATGACTCGTAGGTAAAAACTTGCCAAGTTCCAGATTTATTATTAATATGCTATCAATAATTTTTATTTCTAAACAATTTAAAAAATGCTATAATACTTCAGTAGGTAAGCTTGAGTGAATTTTATTTGAACTTGGCACCCACTCAGATATTACTTCTTTTCTTGCCATTGTCTTTACAGAACTTGGCTCCCTTTTTTTCACAGCTATGTTTTTGTTAGATAGAAATAACAGTAGGATTAGTTTAAATACCTATAATTCCGAAACAGAACTGTTCGTACTATTTAATAAAAAAAAATTTAATATGAATTCTATAGTTAAATAAATTGTATTGAAGATACTTTTATTACCACAGAGAGATTTTTTTTTCCGAACTTTAAAGTCAACTTATACACAAGCATATAAGGTTGCTGTTGTAGTAAGTTTCGACAAAATTTTAAACCGAAATCTAAAAAAGTAACTTTGAACTAAACTGAGGTTATGCATGCTAGAATTAAAAACAGTACACTTAAATACCTTTTATTGCATTTTTAACCTGTATGCTAAAAGAAAGAATGGAAATAATAAAATATGAAGTTGAATACATCTTTTTTTACAAACACATTAAAGTTAACATTACCTTTGAAAATAAAATGGCATTAAATATGTTTAAAATTTAATTTATATTTTTCTATTCTTTAATAAAAACAAACAAAAATGAATTATTTTCTGTATACAGTACTAAATGTCCATGCCACTAGAGAATATGAAGAAAAAAATACATTTCGATATTTGAAAACAGTGAAAATATAAGAGAAAGTATTTGAGTGAAAAATTAATTCTAAAAATTCAAATTCATTATCAAGAAGCCGTTTCGTTCTAAACTCATTACCAGTATGTTTCCAAACTATGACCTAATTTCTTTCGATGAAGAAAATGTAGTTCTTTTCCTTCTCATATTTACAGATAACTTATTAGCATATGATTATTGTATTTCTACTTTTAAAAAACATTTAGATAATTATAGCTTCATTTTTAAAATACATAATTAACAGTGGAACGTTTAAACATAAATTTTGAATTCCATATTATCTCGAGAATTTCGTAAGAAACTAATTTAAAATGAATGGTAGATATACAGATTTTTTTATATTTAAAAAGGTTAAATTTTGTGATTATTTTCTGCTCTCTGAAATATGTTTCAAATATTCATGGATTTCTTTTTTCTCAATAATGGGAATATATACTCCAATTTTTCTAAAAATGCTTCATCTTATATTAACTGCATAGGGTAATTGTAGCCTTTTCCAAAACATTTTTTTTTTATTATGCTAATAATAATTTTATGCTAATAAGTGGAGCCGCAATTATTTGCACGAAATTTTGATCGGTTTTAACCCCTTGAAGGGTACCGATATATTTATATACTACTTAATTTTAATTCTCAAATGCCACATTGGCACCAAAATTTAGGATTTAAATGTTGCTTTATGTATTGTACGCGGAGAAAAACATTTACTTACTCTCGCGTAAATCTGTTCATAAATACCGGCGTTACTCAGTCACTTTAAACATTTTAGCAACAGAAGTACTTTGCCCCTGAATGTGTTAACCAGCTTCAGTGTTGCACTTTTAACATCATGCGAAATTAAAACACTTCATCTCCGTCTACATCTTACCTCCGTGAATACTACATCGTTTTGTTGTCTTTTTCTCATAACAGAAAATAACTCCTTAATTCTCGCTTCCGTCTTATTTTCGGGCTCTGTCTTTTACTCACATTGTTTGATTACCACAAGTTTTATAAAATAGTGAAATTGGCTATAATCAAGTATCGTGTTTCCTGTCATTAAATAGGTGAATATTTCTTTTTCATAAAAGTGGTGCCAATAAGCAATTTGAATTTTTCAACCGTAAGTTAATTCGAGCGTTAAGGGGTTAAAAAAAAAAAAAAAAAAAAAAAAAAAAAAATACGTGCTATGCCAAGAATATCCTCTGAAAAAAATCCTGGTCATTAATTATCCTTGGTTTTATTTGTTTTATATTAATCGATTCAATGATTTTTAGTTCACTTTCTCTTTACAAAAATGTATTTTAAAGAATAGATTTATTAAAGATTTATTTTCCCCACATTCGTTAACCCTTTGTGGCGCGGAGCATTTCAATTGCATAAGTGCTGAAATTAATGACTGACAGCGGAATTTGAAAACGAACATTTTTTTTTAAATACCAAAAAGCTTTTCACATAACTAAGAAACTTTTTTTTTTTTTTTACCAGGATTCTGGTGCTAGTGAGGGTTTTGGGAATTAAAATTAAGTGGTTTCGTAGACATACTACCGTGCCACAAGGGGTTAATCAGTACCAAAAAGCTGAAAGATTGGTATTTTTTTAAGCCTTGTGTAACAACATTTTCTGAAATTTAAAAAGAAAGATGAAGGATTTCTTATAGAACATAGAGCGATAATTTATACTTAATTTTCAGTACATAATCTATATTTAATTTTCAGCATTCATATTAATGTTACAAGAAAATGGAGGCATATGAATTATTAGACACCAGATTTGTTTTGCAGAGTTTCTTGAACAAACTCATTGCTTTTTACTGGGTTTGTATATTATTGCGCAATTATGACGCCATGTGCATATTTTTCTATAGGTTTTATTTATGACTGTTCTCAAGGATCCTAAAATTGGAATGCTTTAGCGGATGCAAATGACGTCGTTTTATAAAAGAAAGTATATATTTCAATTATAAAAACTGTAATTTTTTGGGTAAAAATGCTTCGTGTTTACGTCAACATCTTTGAAATTCTTCATAGGAGGACTTTTGAAAATAACGTAATTAAAATCAGACACTAATAACGTGCAACATTTTATAAAATTGTAGAGTATCTTATAGAGGAGTGGAGGCACACAGCGTGCATGCTCAGATCGGAAGTCTTTGTCCAAAACATAGGACTCCACTTTACAGACCTTGGTGATTTTCGCTCGAAAGGCATTTGCTTCGTTGAGTTACACAAGCAAATAAAGACGAGCTTGGCTATAATTTCAGGTTTACCTGGTTCAATATACTAGCAGGCTTCGCAACCTTTCTTCCAAAATTCTCTTGACCAATTCATTTTTACTGTTATTCTGTTACAAAGGCATTTTACTAGAATTTTATCTAAATAACATAATTTGTTAAAAGTATTTTTTATAATTTTCCGTTACCCCGAATTGCAAATAAGATTCCTCACTTAAGCTGAAAAAATACATATAATTACATAAAATATGTTATAAGTGTTGTAAAATGTAGAATATGATTAGATTTCTTTCTATCCTCCAAAATTAAAAGGTCATATCGAGTGCAAATGCAACACAATGAGTTGCTAAGCGGCGAGTTATATTAATGCCTGAAAATTTATCAACATATCATTTTTAATCCAAAATCTTTTTTCATTAAATATATTCTACGAGCGCTACTCACAATAATCAGAAGACAGGAAAAATGACTATTTCTGCTCTTCTACAAAGGAGTACTGGGATATTTTTTTTTAATAGACATTAGCGAAGCTCTGTTTATTGAAGAGAGAGAAATAGCTGTATTGCCAGATTGGGGACTTTTTTAATTCAGATTATTTGACTGTCACCACTTTTTTAAAATAGTATAATTCGCCTTATTTTTCAGAATTTTTAATCTATTTTTAAACAGGCCGAGTATTTCTACTTTAAAAAAGCGGTGACAATCAACATTTTGGGGACAAAAAAGTCACCAATCTGGCAATACCGAGATATAGCTACTGTCTTCTTCTAAATTTGTAAAATTTGTCCTTGTGTTTAGAACAACTTTTTTAATTTATTTATTTATTTATTTATTTATTTATTTATTTTATTTTTTTAATTTTTTTTGTGAGATATTTTAAAGGTTTTTTGCTCTATTGAGAAAAGGGGGTTTCGTGGAATAAAGCAAGTAGGCCAGATTTTACTTCTCTAAATCAGTTCCTGTTATCAGGACCTTGTTATCAACGAAGCACACTTACACCAATAAATTTTAAAAGAAATGTTCGCCTTATCTAAATGACGTATTCATGTAAAATTTCTGCTTTGAATGAGGCAAAATTTTCTGTTTCTTTTTACTGGTGGGAATGTGCCCCGTTGGTAATCAGGTCCTGCCCGTTACCACTGATACCTTCGTTAATTTGTGGTACTGTCGTGGTAAAAAATATAAACATCTCCTACAAACTCTGCTCAAAATTATAGTAGAAGAAAGTGATTGGTACCACACGATTGGTAATAAAGTCTACTTTTCAACGATGTATGACAAATTTGCTTAGTGGGCTACCTACATATTAAAACGAACACTAACTTTGTTTTTTTTTCAATAGCAGTACACAATTCTGACAGCATAAATAAGCTCTACACCCTTCCATTAGCCTAAAAACAAACTTTTATGCAATTGGTACGATAAATTTCGGAAAAATTAACTTAAAACGAGCGTATTTTAGGGGCTGTAACCAAACTGAAGTAACGTACTGGATTGTTGACCAAGAGAGCCTCCTTCTTGATCAAGGCATGTTAAGGGCCACTCAAGCAATCATTGAAAACTGCCAGATTACAGGATAGTATAAGAAATTTCAAAGTTCTAGTCACTTCCATCATAGTCTCCACCATCATAGTCTAGTCACTTCCATCATAGTAGTTCCATCATCTTAAACCATCATTTTGTCATTTTTTAAGCATAGTTTGAAAACTACTTGGAAGAAAAATGTAAAATTTTGGATTTCCATAAAACAGGACTTAATAAATTTAAATCCATAAAAAAATTGTAGGTTGCCATTCATAATTTTTTCGAAGGCTTACATGCCTTATATTCCCTCAGCAGTTGTTTTGATTTGTTTGCCGATTTTTTGTTGGCGTATTGGCGTGTTGACGGTGTTTATGGATATGGCAACCACGATATGTTGAATCCCGTGTGACGTGTGCGTTGTGACGTGTCGGTCTGGCAACTCCTGAGAAGCTGCTTTTAGCTTGGAATATTGTGAATGTATTTTGATATCGTGTTGTATATTTCTGCCTTTTTATTTTTATGTGAATTTTATTGAATGTGTTTGATGGACTATGGTTTCTATAGTCCGTTTAAACGGTCTTGCTGAAGTAATTATGAAATATGAGGAAATTTTGACAAGAAAAGCAGGATTGTTTATAGTGTGTGAATACGTATTCATAAGCCTATTTTGGAAAATGTCGGTGATGATATTTCGAGCTCGAGCTTTCAAGAAAGCAGATGTCTGTTAAGGTATGTTGATAATTTTTATGTATATAAAACGATTACTGGTTGCCATTTTAGCGAATTTTGTCTTTTATGTGTATTTTGCTGTTTTAAGAATATTGTACATTTTGAGATTGCTACAAAGCGTGAATTGCTGAATTTTGAGATTGCTATACAGGGTGAACTGCTGGATGCAGCGATGTTTTTTCGGTTAATGAGCGCGTAGCGCTCATACAACGATTACTGATTGCCAGTTTAGCGAGTTTTGTTTTTTATGTATATTTTGCATTACGAGTTTTATACATTTTGAGATTGCTAAAAAGCGAGAATTGCTGAATTTTGAGATAGCACATTAGGGGCATAATTTCAGGAGATATAAATGAAAATATGAAAATGCAATTTAATATTAGAAGCACTAAATTTTGAATATTTATAATTCAAAACCTTATCATTCTAATAACTTGAAATTTGGTGTCTAGTCATAGTTTGAACTGAAGATTTGAAATATCTCGTTAAAATTGGGTATTGTTATTGAAAAAAATGGAGTTTGGATTCGTTTTAATATGTAGATGGCCTCCTAAGCCAATATTATATACATCATTTAAATGTAGACTTTATTTCCGATCGTTCGGTACCAGCCCCTTTCTTCTACGATAATTTGTTGAGGAGATAGTAGGGGGTGTTTACTTTTTTTTTCACGATTGTACATCATAAGCGTAAATTTTAATTCTGTACTATAAGGCTAGAAGATCAAGATACCTGATCTAAATTAAGATATTCCATACATTCACTTGATAATATTGTCCTTCTAAATTTGAGTATTTAGTGATTATAAATAATATTAATAAAATCTTCAAATTAACACCTGATTCACACTTCTATATTTTAACACTAGAACTACTGTGAGCCGCTATTTTGACGGCTAACATATGGATATTTTTCGGTTCAAACCAGAAATTTGATTATGAAATAAGTTTAAAACATACAAAGAAGAAAAACGTTACATAATAAGGTTAAACTGTTTTAAATCAAAATTCTGCTGTGAAATACTTTTATAAAACTTGATTCAAATTTCCGGTAGTTCCAGTGTTAAGATGCGAAAATCAGAATATTTATCATAATACCACCATGAAGTAGACAATATCCTTGTCCTCTAATATATATAACATTACATCAGATTATGTAACATTACATATATAACAAGACTTTTATTATGTAAATGCATTGCAATTGCAGTATTATACATCATTTTTGGCATGCACCGTATATCAAATACATATACAAAATACAGAGAATGTTTAGGTGTTCTTTTTTTTTTAATAATATAACTGTACTAATTACAACGAAATATAAAATAAAAATTTAAACAAAACAAACAGTTTAAATGTACTAAAATAAAAAGTGATATATTTTTCATTTATTCCTGTGTGGAACCATATAGTTTACTGTTTTTTTATTCCGTATCTTAAAAATCCGTACAGAATTTACAAAAGTTAAATCCTATTTTGGTAATAAGAAAGAATTTCAATACTTTCAAACTTAAACTTTATATTAACAGTTCAAGATTTACAACATAACTTGATTCTTATAAGCTCATAAATGTTTCAATACACGTAAATTTTAGGGATGAGAAAATTTTGAATTCTTTCTACAAATTGAAGTGTTTCAAAATTTAAAATTCATTGTTTCAAGCTGTACTGTAAAAACATATTAGAAATAGTATAATTTCTTAATGAGCATATGAATAAAAATGAGAGTGGAAAACTAATTAAAGTGAGTTCTGATTTTTGGAGGGAATTTATCTTAAAAGAAACTGTTTAGTTAGTGAATATAAAAATAACTAAGATGCAACATGTGAATACAAATTTTTCTGAAATTTTCAAAACCATTTTTCAAAGAATTTGCTATTAATAATAGTAAATAGTAAAATTTCATCAACCGAGTTTATTTAAAAATTTCCATTTTATTTAAATAAGCATGATATGCTTAAATTTATGATAACTTATTAAGCATGATATGCTTAAATATTTGTAAGAAATTTGTGTATTTGTGAAACTATGTCATGATATGCCAATTTATGAAACAGTTATTTGACGGCAATAATTTCAGGTTCCGTTATTTTGGAAAACTATAAAGATAATGTATCGAGATATGATAACAAGTTTAAGCTGCATATTATTCTCATAAAATTATATTTTTGAAATCATAGAAGAAACTGGTTTTTAAATTTTTGCAAAATATAAAATTTTAAAATTTAAAATTATTTACTAATAACATTCTAATTTTAAGGAGAATCAAATGAAGAAATTTTTATGAAAACACTATATTGCTCAGCCGCAAGAAAAGTGAAACATCTCGCAAAAAATAATTTTGCGTTTTTCTACAGTAATAGTTCTGTCATAGGTACAGTCGTGGAAAAAAAAAAAGTGAACACACCCTACTAACTCCTCAACAAATTATCGTAAAAGAAAGTTACTGGTACCGAACGATTGGAAATAAAGTCTACTTTTAAATGATGTATATAAAATTTGCTTAGAGGGCCATCTACATATTAAAACGAACCATAACTTTGTTTTTTTCAATAGCAGTACCCAATTCTGACAGCATAAATGAACTCTACACCCTTCAATTAGCCTAAAAACGAATTTTTATGCAATTCGTACTATAAGTTTCCGTGAAATTAATTATTTTAAAACGAGCTTATTTTAAGGGCTGTATCCAAATTGAAGTTCCATACTGGAATGTTCCGCGAGAGAGCCCCTTCCTTGATCAAGGCACCTTAAGCGCCACTCAAGGAGTCAATGAAGCGTATTAGATTACAGTACAGCAGAATAAATTTCAAAATGTCTACTCACTTTCAGTATAGACGGCCCCTTAAACCATCATTTTGCCGTTTTTTAAGCATAATTTGAAAACTACTTGGAATAAAAATGTGAAATTTTTGAATTTCCATAAAGCAGGACTTCATAAATCTAAATCCATCAAAAAAATTGTAGGTTGCAATTCATTATTTTTTCGAATATTAATTTCATAATTCATATCATGAAATTATAAAAATTGCAAATTCAGCTTATTTATGTTTGGGTATATTAGTATTATTACTACAAAAAAAATTAGCACATTAGGAGCATAATTTCGGGAGATATAAAAAAAAATATGAAAATGTAATTTAACATTAGAAGCACTAAATTTTGAATGTTTATAATTCAAAAACTTATCATTCAAATGACTTGAAATTAGGTGTCTAGGCATAGTTTGAACGGAAGATTTGAAATATCTCGTTAAAATTGGGCATTGCCATTGAAAAAAATGAAGTTTGGATTCGTTTTAATATGTAGATGACCCCCTAAGAAAATTTTATATACATCATTTAAAAGTAGACATTATTTCCAATCGTTCGGTACCAGTAACTTTCTTCTACGATGATTTGCTGAGGAGTTAGTAGGGGGTGTTTATTTTTTTCTTTTCCACGACTGTACGTCTCGGTACACCAAAAGTTTCATAAGTGTAGTTATACAGAAAATCACTTTATCACGCTATATGTCCATTTGTGACCAAAGAAGAGGAGTGGATTGTGTGGGGAGATAAAATTACCTAACTCTCCAAACCTCATCTTACGTCTTCATTCTTAAGTGTTTTAAGCTTTTATGCACGTTTTTATTACTACATGCCGAGCTAAGAGCTATAGTATCATGTTGCAGTAAAATCATTAAAATTTTCTTTTGCCTCTCCTGTGAAATTTACTTTTGTGGAGATGTGTCACTTTGATTGGTGTGACCACGCCTTTAATCTTGCGGTTACCTCTCCCATTTAAGATAGGACGTTTACTTATATGGCTTTGCCATGCTGTCAGTTATTCACTCAGTGTTGCCAGATTGGGTACTTTTTTGTCCCCAGATTGTTGATTGCCAACGCTTTTTTGAAATAGAACTATTCGACCTATTTAAAAATAGATTACAAATTCTGAAAAATAAGCGAATTATACAATTTAAAAAAGTGGTGACAGTCAAATAATCTGAATTTAAAAAGTTTCCAATCTGGCAATACTGTATTCACTGTCATTTCTACAGAAGACTCCTTTTAATTTAGTACAGATTTTCTTGCTTGAAACAGATAATCCTGGTACATTCTCCCACAGTTACATCCTTTGTTAGGGACAAATCTTCTACACGCTATAGCGCACGAAACCATAAGCAACAGCGCACGTATCTGTCCTTCATAGAAAAAGCATTTTCCTTCTATATATATATAAAAAAAGTTTTGATTTGGAAATGGACCAATGAAAATCTGCGTAGATATTCCGGGTAGATCAGCATCTAATTTGAATGCTTAAGCATGGCCTTTTATCGTTAATATTAAAAAAACCGGTTGCATACAAAAATATGAAAATCGGTGGTATTATAGAGAAATGTTTGATAAACACGCTAATGCAGACAGTTTTCAAATCGAAGAATTATTTTAAGAGATATTTAATGCTAAAGTTGGACAGAATCGTTCCATTAAAAAAGTTTTATTAGAGCAAAAACTGTACATGAAAATTTAATCATTTTTAGATCATTTTATACGGTATAAGTTCTCGGTGTGCATATTGCATTTATTTTTCTTTTTTGACTTATTTATTGAGGTTTTATTTCGATTTTAAATTCAAATTTTCAGCATTTCGAGAGATATTTTTTTACAATTTTTTAGAAAATTTTATTAATTTAAACTGTTGCCAATTGTATGAACAGTGCAAACAATAATGTTTACTTCAAATTAAAAATTTATTTACACGTGACTATTACAAACAGAAAAAAAACCCCTTTAAAATTAGAATTAAATGATTACATGTTAAAAGTAGGAAAATTACGTCATAAGAACCATACTTACACTTGAATTTTAAAAGAGAAACAAAATCTTAAAATAAAAAAATCATTATTATGCGTTAAAACTTGTAATTGGAGGAAATTACGTCATATTTAAAACGGCCAAAAAATATGGCAAAACAATTTAAATTGAAAAATATATTTGCGCGAGATATTTTGAAATAATCTTTTCAACAATTATCGTGAATTCGAAGACAGAGCAAATAATATTTCCTTCTAACAACAAAAGTATTTTCACGAGAATATTAATAAGAGAAATAAAACTTTGGTGTACGTTACGTGAGATTTGAAACGATACATTTAAAATGAATTATTTAAAAGAACTATCTTATAGCGCTGTTAAAAAATACTGGGAGACAATGACACTGTTTACTTAATTCATTTTACATTAGCTTATTTTCAAATGTTTAACTAATTTTTTAAATTAAATACGAAAGCAGCCATCGTATCTCTTAACAGCAGCAGATTTGGTCTTACAAATTCCCAATCCAAGGAAAGCGAATGGACACCCTTTTACAGAAAGATCGCTACTGTTTTTTTTATTCAATATTTTTAAAGCCGATCAAATTAGCATGCTTTTTGGATTTTGGCGAGCGTAGCTCGTAGGGAGCAGAGCCCCCTAGTGTTGTAGTACAGAAGCTTGATCAAAGAGGAACTGACCCTTTTTCACAAACCGCATATTTTTTTTAAATTTCTGGTATTAAAATAACAATTTAAACAAATTATTTTGAAAGAGAACACTTCATTTTTCCTTTACGAAATTTCTAGTATTTCTGAGATTCTTCATTAGTTAATCCTTTCAGGGGCAAGGTACTTGCTTTCTTAAAATGTTGAAATAATTTTGTGACACCAGTATTTACAAAAAAAAAAAAAAAAAAAAAAAAAAAAAATGTAAACAAGTAAAAGTATATTTTCGAGTACTTAATAAAGGTGAAATTTTCATTATTTAATTCCGGTGCCAATGTGGCAATTAGGGATTACCCTCCGACTGTCTTGGAAAAGGGCAAAATTGTAATGTTGTTTTCTCTGCATTTTGTTGTAAATGCTAAAAAAAATGATTCTTTGAACATTTTATAAAAAAAACTTAATAACGAATATGAATGCAATCCTTGGAAGTATTAATCATTGTTCAATGTATTAAAAATATATTAAATCAATAAAATTATATTACTTTAAATATTGCTTGTATTGAAGTAAAACCTGGAGCTTAGTGAACGTATTAACACGGGCTTGTCAGTGAGGGGGTTAAAATTGTGTGATGCCGTGACGGCATCACAGCCCTTCAGGGCGTTAAAAGAAACAAACATTCTTATCTCTTTATAAAATACCGCTGGAAGATGAAAATGGTGTATATTTAAGAAATTCTGTACTCAGGTAAAAAGGAGATATTATTTAAAAAATACACTGGAATATCAATTAAAACTACGTTTATTTGTGTAGTGCATGTAGTTTTATAAAATTTAAAATTTATAATTTGAATCGAAATTTTCCATATGAAAATAGTTTTTGTACAGATGTTGTGGAATCTAAAAAATATGATAATATATATAATAAATCTATTATCAATAATTATATTAAGCCATACAAAGTTTTCAATATAAACCGATTTTCACTATATCATGTACACCGAACAATAGTCCGAGTAGGATGACATGGTTTATTTAATACTGAAATTATTACTGGCATAGATAGAAGTGGACGTTTTTCTGATGAAAAATGGTTTATCATATACAATTATTAAACTAAAAAAATATTTTGGAAAAGACTGCAGTTTCCACATACAATAATTATAAGCTGAAGCATTTTAGAAAAATGGAGTATATATTCTCATTATTTCACACAATAAAAACTGAAAGCAATCCAAGAATATTTTGAACACATTTCAGAGAGCAGATAATAATCACAAAGTTTAATTTCTTTTAATTAAAAATTTTGGATATCTATCATTCTTTTTGAATTGAAGTTTCTGGTGAAATTCTTTAGAGAAAAGGTGATTCAAAATTTATTTTGAAACATTCCACTGTTAATTATGTATTTTTAAAATGAAGCTATAATTATAAAATATTTTTAAAAAGTTAGAAGTACAATAATCATATGCTAATAATTTTCACAAAGTTTGAGAAGGAAAAGAACTCCAATTTCCTCATGGAAAAAAAAGTATGATATTATTTGGGAACATACTGGTAATGAGTTGAGAACGAAAAGAATTCTCGATAATGAATATATATTTCTAGTTTTAATTGCTTTTGACCTTTCACTGTTTTCACACATTGAAATGATTTTCTTTTTTTGTCCATATTCTCTAGTGGCATGGGCAATTAGTATTATATAAAGAAAATAACAATTTTTATCTTTTTTTTCATAAAATGATCGAAAAGTTTAAATTTAATTTTAAATATATTCAGGGCCATTTTATTTGCAAAAGTAATATTAACTTTAATGTTTTATGAAAAAGATATCTTCAATTATGGATTTTATTATTTCCATGTTTTCTTTACCAGTTAAAAAGTAAAATAAAAGGCATTTATAAACATTTAAATGCACTGGTTTTGATTCTACCTTGGATAACCTTATTTTAGTTGAAAGCTATCTTTTTAGATTTCTATTTAAAATTTTGTCGAAACTCACCTCAACAGTTACATTATATACAGGGTGGATAAAAAAGCATTTATAAACATTTAAAACACTGGTTTTAATTCTACTTTGAATAACCTTATTTTAGATGAAAGCTATCTTTTTAGATTTCTATTTAAATTTTTGTCGAAACTTACCCCAACAGTTACATTATATACAGGGTGTATAAAAAAAAAAACTTCCCCGATATATGAACCCCTTGCGGGCTAACCACTCAACCAATAAAATAAATTTTACATACACCTATTTGAAGGTATGCACTCGAAATCGTGATCATTTAAAACAATACGCACGGTTACGGTTACAGTGAAAAAAATTCGAAAATTTCAAATGACAACACCCTTTTTTATGCGCAAGTTAATCAATGCATTGAAAAAACATAAATGGCGTTGGAATGATACACATGCAATGAAAATTGCCGCTGTAAAACACTTGCAAAAACGACTAATGCCAGGAAGGAACAATTGGCTACAAGACATGTTTTTCAATAGCCGATTTTGTTTTCTCTGGTGAACTGTGTAATGTTGTAAGAATTGTTTTAAAATGTGTTTTTTTTTGTGTTTGTGTACACATAGTGAAAATAAAAACATAATCGTTTGTTTTAGAGTGCTGAATATTACGTTACATGGGAACTGATTAGGATTGAGTGCCACGATATAACACCGGCAATTTTACTCATACGTTTATCGTTCCAACACCATTTAAGTTTTTTTAAAGCGCTGGTGAACTTGGAAAAAAAAGGGTGTTGCCATAGGAAATTTCAACATGTTTTGATCTTAACAGTAACCGAGAGAGCTCTATTGTATTAAATCATCACGATCTCGAGCGCATACCTTCAAATAATTAAATCTGAAATTTCCTTTCGACTGATTGAGCGGTTAGGTCGCTAGGGGTGCATATATCGGGGAAGTATTTTTATCTCCACCCTGTATATATTTGTCTATAAGTCGACCCTAAAGTTAAAAATATATCTCTGTGGTAATAAGAATATTTTCAGTACAATTTTATCGTGTTACTTAATCACAGAATTCTTAATAGATTCCTTCGATTAAATAGTTTGAACAGTTCCATACATAATTACAAGTATTTAAACAAATTCTTTTGTTGTTTTTCTGCAAATTCGGGATTGACTTATAGACACGTACAGTCGTGGAAAAAAAAAGTAAACACCCCCTACTAACTCTTCAACAAATTATCGTAGACGGAAGTTACTGGTACTGACCGATTTGAAATAAAGTCTACTTTTAAATGATGCATATAAAATTTGCTTAGGGGGTCATCTACATATTAAAACGAACCCAAGCCTCATTTTTTCAATGGCAATACCCAATTTTAACGAGATATTTCAAATCTTCGGTTCAAACTATGCCTAGACACCAAATTTCAAGTCATTTGAAAGATAAGTTTCTGAATTATAAGCATTCAAAATTTAGTGCTTCTAATGTTAAATTATATTTTCATATTTTTATTTATATCTCTTTAAATTATGCTTCTAATGTGCTAATTTTTGTGTAGCAATAGAACTAATGTGCCCAAACATAAATACGCTGAATTTGGAATTTTTATAATTTTATGATATGAATTATGAATTATGAAATTAATATTCGAAAAATTTATGAATTGCAACCTTCAATTTTTTTGATGGATTTAGATTTATTAAGTCCTGCTTTATGAAAATCCAAAATTTCACATTTTTCTTCCAAATAATCTTCAAATTATGCTTAAAAAACGGCAAAATGGTGGTTTAAGGGGCCGTCTATGATAGAAGTAAGTAGATATTTTGAAATTTCTTCTGCTGCCTTGTTATCTAACAGGCTTCATTGCCTGCTTAAGGTGCCTTGATCAAGAAGGTGGTTCTCTCGGTTAGCAATCGAGTACCCAACTTCAATTTGGATACAGCCCTTAAAATATGCTCGTTTTAAAATAACTAATTTCTCCGAAACTTATGGTACGAATTGCATAAAAATTTGTTTTTAGGCTAATTGAAGGGTGTAGAGTTCATTTATGCTGTCAGAATTGGGTATTGCCATTAAAAAAACAAAGTTATAGTTCGTTTTAATATGTAGATGGCCCCATAAGCAAATTTTATATACATCATTTAAAAGTAGACTTTACTTCCAATCGTTCGGTACCAGTAACTTTCTTCTACGATAATTTGTTGCGGAGTTAGTAGGGGGTGTTTATTTTTTTTTTTCCACGACTGTACTTCTTATGTACAGTATTTCTATTGAAATGTTGCAGAAATCTACGACGAAAAAATTTCTTCCAGAACACTGGTATTCAATGCTGGTATTCTGTGACGGACATCAATCTCATTATGCTTGAAGTTTCTTAACCAAATTTATACTAAAATTATGCACCGCAAATGAGGTTCATCCATGTATTATACATAAAACGGAATGGTTTTGTGTGTCCCTTTAAGCAAATTTTAAATACTCAATTCTTTGTCAATACTGAGAATTCTATACTAAATATAATTAAAATTTAAATATTCCATTTGCAATAGAAGTATATTTGCAAGAGTTAGTGCAAAAACAGACAGACAGAAAAAAACGAATTCATAAGTACTTTTCAACTATGTTGGAAAACGTTTAACACTAAAACGACTGAAAATTTTACTCAAGTTTTATAAAAATATTTTCACCGGAATTTTTATTTAAATATGTTTAACATATTTATTTAACTTTTTTTTTGTCCCTATAAAATAGGGATGCACAACCTGTGGCCCGGGATGTGGTAACGTGTGGCCCGCGAACTTCATCAATTTATAACTGGAAAAAATTGCAATTTTTGTCCAAAAGTCGGAGGAAAAAGTCGTGAATTTCGTAAATTTGTTGCGGGAAAATTTTGTTGGTCAAATAAGAATTGCGAATTTCGTTGATCGGGCGTGGAAAAATTGCGAATTTCGTTGATCGGGTGCGGAAAAATAGCGATTTTTGTCAATGATGCTCGGAAAAATTGCAAATTTCCTTGATCGGGCACAGAAAAATCGCGAATTTGGTCGATGAAGCACGGAAAAAATTGCAAATTTCGCTGATCGGGCGCAGAAAAATCGCGAGTTTTGTCGTTCGGGCACGGAAAAATCCCGAATTTCATTAGTCGGTCACGGAAAAATCACGAATTTCGTTTGTCGGGAACGAAAAAAATCACGAATTTTGTCCATCAGGCTCTTGAAAATCGCATATTTTCTTCATCGACTGCGGAAAAATTGTGAGTTTCGTCAGTCGCAAGTAAATATCGCGAAATTCGTCGATTTGTCGCGGAAAAAATTTGCCAATTTCGTCAGTGAGCATTTTGAGATTGGGGAGTTCTGTAGATCGGGCGCGGAAAATTCGCTGATCGGGTGCGGAAGAATGGCGAATTTTGTCGATAAGGCTCGGAAAAATCGCAAATTTCCTCGATCAGTCGCAGAAAAATCGCAAATTTCTTGATCGGTCACCGAAAAATCGCGAATTTTGTAGTTGAAGCGTAGAAAAAAAATCGCAAATTTCGCCGACCCGAAATAGAATTCTCTTCGTAAGGCTGATGTGGCCCTCGACAACTCAGGCCTTTTTTGAAAGTGGCCCTTCTCTGAAAAAGGTTGTGCACCCCTACTTTAAAACATATTTTACAATGAAATTTCTGGTTCGAACTGAAATATATTCAAATGGTAGGGGTCAAAATGACCCCTCACGGTCATTTTAGAGATAAAAAGATTTTGGAAACACTACAATTGTTAATGCAATTAATATAAGTTGCCGCATTTTTAGAAATGTAGGAGTATATTTTGTCTTTATTAGAAACAATAAAAAACTAAAAGAAATTCTTGAGTATTTAACACTAGAAGCGACATAGCAGTCAATCTGACTACAACAAGATACATATTTTTTTGATTTTAAACAAAAATTTCTTTAAAAAAGAGATAAATATATACCTATCGCACGGAAATAAATTAAATAAATAAGTTAAAAAGCTTAAAATAAAAATTCTGGTGTCTTCTTTTTTCTTATAAATCTAGAAGAAAATTTCCGGCTCTTCTAGTGTTAAAATATATTTCAGATATCAGAGAATAATCACAAAATTTAAATTTTTTAAATTAAAACATCTAGATATCTACCATTCATTTTAAATTAAAGTTCGCGTGGAAATTCTCTAAAGAATAGGGAATTTAAAAAAAAAAATTAAACATTCCACTGTTAATTATGTATTTAAAAAATCAAACTATAATTATCTGAATATTTTTAAAAAGTTGGAAATACAATAATCATATGCTAATAAGCTTTCTCAAAGTATGAGAACGAAAATAACCCATTTTTTTTCATGGAAAGAAATTACGTAATTGTTTAGGAACAAACTGGTAATCACTTAAGAACCATACGAGATCTTTATAATGAATATGAATTTTCAGTTTTAATTACTTTTGAACTTTCACTGTTTTCAAATATCGCAATGATTTTTTTTTTCATATTCTCTAGTGGCGTGGTCAATTAGTATTACATACAGTAAATAGCTGTTTTTTTTCGTTTAGGTTTACTAAGGAAGTTAAATCTTTAAATTTAATTTTAAATATATCCCGTGTCATTTTATTTTTTAAAATAATGCTAACTTCAATGTTTTGTAAGAAGTATATTTTCAGTTATATATTTTATTGTTTCCATGCTTTCTTTTACCATGTTAGTTAAAAATTTAAACAAAAGGTATTTATAAACGTTTAAATGTATTGTTTTTAATTCTAACACGCATAACCTTATTTTAGTTCAAAAATATATTTTTAGATTCCTGTTTCAAATTCTGTAGAAACTTACTACAACAGTTACCTTATATACTCGTGTGTAAGTCGATCCCAAAGTTATTAAAGAAAATGGCTCTGTGGTAATAGAAGTATTTTCAATACAATTTCATCATCCTAAACACAGAATTCATAATAATTTTCCGCGATTAAGTAATACGAAAAATTCATTACTGAAGTACACTTATATAAACAAATTCATCAGTAATTTTTCTAGAAAGCGGGATCGATTTTTATAATTTTATACACAATTTTTTTTCGCAAATGTTGCAGATATTTAAGACGAAACCATTTCTTCCTAAACACTGGTATTCGATTTGCGGAACAGAACAAAAATGTATGAATGAGCGCCAAAATCGAATCCGAAACAAAACAAAAAGTAATAATAAATAAATGCAAATAAAAGTCAGCCAGAAACTAACGTTATTATAATTTCATGGAGGGTATGACTTAGAAGTTTGCGAAGAAATTTTATTTATCCTTCAAATGTTAGTGACGTTTTGATTCCATTATATATTTTGACACGTTACTATATCAGATGTAAATTTCCGACTGGGCGGAAAATGTCTAGACCAGGATTCGAACCAGGGATCTCTTGGCTGAAGCCGCCAATGCTCTACCATCTGAGCTATCCCTGGGATACCTTAGATAGTAGAGCATTGGCGACTTCAGCCAAAAGATCACTATTCCGAATCCTGGTCCAGACATTTTCCGCCCAGTCGGAAACTTACATCTGATATGATTTATTTTCTAAATAAAATACTAGTGTTAAAAATTAATCTAGTGACGTTAATATATACCAACTGTTAAATAAAAAATAAATATGTCCGACATATATTATGTTCTGACACCACACTTACATATTTAGCCATTCGCTTTCTAAGCTAAAATACTAGTGCAACGCTTTTTGAAAATTTCAAGGAGTGCACCAAGGTTATTTTTAAATTATGGTACAATATGACATATCTTACCTTGGTAACAGGCATTAAAACACACTTCTTCCCAAGTATATGGTGATGTATCTAGTTTTCTTTTTTCTAAGTGCACATTTTCACTCAAAAATAACAGCATTTCTTCCACCTTAACCCTTACAGGCACAGTGTGCCCGGGTTGGGATACCTATTTTAATTCCGAACTTACAAGCGGCACCAAGAATATTTTATTAAAATTTTGCATTAGCGATGAAAGTGTAAAGTAGCAAGTTTTTAATTTCTAAAAAATTCGTATGTAAATTCCGGGGTCTGTCGATGATTTCATCATTTTACAACAAAATTTGTCTGTGCCGGAAATAATTAACGGTCGCTTAATATTTGGAAAAACCATAATGAAAGTACCTATTTTTTATTACAGAAATTGAATCATTATAAGGTTTCTATATATAATACGCAATTAGCTTTTTTTAAGGCGAAAAAAAATGTTATAGAACAAATTCATATTTGAGGAAAAGTCATCATGCGAGATTTCTGTGTTTTAATGTTTGTTTTACACCATGCACATTAATGCGAATAAGACCTTTATTTTTCCCATCTTAGATATTTATCATCATCGAACAAATTTTTGCAAATAATATTTGAAATAACATAATATACATTAACTTTTGATTATTAAAAATTTTTTAGAACGTGGTACATTTCAAAACATGCAATGCAAAGTTCAAGATCACAATCAGCGCCAGAAACCAAGCCAAAGGAACAATGGAACAGTAAAGCTGGTGTATGGATTCCCTAGTTGCTTGGCAACTTTACACTTAGGCTAAGAGTAAATCGTGTTACAATGCAATGGAGCCTTAGAAAAAAGAGCGTTTAAACGCGGCTAGTAGCCACGAAAAATAGAGAGTAAAAGCTAAAAAGATAGACAATTTTTAATAGAAAAAAAATTGTTAGTATAACTAGTAGGGAAGAAAATGTTCCATATGTTCCGCATATATGTCCAGGACAGGCTAAAAAGCTACCAAAGGAAGCCCCGTAAAAAAAAGACTCATTTCAGAGACAATACATTTAATATAGCTTGATAAGTAAAAAAGTTTAACACAGTGAAGAAAAGATACAAAACTAAATATATACATAATTACAAGAGAATTTAAATTACTATAAGTAAAAATGAATAAAAAGAATAAAAATGTAAGAAAAAGCTACAGTGAGGAGAGTTCAAACTAAAAAAACAGGTAAATGCAAAAGCCGAGGGGATCAAACGACAGCAAGAGGACGGCGTCCACTCAGTCTAGTAATTTGAGGTGAATTAAACATGGGAATGAAAGGAATAAGAGTAATATCATGAGAAGAGCATAAGATACTAGAATAGAAGTTTTTTTTTTTTTTAACAAACAACACAAACAAAAAGAAGGAAAAAAGTTTAGCAAATGGAGAACTTAAAAGGGAAATATTCAAAGACTTCTCTCAGAAATGTCAGTTAAATTTTTCTGGTTTCAGAAGTTTTTGTCCAGCAATAAATCTCCAGCCCGGGAATATGACGGGCACGAGAAATAACGAACGACACCTCAGCCCATGATATTGACGGGAGCGAGAATTAAGTGGATAAATATGTCCCGGAGTATACCATCTCGAAAACATTAAACAATACAAGTGTTGGGGCGCTATGCTCCAGCACTACGTTGATTAAAAATGCATCAATTCCTATTCCATGTATAGTAATAGGTTGATAAAACAAATTTATTTTAAATTAATAAAAACAATTTTATAAACTAACTTAAATTTTTGTGTATTTTAGTCATATTCATATAGTATATAGTATTTATATTTACCGTATTGTTAAAATTCATCTAATCTAAATTGTTCAAACTTTTATAAGTCTAGTATCTGTCGCTGTTTTGCATTATATGACAAGGAAATGTTCACGACCGCACATCTCTCTCATTCAGTTAACCCCTTAACCCTTTATCTACTGAATTATGAATTCATGAAAATTTTATCTTCCAAAGTTTTTAAGTGGATTAATTGAATTTGAATTTATAGGGATTTTGTGCAATATTTATAACACCGCTGAAAACTTTTATTTTATCTATTTTTCTTAGTATTTTGTAGAATTAGGAAATGTACAAATACAATGTTCTTACAACAAAAATATCGAAATATTTCCGAATTGAAAAAATCGTTCCCCCCCCACCTCCCAACGCACAGACAGCTGAAAAGATGCGAAGGCAAAAGAAATCATCCTTTTAGAAATATTTTTGTTTTGTGTAACCAATAATGCTTTTGGAACAAGGTAAAGTAATGTATATTTAAATCATTCCAAACTATATTACAACTAATCGATGTATTAAATGAATTTTAAAACAAATTATTGTAATTGCACGTAAAAGTACCGTCAGTAGATAAAATACTAACCCCTCGAGAGGCGGTGGGATATATTTTATCCCACCTACTATTATGGCCAACACTTCACGCACTTTAGTGACTTTTTCCACACTACGTCAACGATTTCAACAACAAATAATGAGTTCAGTTCCCTATGAATTTTGCCAGAGACTATTCCTAAGTTTCAGTGTGAAATGTTTAATGACCAAGAATTTAAATTACTTTATAATAACCTCTTAGCTCATTAAAAACCATTTTTCAAAAGAGAGGGACTTTAATTTATTCCGAGTTTCTCTCTTAAAATCATACTTATTTATCGAACTGAATATTAAGTTGTTTGAATTCAGAATTTTTAAATATATTCGGGGGAAAGATGAAAGTTTTCATGATGACGGTTTCAATTTTTAAAAAAATTCCCTATAATATTGTTAAGAATTTTTTTTTTTCGCATATGCATATAATTGGCTCATTGTGAGAAATATGTCTGTGTGTTAATTTACATACATTCACTTTACTTTGAAGTGATAAGGTCTCTCATAGCTGAGCAGTTGGAAAATAGCAATGATTAACGCAAATTGTATCTTATTGAAATGTTTTATAAATCCGTAAATATATTCTACATAAATATATTCCATACATTTTCGCAATTTATCCGATATTTCTGTACCCATAAATGTCCGTTAAATAAAACAATACGCTTAGTGAATTTAACCATAGGTATCCTTTTCGCAAAAAAGATGCTGCTTAACCCTCTCGCTGCGTAATTGTTTTATCAAAATAGCTTCAAAAATTGTGTATTTAAGAATTTTTTATTCTTTTGTCACCGTTTTTTTAAAACAGAATTTTTTTGTCTAATTTAATCGGGAAAATGCTCCGATTAAATAAGGCAAAATTTACAATAAAAAAATAACTGGTGGGAATAATCATGGAGGATTATTTAGACGAAAAAATGCATCCCCGAGGAAATTACGCGCTCCGCAGCGAGAAGTTAAGTTTAAAATATTTTAAACAAATACATCATATTTCTATTTTGCCAATCCTAAAGTACTTACATTTCTATATTTTTTATGAAATATAACTAATAGAGTTCTTGTAAATTTATAAAAAGTGTTTAATGGATTTGTACATAATAGTAAAGGTTATGCACGCAATTGCACACAATATGCATACAGTGCTTAATACACAATTTCATTTAAAATTGTTCTGGGTATAATTTGACCCATTAAAGACTGGCGTTGCATTTTCGCAACATTATATTTGTGATTTTCTATTTTTTTATTTTTTTTTATAACAGTAAAAGAGAAAAGTAAAATTTTTTAATTAACACATTTCAGTGATTCATAAAGTAAAATTAAGTGTTTACATAAAAAGTATAGTGAACTTAATAAAATTACTGTAAAACGTGCTGGCCCTTAGTAGGTTAATAAAAGGCAATAAGTAAATAAAAAATAATATACCTTTTCTGTGACTCTCAAATATCACAATTTAAATCCAAAATATAGCTGCCAACATCTTACGCTTTTTTGTATCACAAAAACTTTGAGGAATAATCGAATGTAACAACTCAAGCGACCGCAAAATCATAACCACTGAATCCAGAAGTGTTGCAAAGAAAAGAAAAAAAGAAAAAAAAACAGTCAAAACACATTTCCTTTTTATTGTTACTGTTATCGTTTTGAATTATATTTTTATAATTTAGATATTCTTACTAGTCCAAATGTTCGAGTAATTTATATGGCAGGGTGGCGAGTGGTCAGGCAGAAACACAGTAAAAAATGTAGAAACCACTAGTATTTTCTTCTAGAATACTTCGAATAATACAAAGGGATTAAAGAATGCGAATTTCTCTTTAACAGAATACTGGTATTTAACACAGTCATAAACACAGTCATACCTGTGTTTATGACTGTGTTTTTCCCTGACAACTCGCCACCCTGTATGATTACTTAATTAGCTCGTTCTTTTAACGGGTCTCGACAACTTTTTATTACGCGGAATAAACTTTTTAACTAGGTCTTCCCTCAGAGGGATTAGTCTGAGCGATATTACTGAGAACATAGATTTAATAATAACATGTGGAAGCAAAGAAAATGAGATGTTATATTCAATTGCCCATATACTGCGAAAAATTGAAATGATGAAAATAAACGAATTGTAGAATTACAAAATCTTATATATAAATTCGCATACACTGTTTAAAAAAATGGGAAATCAAACCATTCAAGACAGCCATGCATGGATATAAAATTGAAAGTACGTAATATATTAAAATTAAAATAGAAAATTAAACCCTAATTTACTTATATCGGAATTTTAACTGTATAAAATGATGTCAAGAGCATAATCAGACGTTCCGCACCAATTCGAGTAACTTTAAATGACAAATATATAATGTTTAAAAAGAATGGACTATACTTTATATGGTGTGTGTTCCCCCGGAATAGTTAATATTGTACAATATCTGTTTTCCACGGATGCAATGAGGTTGTCGATAACATTTAAGGAATTCTCTTCTCAAAATCTAATATAGTATCAAAGTAGCGAATACATCAAAAGTGGCATGCAATGCTTCGTTAGAGTGTGTTTTAGATATGCTCGATCGGATTTAAATTATGAGTGTATGCTGGCCACTACATACGCTGTATTGTTTTGTTTTCAAACATATTCTGTACAAGTTGAGCTGTATTTAGCATGTATTAAATAAAAGAAATCGGCAATGATTACAACATAAAGTATGACACGTCTGCATAACTTTTGAGCTGTCAAAGTGTCATTTGAAGTAATTTACAAATCCATACATATTTATTCAGCAAATCATGCAAGCTAACATACGCCAATATGAACCCGATTACGAAATTTCACCAGAATAAGTTAATATATAAAAAAAAATCTATTAATGACAATTGAGAATATGAGCTTATGATAAAATGTATAGAAAAATGAATCGGATAAAAAATTCATATCACATTTAAAACGGCACTTACCTCTGTTAGTGGCCTTGGCGAGAGAGAGAAAAGCCTAGAGAAGGAACACATTAACAAGTACTTTCGGGCAACCTACTCACTGTTTCATACAGGTCTTTATTCAATATTTACACAATTTATTTAATGCTAGGTGGGTATCTATCAGCATTATGAAATATCTAAAGTTGCTGTACCTAATAATTCCAAATTAATGGTAATTGAGATCGCTTTCCGTTAATTTCATCTTTTTAAATTTTAATTTTTTTAGAAACCATTCATAGAGACAATTGTATATTTTAAAACTAACCCGAAGCAAAATTTCAAGATTTTGGGCTCAGCAGTAACAGAGAAATAGAAAATTTTTGTAAGTTTTTTGTTTCTGCACTGTTTTGTATAGCGACATTTTTAGAAATTGTTCTATTGCGAGAATTTACGTAATGATAAATACAGCCATGTCAATTTTCATGTTTATATTCCTAACAGTTCCATGTTCTTCGTTACTTAGATCATCTTTAGATCTTTTTCCGCTTTGTTTAGTCTTTCTATTTTTTAGAATTCGTTCTACAACGAGCATTTACATCTTATTAATTACTACCATGCCAAAGTTCTAGTTTCTAACCCCAACAGTATCCCAAAAATTTCAGTATTCCAAATAAATCATAGTTTAGAACCTTTCTAGAAATTTTTACGTTTATCCGTCAAATTGAACCTTTTAGAGAGCGTTCATTACGAGTATTCACATCTTAAAAGTAACTACCGCACCAAATTTAAAGTTTCTAACCAAATCAATATCGCAGAAATCACAATTTTAGAACTTGTTTGCTCCTGCAGCGATGTAGGTTCTTGCACTGACATAAAATAGTCTTTTTTTTCGGAGCAGAGATGGCCACCAACATTTTTTTAAGTTGGCTATGTAGTTTCAGAGATAACACCTCACAAACGTACAAGCATTAATAATATTATGTACTTTATAATATTATAACACTTTATAATATTAGCATTACATGTACAGATACAAAAGCCATTTATCTGTTACAAACTAAAGTGCCGGCGTTGCCCAGAATTTGAAGGATGTTTGTTCTGAAAAATCAATTTCAAAATTTAACATACAACACAAAACAAACATTAAAAAAAGCAGTCGAAATGTTGTTGAATGAATCATATGAAAAAGCTATATAAAAATGTATAAATGTATATAACAGACGCAAAAGATTACAGCTATAAATGAACTTATTTCAAATTATAATTGGAGCAATAATGTTAAAATACGCCAATATTTCCCTAATCGGGTTTTTATCATGCTTCAATACATTTTTCACACTCATATGACGCTATACTATATCCACCATGCCTTTTATATTTCCAATATGACGTAATATTTTCCTCTTTCACGTGGAAACCTTGAAATAGAAAAGTTATAAAGTTATATTCACTTTCATTTAAATTCGTCAAACCATTTATTTAATTTTCATATTTCACGTGAATATCTTGCAATAGAAAAGTTATGACGTAATATTCACCTTTTTTTTTAAATTCGGCAAACTATTTATTTCATTTTCATTTTTCACGTGGAAATCTTGCAGTAGAAAATTAATTGTTGTAGTAATAATTTTATTGTGTTTTTTAATTGTTGGCAACTGCTATAACGAAAATTGTTTAAATTTGATAAGAAATTGCTGTTAAATTGGTGTTTTTTTATTAATTAAAAATTAACTATAAGTTATTTCGATTCCGGATTACTTTAGTTGTCTCGGCCATGTTTTAATACACATGTACGTATCTCTTCACAATTTTGGCTTCCAAATTGTGGATTTTTTATAGAATTACAAACAGACAGATAGACAAGTTTTCATTTTTATCTATCTCTCTATTCTATAAAAAGTAACTAACGCTGTCACCACCGTCGCCGCCGCCGGTTTTGAATTTTTTGTGACCGGAGGTCTTTCTTCGTTAATATTAAGAAAACTATTGCATAAAAATATATGAAAATCGGTGGTACTATAGCGAAATGTTTGATCAACACACTAATGCATACAGGTTTCAAATCGAAGAATTATTTTAAGAGATATTTAATGCTAAAGTTTGACAAAATCGTTCCATTAAAAAAAATTATAAGAGCAAAAGCTATACATGGGAATTTAATCATTTTTAGATCATTTTATTCGATAGAAGATCCCGTTCTGCAGATTTCATTATTTTTTTTAATTTGACTCATTTTTTGAGGTTTTATTTCTATTTTAAATTCAAATATTCAGCATTTTGACAGATATTTTTTACATATTTTAGAAAATGGTATTAATTTAAACTGTTCCCAAATGTATAAACAGCTCAAACAATAATGTTTGCTTCAAATAAAAAGAAAATATTTACACGTTACTATTATAAACAGAAAAAAACCTTCAAATTGGAGTTAAATGATTAGGTATAAAATGCAGGCACTTATTGGAAATTACGCCATAAAAACTATATTTACATGTGAATTTTAAAAGAGAAAGGATATTGTAAAATAAATTCATTAACATGCGTTAGAAATCTGAAATAAAACAAATTACGTCACATTACACTTATTATGCAAAATGAACAAAAAATAGTATTGCAAAACGGTTTAAATTTAAAAATTACGCGAGACAAAATATTAGAGGTTAAATATTAGATTTTTTCAAAATTTTATTATTTGTCGTTTGATGTGAGGTGTTCAGCTATAAGTATGCAAATTTTTGTTTCCAACATAATTAGGGGCTGAGTTGGAAAAATTGCTTTAAATACACAAGTTAGAGCTCAGAGGGTTAAATATTAGACTTTTTCAAAGTTTTATTATTTGCTGCTTGATGTGAGGTGTTCAGCTATAAGTATGCAAAATGTCATGTCTCCAACTTAATTAGGGGCTGAATTAGAAAAATTGCTTAAAATACACAAGTTAGAGCCCAGAGGGTTAAATAATAGACTTTTTCAAAATTTTATTATTTGTCGTTTGATGTGAGGTGTTCAGCTATAAGTATGCAAAATGGCAAAATGTCATGTCTCCAACTTAATTAGGGGCTGAGTTAGAAAAATTGCTTAAAATACACAAGTTAGAGCCCAGAGGGTTAAATAATAGACTTTTTCAAAATTTTATTATTTGTCGTTTGATGTGAGGTGTTCAGCTATAAGTATGCAAAATGGCAAAATGTCATGTCTCCAACTTAATTAGGGGCTGAGTTAGAAAAATTGCTTAAAGTACACAAGTTAGAGCTCAGAGGGTTAAATATTAGACTTTTTCAAAGTTTTATTATTTGCTGCTTGATGTGAGGTGTTCAGCTATAAGTATGCAAAATGTCATGTCTCCAACTTAATTAGGGGCTGAATTAGAAAAATTGCTTAATACACAAGTTAGAGCCCAGAGGGTTAAATAATAGACTTTTTCAAAATTTTATTATTTGTCGTTTGATGTGAGGTGTTCAGCTATAAGTATGCAAAATGGCAAAATGTCATGTCTCCAACTTAATTAGGGGCTGAGTTAGAAAAATTGCTTAATACACAAGTTAGAGCCCAGAGGGTTAAATAATAGACTTTTTCAAAATTTTATTATTTGTCGTTTGATGTGAGGTGTTCAGCTATAAGTATACAAAATGGCAAAATGTCATGTCTCCAACTTAATTAGAGGCTGAATTAGAAATATTGCTTAAAATACACAAGTTAAAACCCAGAGGGTTAAATAATAGACTTTTTCAAAATTTTATTATTTATCGTTTGATGTGAGGTGTTCAGCGCTAAGTATGCAAAATGGCAAAATGTCATGTCTCCAAATTAATTAGGGGCTGAGTTAGAAAAATTGCTTAAAATACACAAGTTAGAGCCCAGAGGGTTAAATAATAGACTTTTCAAAATTTTATTATTTGTCGTTTGATGTGAGGTGTTCAGCTATAAGTATGCAAAATTTCATGTCTCCAACTTAATTAGGGGCTGAGTTAGAAAATTTGCTTAAAATACACAAGTTAGAGCCCAGAGGGTTAAATAATAGACTTTTTCAAAATTTTATTATTTGTCGTTTATGTGAGGTGTTCAGCTATAAGTATGCAAAATGGCAAAATGTCATGTCTCCAACATAATTAGGGGCTGAGTTAGAAAAATTGCTTAAAGTACACAAGTTAGAGCTCAGAAGGTTAAATAATAGACTTTTTCAAAATTTTATTATTTGTCGTTTGATGTGAGGTATTCAGCTATAAGTATACAAAATGGCGAAATGTCATGTCTCCAACTTAATTAGGGGCTGAATTAGAAAAATTGCTTAAAATACACAAGTTAGAGCCCAGAGGGTTAAATAATAGACTTTTTCAAAATTTTATTATTTGTCGTTTGATGTGAGGTGTTCAGCGCTAAGTATGCAAAATGGCAAAATGTCATGTTTCCAACTTAATTAGGGGCTGAGTTAGAAAAATTAGTTAAAATACACAAGTTAGAGCCCAGAGGGTTAAATAATAGACTTTTTCAAAATTTTATTATTTGTCGTTTGATGTGAGGTGTTCAGCTATAAGTATGCAAAATGGCAAAATGTCATGTCTCTAACTTAATTAGGGGGAAATACACAAGTTAGAGCCCAGAGGGTTAAATAATAGACTTTTTCAAAATGTTATTATTTGTCGTTTATGTGAGGTGTTCAGCTATAAGTATGGAAAATGGCAAAATGTCATGTCTCCAACATAATTAGGACGCTGAGTTAGAACAATTGCTTAAAATACACAAGTTAGAGCTCAGAGGTTTAAATAATAGACTTTTTCAAATTTTATTATTTGTCGTTTGATGTGAGGTGTTCAGCTATAAGTATACAAAATGGCGAAATGTCATGTCTCCAACTTAATTAGGGGCTGAATTAGAAAAATTGCTTAAAATACACAAGTTAGAGCCCAGAGGGTTATATAATAGACTTTTTCAAAATTTTATTATTTGTCGTTTGATGTGAGGTGTTCAGCTATAAGTATACAAAATGGCGAAATGTCATGTCTCCAACTTAATTAGGGGCTGAATTAGAAAAATTGCTTAAAATACACAAGTTAGAGCCCAGAGGGTTAAATAATAGACTTTTTCAAAATTTTATTATTTGTCGTTTGATGTGAGGTGTTCAGCTATAAGTATCCAAAATGGAAAAATGTCGTGTCTCCAACTTAATTAGGGGCGGAGTTAGAGAAATTGCTTAAAATACACAAGTTAGAGCCCAGAGGGTTAAATAATAGACTTTTTTCAAAATTTTATTATTTGTCGTTTGATGTGAGGTGTTCAGCTATAAGTATGCAAAATTTCATGTCTCCAACTTAATTAAGGGCTGAGTTAGAAAAATTGCTTAAAATACACAAGTTAGAGACTGGAGGGTTAAATATGACTTTTTCAAAATTTTATGATTTATCGCGTTATCGCAAGTGTTCAGCTATAAGTATGCAAACTTTCAAGCCTCCAACTTAGTTATGGGATGAGTTAGAAAAATTGCTTAAAATACATAAGTTAGAGCCTTGAGGATTAAATATCAGACATTTTTCAAAATTTTATTATTTGTCGTTTGATGTGAGTATTTCAGCTATAAGTTTGCGAAATTTCATGTCTCCAACTTAATTAGGGGCTGAGTTAGAAAAATTGCTTAAAATACACAAGTTAGAGCCCAGAGGGTTAAATAATAGACTTTTTCAAAATTTTATTATTTGTCGTTTGATGTGAGGTGTTCAGCTATAAGTATGCAAAATGGCAAAATGTCATGTCTCCAACTTAATTAGGGGCTGAATTAGAAAAATTGCTTAAAATACACAAGTTAGAGCCCAGAGGGTTAAATAATAGACTTTTTCAAAATTTTATTATTTGTCGTTTAATGTGAGGTGTTCAGCTATAAGTATGCAAAATGGCAAAATGTCATGTCTCCAACTTAATTAGGGGCTGAGTTAGAAAAATTGCTTAATACACAAGTTAGAGCCCAGAGGGTTAAATAATAGACTTTTTCAAAATTTTATTATTTGTCGTTTGATGTGAGGTGTTCAGCTATAAGTATACAAAATGGCAAAATGTCATGTCTCCAACTTAATTAGAGGCTGAATTAGAAATATTGCTTAAAATACACAAGTTAAAGCCCAGAGGGTTAAATAATAGACTTTTTCAAAATTTTATTATTTATCGTTTGATGTGAGGTGTTCAGCGCTAAGTATGCAAAATGGCAAAATGTCATGTCTCCAAATTAATTAGGGGCTGAGTTAGAAAAATTGCTTAAAATACACAAGTTAGAGCCCATAGGGTTAAATAATAGACTTTTTCAAAATTTTATTATTTGTCGTTTGATGTGAGGTGTTCAGCTATAAGTATGCAAAATTTCATGTCTCCAACTTAATTAGGGGCTGAGTTAGAAAATTTGCTTAAAATACACAAGTTAGAGCCCAGAGGGTTAAATAATAGACTTTTTCAAAATTTTATTATTTGTCGTTTATGTGAGGTGTTCAGCTATAAGTATGCAAAATGGCAAAATGTCATGTCTCCAACATAATTAGGGGCTGAGTTAGAAAAATTGCTTAAAGTACACAAGTTAGAGCTCAGAAGGTTAAATAATAGACTTTTTCAAAATTTTATTATTTGTCGTTTGATGTGAGGTATTCAGCTATAAGTATACAAAATGGCGAAATGTCATGTCTCCAACTTAATTAGGGGCTGAATTAGAAAAATTGCTTAAAATACACAAGTTAGAGCCCAGAGGGTTAAATAATAGACTTTTTCAAAATTTTATTATTTGTCGTTTGATGTGAGGTGTTCAGCGCTAAGTATGCAAAATGGCAAAATGTCATGTTTCCAACTTAATTAGGGGCTGAGTTAGAAAAATTAGTTAAAATACACAAGTTAGAGCCCAGAGGGTTAAATAATAGACTTTTTCAAAATTTTATTATTTGTCGTTTGATGTGAGGTGTTCAGCTATAAGTATGCAAAATGGCAAAATGTCATGTCTCTAACTTAATTAGGGGGAAATACACAAGTTAGAGCCCAGAGGGTTAAATAATAGACTTTTTCAAAATGTTATTATTTGTCGTTTATGTGAGGTGTTCAGCTATAAGTATGGAAAATGGCAAAATGTCATGTCTCCAACATATTTAGGACGCTGAGTTAGAACAATTGCTTAAAATACACAAGTTAGAGCTCAGAGGTTTAAATAATAGACTTTTTCAAATTTTATTATTTGTCGTTTGATGTGAGGTGTTCAGCTATAAGTATACAAAATGGCGAAATGTCATGTCTCCAACTTAATTAGGGGCTGAATTAGAAAAATTGCTTAAAATACACAAGTTAGAGCCCAGAGGGTTATATAATAGACTTTTTCAAAATTTTATTATTTGTCGTTTGATGTGAGGTGTTCAGCTATAAGTATACAAAATGGCGAAATGTCATGTCTCCAACTTAATTAGGGGCTGAATTAGAAAAATTGCTTAAAATACACAAGTTAGAGCCCAGAGGGTTAAATAATAGACTTTTTCAAAATTTTATTATTTGTCGTTTGATGTGAGGTGTTCAGCTATAAGTATCCAAAATGGAAAAATGTCGTGTCTCCAACTTAATTAGGGGCGGAGTTAGAGAAATTGCTTAAAATACACAAGTTAGAGCCCAGAGGGTTAAATAATAGACTTTTTTCAAAATTTTATTATTTGTCGTTTGATGTGAGGTGTTCAGCTATAAGTATGCAAAATGGCAAAATGTCATGTCTCTAACTTAATTAGGGGGAAATACACAAGTTAGAGCCCAGAGGGTTAAATAATAGACTTTTTCAAAATGTTATTATTTGTCGTTTATGTGAGGTGTTCAGCTATAAGTATGGAAAATGGCAAAATGTCATGTCTCCAACATAATTAGGACGCTGAGTTAGAACAATTGCTTAAAATACACAAGTTAGAGCTCAGAGGTTTAAATAATAGACTTTTTCAAATTTTATTATTTGTCGTTTGATGTGAGGTGTTCAGCTATAAGTATACAAAATGGCGAAATGTCATGTCTCCAACTTAATTAGGGGCTGAATTAGAAAAATTGCTTAAAATACACAAGTTAGAGCCCAGAGGGTTATATAATAGACTTTTTCAAAATTTTATTATTTGTCGTTTGATGTGAGGTGTTCAGCTATAAGTATACAAAATGGCGAAATGTCATGTCTCCAACTTAATTAGGGGCTGAATTAGAAAAATTGCTTAAAATACACAAGTTAGAGCCCAGAGGGTTAAATAATAGACTTTTTCAAAATTTTATTATTTGTCGTTTGATGTGAGGTGTTCAGCTATAAGTATCCAAAATGGAAAAATGTCGTGTCTCCAACTTAATTAGGGGCGGAGTTAGAGAAATTGCTTAAAATACACAAGTTAGAGCCCAGAGGGTTAAATAATAGACTTTTTTCAAAATTTTATTATTTGTCGTTTGATGTGAGGTGTTCAGCTATAAGTATGCAAAATTTCATGTCTCCAACTTAATTAAGGGCTGAGTTAGAAAAATTGCTTAAAATACACAAGTTAGAGACTGGAGGGTTAAATATGACTTTTTCAAAATTTTATGATTTATCGCGTTATCGCAAGTGTTCAGCTATAAGTATGCAAACTTTCAAGCCTCCAACTTAGTTATGGGATGAGTTAGAAAAATTCCTTACAATACATAAGTTAGAGCCTTGAGGATTAAATATCAGACATTTTTCAAAATTTTATTATTTGTCGTTTGATGTGAGTATTTCAGCTATAAGTTTGCGAAATTTCATGTCTCCAACTTAATTAGGGGCTGAGTTAGAAAAATTGCTTAAAATACACAAGTTAGAGCCCAGAGGGTTAAATAATAGACTTTTTCAAAATTTTATTATTTGTCGTTTGATGTGAGGTGTTCAGCTATAAGTATGCAAAATGGCAAAATGTCATGTCTCCAACTTAATTAGGGGCTGAGTTAGAAAAATTGCTTAAAATACACAAGTTAGAGCCCAGAGGGTTAAATAATAGACTTTTTCAAAATTTTATTATTTGTCGTTTGATGTGAGGTGTTCAGCTATAAGTATGCAAAATGGCAAAATGTCATGTCTCCAACTTAATTAGGGGCTGAGTTAGAAAATTTGCTTAAAATGCACAAGTTAGAGCCCAGAGGGTTAAATAATAGACTTTTTCAAAATTTTATTATTTGTCGTTTAATGTGAGGTGTTCAGCTATAAGTATGCAAAATGGCAAAATGTCATGTCTCCAACTTAATTAGGGGCTGAGTTAGAAAAATTGCTTAAAATACACAAGTTAGAGCCCAGAGGGTTAAATAATAGACTTTTTCAAAATTTTATTATTTGTCGTTTGATGTGAGGTGTTCAGCTATAAGTATACAAAATGGCAAAATGTCATGTCTCCAACTTAATTAGAGGCTGAATTAGAAATATTGCTTAAAATACACAAGTTAGAGCCCAGAGGGTTAAATAATAGACTGTTTCAAAATTTTATTATTTATCGTTTGATGTGAGGTGTTCAGCGCTAAGTATGCAAAATGGCAAAATGTCATGTCTCCAACTTAATTAGGGGCTGAGTTAGAAAAATTGCTTAAAATACACAAGTTAGAGGCCGGAGGGTTAAATATGATTTTTTCAAAAATATATGTTTTATCGTATTATCGCAAGTGTTCAGCTATAAGTATGCAAACTTTTATGTCTCCAACTTAATTAGGGGCTGAGTTAGAAAAATTGCTTTAAATACACAAGTTAGAGCCCAAAGGGTTAAATGTTAAGCCTTTTTCAAATATTTATTATTTGTCGTTTGATGTGAGATGTTCAGCTATAAGTATGCAAAATTTCATGTCTCCAACTTAATTAAATTAGGGGCTGAGTTAGAAAAATTGCTTAAAATACACAAGTTAGAGCCCAGAGGGTTAAATATTAGACTTTTTCAAAATTTTATTATTTGCCATTTGATGTGTGGTCTTCAGCTATAAGTATGCAAATTTTCAAGTCTCCGACAAATATAGTTTCTGAGAACGGGCTCTGTGGCAGACGGACAAACAGACAGACAAAGGAGTCAGACAGGTAGGGTTTCGTTAAATGAACGAAACTCTAAAAACATGCTGCGGATGACTGTAACAACATCCTAAAATTACATTACCATCAGCGATCTACCAATCCCTAATTTAGTTTATATTCGTTTCATATATTCTTATTCTTTTGTGCGGCCCTGTAAAATATTTATTAATATTATATAGAGTAAAACCTTTGAATAGCGGACACCCCGAGAATGCAGAATTTGTCCTCTATTTAGAGGTGACCGCTACTGAGAGTAAAACATGTACAGTTATTTAAGTGTTGGTAATCGAAAAAATGTCCGCTAAATAGAGGTATCCACTAATCGGGAGTGTCCGCTATGGAGGTTTTACCAGTAAAACTTCTGAATAGCGAACACCTCGGGAGGGCAGAATTTGTCCTCTATTTGGAGGTGTCGGCTACTGAGAGTAAAAAAATGTACAGTTATTCAAGGGTTGGTAATCGAAAAAATGCCCGCTAAATAGAGGTGTCCACTAAACGGGTGTGTCCGTTATGGAGGTTTTACTGCATAATAATATCATCCTTTACAAGAAAATTACATGCTGTATGATAGACAGACAGACATCCAGAGAAAGCTAACCTCCCGGATCAATAAACACTCATGTCTTTTGTTTTAATCATCCACAATTGTATGTCATACAACATGCCAGATTTTATACAACAGGCTAAAAACGGTCACCGTGGTACGGAATACTGTATTATTATTTGTTTGCCAAACCAAAACTGGTTGCCACGGGTTGTTGCAAGGTTTGTGATCACGTGGTTGAAACTGATCTATTCAATATTACTGCGTGCGTATTTTTTCTTATTTGCTCCATGTGTTCAAACCAGTTGTCTACGAAAACATCAACCGGTGAAAGTGACGCACACCAAATTTCTGTGACGTATGCAGATAAACTGTGCTTTTTTAAGAGTTTTTTCTATATAATTTTTAAACGGTTTGGAACTTATTTTTCATAGTATCATTCAGTAGGCGACCCTCATAGGTACCTTCTGGTGCAATCAGAAACGAAATCCGACAAATATTTTTTGAGTTATGCTTGACGAAAGGTTTTTATTAGGCATTTTTTTTAGTAGGACATGGCGTTAATATCCATCGTAGTAGTAAAGTGTCCGGACAGTAATATTTCGCTGAGTATTAGCCTTCGCTTCGCTCAGACAATAAAGAGAAATGCATCGAAAATAAGCCTCAAAGTGGCCATCCGAAAAAAACAACTTGCAATGTTGACTGTATTATAAAAATGATATCTACAAGTGATTGTCGTAAATCCGCTGTAATAATAAAAAAAATGAATTGAAAGAAAATTGCGGCATAGAAATACACGTTTTATCAGTCAAACGACGCCTAAACCTCTATGGTTTACGTGGCAGAAGACCAGCAAAAACACGTTTGTTATCTACTAAGAATAGAAAGGCTAGAGTTGCATTTATAAAACGACATAAACCTTTCAGGGGCAAAGCCATTCTATTGCTAAAGTGTCGACATTAGTGATTGACACCGGAATTTTGGTTTTAAAAAATTCGATTTATTATGTGTGTGAAATATAGCTTTTTCATATTTACAAATAAATTTGTTTTCAAATTCCGGTGTCAGTCATTAAATTCAACACTTTAGCCATGGAATTGCTTTGCCCCTGAAAGGGTTATGCCGTTTTACAAATGCGACTCTAGCCTTCCTATTCTTAGTAGATAACAAATGTGTTTTTACTGGTCTTCTGCCATGTAAACCATCGAGGTTTAGGCGTCGTTTGACTGATGAAACGTGTATGTCTATGCCGTAATTTTCTTTCAATTCATTTTTTATTATTTCAGCGGACTTACGACAATCACTTGTAGATATCGTTTTTAGAATACAGTCAACATTGCAAGTTGATATTTTCGGATGGCCACTTTGAGGCTTATTTTCGATGCATTTCTGTTTATAAAAAACTTTATTCCGTGTAATAACAAGTTGGCGAGACCCATTAAAAGAACGAGCTAATTCTACTTGCAGTCTACCTTTCTTAAGTGCATTTACAGCGGCTTTTCTAGAATCACTTCAATATTTTTTACATTTCGGCATTTAAAAATAATCACAATAAGTCGATATAAACACTAATCGAAGCTATAGCGACACTGACACCTTCAACAATATAATGCAAACTAATTGTCAAAATACTTTTGAGGGAAGGAGGAGTCATATTTCTTCGGTGGCGCCGAATGTAGTATCTCAAGTTGAAACTTGATACATTTGAATAACTGCAGTCATAGTGTTCTTAATTATAGGGAATATATTTTCTTTTACATTTTTATATTAAATAAAATAAGAGAGAATATAAGGTTGTTAAAGTACTTTTGAGCGCTACTGTACTATATAAAAATATTTATATTATATTAATTTACATCAATTTACATCACTTTTATTGATTCAAAATATTATAATTTATAATAGTGGACGCTAATACAGTATATGTGAATCGCTTTTGGCCCGGAATTATAAGAAAAGCACTCTTACTCTGATTAAATTACTCATTCTCTTGTTTAAAAATACCGTTTATTGTATACAATCTCACCACACTCAATTCCGGACACAGCTCGGATCACAATAGACACAAAAATCTAAACTAAAACTTATTAACAGCACATTCTCGAAGTAGAACTTCGAACCAAAACTAAAACCAAAAAGAATATCCTTTTCACACAGCTTAGAAAATAACTACAAATTTAAAAGGGCCGTGTCTTTTTCTCACAGCTTATATATTTCTAGTACAAACATTTTGATATATCTGCAATGTAGCGACATCTGTTGGTATAATTAAAATATACACTTTATCAAACATACCGCCCCTCTTGAAACCTCTGAGGGGGGTTTCAAACTAAACCACTACAATTACAACCATTGCAAAGAATAAAAATTACAATATAACATAAATGAGTCACAGTTAGTTTAAATTTATACAGATATTTAACACAATTAATAAAGCAATATTACAATAATACACAATTTCTTAGTAAAAAAAATGAATTAATTTTCGAGAGGTAATACGGCAATTTTTGACACTGCTCTTTTGAATACTCCATTAGGGGTTTTTACACTTACGACTCTTACCTTATTGTCATTGCCACAAAATACCTCTACAATTTTTCCTAATAACCATTTACAAGCTGGAAGATCATCTTCCTTTATCACAACCATATCTCCAATTTTAAGGTTGTCTTTTGCTATCACCCACTTATTTCTTTGCTGTAATGTACTTAAATAACTATTTTTCCACTTTTTCCAGATGGTCTGAACCATTTTTGTGGTTTTCTGCCATAAGTTTAATCTGTTATTTTCAACATTACTCAAATTAGATTCAGCAATGGCATTAAGTGGGCGACCAATAAGAAAGTGTCCAGGGGTCAAGACCTCCAAGTCATCAATATCTGAACTCAAGGGAGTAAGTGGGCGAGAATTCAAAATGCCTTCAATTTGGTTAATTATAGTTAACATTTCTTCATAGGTTAATTTAGAATTGCCCACAACACGTTTTAAGTGATACTTGAAGGACTTGACTCCTGACTCCCATAAACCTCCAAAATTAGGAGCTCTAGGGGGAATAAATTCCCATGCAATATTTTCAGACAACAAGTAATTAGCAAGTTTGTTGTCTGGCTTGTTTACCATATCTTGCAACTTTTTAAGCTCTAAGTTAGTTTTTACAAAACTGCCAGCATTATCACTGAATATTTTTCGAGGTTTGCCTCGTCTGGCAAAAAACCTCTTTAAAGTGGCAATAAAGGCCTCCGATGTTAAATCACTAACTATTTCCAGATGTACTGCCTTAGTTACCATACAAATAAAAATACAAACATAAACTTTATGAAAAATACCTTTACGTTGACCTTTATATTTAATCAAAAATGGGCCACAGAAGTCAGTTCCTGTACAATTAAAAACAAAGTCTACATTCACTCTATCTTTAGGAAGCTCGCCCATAATTTGTTCTGATATTTTAGGTTTGGCCCTAAAGCATATAACACAGTTATGTACAATTTTTCTGCAAATAGCTCTACCGTTTAGAGGCCAAAATTCTCTACGAACACAATAAAGTAAATTTTGTGGTCCTATATGTAGATATTTTTTGTGATAACTTTCAATAATTAATTCTGTAAGTTTATGTTTAGAGGGCAGTACAATTGGATGTTTTTGAACATAACTTAACATGCTATTTTGGAGGCGACCTCCAACTCTGATTACATTATTTTTATCTACGAAAGGATTTAAAGAAATCAATCTACTATTTTTTGGTAATTCTTTACCCTTGGTTAACAATGTGAATTCAGAACTGAATTCTTTTTGTTGCACAGATCTTACCATATATTCCTCAGCTCTCTTCAGCTCAGCAGATGTTAACCTACCTGAACACCTTGCCTTTGGTTCCTTGAGATTCTGAATGAACCTGAAAACATAGCTAAGAATTCTAATTAGTTTAGCATAATTATTACTTAATTGCAGAAAATTGTCAATAAAAGGTGCACAGTCCGTAATTAATAATGACGTTTCTGAAACAGTATTTTTAAGTTCACACGAATATAAGTCCTTATCACTTTGCTCCAGTTCAAAACTATTTGAAGAATACTCAGTTCGTTGGGTTAGGAAATGGGGACCATGCCACCATAAGTTTTCCTGAAAAAGTTTGTCGGGATCCACACCTCGAGACACGAGATCAGCAGGATTGTCAGCAGATGCCACATGACCCCAATGGTTAATGTCAGAAAGATTTTGAATTGAAGATACGCGCGATGCCACAAAAGTTTTTAAATCACATGGTTGTTTTCGAAGCCAGCACAACACAATAGTACTGTCTGAATAATAGTAGATAGCTTCTTTAGGGACCTTTAAGATTTTGGAAACCTTTACCGTCAATTTTGTTAACAAAACTGCAGCACACAGTTCTAAACGTGGGATGGTAATTGTTTTGATCGGTGAAACTCGGCCTTTACTGCAGAGCAACTGAGAAGTTTGTTCACCTGAAGAATTTGAAGAAACAACATACAAAACTACACCGTATGCTTTTTCAGACGCATCTGCAAATCCACAAATTTTAAATTGCACTGGATCGTTCGTAAAAATATATCGAATAACACTTACGTTGTTGATGGCCGTTAACGATTCTCGGAACTGCAACCAATCATCAAGTTCGGCTTTAGGTAGAGTATCATCCCAATCAATGTTTAGTCGCCACAGTCTTTGCAAGAAAATCTTTGCTCTCGTTAACACTGGACCTAGCAATCCTAATGGATCAAATATGCGAGCGATATTTGACAGAACACTTCTCTTAGTCACCCCAGTTTGATCACTGAACGATACACTAAAAGTAAACGTATCGTCATGGGCTTTCCAACAAAGTCCTAAGGCTTTAGTTTCACTCATTTTCTCAAAAGTGTAGTTCTCGGATTTACACACTGGCTCCATTAATTCTGGATGATTACTGAACCATTTGTGTAACTTCATATCGCAAGTACTTAATAATTGAATAAGTTCAGTTTGCAGTCTCTTAGCCGATTCTAAATCAGCTGCACCAGTCAATACGTCATCCATGTAGAAATCCGACTGCACCACAGCTGAAGCATACGGAAATTGGGATTCACCGTCTATACCAAGCTGTTTAAGACATCGCATAGCTAAATAAGGGGCACTAGTCATTCCATACGTAACCGTACACAGTCTGTAATGTTTCACCTCACCATTTACAGTATCTTTCCAAACTATGCGCTGTAAATCACGTTGACTCTTATCAATAAGTATCATGCGATACATCATTTTCACATCTGCCGTAAAGGCATAACGATGTGTACGAAATCTAAGTATTATGCTGAACAAGTCATCTTGAATGACACCTCCATTCAATTGTATAGAATTTAGAGATTCTCCGGAAGAAGTTACATGTGAGCCATTGAAGACAACTCTTAGTTTTGTGGAACTTTTATCTGGTCGATAGACACCATGGTGAGGAAGGTAATTTGCATGTATCGACTCATTTGGCTCCTCTACTTCCTCCATATGGCCTAATTCTCTATACTCCGACATAAAAGCACAATATAACTCTAAGAGATTTGGATTTTTAACTAGCCTATTTCAAAGTGAATTTAATCTATTTTGCGCAAATTGTTTTGATTCTCCCAATGAACTAGGATCCTTTTTCAAGGGCATTTGTACTATGAATTTGCCTAATATGTCTCTCTGATGTGTGTTTATAAAGTGGGTATCGCATGCCTTTTCTTCGGTATTTCTCAATGGTGCGGTATCCTCTACTTGTTCTATTTCCCAAAATTTTCTCATTTCGAAATTTAAATCTGTTTCATTAACTAACCCACAATGTACTTGCACCTGACCGCTACAGTCATTAACACTTCCACTCACTATGCAACCAAACACCGTATTTTGCAGTATTAATTTAGAATTTGGTACATTCATACGACCCACCTTTATCAGTTCCAGAAATACTTCCGCTCCTAGCAAAAGATGAATTTTTCCTGGCCTATTAAATTCAGGATCAGCCAGAATAATTGACTCTGGAATTTCTAGCTCTGAAATATTGATATATTTTGAGGGCATAATTTGCGAAATCTTTTCTATGATAAGAAAATCTAACTCCCGACTATAATCTCCCGAATTATTACTAATCAAAGCTGTGGTTTTATTTTTTACTGTCACTGAGGATCCACTTAAGCACGATACTGAAACATTATTTTTTTCTTTGCGAATTCCTAATCTTTCAACTAACTGCAAGGTTAAAAAATTGCTCATTGATCCATTGTCCAATAAGGCACGCACCGGAATTTTATTTCCGAATTTATCTCTCATATAAACAACCGCAGTGGAAAGAAGAACTGTTTTAACATTACTAGATCTCACATTCGCAGTACCAGCGAAATTCTGAATTTGGTTATTTATCTCAAAGGGTATCGCGTCAGCATTTAATGTTTGTCTACCTTCATTTGCTGCCAGTGAGTTTGGCGCTTCTTTATCGCTGGAATTTTTTGTGTTTCCCATTGCAGCGGAATTTCTCTCACGCCTATCAAAACAAAGAAGTACATTGTGCCTTTTATGACACTTGGCACACGAAAATGTCGAATTACATTTTTTGACGCAGTGGTATTCTGAAAGACAATTGAAACACAAATTATGTTTTTTAACAAATTCTACTCTGTCCTGTACATTAAATTTTTGGAATTTTGGACATTTAAAAACACTGTGATTTTCCTGGCTACATACAACACATTTGCGCATATTTTTCTCATTTAACCCCGTAACCATGGAAGTCACCTTTGAAAAGCTATGCCTTGTATGGCTTTCGTTTTGAAAATTTCGTTTTGTATTTACTTGTTTGGACGCACTTAGTGTACGCGCGTGGTCTCTCAAAAATTCTAGCAACTGAGTTAAACTTGGTAAATTATCCCGCTTAAGATGTCTTTCCCACCACATTTTTGTATTTGCATCTAATTTTTGTGCTAAAATGTAAGCAAACATGGTAGTAGAAAACCCCTCAACTTTTTGTTCTAAAATCTCTAATGACCTAGTGCACTCATTTGTAATGTCTATTAAATTTAATAATGCTGTTGGGGACTCATTCTGAATAACAGGAATATTTATAAAACGTTTTAAATGAGCGTAAACTTGTTCTCTTGAATTTGAATACCTTTCCTCTAAAAGCGACCATGCAACTTCATAATTAGCATCCACAATTGAAATGGACTGAATGATTCTAAAAGCATCTCCCTTTAATGAAGATTTTAAATATTGCAATTTCATTGCCCCTGATAAATTTGAGTTATCATGTACAGTGGCCTTAAATATATCTTTAAAAGAAAGCCACTCATGCAAATTTCCCGTAAATATCGGAAGAGTCAGCTTAGGCAATTTTATATTATTTTCAGCCTTTGACGCATTTTCCAAATTAACATTCTGAAATTTTGTTTTTGAAAGCTTTTTGCTGAGCTCAAATTCTAAATTCTCTAATGACTCATTTATTTCCTCGTTTTCTTTGATAAAATCATCAATTTCATCTTCTTTACATGCTTTATAAATCGCGTCAAATAATTCAGAAAAAGTTTGAACCAGCTTATTGTGTTTCTCCTTTATGAGAAGTAGTTCACTTGGTTCTAGTTCAGAACCTGACAATCTATCCTTTAGTTTTGTCAAACTAGTTTTATTTGTTTTCTTTTTAGCTTTAAGCTCTTTCAACTCTTTCAAACTCATTTTGACAAAAAATATATAAATTAAATGGGTATACACTTACCCCTCTTGATCCTTTAAATAATTAATCCATGAGCGAAAAAAGAAAACACTAGCTCACAACACGCAGCTATGAATCACACTTAGCCGTTTACGCACTTAAACGATGACATGTTGATCTTTATCACTTTTATAACGATCGCAGTAAATATTTATATCACTCTCCTGGTTTTTCTCTGGCAATGAAGACGGACCATAATATGAATCGCTTTTGGCCCGGAATTATAAGAAAAGCACTCTTACTCTGATTAAATTACTCATTCTCTTGTTTAAAAATACCGTTTATTGTATACAATCTCACCACACTCAATTCCGGACACAGCTCGGATCACAATAGACACAAAAATCTAAACTAAAACTTATTAACAGCACATTCTCGAAGTAGAACTTCGAACCAAAACTAAAACCAAAAAGAATATCCTTTTCACACAGCTTAGAAAATAACTACAAATTTAAAAGGGCCGTGTCTTTTTCTCACAGCTTATATATTTCTAGTACAAACATTTTGATATATCTGCAATGTAGCGACATCTGTTGGTATAATTAAAATATACACTTTATCAAACAATATGATACACATATTTATCAGTATGTAGTTATGTTGTAATTTGTTTGTATATACCCCCCCCCCCCCATCTGTAAAGAAAAAATTTAAAATTTATGATATTAAATTTATTAAGTTATTAATAGACACATATTTTTATATTATTATAATTGTAACATATTTGAAATTATTATTAATTTACTTAATTTTAAATAAATAATTAAAAATAATTATAAACATTATATTGAAAATGCTAACTGATTCTTGTCGATATTCTGTTCAGCTGTTTTAGAATGATATTTTTGTGCTGTTTTAAAGTGAATTAATGAGGTTCAAATATTTGGAATATGCAATTTTTCTATAGTTATTTTTGGTAATCTCCAATAGATGGAACAACTACAAATTATTTTTACTTCTTTTAGCTGTGATTGCGAACAGGTATGGACATTTTTCATTTTTTAATTTTTTGAAGCTTCGGTAAATGACAGCATTAAATAATTATTTCATCTGTTCTAAAATAATTATGTTGCCATACTTTATTATATTTAAGTATTGCGCGGCAGCGCAATACTTATTTATTTCCAGTGTCACTTCTCAATGTTAATTTAACATAGAAAAGCCTATGGAGATGATAACTTTTTCCTTTTTTCTTCCCACCTTTTTGTCCCTGATGCCACTCATTTTTAATTCTTTGCTAATTCTAATAATATTATAAATTCAAAGTGTAAAAACATTTGCCTGACGTCAGGGTCAAAACGGATCATAAAATGCCTTTGCATATAGGTGGATTATAATCTAGAGAGTAACATGGGCTAATTTTTATTTACATTATTCAAATATTTTTCTTAATAATTCCAAATTTCGCTTTTTTCATTGAGAAACAACGGACATTTTCTAATAAAATTTAACTTTTTTTCCTCCATTGTTGAAAATAATTCAAAAGCCGTAATAATAATTTGCCTATATTTAGTTGAATGATTTTCACGTGAAACATGAAACTGAGGAAACTGAAATAGTTTTTTTTTTTTTTTTGAGAATTAAAAAGAAGATGAATATGGCGTCATAGTGGAAATAAAAATGACATTTTCAAGCAGATTTTTTAAAGTTCATATTGTAATTTTTTGACCAAACTACAGCAACCTGCATTACTGCACTGGTGAAACATTTTGAATTATACATAAGTGAATTGCATCACAAATCGTGATGCGATATCGCACAAATCAAAGCCTGATGATGATATACCCTCCATTAATTTTGAAATGTGTTCGTCTGAATTCAGTAGTTATTAAAAAACGTGTTAAAAACTTGTTATTAAAAAACATATTAAACAAAAACCTAATTTGCATAACAAATTAAAAAATCAAAATTTATTTCCTAAATTGTTTAAGCCCGAGAAGGGGCAGATATTAAGATATTTCATTCAATTCGCTCTACATTTAATGTTAATTTTTTGTAACAAATAAGTTAAACCAATTGAACATAAAAAAATAAAAATGAAATTCATACAATATAATACTTTAAACACCTATATACTTAGATTCCGTTCAAATGAAATCGAAATAAATCTTAGACTTTTTCCATTTCCAAAAGTCTAAGATTTAATCGAAATAAATCTTAGACTTTTTTAAAGTTTTGCATTTTGCATGTATCTTATCATATTATGTACAATCGTCATAAACATAATGCAAAATCTGCTGTACAAATATTTACAACTTAAAAATGGAAAAAGTCTAAGATTTATTTCGATTTCATTTGAACGGAATCTAAGTATATAGGTGTTTAAAGTATTATATTGTATGGATTTCCTTTTTATTTTTTGATGTTCAATTGGTTTAACTTATTTGTTACAAAAATTTAACATTAAATGTAGAGCGAATTGAATGAAATATCTTACTATCTGCCCCTTCTCGGGCTTAAACAATTTAGGAAATAAATTTTGATTTTTTAATTTGTTCTGCAAATTAGGTTTTTGTTTAATTATATAATTTATCTTACTTATTACCTGTTTATTTTAAACATATACTTATTTTTGTACTTTTTAGTAATAATTTAACCCAGAATCCTTAAAATAGCACAAAATAATTTTTATTATATAGACTATTTAATTTAATTATAGTTATTATATTTCTAAGAATGTTAATATTATCTGAAAGCTGTGATGATTTGAAAACGTAAGGATCAGCTTTTAACTGTACCATTTAATAAGGCGGGATTTTTGCTGTGCTAAAATGGGATACATGTTTGACATTATCATATGGTCATGAGCAATTCTCTTACTGGGTATGTTTTAAATTTAAATGTTCCAATTTTGTTCATACTGTTCATTATTATGGGTCTCGCATTGATTAATTATTTATTTATTCGATTTATATGGCGTGGCAAATTTATACTTTTTGGTGTATAGTCGATCGGTTACATAATGGAATTCAATTTTTAGCTCATTGCTGAATTATATTACAGAATGTAATAATTACGTATGTTTTTGCTTATATTTGTATTTCATGTACCCCTGAAGAAGTGAAATGCTATGTAATCTTCCTGCTACACCCACCCATTTGATGCATTATTTGTTTGCGATACGTCTTTTAATGGTTCAACAATATTTCTCTCAGGGATGAGATTTCCGACTTTTGCATACCAATATAATCTTAGGGAAAATGTTGTTCTGGTATATCGCAAATATGTTCGGATAAAGTGAAGTAACATTTTCTTTAAGATTATACTGGTGTGCAAAAAGTCGGAAATATCATCCCTGATAGATATTTCTATTTCTTTCTTTAAAAAATACCATTTGATAAAAAAATCTATTTTTCTTTAATTTAAAACCTCAATTTATTTTTTTTAACTGTCAAATCTCTGAAAGAATTATTTGATTAATTAATAACAATAAACCAAATCTTCGTTTTTTACTTTTTATTTTTTTAAACTGTGAAAATTAACTCCGACTTTTTTAGTTATCCTTTTTTTATTCTTTTAGATTGGGTTAAAAAAAACATGAATTAGGCGCATCTAATTATATTTAATTGAGTCTGCCGGTAATAAGAAGTTCCGTAAAAAATTGCATCTATGCTTGAATTTTATTTAGTTATAAGGGATTTTTTCTCGCAATTAACAAAAATATAAATTAAATTATATCGCCCGAACTTACAAAAATATTAAACTTTTGATAAAAACAAATTAATATGAATATCAGGCATAAATAAAAGAGTCTTAAAAATAAAAAAAAATAAGTCAAGAATAATACAAAACAAAAGTATTTTGAAATCAACTCACAGTTTAAATTAATGAGTTTGCACTTTTAATTTTTCTTAAAAAATAATTAGATGAAAATAAGAAATGTAACTTTTTTTTGTATCGATTTGAAGAAAACTTTTATAAAATAAATAAAGTTACTAATTTTAACTATTGGTAATAAAACGATTTCAAAATAACCATTTTTTTTCATTTATATCTTAAAATTAAAACTTCATATTTACGTTTAAGGTTAAAAGACACAATTAAAAATTAACATTTATATATTTATTTCTTTAAATTATAACTCCTTATTTACCTTTAAAGGCTACAATTCCTCAAAAATGATGCCATTTACACAATTTTTAAGAATCTGTAGATATTTCATATTGAAATATAAGCAAATTGATAAAAAAAATATATTATTTTCTCTCTTTATGGGGAGGGGGGTAGTATGGGGCGGAAATTATTTTTTAATTTCAATCCCTGATTAAATACGAATTTATATTTCTATATTTTATGTCTACATCATTTCAAATATACAGTGTGTTGCCAAATTATTAGGGACAGTCCTGAAGTATAGGTTTTTTGTTCAATATTAGGATATATAATTTGAAAATAAACACTGTTTTTAAGTTTAAAATGCTTTATTGTTATACTAGTTTAAGTTTTATACAGTATTATATGAGAAAAAACCCAACAAAAATATAATACAGTCAATTTACCAAAGTTAAGTAAAGAATATTAATATTTGGTGACATTTCCTTTGGCTTCGAGGAGTGCTTCGATGCGTCTCGGTATGCTTTCTCTGCAATTTCTCGCACTTCCTTTTATTTTAGGGTTGTGATGGAGTACATTTATTAGTTTTTCGATGAGTTGTACCTTGGTTGTAATCATATCTTTGGTGATTTCTGCCTTGGTGGTCTCCCGTAAGCTTTCTATGGGGTTCATGTCAGGAGAATTGCCAGGCCAAGGTAAAACTAGGATATTGTGGTCTGCCAAAATCTTCGTCACGCTTCTAGCTTTATGAAAAGGCACTGAATCATGCACAAACTTGAATTCTTCACCACCTGGGAACCATTCTTCAATTTGCGGCAGCAGCCGAGTTTCCAGAACTTACCAGTACTGGTCTTGTCTCATGGTTCCCTGGACAATGTAGAGGCATCCAACACATTTAGCGCTTATGACAGACCACACCATTATTTTATCAGGGTATTTAACAATTTCCACGATGCATCCAGGGCGGTATTTTTTGCCTGGGCGTCGCCTGACAAAGCTGCTATTATCGGCTAAAATTTCAAAGGTTGATTCATCTGAGACACACCTGAAAAAAAAATGTTAATAATTTAGAAATAAATGATTTTAAATGACATAAATAATAATTATCTTAACAAATGACCTTACTCCAGTCATCAACTATCTTCTGGCTGTGTTCATGAGCCAGGCAAGGCGCTTCTTCTTCATCTCTTCTGTCAACCGGGGTTTCTTGGCTAAATGATGACCTATCAACCCTTTCTCCGCTAATCTCCGCTGCACAGTTCTCTTAGAAACTCGTATTCCAGATTCTTGAACGATCTGAGTAAGGAGTCTCACACTTTTCTTTATGTTTCCTAAACAGATATCGCCCCACCAGTGGCTGAGAGGTTCTGCTCTCGAAACTGGTAGACGGGAAGTGCTGGGTTCGAACCCAATCGCGCCCGTCGGCCTAATCGTTCGGAGTTTTCGTGGTTTTCTTCGAACCATGGATTTCCATGCGTTAATACGGGTTAGGTTCCCTTAGAAAGACCCCCACGAAGGGCACTCCCCCTCGGGCCTATATCCCTAGTGTAGATAATCGGCCGTCACAAAATCAACCAACCAACCAACCTAAACAGATATCCCGGATTTTCCTATCGGTAAGTGGAGTTATTATGCGTTTTCTTCCACTTTTACCTTTTCGTTTCGGCGAAAGGGGCTGGTTTTTGTACAGATTTATTTTTATCCTGTTGACTACTGACTTGGAAACTCCAGCAAGTATCTTTCCGACTTTTAATGCAAATTTATACTTTTTGGTGTATAGTCGATCGGTTACATAATGGAATTCAATTTTTAGCTCATTGCTGGATTATATTACAGAATGTAATAATTACGTATGTTTTTGCTTATATTTGTATTTCATGTACCCCTGAAGAAGTGAAATGCTATGTAAGCTTCCTACTACATCCACCCATTTGATGCATTATTTGTTTGCGATACGTCTTTTAATGGTTCAACACTATTTCGCTCAGGGATTAGATTTCCGACTTTTTGCATACCAATATAATCTTAGGGAAAATGTTGTTCTGGTATATCGCAAATATGTTCGGATAAAGTGAAATAACATTTTCTTTAAGATTATACTGGTGTGCAAAAAGTCGGAAATATCATCCCTGATAGATATTTCTATTTCTTTCTTTAAAAAATACCATTTGATAAAAAAATCTATTTTTCTTTAATTTAAAACCTCAATTTATTTTTTTTAACTGTCAAATCTCTGAAAGAATTATTTGATTAATTAATAACAATAAACCAAATCTTCGTTTTTTACTTTTTTTTTTTTTTTTTAAACTGTGAAAATTAACTCCGACTTTTTTAGTTATCCTTTTTTTATTCTTTTAGATTGGGTTAAAAAAAAACATGAATTAGGCACATCTAATTATATTTAATTGAGTCTGCCGGTAATAAGAAGTTCCGTAAAAAATTGCATCTATGCTTGAATTTTATTTAGTTATAAGGGATTTTTTTCTCGCAATTAACAAAAATATAAATTAAATTATATCGCCCGAACTTACAAAAATATTAAACTTTTGATAAAAACAAATTAATATGAATATCAGGCATAAATAAAAGAGTCTTAAAAATAAAAAAATAAAAAAAAAAATAAGTCAAGAATAATACAAAACAAAAGTATTTTGAAATCAACTCACAGTTTAAATTAATGAGTTTGCACTTTTAATTTTTCTTAAAAAATAATTAGATGAAAATAAGAAATGTAACTTTTTTTTGTATTGATTTGAAGAAAACTTTTATAAAATAAATAAAGTTACTAATTTTGACTATTGGTAATAAACCGATTTCATAATAACCATTTTTTCATTTATATCTTAAAATTAAAACTTCATATTTACGTTTAAGGTTAAAAAACACAATTAAAATTAACATTTATATATTTATTTCTTTAAATTAAAGCTCCTTATTTACCTTTAAAGGTTACAATTCCTCAAAAATGATGCCATTTACACAATTTTTAAGAATCTGTAGATATTTCATATTGAAATATAAGCAAATGGATAAAAAAATATATTATTTTCTCTCTTTATGGGGGGGGGGGTAGTATCGGGAGGAAATTGTTTTTTAATTTCAATCCCTGATTAAATACGAATTTATATTTCTATATTTTATGTCTACATTATTTCAAATATACATCACAATTTCAAATGTTTACAGCCGCTCAGAAAAGCAGTGTAATTGCTGGTAATTCAAACTACAAGTCTATTAGCATGGCTGATAATAGTGTTTATGAAACATTTGCCTCCTCCTTAACTCTTCCAGAGACAAGGAATCTTTTTGTAATATTGAATTTGCAACAGTACACTTCTAAACCCACAAATTTGAAATAAAAAAAGGTAATGCAATTGTACTCATTTTTTTATTCTAAACTTAGCAAAATAAAATTTTGTTCGTGTATACTGTATAGTTTATTTTTAGACATAAGGTTACGTGGTGCAACTGGTCCATGATTTTATAATTTATTATTAATAATATATTTATTATTAATATTATTATAATATAAATTTATAATTTATAATACATTTCGAAGATTTCTACGACGACGCATAAAATGCCATTTTTTTCTCAAAAATAATTTTATTTATTTATTTTTTTGTGATAAATGCATACCATAATGCATATAATGAACCCTTGAGTAATATTTAAAGTAAAATTTACAAAAAAAAAAAAAAAAAAAAAAATCAAAAAGTTTGAAATTTTGAAATTTTTTCGAATAATTTCAATTTTTTTCCTTTTTTTTAACCTTTATATTCAAATACATAAAATTCGATGCACAGTTTTATTTATATATATTAACCAAACTTTTATAAAAAAAATATTGGGGATTTTCATTGATATGGAACGCGCATGGGGCATTTCGGAGATTTCTAAAACGACGCGTAAAATTCCAGTTTTTTCTCAGAAATAACATTTTTTTTTTGTAATAAATGCATGTCATAATGCTTATAAGGTACCTTTGAGTAATATTTAAAGTGAAATCTACAACAAAAATAAAAAAAAATATTTTTAAGGTCCCTCGTTCCGTTATGTACTTTATCTTTCGTATAATTTCAAGGTTTGGCTATCTCACATTCAGGGGCAAGGTACTTGTATTCGTAAGGTGTTGAAATAATTTTGTTTCACCAGTATTTACAAGAAAATTTATTTGTAAAGAAGTGAAAGTATATTTTCGCGTACTTAATAAAAGGTGAAATATTCATTCTAAATTTCCGATGGCAATATGGCAATTAGGGATTAAAATTATATGGTGCCATAACGGCATCGCCGCCCTTCAAGCAGTTAAGAAATTTGGTTTGATACCATCCAATATGACTTTTTAAAAATTTTATTACGTAATTTTAAAAAGGTATGCTATAATTTGCTTTATTGTGAGCAAAAAACCATGGAGAAATTTATTTCCCTTAGAAAGAGAAACTCAAAAAAATATTTATAACTATTGGGGTAACTGGATCCAACATGGTCCAGTTATCCTTGATACATGTCCCAGTTACCCCATTCTTGAAAAATTTATGGGGTAACTGGGACAGCGGGCTTACATTTGAAACATGAAGTAGATATGTATAGATACCTAATAATATTAATGTAGTTATATGCCTAATCTTTAAAAAATATATTATTTAATAAAAGCACTTAGAATATTTTAATAAAAAGCCAATGAAGTTCAACTAAATTTTCGACAATCCATCACAGCAATGAGGGAGTTATGGTTGAGTTGACACACGTTACTTTAGTAAGTAGAACTTAACCCTTTCAGGGGCAAGACATTTCTGCTCTAAAAATGTTCAAATATTTAATTCACACCGCAATTTAAAAACAAATTTATTTGAAAATAATCAAAAGCTTTTTTTCACGTATATTATGAGATCGAAAGTATACTAAGAAATTTCTGGTCTCATTTGTTCATTTCGGCATTAAAATTAACCGTTTGCAGACTGCAAACGGCGCCCCTCAAGGGGTTAAGGTGAATTGTTCACAAAAGCTAAAACTAAAAAAAACATCAACATTTTTTTTAAAAATAAAATAGCCTATGGCCCCGTTATCTCGTGGGTCCAGTTACCCCAGCTAACCCTAATATTTTATTTCTGACACCTAATTGCATGTCCAAGGTGCTTTTCATTTAAAAATGTTAATTTTATTTTTCGAAATTTATTCGTACACTCTGAATACAGTATATAAAAGTAATAAGAGTATAAAATATACCCTTTTCCGGCTGCGTTACTTTAAGAGGAACGCAAATATGGTGTGAGAAGTAAGAGTAACCTTTTGAATAATGAAAGTTAATAAAATGTTTAATAGATACACGATCCATATTTCAAGAAAAGCTTACATATACGAAATTCTGACCTGATTCGTAGTCGACTGGTATCTCTAGAATCTCATACGCGACGTACCGAAATGAATTTTCAGTACCACTTTTTCTGGAAAGAAGTACTCTCCTAGTAAATTCCTAGATTAAATGCTGCAAAAATGTCTCTTCAGAAATAGTGGTAGGAAAAAATAATTTCTGTACGTCGTGTATACGTGAGAGGTCATAAAAAAACATGGTAGTGAAAGAGCGGGGCTATCGGCAACTATATGAATAACCTTCCTTTAACCCCTTAATTCTCGCTCCCGTCATATTCTCGGGCTGTGACTTTTACTCAAATTGTTTCATTCCCACCAGTTTTATAAAATAGTGGAATTGGCTATATTTTAGTATCGTTTTTCCTGTCATTAAATAAGGTGAATATTTCTTTTTCATAAAAGTGGTGCAAATAAGCAATTTGAATTTTTTAACCGTAATTTAATTCGAGCGTTAATGGGCTAAGGAGGTCTTTTATTTAGTATTTAATTTATTCATAAAATCATTGTTCCGATTTTACAATTATTATTTCTATTTCCTTTTCTATTTAAAAAATAGTATTTGAAAAATCATTCTATTCTTCTTTAATTTAAAACTTCAACGACAGAAAACTCAACGACTTTTAAACGACAGAATCGCTGAAAGGATAATTTCATTAATTAATAACAATAAACCAAAACTTTTTTTTTGTTTATTTTATTATTATTATTTTTTTAATTGTGACTTTTTTAATTGTTTTTTTTTTTTTTATTTTAGATTGAATTAAAAAAAGTGTTAGAAATATATAATTATAATTAACTGAGTCTGCTGGCAATAAGAAGTTGCATAAAAAAAATCTTATCTGTGCTTGAAATTTGTTTAGCTGTAACGCTTTTTCTCGCAATTAACAAAAAGTATAAACTAAATTATACCTTCCAATACTTACGTTTATGAAATATAAAAGTGTCTTAAAAATAAAATAAGTCGCCAATAATGCAAGAAGTATTTTAAAATCAAGTTCCAGTTTAAATTAATGAGTTTGCACTTGTAATTTTTATTAAAAAGTAATTAGAGGAAAATAATGAATGTGAAAATTTCTTGCATTTATTTCAATAAAATTTTCCTTATTTCAATAAAGAAAGATGTTACTAATTTTATCTATTGGTACTAAGAAGAATTCAAAATTCCCATTTTTTCATTTATATCTTTAAATTAAAACTTCGTCAAAGTACTTAATATTTGTTATAAATGACAAAAATAAATTTAAAATGCAAAAATACCTTTATTTATTCACATTCGACATATGGATTAAAACTTCTTATTAACGTTTAACAATTAAAAGACATAATTAACCCTTTAATTCTCGCTCCCGTCATATTCTCGGGCTGTGTCTTTTACTCAAATTGTTTGATTCCCACCAGTTTTATAAAATAGTGAAATTGGCTATATTTTAGTATCGATTTCCTGTCATTAAATAATGTGAATATTTCATTTTCATAAAAGTGGTGCCAATAAGCAATTTGAATTTTTTAACCGTAATTTAATTCGAGCGTTAAGGGGCTAAGGAGGTCTTTTATTTAGTATTTACTTTATTCATAAAATCATTGTTCCGATTTTACAATTATTATTTCTATTTCCCTTTCTATTTAAAAAATAGTATTTGAAAAATCATTCTATTCTTCTTTAATTTAAAACTTCAACGACAGAAATCTCAACGACTTTTAAACGACAGAATCGCTGAAAGGATAATTTCATTAATTAATAACAATAAACCAAAACTTTTTTTTTGTTTATTTTATTATTATTATTTTTTTAATTGTGACTTTTTTAATTGTTTTTTTTATTTTAGATTGAATTAAAAAAAGTGTTAGACATATATAATTATAATTAACTGAGTCTGCTGGCAATAAGAAGTTGCATAAAAAAAATC